>CM035438.1:57747068-57834568 GCA_020310875.1 Ceratopteris richardii
CCGATACATCAATGCATAGAAGTCCCACGAAATGGATTTTCAAGGATCCTTCACATATAGTTACAATGTAAGCTTTCAATATTTGCAGTAGACTAGTTATGTACATATAGATCAATACAAAAATCATGCTTGGAAATCAATTTTTAAGATGGAAACCAGAAACCCAAAGAGTACATATTGAAGAGAGATGCAAAGAAAAAGAAAGAAATGTAGAGCTGAAGAGGGACATATAGAAAGAAATGTAGAGCTGAAGAGGGACATATAGGGAGAAATGCAAAGGTGAACGAGAATACAGAATGGATAGAAATTGGCCTGATTCTTTGTGTTGTATCCATTAATCCCTTTCGTCTATAAACAACAAGAATAGAAATGTTGAAATCGTTAATAATATAAGATCAATATTTGCCTTCAAAAATATAGAGGCGCTACAGAACTTGTCGTAATGACGCTGCGGTATAACTCCGACAGCAATGGAAAATAAATACCGAGAAATCTACGCAGTCCGTATGGGCAGATCGCCGCAAGGGCGAAATGTTAGGGAACCCCTGGAGTGAACACGAAATCGTAGTTGGCGCAGGGAGCAAGGAAAGGTGAACTCTAATGGAGAGCTACAGCCGTTGTGGAGGTGGGCATAAAATGAAAGAAAATTCCGAAGAACACAAGCTAACAAGATCGTAAGATCGAACTTGAGTATAGACGCATAGAAGAATCATTTAAAGAAGCATACAAGGATCATCGAGGATAAGCTGCATAGAAGGATCATCGAGGATTAGCATCATTCAGTCGTAAAATCAAGAGAATTGAAGCACAAATAATGAAAATGCTACGCATAGCTTTACTGGATAAACCCTGTTCATGTCTGTAGTTGCACACACTCAGAGTCTCATTGAAATGGAAAGCCATTCTAATCTGAAAATCGAGCATGAAAAAGCTGCTATGCAGCGTCGGATTCACCACCCTCTTACAGAAGAAATTTTCAACTTCACGGACACATCATTTATTGTTCAGTAAGATTGTAGCTCAGAAACATTGATGACAATGTTTGAATATGTAAGCAGGCGAAATTGTTGACTGAAATCGACTTGCATGCAGAGAGCAGTATAGACGCTTTTCCTGTAAATTTTAACAGAACTTGTCTATATAGGAAAGAAGATTCAACGCGAGAATGGAGTCATGTATCAGATCAAATCCGAAGAACTTGCTCATCTCCTGAAAACGTGTCCACAATATAAACTGATTGTTGAATATAACGCTGTCTCTCAATATTACAAGCTCATAAGATCTCTTTTCTCATGAAAAATAGCTTGTCGTAAAATTTCAATGTCCCAAGCATCGTCGAAAAACACAGTTTGTTGTATATTTTCTATAGCCTCTCGCTCTTGTCGTCTCCATTCTTGGAGAAACGAAGACAACAACTTTTGCTGCGGTTGTTGTCCGATGCATCGTTCACGTTTAGAATCTGATTGTACTCTCTGGTTCAACTTCTTGAACTCCGCTAATTTCTTCCAATAATCTGCAATACGGTATTCTTTGATCGATCGCTTATCTGTTGGAAATTCCTGGGATGATGAGCTAGGCTTTTTTCTCTTTTTCGGCTCTACAGAAGATTGAATGTGAGTAGTAGCTTCGGCTTTGTCATCAATGTTCACGTTCATTTCTATGGACTTCATCTTGGCCTTTTCAATGGTTGCGCTGAACCGCCGAAGTAATCTGTTGCGCCTATCTTCTACAGGTTCCGGCGCCGTTGTTGTTGCTTTTGTCGGTCTTTCCATGACAAGCTCCATACTCTGTCTGAGTGTATATATGCGCGCAGTGCGTAGTGTGCTGTTATGCGAAGACAGACATATTTCTTTCGTTTATATAGAGGAGGCTAAAAACCAACGAGCTTTTGCGTTTCCATTACGAGCTTTTGCATTTCCATTTGTGTTTCTATGATTTGGGTTTCCATTTGCGTTTGAAAGGTTTGTATGGTCTTTGAATGTTTGAGTGTTATCTTGATTATTATTTCACAAGGATGTCATTATTATTTTGCTATATGAAAGTCATGAACATTGATATTGTATCCATATTATGATTTTATTTACAAACCCAAAGAATTCAACATTTAGTGACCCTTGTTTTCTCGAACTTTAGTTATTTGGTAATTTGAAAAGATATTTTAGATGATGTGATATTTCAAATTATCCAATAATGAATGCTATGATTTATAAAAGTCCTGTTTACTTGCATATTTCTTATAAAATAGGTTTTTATAGTTTTTTTAATGTTTTATCTTTGTCATATTTCACAAGAAGCGTGGATGAGTACTATTTTGCTATATGGATTTCATTTACAAAGCGAAACAATGCAAGAAAACATTTTCACCTATTTAATTGATATGTTTAGAGAATTTTCTAGATATTCATTTTCATCTAGTCCTAATAAAATTTATTTTCATTATATTCAATTTTGACTTCAAAATCTTAAGGAAGTGTCCATGCTTCTCATATAAAGTTGTAAAACTTTTCTTCAACCAAATCCTTCTCAAGAATCTGCAACCTCTACTCGAAACATAAGTGGACAAATTTCTCACCTTGAGAACTCCAAAAGCTGCAAGTTGATACTTCATCTTTTCATATTCTTCCCCGGTGAAATGTGATAGTACCTGCTTGACTTTCTTTTGGCTAACTCCACCTCTCAATCAAGTAATAGGATCTGATGGAACAACTTTTTGAATACAAGCATGTATCCAAAAATCTAGACAAACATAGAAAGTAGATTCTTCAACTGATTGGTACATCAAAAATCTGAATTTTCTGAAGTTTTTTGAAAATATTGAATATCAGGTAACTTTTCCAAACACAAAACCTCAACCCAAGTCTTCAACATCTGATACAAAAAACTCTTTTACCTCAAGAGTTAGACAGAGAAGAAATATATTTATTTGCATCTTGTCATATACCAAGTAGCTCTGTATTGACACTCGAAGAATTCTTTGAGGGAACATATAAGCCGCCTGCTCAAAAGCTTCAACTAAAACATAACTCATACATATATGAGTCAAAACATATATCTGCTGCTTCTCTTTCTCTCAATGCAATCCTTTGTCAAATCTACTAAATCATGACCAGTTCGAGCATCTCATAATAATTGAACCAAGGTACAATAATTTTACTATGAACACATCATTGGCTTCTTTATCACTTAAGAAAGCTAATGCTTTGCTCATTGTACTAGCTAGAACATGGGCATGTTGTAGCTACATTTGTGATTTACAACCACCTTTAGGTTTAGGGATCTCATTTTTCTAAACTTTAGCATGCTAGAAAGTTACTTTCTATGTAAATTTCCTAGATAAACATCTATAACCTCAAGATGTTTACTTTCCCTTTCCTAACCATGATCAGTTAGGCTTAATGATTCTCTCATTTTTTTGTAGAAAATATACTTTAAAAGAAATCGAGGCTTTCATCATGTGATAAATTCTATCTTTATAATATTTTTTTCAAAAGGACATCATCATGTACTTGTCCTAACATATTTATGAACTTATTGCTTGTTTTGGGAAAATTTCACGGGCCAATTGAGATCCATTTTTTTGGAACTTCTTGTATTCACAAAAGATATATTCACCTTGAATATGATAGGAAAATGGCATGATTCACGAAAAAGAATTTTATGCTATTTCATTTAAGTTCTTTAGATGAAAGCACAAATTAACTCTCTAACTCAACTAAGAGGAAGAGATTGTTTAAAGTTTCCATGTTTCTTGGCACTCGCATCATTACAATAGTTGCAATCATTGAACCTAACATCCAAGTATTGAACTTTCAAAGTTCAATTGATGCTAAAGTTCACTCACTTTTCTTTTATTTCCATCACTTCTTTATATGTAATCAACTGAAAAGGTTCACTTCAAAGTGTTCATGGAATTAAAGAAATTATCTTCTATTATCATCCTACTTGAATGCATGAGAATTTATACAAGAAAGTGTAAAATCTCATATAAGTTCGCAACTAGTGATGTATTCTTGGCCATCAAGATGACAAGAAAACTGAATGCTTGGATTTCTAGTTGTGCCTAATTTTATTACGAAAGACATCTAACATACTTAATGTAATTATTAAGTAAGTATGTGATATCTAAATATCACCTTGGGAAGGATTCTACTAGTTACTTGAGTTGCAAGGTTGCATCTTAGCATAACTTTACAACTAACTAGTTTTTTGTCTATCCAAATGTCAAACTTGAGCTTGAAAAAGTAAGCTAGCTTTTGCAAACAATTATACCAATATATAGGCAAATGCATGTGCTTGCATGTAAATGCATATGCTTGCATGCATGTGTTGGCATGTTTTTTCATGTTGTAAACTAACACAAGCGTTTCTCGAGCTTGCAATGCATGCACTTCATGCCTCTATACACAAACATACTAACATTGCTTCCTATAAAAGATATGACATGCTAGTGCACATGCTTAAGTGGATCAAGAAACGTTTCTAACAATAAGGAAGCTTATGTTGTGCATTCAAATCATTTTCTTTAGGAAGGAGAAATGCACAAACATTCATCCATTTCCATGCAGGGGATTTTGGATGCATGTCAAGTTTCTTAGTAATTGATGTGTTTTCTAATACATCTATGCTCAGCCATTTAGCTTTCATTAGTGTTCGTAAAACTCACATAAACATTATCAATAGTGGAGACTTATACCATGCTTCAATGACGATTAAATGAAATCTACATGAAAGCAAAAAGTAGAGCAAGTATTGTTCAGTGTGTGCTTTATAGTCTAGGCAAGGATCTGCTTTTTATGTAGAAGTAGGTAGCAAAAGATAAGGATTTACTTGTGTGCTCACACCAACAAGGACTTGAGATCAAGCACGGGCTTCCATGTGAAGGATTTCTTCTTATGGAACATAGGCATTTGATATGCACCAAAGAAGCCTCTACAACAATAAACATAACCATAAGGCACTACATGTTCATTCTTATGATAGATCCTTCAACTTTGATACGCCACAGGATAAAGTTCGATTTTCCACCATTTGATGTGGGTGCCTTCTTGTCTTACCATATAACAACTATGTTGTGCTACATCCAAAATCACTATAAATATAGGAAATCAAGTTCAAATTTGGATGTCTCAAGTAGTTGAGCAAATGGATAGATCATTATCTTGCTCATGCCATGTAGTATGTTCCATCCTTGTTTCTCTCATGTATTGAGTACAAACGTTTACTCTTTGCCAAGATAGGAGCACACCAAATTCTGAATCAAACAAAACATGTGAAACTATGCCAGTCATGCCCATAATTTGAACCCATAACCTCATGAATGGGCAACATAGAATCCATTTGCCTCTTAAAACACCTTGAAAGGAGTAAGAATTATGCATGATCATCTTCTTTAGATGCATGAGAATCGATGAGTGCCTTAAGGTAGAAGCACTCATGAGGATAAAGAGAAAAAAGAGATCAAAGTGTTTGCTAAGTTGTGAAGACAACGATGAGCTTCAAAAGGTCTCCATGGAAGCTCCATGATGGGCTTTAATACTAATGCAAAAAACTACCTATTATGACCACTACATGCAAAAGAGATGACCACTACCTACAAAAGAGATGACTCTCCTTTCAACCTTATGCCTCTGTATATAGCTCTCTCTAGGGGTCTACCTACTATGGCAGGTGGAGGCTCACCATGCAAGTGTCGTCCATGTAAGTACATGTGTACCAAGTGTCCTTGTTAACTAGGTTTAACTCAAGTGGATGCTTCTAGAAGGCTCTAGAGCTCTTCGAGCAAATATGTCAATGAATATTTGCAAGATAAATGTATCGAGAGAGAGGTCACTAACTAGGTACTCTCCTCAACTGAATGGTGTTGGTGAAAGGAGGAATAGAACCCTCATTGGGACAGCTATGACTATGCTTGAAGAAAGTAAGCTACCAAACTACCTATGGGTAGAAGCAATATTTAACCTAGTTTATCTTTTCAATAGACTACCATCCAAATCACTTCAATATATTACTCCCTATGAAGCCTAGAATCAAAAAAAGCCAAGTCTAGGCCATTGCAAAGTCTTTGGTTGTTTAGCATGAGTGCATATACCTTCACAAATCGGAGGGAAACTAGATAACATAGGAACTAAGGCTGTGATCATTGGATATCAACACAAATGGGCTACAAATTCTACAATCCAACCACAAAGAAATCCCCTATAAGCAAGGATGTCGTATTTGAAGAACATAGGTCATGGTATGAAGAAGACAAGCAGGAGGTAAACCTACCTTATGATCTTGATACATATTTTCTCCCATTAGACAATAAGTATGATGCCCAAGTACGACTCAAGAAGTGAATCAAAACAAGAACAAAATGAGAAAGAGAGAGATTACAAACTATGGAAATCTAGAGCGAAGGCCAAGATGAAGAATGCTCCAAAACAACCATTATTTTTTGATGTGATAGGCAAAGATGTTGCTCAAATGAGCACATTGGTTCCTGAAAAATACTTCAAATTACTTATTTCAGAATTTCATACACATCCGTTCAAAATTCTACAGCTAGTGAAAATGGTGAGTGACGTCATATGGAGTGTCCAAGGCGGTCAAATCCAAGTGTCATGTTGGAGAGGTGAATGGACTTTGATTTAGTTTCACCGAGCTATTAACTGTGACATATGGACTGCACCTCAACCATGTGGAGATAAATCAATTTATATATCCATTTTGAAAATTAATGTTATATGTATTATGAATAAGTGGTTTTCAAGCGCAATGAAGAGTAGGAAGGTAATAAGCAAATAGTAGATGATGGAAAGTAATGTAAATCTACTTAAATGGATTTTGTCAAAACGTGCAGCATTTTTGGTGGGGATGAAAATATATTTAAGAAGTGGGAAGTGCAAAGTTAAGTACAAACTAAAGTTTGATAATTATCAACAAAAAGTTAGAAGGGTCCCCTGTTGAAAGGGCTAACATGGGTTGCGATTTATTTTTTTTTGTTTTAATAAAAGGAAGTTTGAAGGAGGACTAGTCCCCCTTGCTTGAACTAATAAGAGAGAAAGTTTACAAAGAAGGGGCATAGTGCCCTTGGGATCCCCATATCCTATAGAGTGGGGGTGGCACGACTGGAAGGCACGATATTGTGGACTGCGTGAAGTGGGAAGAGACCTACATTTTAGAGAGATTTGTAGTAAATGTTAATAAACTTTTCATTGCCCTCATGGGCAGCCCACTTTGATCATGTTATTTTCAAACACGAAAATCTTATGGTGTCTGAAGGGAGGGTACTTCTTGCAATTACATATTCTTCTGCCTAACAAGCTAAAGGATCTTTTCGTTGACCATTCTTTTGGATGATCATTGAACTTGTCTCCACTTCTTTCTTTCCATTTCTTCCATAGTGCTGCCTCCTATGGCATTCCACAATTCAGAGGAGCAATTGATCACATCTCCAAATAATTCTTATTTCTAGTTAATTGGACTCTCTAAACTCAAAATCCTCATAAGTTCCTATTAGAGCGAGAGAATCCTAGGGCATGAAAAGAAGAGAGGATGCCACAAATACTTGAACTCAAATTACCATTTAATACAAGGAGAGCTTAGACACCATCTCCTCGTAAGGGAGATATACAAATTTAGGTACTTCGTAAGATTCAAATTCTTATCCAATTCGTTGTTGTTGATCCATCTCAACCCTTGAATCTGCAGATCATGCTTTAGAAGAAACCGAGTCTTAAGGTTCTCTGAACAATTGTTTCTTTGTCTTAAAAGGCACCAATCTTCAAAGTGTCCTCAAATTTGATCTAGTGGATTCTCTCTTGATTCCATAGATGTTTCACGTATGAAACCCTTTATTCCATAGCTTCCTTGCTCTTGCGAGGTTCTTGGAGTAATTTTTTTCAATTCCCACAATAGGGAACCAAATGGAATCATTTTTTCTAATCTTAGATGCCCACTTCCAATCTTCATTGACCTTGACATATGATATCATCTTGTTCCAATTGCTGCACAAGGAGAAGACCAAGCCTGAACCCTTAAAAGTCATTGAAAAGGAGAAAGCAATAGAGTGAGAAGATCATGCCCCTTTCACCAAGGAAGATTGGCGTGATGGAAAGCTAAACAACTAAGTCCATCATGCACATACAATAGCAAAGAGAAGTGGAGCAAGCGGGCAACCTTGTTTAATAGAACATTTTAAAATAATTGCCTCATGGATTTGAATGTTGATATTAATACAAGCCGAGAAATTTTCCATAAGTGTTGAGATCATCTTGATGAATCTTGAACCTCAACCAAGATCTCTCATGGATTGGAGAATGAAGTCATGCTTAAACTGGTCATAAGCTTTGTCAAAATCAATCTTGATGAAGATGATATTTTGAGAAGAATCTTTATCAAACTCAAGGCCCTCAAACACATGAATAATTACCTCCAAGATGGTTCTATCCTTTATAAACCCCTTTTCATCCTCATTGATCCATGTGCAAAGATGGAAAGAAATCTGATTAGCGAGAATCTTTGCGAAGATCTTATAATAAATTTGTAACCTAGTGATAGGCCACCAGTTATGAATCTTGTTTTTTCTATCCTACTTGTGAATAATCTTGATTACAACTTCCTTAAGAATGTTAGTTAGAGCACAAAAGTGTAGGACTTCCTACCAAACTAGGCATAATAGTTTCACCAAAACACTTTTGAATGTCTTGAAGAGCTCATTGGTAAGACCATCCAAACCCGAGCTTTTATCATTGGGTAGAGAATCAATCACTTCTACTATTTCTAGGTTAGTGATGGGGGAATCAAGGAGATGCACCATATTTGGAAAAATTCTTTTGATTCTAATTCTAGAGATGGTAGCCATGCAATCACACCTTTAAGAAGAGAGCAGAGTCGATACGACGAGGAGCTGCATGAAGTGGTTGGTGACTAGTCTTGTATTCTCTTTATTAGTAGTCCATTTCACTCTCTGATTGTCAATCATGTATGGGATCCTTCCATGTGCCATTTATTCTTCTTCTTTAGGAGTTTACATATTTCTTTACTCAATTTATCAGCTTTCTTGGCCTACAAAGCTTTAAAGTAAATTTGTAGATTCTACCATTGGTTTAGTGCAAAACTTGGTAAACCCCTTTCTAGATGTAAATTCAATATCAAAAATATTAAAATAAAGCATTCCCTCTACTAGGGATATAAAGATCATAGGGAAGGATCAAAATGTAGATATAAGAGATTTTCTCGGAGAAGGTTTACATTAATAATATAGTTACTTAGTATGAACGCATGTTCCCCCTCCTCTTGGAAAACATATGGAAAACCAAGTGTGCAATTTCTAGGTGTCATTGAGCTATTAACTGCAACACATTATGATGAAATACGTGTATAGAGACATATGGGCTGCCCCTCAACAAAGTGGAGATAATTCACAGTATGTAAGAGCAAGCATCAAATGTTGGAATAATATCCATTTTGACGATTAATGCTATGTGTATTATGAATAAGTGTTTGTCAAGCAGAATGTAGAGTAATAAGGTTATAATAGGTTTAAGTACCCTCAACATCAAATCTATCTATATACAAAAATCACATATATAAGGTAAAAAATTCTAGAAAATGAGACAAAATACAAAAATGTGTATCAAGAAGCTGAGTGATAAAAAATGTGAGGGAGTATCCTGCAAAACAATTGTGTGAGTGAACTTTATGTACATACAAATTATATATACTAGACAAAAGAAAAAAATATGTACGATCAAGTGATATCATCCTTTTCAATGTTGAGAAATTGCACTCAGAGTTTCCTATTTGATGGGAGATCTCATGCTCTCTGTAGAGGAGGTACTGGGGTATCCGCTTTTAACAAAAGTAGAGAGTGAAGATAAAACACGTCCAGTACGTCGCCTACTCAAGGGGGGTTCTCTTTAGGGAAGTATACCCTTTAACATTTCTGTGAGCAGGTAGATAACACGGATTGCACAGAGCGGTAAATACTTCAGAAAATATGGACAACAAATGACTAAGGAAGACCAATCACTTCTTGATTTGACTCAGATGATTACAAGGTTGGTTAGATGCTCAAAAGTGCAGGCTTTAGAAGGCTAACATGCCATCCTAGAAATAATAAGCTCAATGCACAGAATCTTCTCATCAGCTTAAGGGGCTAATTACATGCAGTCTAACTCCGAACAATACAAATGGTAAGATTTGCTCAAGAGAATAGAGCTCAATCACCAATACTGACTCACGAAAAGGAAAGAAAATCCAAGGCACTTTCTTACACTATAGTGCTCATAGCCCTCCACTGAGAAGCCCACCCTCTGTATACACACTACAGAGTAGCTCCTACAATAGGCTTGAAACCACCAAGTGCAAGAGAGGACTTCTGCACGTCTACACGAACCCCTCTATCTCTAAAATTGTTGTACCCCAATGAGCAAAAATCCATTGCTTTTATAGGCCCCAATAGGCCAAGAGGCCTTGCCGAATCTTACTGATCACACGTCGGTTAGTCACCCAAAATTGGAGGGTAGGTCAAATATTCCACTTGATTTGAATTAGATCCACAAAAATAGGTAGTCGCCGTGAATGGTTGGTGGCAAGAAACTATTCCCTGCTTCCAATTTTATCCTGCACACTTTTATCCCATACCTCTTTTGTAGTCAAATTGAGACCCTTATTTTGCATTGCCGGTGATTTAGAAACTCCTCTTGAGTGTGAGAAAGGGAGGGTAGATTTTACTTGTAACTTTACAATTCCTAGAGCCCCAAGAAATACTTTAATTTGAAAGGTCATCTCCAAGCTGGCTCGAAGTACTCATTTGCATCCTCAGACTCATCAAGCTTGTATTTGATGAATTTTAATGTCCTCTTTATGACTCCATATCTGTCATCTCCTGAGATGGCCAGGACTGAAGAATTGCCTCCGGAATTTTGCATTGTTCCTATGTGATTGTGATTGTGAGTGACTGTGTGCATGTGTTTGTGTGTGTGGGTGCGCGTGTGTGAATGAGGGTAGGTGTGTGTGCATGTGTGTAATTGTGTGTGTATGCATGTGTAATTATGCATGTGAGTGTGTGCGTGAATGTATGTGTGCGTGAGTGTGTAATTGTGTGTGTATGCACGTGTGTATGGGTGTGTGCATGTGTTTGTGTGTGTGAGTACATGTGAGGATGTGTGTGTGTGCATGGGTGTGTGTATATGTGTGGTTGTGCATGTGTGGTGTGGGTGGATGAGGGTATGTGTGTGTGCATGTGGGTGTGGGCCGCATGTGTATGTGTGGGGTGTGAGCATATGTGTAAAAGGTGAGGGGGGCGCATGCGTGTAAAGAGTGAAGGGGGGTGGGATGCAGATGAGCGAGCGGGGGCGGGGGATGTGGAGGGCAGCGGGCGGGGGAAACTGGGCGGGCGGGGGATGTTGGGCGGGTGGTGGGGGGGAATTGGGCGGGTGGCGGGGGGCGGGGGAGTGAGGGGCGGAGGGCGGAGGCGGAGTGAGGGGCGGGGGGCAGAGGAGTGAGGGGCGGGGGGCGGAGGAGTGAGGTGCGGGGGGCGGATGGCGGAAGGAGAGGAGAAGGGGGGGGGGATGGCGGAGGGCGGGCAGCGGGGCGGGTGGCGGAAGGAGAGGAGAAGGGGGGGGTGGCGGAGGGCGGGCAGCGGGGCGGGTGGCGGAAGAGGAAGAAGAAAGGGGGAGGGGATGGCGGAGGGCGGGCAGCGGGGCGGGTGGCGGAAGGAGAGGAGAAGGGGGGGGGGGGGTGGCGGAGGGCGGGCAGCGGGGGCGGGTGGCGGAAGAGGGAGAAGAAAAGGGGGGGGGGATGGGGGGGGATGGCGGAGGGCGGGCAGCGGGGCGGGTGGCGGAAGGAGAGGAGAAGGGGGGGGTGGCGGAGGGCGGGGAGCGGGGGCGGGTGGCGGAAGAGAGAGAAGAAAGGGGGAGAGAGAGAGAGAGAGAGAGAGAGAGAGAGAGAGAGAGAGAGAGAGAGAGAGAGAGAGAGAGAGAGAGAGAGAGAGAGAGAGAGAGAGAGAGAGAGAGAGAGAGAGAGAGAGAGAGAGAGAGAGAGAGAGAGAGAGAGAGAGAGAGAGAGAGAGAGAGAGAGAGAGAGAGAGAGAGAGAGAGAGAGAGAGAGAGAGAGAGAGAGAGAGAGAGAGAGAGAGAGAGAGAGTGGTTCACACGCGGGCAAAGAGAGAGAGAGAGAGAGAGAGAGAGAGAGAGAGAGAGAGAGAGAGAGAGAGAGAGAGAGAGAGAGAGAGAGAGAGAGAGAGAGAGAGAGAGAGAGAGAGAGAGAGAGGGAAATAGAGAGAGAGTGAGAGAAGAAAGAGAGAGAGAGGAAGAGAGAGAGGGAGGGAGAGAGAAAGAGAGGGAGAAAGAGAGAGATAGGCCGAAAGGGAGAGGAAAATAGAGAGAGTGAGAGAAGAAAGAAAGAGAGAGGGGCCGAGAGAGAGAGGAAAAGATAGCGAGAGGGGGAGAGAAAGAGGGAGAGAGAGAGAAAGAGAGAGAAAGAGAGAGAGTGAGAAAAAGAGAGAGAAAGGGAAAAGAGAGAAGGGGATAGAGAGATAGGTATCAAAACAAAAGAAAAGATGAAAGCAACGACTGCTCAGAACTCAGATATGTCCATGTAATGGAAAGGAGCACTTGAACACTTCCTGAAGCTTCATCTTGAGGCATCTGAGAGTTTCCGATCTCTACAGACCCCCACATCAAGCTTTTGCACGGTCCCGGTGCAATAACTCCTTTATTTGCTTATTCCTTCAAAAATGAAATGAAAGAACTATGGTATGTACAGGGAGTGAATTTCATCTGCTTGGATCAATTCAAATAACTCTTCACCCTGGAGATGTTGACAAGGGGCATCCTTTTACCTTGCAGATCTTCCAGATGCACTGCACCATGTGGCAATACCTTGATAACCTTATATGGTCCTGTCCATTTGGGGGCCAATTTAGTTGAAATTTCCGGGACTTGATGCACTAAAACCATGGACCCTTCCTGAACTTCATTGGAGCTCAGATACCTGTCATGCAATCTCTTGCGTTCTTCTTGTGTCACCAGAAGTTTCTGCATTGCCCCTTCTCTGTACTCTTCTAATGCCACCAATCTCTGAATGGGGGGTTGAATGCCAATGGTTTTGATTCCTATTTCCTTTCTGATAACAAACTCAAATGGTGCCAATGCCTCTTTCCCATATACTAACCGAAATGGAGTCTCGCCTGTGGTTCCCCTCTTCGTGGTTCTGAAAGCCCAAATTGCACCAATTAGTGCTAGTGGCCAAGAGCTTTGATGATCAAAAGATAATTTGTGAAGTAGTCCGATCAAAATCTTATTGGAGGTTTCTGCTTGGCCATTTGCCCTTGGGTAGTAGGCACAAGATTTTTTATGGAAGATTTTGTACCTGTCAAATATAAACTGGAGCAATTGATTTACAAAATGTGTGCCCCTATCACTAGTAATTTCCAGAGGGCAACCAAATCTTGAGAAAATACGTTTATACATAAATTTAGCTACTGTTGAAGCCGTGCAGTCCACAGTAGCTTTAGCCTCTATCCATTTAGTGGCATAGCATGTGGCCATCAAAATATACTTTTTACCTCCTGGTTGCCCAGTTGGGCTAATTGGCCCTATGGAATCAAGACCCCATCGTTCAAATGGAAGCCATCCGGTAGATATGACTAACGGTTGGAAGTTCAATCTGGTTGGCGCGGGAGCACACCTCTGGCAGATGTGGCATTCTTTTGAAAACTTGATTGCATCCTTGAAAATATGAGGCCACCATAAACCTTTGTGGATAATTTTATGAGCCAATTCTTCCCCCTTTAGATGTCCATTGTGTGCAGCCTCTAGCAGAAGATTTACCTCCTCTGGATAGACACACCTTCTCAATATATCATCTTGACAGTATTTATATAAATTTCCATTTATAAGAGAATATGCTTTGGTTTTTAGGAGCAATCTTCTCTTTTCTACAGGTGTCAAGTGTTCTGGGATCTTTCCAGTAGTCAGAACATGGAGAATTTCATCATACCAACCAGTCCGGATTGCTACTAGAAAAAGATTGCTATCCACCAATTCATCATTAATACCTGTTGCCTTTTCGCTCATTGCCGTCCTGGACACTTGATCTGCCATGTAGTGCTCTTTTCCTCGCTTAATATGAATATCAAAATTAAATTCTTGAAATAGGAGTAACCATCTCCAAATCCTTCCAGCTACTCTAGGTTTGTTTATCAAATACTTCAAGGGCTGATGATCAGAGATAACAATGAAATGTACACCAAGGAGATAATGTCGGAACTTCTGAAGAGCAAATACGATAGCCAAACCTTCTCTTTCCGTTGTACTGTAATTTCTTTCAGCTTGGTTGAGTAGTCTGCTTGCATAAGAGATAGGTCTATCCACTTTGTGAGATGATGGTTGAGCTAGAACTGCACCAACAGCATGAAGACTAGCATCTGTATGCACATGAAATTCCAATGACCAATTAGGAACACTTAAAAGTGGAGCAGTACATAGCCTCAACTTTAGTTCAGAAAATTCTTTGTCGGCTTTAGCACTCCATGAGAAAGGGATCTTTTTGCTGGTAAGCCTTGACAATGGCTTAGCAATTTCCGAATACATCCTAATGAATCTTTTGTGATACCCTGCATGGCCCAAGAAACTTTGCACTTCCTTTGGGCTTTGTTGAATTGGCATGGAAAGAATAGCTGTAACCATTGCAGGGTCAACAGTTATACCTTCAGCAGATACTATGTGACCAAGAAGAGTGCCCTTAGTGACCAAAAAGTGACATTTATCAGGATTCAATTTCAAACCTGTTTTGAGACATTGCTCAAAAATTTCTTTTAGATTTTCCAAATGGTCATGAAAATCTTGAACTGCTGCCCTTCAATCTGTACCTGTAAATACTGAAAAGTCATCCATGAAAATGCGTAGAAAGGTTGTTAACCATTTGCCCAATATCAGATACATCATTCTATTAAATGAAGCCGGTGCATTCTTCAAACCAAAAGCCATTCTAGTATAGACATAAGTGCCCCAAGGAGTGACAAAGGCTGTTTTGTCCCTATCATCAGGATGGATCACTATCTGATTGTAGCCACTAAAACCATCCAAGAAACTATACAAAGTGTGACCAGCTACCTCTTCAAGTACTTGCTCTGTGAAGGGCTGAGGAAATCCATCTTGAATAGTCACTTTATTCAAAGCATGAAAATCAACACATACCCTTATTTTTCCACTATTTTTCTTCGGCACAATAACCATAGAAGAAAGCCACCTGGAATGTTCTACTGGCACAATTATACCTCCTTCTTCTAGTTTTGTAATCTCTACTTTTACCGCCTCTGCATACTTCGGATTGAGTCGATATGGCCTACTTCTTACAGGTGCAGCTCCCTCAACCAAGGGTATCCGATGTAATCCAAGCTCTTCTGGTATTCCTGTTAGATCTTTGTAGGACCATGCAAAGACACTTTTGTAAGTAAAGAGCAAGGAAGTTACCTTCTGTAATAAATTAGGATAATGCCACAACCAGGATGCCAAATGGACTACTTGAGGGTTCTCTTCATCCCCTAAATTTACTTCTTGAACTAATGTTTCAGGACTACCCTTGCTTGAGAAATCATCTCCACTATATGCAGGAGTGGATTTTAATTTATATTCTGCAACATGTTCTTCCATCCATCCTTGAGGTATATCTGCAAAACGTAGGTCTTCTCTGCTCTTAAGTTCACAATCTTCTACCTCTGATTCTTTTATATGGCTTGCCCTTTCAAAGTTTGTATTTTCCTGCAATTGCTTATTCTCGAATACCTTGTGATCTTCATTGCCCTTTTCTGTAATTACCTTATCTGCAACTTCCTCCTCAATTTCATTGATCTCCACTGTACAACACTCTGCACTTCCCATCATCCAATTTAACAATGTATCATCTTCTTGGGGTATAGAGGGCATTACCTGAGTATCCATAGTATATCCAGTAGTTTTTCGTGAGTCGAGTCCTTCTTCCAAATGTAGTTGCAGTTGGCTATTGGTATTTGTTGAAATCCATAGTTTATTTTTTCCCCAATCTTGCAAAGCTTTTGCTTGTCTCAGCCAAGGTCTCCCCAGGAGCAAAGGATAGGAAGTCTCCTGTGGAAGTGCAATAACAACAAAATTCAACACAAAGTGGCAACCCTGTACTATCATCAATACCTTCTCAATAATGCCTAGTGGCGCAACCTGATGTTGATCTGCCAATGTAACCGTGAATGGTGCCAACTTGGTGGGGTTTAATTTCAGCTTCCTCATTGTAAAATCTGGCATTAAATTGATACCAGAGCCTCCATCTATGATCACACCTGTGAGAGCTTCATCCTTTATACAAACAGATAATCTTGAGCTTTGGTAGTCTGCTAAGGGTGCAGGGGGAAAATCAACCATGAAACCATCTATACTAGGTGATTGGACCAAGTGAGCAGAGTGTATAATCTTTAATAAATCACTTCTTATTTTTGAATCCATCCTTATAAGTTCATAGAGACTAACCTTGTGATGAATACCTTTCAAGATCTGTTCAATGTTTACCTCCTGAGTATTTTCTTGTAGACGTGTTGGTTGGCCCCTTAGAGAAGTAGTCATTTCTTCATAAGCTCCTTCAATTTCCACTTGGTCCTTCCATCTAGACGTCTTTTCTTCCTCTTTATCTTGCATTCCTTGTTGTTCCCCCCTAAGGTTTGCTGCTGCTTGCCTAGCTCTGGTCATCATGGGCATAGCAGAGGATGAAACAGCATAGGATTGAGTAGTCATACCTTCTACTGGTGGGGAGACTCTAATCATGTGAATTGGAGCAGGACGACCTCTTGGGCAATCTTTGGTATAATGATCCTTGGCCTCTCGACAATGCTGACAAGGAGGTGCATCTTCTGGAAGAGAACACCTATTTTGCATGTGGCCGTACTCACCACAACGATAGCACATCAAAGGTCTATTATATCTAGGCTTTGCAGGCCTATTCTCCTCTCTATTAGATGTATTTGAAGTACTAGCATAGTATGAATCCAAATTTTGAGGGTTACCTCTCTGCTGTGTACCCTTGAGGTAGTAGCAATCTCTGGCTTCATGACCATCTTTTCCACAAAATTGACAGCTTACCTTAATAGGGAAATTAGCATTGGAATGTCCATTGTTGTTACAGATTGTACACCAAATTTGTCTCCTTATATCCTGAGTGGTCTTCAAATCTTCTAACTCTCGGCGAAGTTGAGCTACTTCATCATCAGTGCGACGCAGTGGTGGCAAGACCTTCTCTTCTTGTTGATTTTGTTGCATCTTCAATGCTTCCAGTTCCCTCCTTAGTTGCTCAATAGGATCCAGATCTGCAGCATACTTAGGTTGTGTATCCCCTTCAAAATGTTGCCTTGCTTCTTCAATGCGTGATGCCGCTGCAACAAAATCATTGAGAGTGGCATCCAATCTAAGAGACTCACGAAGCTTCTGCTGAGATGACCTAGGCAGAGCCTTCTCTATCCATTTTTTAACCAAAAAGTCACCTAGAGCATGTGGCAGACGTGCAACAAGTGCTTTTGTTCTAGTGTGAAGTTCATGAAAAGATTCACCTGATCTTAGCTTCAAATTCTCTAGCTGATCTAGAGCTCTTTCTGAGGAATCGCTTGGTCGGAGGTCTGTGAGAATGCCGCCTTCAAAGCCTCCCATGTAGTGAAATGGCCATCTGCATATTGACTATACCATTTATCCGCAAGACCCTCCAATGTGGATGGAAAAGGTGCCAGCATTGCATCCTCTCTGTTTTGCAAGCCTCTTCCACGGCATAAAGAGATGAATCTCCTCACATGATCATCAGCATCCTCATAAGCTTGCCCCTTGAAGGTAGGGAATTTCATGTTTAATCTGGAGAGCAAATGAGAGAGGTCCTCCATTTGTACTCGTGTTTCTTCGGACGAATCTGAGGAGAAGTCTAGGGTTCTTCTATACCCCTCTTTTGACAATGGTGTCGCACCCAAGTCAATTGATAAATTTAGGGAGGACAGAGGGGAGGTAGACTCACTAGCCGTGGTTATTACTAACTTGTTAAGGCTCCTTCGAACACGACGAGATTCCTTATCTGCTCGTGTATGGGTCATGTACCTATTCGCAATTGCAATAGGGAAAAACACCTCTCACAGAAATGCAAAGGTCCCACCGTGCGTGCCAAACTGTAGAGGAGGTACTGGGGTATCCGCTTTTAACAAAAGTAGAGAGTGAAGATTAAACACGTCCAGTACGTCGCCTACTCAAGGGGGGTTCTCTTTAGGGAAGTATACCCTTTAACATTTCTGTGAGCAGGTAGATAACACGGATTGCACAGAGCGGTAAATACTTCAGAAAATATGGACAACAAATGACCAAGGAAGACCAATCACTTCTTGATATGACTCGGATGATTACAAGGTTGGTCAGATGCTCAAAAGTGCAGGCTTAGAAGGCTAACATGCCATCCTAGAAATAAATAAGCTCAATGCACAGAATCTTCTCATCAGCTTAAGGGGCTAATTACATGCAGTCTAACTCAGAACAATACAAATGGTAAGATTTGCTCAAGAGAATAGAGCTCAATCACCAATACTGACTCACGGAAAGGAAAGAAAATCCAAGGCACTTTCTTACACTATAGTGCTCATAGCCCTCCACTGAGAAGCCCACCCTCTGTATACACACTACAGAGTAGCTCCTACAATAGGCTTGAAACCACCAAGTGCAAGAGAGGACTTCTGCATGTCTACACGAACCCCTCTATCTCTAAAATTGTTGTACCCCAATGAGCAAAAATCCATTGCTTTTATAGGCCCCAATAGGCCAAGAGGCCTTGCCGAATCTTACTGATCACGCGTCGGTTAGTCACCCAAAATTGGAGGGTAGGTCAAATATTCCACTTGATTTGAATTAGATCCACAAAAATAGGTAGTCGCCGTGAATGGTTGGTGGCAAGAAACTATTCCCTGCTTCCAATTTTATCCTGCACACTTTTATCCCATACCTCTTTTGTAGTCAAATTGAGACCCTTATTTTGCATTGCCGGTGATTTAGAAACTCCTCTTGAGTGTGAGAAAGGGAGGGTAGATTTTACTTGTAACTTTACAATTCCTAGAGCCCCAAGAAATACTTTAATTTGAAAGGTCATCTCCAAGCTGGCTCGAAGTACTCATTTGCATCCTCAGACTCATCAAGCTTGTATTTGATGAGTTTTAATGTCCTCTTTATCACTCCATATCTGTCATCTCCTGAGATGGCCAGGACTGAAGAATTGCCTCCGGAATTTTGCATTGTTCCTCTGTGATTGTGATTGTGAGTGACTGTGTGCATGTGTTTGTGTGTGTGGGTGCGCGTGTGTGAATGAGGGTAGGTGTGTGTGCATGTGTGTAATTGTGTGTGTATGCATGTGTAATTATGCATGTGAGTGTGTGCGTGAATGTATGTGTGTGTGAGTGTGTAATTGTGTGTGTATGCACGTGTGTATGGGTGTGTGCATGTGTTTGTGTGTGTGAGTACATGTGAGGATGTGTGTGTGCATGGATGTGTGTGTGTGTGTATGTGTGGTTGTGCATGTGTGGTGTGGGTGGATGAGGGTATGTGTGTGTGCATGTGGGTGTGGGCCGCATGTGTATGTGTGGGGTGTGAGCATATGTGTAAAAGGTGAGGGGGGCGCATGCGTGTAAAGAGTGAAGGGGGGGGGGGGGGGGGATGCAGATGAGCGAGCGGGGGCGGGGGATGTGGAGGGCAGCGGGCGGGGGAAACTGGGCAGGCGGGGGATGTTGGGCGGGTGGCGGGGGGGAATTGGGCGGGTGGCGGGGGGCGGGGGAGTGAGGGGCGGAGGGCGGAGGCGGAGTGAGGGGCGGGGGGCGGAGGAGTGAGGGGCGGGGGGCGGAGGAGTGAGGTGCGGGGGGCGGATGATGGAAGGAGAGGAGAAGGGGGGGGGGGGGGATGGCGGAGGGCGGGCAGCGGGGCGGGTGGCGGAAGGAGAGGAGAAGGGGGGGTGGTGGCGGAGGGCGGGCAGCGGGGCGGGTGGCGGAAGAGGAAGAAGAAAGGGGGGGGGGGATGGCGGAGGGCGGGCAGCGGGGCGGGTGGCGGAAGGAGAGGAGAAGGGGGGGGTGGCGGAGGGCGGGCAGCGGGGGCGGGTGGCGGAAGAGGGAGAAGAAAAGGGGGGGGGGGATGGGGGGGGATGGCGGAGGGCGGGGAGCGGGGCGGGTGGCGGAAGGAGAGGAGAAGGGGGGGGTGGCGGAGGGCGGGCAGCGGGGGCGGGTGGCGGAAGAGAGAGAAGAAAGGGGAGAGAGAGAGAGAGAGAGAGAGAGAGAGAGAGAGAGAGAGAGAGAGAGAGAGAGAGAGAGAGAGAGAGAGAGAGAGAGAGAGAGAGAGAGAGAGAGAGAGAGAGAGAGAGAGAGAGAGAGAGAGGGGTTCACACGCGGGCAAAGAGAGAGAGAGAGAGAGAGAGAGAGAGAGAGAGAGAGAGAGAGAGAGAGAGAGAGAGAGAGAGAGAGAGAGAGAGAGAGAGAGAGAGAGAGAGAGAGAGAGAGAGAGAGAGAGAGAGAGAGAGAGAGAGAGAGAGAGAGAGAGAGAGAGAGAGAGAGAGAGGGAAATAGAGAGAGAGTGAGAGAAGAAAGAGAGAGAGAGGAAGAGAGAGAGGGAGGGAGAGAGAAAGAGAGGGAGAAATAGAGAGATAGGCCGAAAGAGAGAGGAAAATAGAGAGAGTGAGAGAAGAAAGAAAGAGAGAGGGGCCAAGAGAGAGAGGAAAAGATAGCGAGAGGGGGAGAGAAAGAGGGAGAGAGGGAGAAAGAGAGAGAAAGAGAGAGAGTGAGAAAAAGAGAGAGAAAGGGGAAAGAGAGAAGTGGATAGAGAGACACGTATCAAAACAAAAGAAAAGATGAAAGCAACGACTGCTCAGAACTCAGATATGTCCATGTAATGGAAAGGAGCACTTGAACACTTCCTGAAGCTTCATCTCGAGGCATCTGAGAGTTTCCGATCTCTACACTCTCCAAACCAGTGAGCACCTTAGTAAGGCTCCACACATATCCATCCACTCCTCAAAACATGTACGATGATGATCAATGGTCACAAGCTACATATAATAAATAAACAGTGACTAATGAAATAATGCTAATATATATAATTGAAATAGACATAAATTACTTACAAACGCATGATGAAATAGCTTCAATCTACCAGTCCATAAATGAGAGGTACCCATGCCATGTACATGCAAAGCTACTACCTCTCTTTGCTAGCAATAGCGGCCAAGATCATGCACCCATGCGATAGTGTCTACAACTCATGCTTAGTAATAAACAAGGGCTTTTGAGGCCCATTGTGAGTACCTTTCCTTGAGTATCCATGTTGTATAGTTTCAATGAGCATATTCTTATGAGGAATAGTTCAATATCTCTTTATCCTACTCTTCCAATGAAAGAATATGCACTTTTTATATTGCACCCCAACAAGTGATCATATGCATTGGTGCATAACTATGCCAACTTTGTTCATGTGGACAAATCCATCCTTATCAAATGTATATAATTTGGATTTCTCATGCTCATGTGTACCCCAAGCTATGCTAGGTATGGTTGGAGTAGGTGGTTGTGATGATCCAAGTAATTGTGGTGGTGTGGATGCATCATCACCGCCACAACATCTACAGCCACTTTAACATCTACATCATGCTCATTGCGATGAGCTAGCTACTACTAGTAAGGCTCTTTGAGATCCAATAGATCTATGAGCCAATTGAGAATTGGATTCCTCATAGAGCTTTGGAGATGCAATATCAAGAGGTGCCACCTCTCATATATGCATTACCTATCCAACAGGTGTTCTCGTAAGAAGATATCATGGAGAGGAATCTAGGAATGACTTTGAGAAGAAGTCGACATGGTAGATGTGGTATACATATGTGATGCAAATTTTAGTTGTACAAGATTCACATGTGATAATATCTCTTCAAACTTGGTATCACTATAGTACCATGGTCTATTATCACCAGCCATGCCACAAAAAGGACCAACATTAGTCATGTTTAATAAAAGTAAATAACGTTCAAAAAGAAATTCGAAAAATAAGAAAACTTTAACTAGTAAATAATAAGACCATATCTCTTGTTTAACTATCAACCCTAAATATTAGCATTACTTTGTATTCCCAAACATGGATCTTTCTTTATCTCTCTAAATGGGGGGTTTCTCTCTCTCTCTAAATGTTTCTCTTTCTCAATCCCTCTCTAGACATGGTTCTTTCTCTCACTACCGTAAGTGTCAAGATGGGAGCATAGTGACAATGGTAATGGATGCCAAGATGGATCATAGTAGCCAATACAAAATTTCCCACATGAGATATCATAGAAAAAGAGAAACTATACCGAAAAAAAGAGCCACAGATTATGAGAAAGAGCCTCATTCTCTCTCAATGTAACATGTGACTCTTTATTTTTTGATACATTAAGCTATATATACTAATATTAATATTAAAAAATTCATTTTTTATATGTTTAATTATATACTAATATTAATTTGAAAACCTTGATTCTCTATATATTTGATTATATATACTAGTTTGAATCCTAGAGCCCTAGCTTTTATATATTTGAATTATGTATATTAATATTAATCGTAAAACCTAGTTCTTTATAGATTCAATTATATTAATTTTAAAACTCTAGTTTTTAATATATTTAATTATATACACTCATATTTATCATAAAACCATAAATTTAATACATTTAATTATATATGAAAATATTAATCATAAAACCTTGGTTTCTTATATATTTATTTACATATACTAATTTTAATCCTAAAACCCAATTTTTTATATAATCAATTATATATACTAATATTAACCTTAACACCATAGTATTTCATATATTTAATTATATATACTAATATTAATCCTTAAACTCTAGTTTCATATATAGTTATTTATATATACTAATGCTAATCCTAAAAACCTAGCTTTTAATATATTTAATCCTATATACTAATATCAATTTAAGGACCTTTGTTTTTTATATATTCAATTATATATGCTGATATTAATCCTAAAACACTATTTTTGTTTAATATTTAATAAGATATTATAATTTTAATCTTGAAATTATAGCTTTTATGTATTTAGTTATATATACTAATATTAATCCTAAAACCCCAACTTAACATACATTTAATTGTAGAAACCAATATAAATACTAAAACTTAAGTTTCCTATATATTTAATTAATACACTAATTTATCATAAAACCTTAGTTCTTTATATATCTAATTAAAAATGATAATATTTTTTATAAAATAATAATTTTTAATCAATTTAATTATATATATTAATACTTATCATAAAATCTTATATATATAAATATATATATATATATATATATATATATATATATATATATATATATATATATATATATATATATTTGTCATTAAATCCTATTTTTAATACACTTAGTTATATATACCAATATTAATTCTAGAAATTTAGGTTTTTGTATTTGTAATTGTATATGTTTATATCAATCCGAAAACCCTATTTTTTAATTTATTTAATTATAAATATAAATACTAATCTAGAAAGCTTAGATATTTGTATATCTAACTAAATGAACTAAAATGTATTGTAAAACTCTAGATTTGAATAAATTTAATTATATATATAAATTATATTCCTAGACAACTAGTATTTATATATGTTTTATTATGTATACTAATATTAATCATAAAACCCTAATTTTTAATAAGTTTGATGAAATATTACTAATATTAATCCTAAAACCATAGTTTTCTATATATTTATTTATAAATATATTAATATTAATCCTAAAATCCTAGTTGTTTATTGATATAATTATATAAACTAAAACTTATCACGAAACCCTAATTTTAATACATTGGGAGTTACACACTAATATTAATCCTAAGATGCTAGTTCTCAATGTATCTGTGTTTATGTGTTTATGTGTATTTATGAATGAATGTGTACATGTATGTATCTGTATATATATATATATATATATATATATATATATATATATATATATATATATATATATATATATATATATATATATATATATATATATGTATGTATGTATGTATGTATGTATGTATGTATGTATGTATGTATGTATGTATGTATGTATGTATGTATGTATATGTATGGATGTATGCATAATTAATACACGATTATTTATGATAAAACCATAGTACTTTATAAATTTAATTAAATATGATAATATTTTTTTATTAAACCTTAATTTTTAATCAATTTAATTATATATACTAATATTTATCATAAAATCTTATCTTCATATATATTTATTTAAATATAGTAATATTTATTATAAAATCGTATTTTTAATAGAATTAATTATATATACTAATATTGATTCTAAAAATTTAGTTTTTTGTATTTTTATTTGTATATACTAATATAAATCCTAAAACCGTATATTTTAATTTATTTAATTATAAGTAAAAATATTAATCTACAAATTTAACTATATGAACTAATATTTATCATAAAACTCTAATTTAAGTATATGAACTAATATTTCTCATAAAACTCTAGAATTTAATAAATTTAATAAATGTATGCATGCATGTGTATTTGTATGTGTGTATGTATGTGTGTACATGTATCTATGAATGTATCTTTGTATGTATGTATGTATGTATATATGTATGTATGTATGTATGTATGCATGTACCTGTGTATGCATGTATGTATGTATGTATGTATGTGTGTATGCGTATATGTATGTGTGTAGATATGTATGTGTATATGTATGTGTGTATGCATGTATGTATATATGTATGTATGTATGTATGTATGTATGTATGTATGTCTATTATATTAGCATATACAAATACACACATAAATACACATATTTCCGTATGTATGTATTTGCAATATTATTATATAGATGTGTTTGTATGTATGCATCTATGTATGTAAATATGTACGTAAATATGTATGTACGTATGTGTGTGTATGTGTGTATGTATGCATCTATATATATATGTATGTACGTATGTGTGTGTATGTATGCATCTATGTATATATGTATGTAAATATGTATGTACGTATGTGTGTGTATGTATATTTGTATCTATGTATGTATGTAGGTATGTGTGTATATGTATGTGTGTATGTATTTGTGTAAATGTGTGTATGGTCTTGTCCATATGCTTGTTTTTCACACAAGCACGACATATGTTTCTGATAAAATTGTACATGTATTCCTTCCGATACATGAATGCATAAAAGTCCCAACAGAGGGATTTTCAAGGCTCCTTCACATTAGTTACAATGTAAAATTTCAATATTTGCAATATAATATTATATACGTATAGATTAATACAAAAAGCATGCATGGAAATCATCTTTTAACATGGAAACCATAAACCTGAAGAGTATATATTGAAGAGAGATGCAAAGAGAAAGAAAGAAATGCAAAGTTGGACGAGAATAAAAAATGGATAGAAATTGGGCTGATTCTTTGTCTTGTACCGATTACCCTTTGGTCTATAAACAACAAGAAAAGAAATGCTGAAATCGTTACTAATATAATCAATATTTGCCTTAAAAAAATAAAGGCGCTATTAAAGGCATGCCCGTTTATTACGATATATTGATGCGTCATCCCAAAGTGCCTTACAGATGGTTTATCACAAAGTGCGCAAAAGAAAGAGTCTTGCTTCTCTGTCTTCAAGAAAATTTGATAGATTTTCATTCTATAAGGTATCCCATCATTATCTCCTTCCTCACATCTGCATTATCTCATCATTATCTCCTTCCTCACCTCTGCATTGCTTTCTCTTTTCACCTCCACATTTCTCCCTTTCTCTCTGCATTTCTCCACATTTCTCTCATTCTCTATGCATCTCTCTTCTCTCATTCTCCCTTTCTCTCTGAATCTCTCCACATTTCTCTCATTCTCTCTGCATCTCTGCACATTTCTCTCATTCTCTATGCATCTCTCTCTAATATCTACGCTTCTGGTTTTATCTTCCATTTTAAGAAATTATTTGCATGCATGTTCTTCATATTAATATGTAGGTATGTAGCTATATTGCTGCAGATATTAAATGTATGCAGAAAATAGTTTGTCTTAATGGCGTTGAGGTATAACTCCGACCGCAATGGAAAGTAAATACCAAGAAATCTGCACTCATGACAAACTGCCTTTGAATTAATCTCCGTCTGCGCAGTCCTCATGGGCAGATCGCCGCAAGGGCGAAATGTTAGGCAACCTTGTGCATAAGGAGCAAGGAAAGGTGAAATACCAGGTTGAAGTAGTGTTATATGGAACCACCGAAAGTTTTCACAAACTATAATGGAAAGCTATAGCCGTTGCAGATTGTTTTGTCTCAATGTGGATGTGGGCATAAAATGAAATCCTGCATAGGAGTGGAATGAAAGAAAATTAACTCAAGCATTGAATTATGCATCAGATTAAATCCGAAGAACCCGCTAACAAAACGCTGCATTTCAATATATTACAAGCAAAGAAGATCGTAAGATCGGCTTCAGTATAGAAGCATAGAACAATCATTGCATAAAAGCATAGAAGGATCGATCATAGAGGATTCGCTACATAGAAACATCATTCAGTCGTAAAATCAAGAGAAATGAAGCACAAATAACAAAAATGCTACGCGTCGCTTTGCTGGATAAACCGTGTTCATGTCTGTAGTTGCACGCGTGCGCACACACACACACACACTCAGAGTTTCATTGAAATCGAAAGCCATTCTAATCTAAAAATCGAGCATGAAAAAGCTGCTATGCAACATCGGATTCACGACCCTCTTAGAGAAGAAATTCTCAACTTGACGGACACATCATTTATTGTTCAGTAAGAATATAGCTCAGAAGCATTGACGACAATGTTTGAATATGTAAGCAGGCCAAATTTGTCGACTGAAATCGACTTGCATGCAGAGAACGGAGTCATGTAAATTTTAACAGAACTTGTCTATAGGAAAGAAATTAAACTTTAATAGAACTTGTCTATAGGAAAGAAATTAAAGAAAATTCGACGCGAGAATGGAGTCATGTATCACATTAAATCCAAAGAACTTAAAAATATATAGACTAACTTTGATAGTCTTTACAAGTATATGAGTTTTCATGTGATTTGGTGATAGTAAAGTTTTTGCCCTAATTTTCAAAACTTGACCAGCTTTGAATGCTATCATGGATTTGCTTGATTTCTTCCAAACTTTGCATATGAACTCCCTTTGACATCCTTCACACATCTTCGACTTCTCAAGGAATTGTAGCTACTTTTTTCAAATGTGTTTCTTGTAGGCCTTCACAAGTTAGAGAGGAGAGAAGATCTAGATGACATTTAGCCCTAGTGAACTTGTGATTTGTCTAGAAGCACCACTCTAGTTTCTTTGAAAAACAATAAGTTCCACACATCAAATTCTT
This sequence comes from Ceratopteris richardii, assembly GCA_020310875.1. Classification (NCBI taxonomy): domain Eukaryota; kingdom Viridiplantae; phylum Streptophyta; class Polypodiopsida; order Polypodiales; family Pteridaceae; genus Ceratopteris; species Ceratopteris richardii. The sequence continues at coordinate 57,774,488 of CM035438.1, forward strand.
TCATAGGATACATAAGAAACATACAACGAAAAATTGATCATACGCATGAACAAGACAACATGACATCAAGGAACATATGCGCGAACAAGACAACATGACATCAAGGAACATATGCATGAAAGAAAGAAATTGCAACACACAACATGAATGTGCGTTAACAAATAGGCAACATGTCTATGAATGAATGGGCAAAAATGGCAACATGTAAAGAAAGAAAAAATAAACATTATGTGCAAGAATGAATATTAAGTGGAAGTGAGTATATTTACTCATTTAAGGCACCAATTATTCTCATCTTGAAAATAAATTTGTAACCTTTTCATAAATCAATCTACCTTAAATACAAATATAGACAAAGATTTAGGATTTTCAACTCACATCTTTCATTTGTATCTTAAGTGTGTGTGTGTGTGTGTGTATATATATATATATATATATATATATATATATATATATATATATATATATATATATATATATATATATATATATATATATATATATATATATATATATATATATATATATATATATAAGACAAAAGCAAAAAATATGTACCATCAAGTGATATCATCCTTTTCAACATCAAGAAATTGCACTCAGAGTTCCCTATTTGATGGGAAATCTCATGCTCCCCAAATGAATGAGCACCTTATGAAGGCTCCACACATGCCGTATGCTCCTCACCACATGTACGATGATGATAAATGGTGACAAACTACATATAGTGAATAAAAAAGTGACTAACAAAATAATTAATGCCTAAATATATAATTAAAATAGACATAAATTACTTAGAAACTCATGATGAAATAGATTCAATCTACAGTGTATAAATGTGAGGTCCCCATTCCTTGTAGATGTGAAGCTAATACGTCCTCTCTTTGCTATCAACACTGGCCAGGATCATGGACCCCTACAATAGTGTCTACAACTCATGCTTAGTAATAAATGAGGGCTTTTGAGGCCCATTCTAAGTAGCTTCCCTCACACATCGATGTTGTATAGTTTCAATGAGCATATTCTTATAAGGAATAATTCAAATTCTCTTTATCATGCTCCTTCAAATGAAATAAGGTGCACTTTTTATATTGCACCCCAACGAGTGATCATATGCATTGGTGAATAGCGATACCAACTTTGTTCTGGTGGGCAGATCCATCCTTATCACATGTATATACTTTGTTCATCATGCTCATGTGCACCCCAAGCTATGTTGGGTGTGGTTTGAGTAGAAATTTGTGATGACCTAGGTAATTGTGGTGGTGTGGATGCATCATCACCACCAAAACATCTTCCACCTTAACATCTACCTCATGCTCAGTGCGATGAGCTAGATACTGCTAGTAAGGCTTTCTAAGATCAAACATATCTACGAGGCACTTGGGAATTGGATTGCTTACAAAACTTTCAAGATCCAATATCTAGAGATGCCACCTCTCATATAGGTATCCCCTATGCAATAGGTGGTCTAATAAGAGGATATGATGGAGAGGAATCTAGGAAGGACTTTGAGAAGAAGTCGAGATGATAGATGTGGCATACATACGTAATGCGAGTTACATTTGTACAAGATTCACATGTGATAAGATCTTCTCGAACTTGGTATCACTATAGTAACATGGTATATTATCACCGGCCATGCTACAAAAAGAAACCAACATTAGCACTGTTTGATAAAAAGTAAATGATATTTATAAATAGATTTAATAAATAAGAAAGCCCTAACTAGTAAATAATAGGACCATAGCTCTAGTTCAACTATCAACCCTACATTTTAGCATTACCTTCTAGTCCTAAACATGGATCTTTCTCTATCTCTCGAAATGGGGATCTTTTTCTCTCTCTAAATATTTCTCTTTCTCGATCTCTCTCTCTAAACACGGTTCTTTCTCTCTCTATAAATCTAGTTCTAAGTTTCAAGATGGGAGCATAGCAGCAATGGTGATGGATTCCAAGATGCATCATAGTAGCCAATATGGATTTTCCCACATGAGATATCACAAAAAGAGAGAATTTAGATTGAAAGAAAGAGCCAACCACATTATGAGAAAGAGACACACATTATGACAAAGAGCCACATTCTCTCTCAATGTAACATGTGGATCTTTATTTCACTTGAGTTTCTTTCTTTTTATAATATCTCATGTGCAAAATTCCTTGTTGGCAATGATGGTGCATCTTGCAAGACAGCACAATTGTCCTTCTTCTCCATTCTTGACATTGTTTCTGAGGCCATTGAGCTTTATGATTAATTTCAAGTGTCAAAATTTTACATAACCCAGATTATATAGAGCCCTAGTTTTTTATATATTCATATGTATATACTAATAATAATCATAAACACCTATTTTCTATTTGCTCAATAATATAAAGTAATATTAATCATTAAATTCTAGTTTTTTTATAGATTCAGCTATACACACCAATATTAATGCTAAAACCTTTCTTTTATATATATTTAACTCTATATTAATATTGATATGAAAACCTTGATTCTATATGTATCTGATTATATATACCAATTTGAATCCTAGAGCCCTAGTTTTTATAAATTCTAAATCTCTAGTTTTAAATATATTTGATTATATATACAAATATTAATTATAACAACTTGGTTTCTTATATATTCATTTATATATATTTATCTGAATACTAAAGACTAATTTTTTTATAATCAATTATATATACTAATATTAGCCTTACAACCCTAGTATTTCATATATTTAACTATATATAGCAATATTGATCCTTAAACTCTAGTTTCTCATATATTTATTTATATATTCTAATCCTAGTCCTAAAAGCTTACTCTTTTATATATTTAATCATATAGACTAATAATAATCTTAGGAACTTTGTTTTTTACATATTGAATTATATATGCTAATATTAATCCTAAAACACTATTTTTTTAAGTTTTAATAAGATATGCTAATTCTAATCTTGAAATCCTAGCTTTTCGGTATTTAATATACATACTAATATTAATATTAAAACCCTGGTTTTTCATACATTTAATTATAGAAACCAATATAAATCCTAAAACTCAAGTTTCCTATGTATTTAATTTATACACTAATCTTTATCATAGAAGCTTAGTTCTTTATATATTTGATTAAATATGCTAATATTTATTATAAAACTTTAATTTTTTATCAATTTAATTATATATACCAATATTTATCATAAAATCCTATATTTGTATATGTTTGTTTATATATAGTAATGTTTATCATAAGATCATTATTCTAAGACACTTAATTATATATACTAATATTGATTCTCAAACCCTACTTTTTTATATTTTTAATTATATATAGTAAGATAAATCCCAAAATCCTATTTTTTAATTTATTAAATTATAAATACAAACATTAATCTATTATTTACTTAAATATATGAACTAATATATATAATAAAACTCTAGATTTTAGTAAACCTAATTATATATACTAATTTTAATCCTAAAACCCTAGTGTTTATATATATTTTATCATGTATACTGATATTAATCATAAAACCCTAATTTTTAATGAGTTTAATGAATAATACTAATATTAATCATATATTTCTATTATATATATCGTATAAATTATTTTAAAACCTGAATTGTTTTTAAAATTGATTATCTAAACTAGAATTTATCGTTCAACCAAAATTTTAATACATTTGAATTTATATACTAATATTAATTCTACGATGCTAATTATCAATGTATGTGTGTTTATGTGTATTTATGAATGAACCTATGCATGTATATGTGCATGTATGTATGTATGTGTGTATGTATGTATGTATGTATGTCCATATGTATGTACATCTATATGTATGTATGTATGTATGTATGTACATCTATATGTATGTATGTATGTATGTATGTATGTATGTATGTATGTATGTATGTTTGTATGTATGAATGTATGTATGTATGAATATATGTATGAATTATGTATGTATGTATGCATGTAAGTGTTTATGCATGCATGTGTATATGTATGTGTATATGTATTTATGTACATGTATCTATGTATGCATGTTTGTATGTTTGTGTGTATATGTATGTATGTATGCATGCATGTACCTGTGTATGCATGTATGTGTGTGTGTATGTGTATGCATGTATGTATGTGTGTATGTTTATATGTATGTGTGTATATACATATGTATACATGTATATGTATAATATTAGCATATATACATACACACACACACACACACACACACACATATATATATATATATATATATATATATATATATATATATATATATATATATATATATATATATATATATATATATATATATATATATATATATATGTGTGTGTGTGTGTATCTGTAATATTAGTATATAGATGTTTGTGTATGTATGCATGCATGTTTATGTATGTGTGTCTGCATGTATGTATGTATGTATGTATGTATGTATGTATGTATGTATGTATGTATGTATGTGTGTATGCATGTATGTATGTGTACATGTATGTGTGTTTGTATGCATCTATGTATATGTGTACGTAAATATGCATGTACATGTGCATGCGTGTATGTGTATGTATGTGTGTATGTATGTATGTATGTTTGTATCTTTATAGGTATATATTTATGTATGTAGGTATGTGCATATATATATATATATATATATATGTTTGTTTGTATTTGTGTATATGTATGTGTGTATGGTCTTTTCACACCCGTCCATATGGCTGTTTTTCTCACAAGCATGGTATATGTTTCTGGTAAAAGTGTACATGTATTCCTTCCAATACATCAAAGCAAAGAAGCCCCACCAAAGCGTACATATTGATGGGAGATGCAAGGAGAAAGAAATAAATGTGGAGCTAAAGAGGGACATATAGGGAGAAATGCAAAGTTGAAGGAGAATGCAGAATGGATAGAAATTGGGCTGATTCTTTGTCTTCTTCCGTCTATAAATAACAAGAATAGAAATGTTGAAATTGTTAATAATATAAAATCAATATTTTCCTTCCAAAAAATGAAGGCATGTGCGTTTATTTATTCTCTTTGTTCAAGAAAATTTGACAGATTTTCAATCCAAAAGGTATTAATAACAACAATAACTTGTATTCAAACCAATCTCTATGTATGTATGTATGTATGTATGTATGTATGTATGTATGCATGTATGCATTATCTCCTTTCTGAGCTCTATATTGCTTTCCCTTCTCGGCTCCACGTTTGTCCATTTCTCTCTGCATCTCTCCACGTTTCTCTCTTTCTCATATTCTCTATACATCTCTCTTTAATATCTACTCTTCTGGTTTTATTATGCATGTTCTTTATATTAATCTGTTTTCTCTCATTCTCTATGCATCTCTCTTTATTATCTACTCTTTTGGTATGCATGTGTGTTTATGTATGTGTCTATGTATGTATGTATGTATAGCTACATGTATGTGTGTATGTATGTATCTATGTATACATGTATGTACATATGTGTGTATGTGTATGTATTTGTGTATGTATGTACGTATGTATGTTTGTATCTATGTATATATATACGTATGTATGTAGGTATGTGCATATGTGTATGTTTGTATGTATTATATGTATGTGCGTATGGTCTTTTTACACCCGCCCATATGGTTGTTTTTCTCCCAAGCATGACATATGTTTCTGGTGAAATTGTACATGTATTCCTTCCAATACATCGATGCATAGAAGTCCCACGAAATGGATTTTCAAGGATCCTTCACATATAGTTACAATGTAAGCTTTCAATATTTGCAGTAGACTTTTTATGTACATATAGATCAATACAAAAATCATGCTTGGAAATCAATTTTTAAGATGGAAACCAGAAACCCAAAGAGTACATATTGAAGAGAGATGCAAAGAAAAAGAAAGAAATGTAGAGCTGAAGAGGGATATATAGAAAGAAATGTAGAGCTGAAGAGGGACATATAGGGAGAAATGCAAAGGTGAACGAGAATACAGAATGGATAGAAATTGGCCTGATTCTTTGTGTTGTATCCATTAATCCCTTTCGTCTATAAACAACAAGAATAGAAATGTTGAAATCGTTAATAATATAAGATCAATATTTGCCTTCAAAAATATAGAGGCGCGACAGAACTTGTCGTAATGACTCTGCGGTATAACTCCGACAGCAATGGAAAATAAATACCGAGAAATCTATGCAGTCCGTATGGGCAGATCGCCGCAAGGGCGAAATGTTAGGGAACCCCAGGAGTGAACACGAAATCGTAGTTGGCGCAGGGAGCAAGGAAAGGTGAACTCTAATGGAGAGCTACAGCCGTTGTGGAGGTGGGCATAAAATGAAAGAAAATTCCGAAGAACACAAGCTAACAAGATCGTAAGATCGAACTTGAGTATAGACGCATAGAAGAATCATTTAAAGAAGCATACAAGGATCATCGAGGATTAGCTGCATAGAAGGATCATCGAGGATTAGCATCATTCAGTCGTAAAATCAAGAGAATTGAAGCACAAATAATGAAAATGCTACGCATAGCTTTACTGGATAAACCGTGTTCATGTCTGTAGTTGCACACACTCAGAGTCTCATTGAAATGGAAAGCCATTCTAATCTGAAAATCGAGCATGAAAAAGCTGCTATGCAGCGTCGGATTCACAACCCTCTTACAGAAGAAACTTTCAACTTCACGGACACATCATTTCTTGTTCTGTAAGATTGTGGCTCAGAAACATTGATGACAATGTTTGAATATGTAAGCAGGCGAAATTGTCGACTGAAATCGACTTGCATGCAGAGAGCAGTATAGACGCTTTTCCTGTAAATTTTAACAGAACTTGTCTATATAGGAAAGAAGATTCAACGCGAGAATGGAGTCATGTATCAGAACAAATCCGAAGAACTTGCTCATCTCCTGAAAACGTGTCCACAATATAAACTGATTGTTGAATATAACGCTGTCTCTCAATATTACAAGCTCATAAGATCTCTTTTCTCATGAAAAATAGCTTGTCGTAAAATTTCAATGTCCCAAGCATCCTTGAAAAACACAGTTTGTTGTATATTTTCTATAGCCTCTCCCTCTTGTCGTCTCCATTCTTGGAGAAACGAAGACAACAACTTTTGCTGCGGTTGTTGTCCGATACATCGTTCACGTTTAGAATCTGATTGTACTCTCTGCTTCAACTTCTTGAACTCCGCTAATTTCTTCCAATAATCTGCAAGACGGTATTCTTTGATCGATCGCTTATCTGTTGGAAATTCCTGGGATGATGAGCTAGGCTTTTTTCTCTTTTTCGGCTCTACAGAAGATTGAATGTGAGTAGTAGCTTCGGCTTTGTCATCAATGTTCACGTTCATTTCTATGGACTTGAGCTTGGCCTTTTCAATGGTTGCGCTGAACCGCCGAAGTAATCTGTTGCGCCTATCTTCTACAGGTTCCGGCGCCGTTGTTGTTGCTTTTGTCGGTCTTTCCATGACAAGCTCCATACTCTGTCTGAGTGTATATATGCGCGCAGAGCGTAGTGTGCTGTTATGCGAAGACAGACATATTTCTTTCGTTTATATAGAGGAGGCTAAAAACCAACGAGCTTTTGCGTTTCCATTACGAGCTTTTGCATTTCCATTTGTGTTTCTATGATTTGGGTTTCCATTTGCGTTTGAGAGGTTTGTATGGTCTTTGAATGTTTGAGTGTTATCTTGATTATTATTTCACAAGGATGTCATTATTATTTTGCTATATGAATGTCATGAACATTGATATTGTATCCATATTATGATTTTATTTACAAACCCAAAGAATTCAACATTTAGTGACCCTTGTTTTCTCGAACTTTAGTTATTTGGTAATTTGAAAAGATATTTTAGATGATGTGATATTTCAAATTATCCAATAATGAATGCTATGATTTATAAAAGTCCTTTTTACTTGCATATTTCTTATAAAATAGGTTTTTATAGTTTTTTTAATGTTTTATCTTTGTCATATTTCACAAGAAGCGTGGATGAGTACTATTTTGCTATATGGATTTCATTTAGAGAGCGAAACAATTCAAGAAAACATTTTCACCTATTTAATTGATATTTTTAGAGAATTTTCTAGATATTCATTTTCATCTAGTCCTAATAAAATTTATTTTCATCATCTTCAATTTTGACTTCAAAATCCTAAGGAAGTGTCCATGCTTCTCATATAAAGTTGTAAAACTTTTCTTCAACCAAATCCTTCTCAAGAATCTGCAACCTCTACTCGAAACATAAGTGGACAAATTTCTCACCTTGAGAACTCCAAAAGCTGCAAGTTGATACTTCATCTTTTCATATTCTTCCCCGGTGAAATGTGATAGTACCTGCTTGACTTTCTTTTGGCTAACTCCACCTCTCAATCAAGTAATAGGATCTGATGGAACAACTTTTTGAATACAAGCATGTATCCAAAAATCTAGACAAACATAGAAAGTAGATTCTTCAACTGATTGGTACATCAAAAATCTGAATTTCTTGAAGTTTTTTGAGAATATTGAATATCAGGTAACTTTTCCAAACACAAAACCTCAACCCAAGTCTTCAACATCTGATACAAAAAACTCTTTTACCTCAAGAGTTAGATAGAGAAGAAATATATTTCTTTGCAACTTGTCATATACCAAGTAGCTCTGTATTGACACTCCAAGAATTCTTTGAGGGAACATATAAGCCGCCTGCTCAAAAGCTTCAACTAAAACATAACTCATACATATATGAGTCAAAACATATATCTGCTGCTTTTCTTTCTCTCAATGCGCTTCTTTGTCAAACCTACTAAATCATGACCAGTTCGAGCATCTCATAATCATTGAACCAAGGTACAATAATTTTACTATGAACACATCATTGGCTTCTTTATCACTTAAGAAAGCTAATGCTTTGCTCATTGTACTAGCTAGAACATGGGCATGTTGTAGCTACATTTGTGATTTACAACCACCTTTAGGTTTAGGGATCTCATTTTTCTAAACTTTAGCATGCTAGAAAGTTACTTTCTATGTAAATTTCCTAGATAACATCTATAACCTCAAGATGTTTACTTTCCCTTTCCTAACCATGATCAGTTAGGCTTAATGATTCTCTCATTTTTTTGTAGAAAATATACTTTAAAAGAAATCGAGGCTTTCATCATGTGATAAATTCTATCTTTATAATATTTTTTTCAAAAGGACATCATCATGTACTTGTCCTAACATATTTATGAACTTATTGCTTGTTTTGGGAAAATTTCACGGGCCAATTGAGATCCATTTTTTTGTAACTTCTTGTATTCACAAAAGATATATTCACCTTGAATATGATAGGAAAATGGCATGATTTATGAAAAAGAATTTTATGCTATTTCATTTAAGTTCTTGTCTTTAGGAGCTATCTCATTTCCTGAAGATCACTTATCTAAGTTTCATCTTGAAATTGTAAATCTCCTAGATGAAAGCACAAATTAACTCCCTAACTCAACTAAGAGGAAAAGATTGTTTAAAGTTTCCATGTTTCTTGGCACTCGCATCATTACAATACTTGCAATCATTGAACCTAACATCCAAGTATTGAACTTTCAAAGTTCAATTGATGCCAAAGTTCACTCACTTTTCTTTTATTTCCATCACTTCTTTATATGTAATCAACTGAAAAGGTTCACTTCAAAGTGTTCATGGAATTAAAGAGATTATCTTCTATTATCATCCTACTTGAATGCATGAGAATTTATACAAGAAAGTGTAAAATCTCATATAAGTTCTCAACTAGTGATGTATTCTTGGCCATCAATATGACAAGAAAACTGAATGCTTGGATTTCTACTTGTGCCTAATTTTATTACGAAAGACATCTAACATACTTAATGTAATTATTAAGTAAGTATGTGATATCTAAATATCAGCTTGGGAAGGATTCTACTAGTTACTTGAGTTGCAAGGTTGCATCTTAGCATAACTTTACAACTAACTAGTTTTTTGTCTATCCAAATGTCAAACTTGAGCTTGAAAAAGTAAGCTAGCTTTTGCAAACAATTATACCAATATATACGCAAATGCATGTGCTTGCATGTAAATGCATATGCTTGCATGCATATGCTTGCATGCATGTGTTGGCATGTTTTTTCATGTTGTAAACTAACACAAGCGTTTCTCGAGCTTGCAATGCATGCACTTCATGCCTCTATACACAAACATACTAACATTGCTTCCTATAAAAGATATGACATGCTAGTACACATGCTTGAGTGGATCAAGAAACGTTTCTAACAATAAGGAAGCTTATGTTGTGCATTCAAAGCATTTGCTTTAGGAAGGAGAAATGCACAAACATTCATCCATTTCCATGCAGGGGATTTTGGATGCATGTCAAGTTTCTTAGTAATTGATGTGTTTTCTAATACATCTATGCTCAGCCATTTAGCTTTCATTAGTGTTCGTAAAACTCACATAAACATTATCAATAGTGGAGACTTATACCATGCTTCAATGACAATTAAATGAAATCTACATGAAAGCAAAAAGTAGAGCAAGTATTGTTCAGTGTGTGCTTTATAGTCTAGGCAAGGATCTGCTTTTTAAGTAGAAGTAGGTAGCAAAAGATAAGGATTTACTTGTGTGCTCACACCAACAAGGACTTGAGATCAAGCACGGGCTTCCATGTGAAGGATTTCTTCTTATGGAACATGGGCATTTGATATGCACCAAAGAAGCCTCTACAACAATAAACATAACCATAAGGCACTACATGTTCATTCGTACGATAGATCCTTCAACTTTGATACGCCACGGGATAAAGTTCGATTTTCCACCATTTGATGTGGGTGCCTTCTTGTCTTACCATATCACAACTATGTTGTGCTACATCCAAAATCACTATAAATATAGGAAATCAAGTTCAAATTTGGATGTCTCAAGTAGTTGAGCAAATGGATAGATCATTATCTTGCTCATGCCATGTAGTATGTTCCATCCTTGTTTCTCTCATGTATTGAGTACAAACTTTTACTCTTTGCCCAGATAGGAGCACACCAATATCTGAATCAAACAAAACATGTGAAACTATGCCAGTCATGCCCATAATTTGAACCCATAACCTCATGAATGGGCAACATAGAATCATTTGCCTCTTAAAACACCTTGAAAGGAGTAAGAATTATGCATGATCATCTTCTTTAGATGCATGAGAATCGATGAGTGCCTCAAGGTAGAAGCACTCATGAGGATAAAGAGAAAAAAGAGATCAAAGTGTTTGCTAAGTTGTGAAGACAACGATGAGCTTCAAAAGGTCTCCATGGAAGCTCCATGATGGGCTTTAATACTAATGCAAAAAACTACCTATTATGACCACTACCTCCAAAAGAGATGACCACTACCTACAAAAGAGATGACTCTCCTTTCAACCTTATGCCTCTATATATAGCTCTCTCTAGGGGTCTACCTACTATGGTAGGTGGATGCTCACCATCCAAGTGTCGTCCATGTAAGTACATGTGTACCAAGTGTCCTTGTTAACTAGGTTTAACTCAAGTGGATGCTTCTAGAAGGCTCTAGAGCTCCTCGAGCAAATATGTCAATGAATATTTGCAAGATAAATGTATCGAGAGAGAGGTCACTAACTAGGTACTCTCCTCAACTGAATGGTGTTGGTGAAAGGAGGAATAGAACCCTCATTGGGACATCTATGACTATGCTTGAAGAAAGTAAGCTACCACACTACCTATGGGTAGAAGCAATATTTACCCTAGTTTATCTTTTCAATAGACTACCATCCAAATCACTTCAATGTATTACTCCCTATGAAGCCTAGAATCAAAAAAAGCCAAGTCTAGGCCATTGCAAAGTCTTTGGTTGTTTAGCATGAGTGCATATACCTTCACAAATCGGAGGGAAACTAGATAACAGAGGAACTGAGTCTGTGATCATTGGATATCAATACAAATGGGCTACAAATTCTACAATCCAACCACAAAGAAATCCCCTATAAGCAAGGATGTCGTATTTGAAGAACATAGGTCATGGTATGAAGAAGACAAGCAGGAGGTAAACCTACCCTATGATCTTGATACATATTTTCTCCCATTAGACAATAAGTATGATGCCCAAGTACGACTCAAGAAGTGAATCAAAACAAGAACAAAATGAGAAAGAGAGAGATTACAAACTATGGAAATCTAGAGCGAAGGCCAAGATGAAGAATGCTCCAAAACAACCATTATTTTATGATGTGATAGGCAAAGATGTTGCTCAAATGAGCACATTGGTTCCTGAAAAATACTTCAAATTACTTATTTGAGAGTTCCATACACATCCGTTCAAAATTCTACAGCTAGTGAAAATGGTGAGTGACGTCATATGGAGTGTCCAAGGCGGTCAAATCCAAGTGTCATGTTGGAGAGGTGAATGGACTTTGATTTAGGTTCACCGAGCTGTTAACTGCGACATATGGACTGCGCCTCAACCATGTGGAGATAAATCAATTCATATATCCATTTTGAAAATTAATGTTATATGTATTATGAATAAGTGGTTTTCAAGCGCAATGAAGAGTAGGAAGGTAATAAGCAAATAGTAGATGATGGAAAGTAATGTAAATCTACTTAAATGGATTTTGTCAAAACGTGCAGCATTTTTGGTGGGGATGAAAATATATTTAAGAAGTGGGAAGTGCAAAGTTAAGTACAAACTAAAGTTTGATAATTATCAACAAAAAGTTAGAAGGGTCCCCTGTTGAAAGGGCTAACATGGGTTGCGATTTATTTTTTTTTGTTTTAATAAAAAGAAGTTTGAAGGAGGACTAGTCCCCCTTGCTTGAACTAATAAGAGAGAAAGTTTACAAAGAAGGGGCATAGTGCCCTTGGGATCCCCATATCCCATAGAGTGGGGGTGGCACGACTGGAAGGCATGATATTGTGGACTGCGTGAAGTGGGAAGAGACCTACATTTTAGAGAGATTTGTAGTAAATGTTAATAAACTTTTCATTGCCGTCATGGGCAGCCCACTTTGATCATGTTATTTTGAAACACGAAAATCTTATGGTTTCTGAAGGGAGGGTACTTCTTGCAATTACATATTCTTCTGCCTAACAAGCTAAGGGATCTTTTCGTTGACCATTCTTTTGGATGATCATTGAACTTGTCTCCACTTCTTTCTTTCCATTTCTTCCATAGTGCTGCCTCCTATGGCATTCCACAATTTAGAGGAGCAATTGATCACATCTCCAAATAATTCTTATTTCTAGTTAATTGGACTCTCTAAACTCAAAATCCTCATAAGTTCCTATTAGAGCGAGAGAATCCTAGGGCATGAAAAGAAGAGAGGATGCCACAAATACTTGAACTCAAACTACCATCTAATACAAGGAGAGCTTAGACACCATCTCCTCGTAAGGGAGATATACAAATTTAGGTACTTCGTAAGATTCAAATTCTTATCCAATTCGTTGTTGTTGATCCATCTCAACCCTTGAATCTGCAGATCATGCTTTAGAAGAAACCGAGTCTTAAGGTTCTCCGAACAATTGATTCTTTGTCTTAAAAGGCACCAATCTTCAAAGTGTCCTCAAATTTGATCTAGTGGATTCTCTCTTGATTCCATAGATGTTTCACATATGAAACCCTTTATTCCATAGCTTCCTTGCTCTTACGAGGTTCTTGGAGTAATTTTTTTCAATTCCCACAATAGGGAACCAAATGGAATCATTTTTTCTAATCTTAGATGCCCACTTCCAATCTTCATTGACCTTGACATATGATATCATCTTGTTCCAATTGCTGCACAAGGAGAAGACCAAGCCTGAACCCTTAAAAGTCATTGAAAAGGAGAAAGCAATAGAGTGAGAAGATCATGCCCCTTCCACCAAGGAAGATTGGCGTGATGGAAAGCTAAACAACTAAGTCCATCATGCACATACAATAGCAAAGAGAAGTGGAGCAAGCGGGCAACCTTGTTTAATAGAACATTTTAAAATAATTGCCTCATGGATTTGAATGTTGATATTAATACAAGCTGATAAATTTTCCATAAGTGTTGAGATCATCTTGATGAATCTTGAACCTCAACCAAGATCTCTCATGGATTGGAGAATGAAGTCATGCTTAAACTGGTCATAAGCTTTGTCAAAATCAATCTTGATGAAGATGATGTTTTGAGAAGAATCTTTATCAAACTCAAGGCCCTCAAACACATGAATAATTACCTTCAAGATGGTTCTATCCTTTATAAACCCCTTTTCATCCTCATTGATCCATGTGCAAAGATGGAAAGAAATCTGATTAGCGAGGATCTTTGCGAAGATCTTATAACAAATTTGTAACCTAGTGATAGGCCACCAGTTATGAATCTTGTTTTTTCTATCCTACTTGTGAATAATCTTGATTACAACTTCCTTAAGAATGTTAGTTAGAGCACAAAAGTGTAGGACTTCCTACCAAACTAGGCATAATAGTTTCACCAAAACACTTTTGAATGTCTTGAAGAGCTCATTGGTAAGACCATCCAAACCCGAGCTTTTATCATTGGGCAGAGAATCAATCACTTCTACTATTTATAGGTTAGTGATGGGGGAATCAAGGAGATGCACCATATTTGAAAAAATTCTTTTGATTCTAATTCTAGAGATGGTATCCATGCAATCACACCTTTCAGAAGAGAGCAGAGTGGATACGACGAGGAGCTGCATGAAGTGGTTGGTGACTAGTCTTGTATTCTCTTTAGTAGTAGTCCATTTCACTCTCTGATTGTCAATCATGTATGGGATCCTTCCATGTGCCATTTTTTCTTCTTCTTTAGGAGTTTATATATTTCTTTACTCAATTTATCAGCTTTCTTGGCCTACAAATCTTTAAAGTAAATTTGTAGATTCTACCATTGGTTTAGTGCAAAACTTGGTAAACCCCTTTCTAGATGTAAATTCAATATCAAAAATATTAAAATAAAGCATTCCCTCTACTAGGGATATAAAGATCATAGGGAAGGATCAAAATGTAGATATAAGAGATTTTCTCGGAGAAGGTTTACATTAATAATATAGTTACTTAGTATGAACGCATGTTCCCCATCCTCTTGGAAAACATATGGAAAACCAAGTGTGCAATTTCTAGGTGTCATTGAGCTATTAACTGCAACATATTATGATGAAATACGTGTACAGAGACATATGGGATGCCCCTCAACCATGTGGAGATAATTCACAGTATGTAAGAGCAAGCATCAAATGTTGGAATAATATCCATTTTGACGATTAATGCTATGTGTATTATGAATAAGTGTTTGTCAAGCAGAATGTAGAGTAATAAGGTTATAATAGGTTTAAGTACCCTCAACATCAAATCTATCTATAGACAAAAATCACATATATAAGGTAAAAAATTCTAGAAAATGAGACAAAATACAAAAATGTTTATCAAGAAAATGAGTGATAAAAAATGTGAGGGAGTATCGTGCAAAACAATTGTGTGAGTGAACTTTATGTACATACAAATTATATATACTAGACAAAAGAAAAAAATATGTACCATCAAGTGATATCATCCTTTTCAATGTTGAGAAATTGCACTCAGAGTTTCCTATTTGATGGGAGATCTCATGCTCTCCAAACCAATGAGCACCTTAGTAAGGCTCCACACATATCCATCCACTCCTCAAAACATGTACGATGATGATCAATGGTTCTTAAATGAGAGGTACCCATGCCATGTAGATGCAAAGCTACTACCTCTCTTTGCTAGCAATAGCGGCCAAGATCATGCACCCATGCGATAGTGTCTACAACTCATGCTTAGTAATAAACAAGGGCTTTTGAGGCCCGTTGTTAGTACCTTTCCTTGAGTATCCATGTTGTATAGTTTCAATGAGCATATTCTTATGAGGAATAATTCAATATCTCTTTATCCTACTCTTCCAATGAAAGAATATGCACTTTTTATATTGCACCCCAACAAGTGATCATATGCATTGGTGCATAACTATGCCAACTTTGTTCATGTGGACAAATCCATCCTTATCAAATGTATATAATTTGGATTTCTCATGCTCATGTGCACCCCAAGTTATGCTAGGTATGGTTGGAGTAGGTGGTTGTGATGATCCAAGTAATTGTGGTGGTGTGGATGCATCATCACCACCACAACATCTACAACCACTTTAACATCTACATCATGCTCATTGCGATGAGCTAGCTACTACTAGTAAGGCTCTTTGAGATGCAATATCAAGAGGTGCCACCTTTCATATATGCATTACCTATCCAACAGGTGTTCTCGTAAGAAGATATCATGGAGAGGAATCTAGGAATGACTTTGAGAAGAAGTCGACATGGTAGATGTGGTACACATATGTGATGCAAGTTTTAGTTGTACAAGATTCACATGTGATAATATCTCTTCAAACTTGGTGTCACTATAGTACCATGGTCTATTATCACCAGCCATGCCACAAAAGGGACCAACATTAGTAATGTTTAATAAAAGTAAATAACGTTCAAAAAGAAATTCGAAAAATAAGAAAACTTTAACTAGTAAATAATAAGACCATATCTCTTGTTTAACTATCAACCGTAAATATTAGCATTACTTTGTATTCCCAAACATGGATATTTCTTTATCTCTCTAAATGGGGGGTTTCTCTCTCTGTCTAAATGTTTCTCTTTCTCAATCCCTCTCTAGACATGGTTCTTTCTCTCACTACCGTAAGTGTCAAGATGGGAGCATAGTGACAATGGTAATGGATGCCAAGATGGATCATAGTAGCCAATACAAAATTTCCCACATGAGATATCATAGAAAAAGAGAAACTATACCGAAAGAAAGAGCCACAGATTATGAGAAAGAGCCTCATTCTCTCTCAATGTAACATGTGACTCTTTATTTTTTGATACATTAAGCTATATATACTAATATTAATATTAAAAAATTCATTTTTTATATGTTTAATTATATACTAATATTAATTTAAAAACCTTGATTCTCTATATATTTGATTATATATACTAGTTTGAATCCTAGAGCCCTAGCTTTTATATATTTAAATTATGTGTACTAATATTAATCGTAAAACCTAGTTCTTTATATATTCAATTATATTAATTTTAAAACTCTAGTTTTTAATATATTTAATTATATACACTCATATTTATCAGAAAACCATAAATTTAATACATTTAATAATATATGAAAATATTAATCATAAAACCTTGGTTTCTTATATATTTATTTATATATACTAATTTTAATCCTAAAACCCAATTTTTTATATAATCAATTATATATACTAATATTAACCTTAACACCATAGTATTTCATATATTTAATTATATATACTAATATTAATCCTTAAACTCTAGTTTCATATATAGTTATTTATATATACTAATGCTAATCCTAAAAACCTAGCTTTTAATATATTTAATCCTATATACTAATATCAATTTAAGGACCTTTGTTTTTTATATATTCAATTATATATGCTGATATTAATCCTAAAACACTATTTTTGTTTAATATTTAATAAGATATTATAATTTTAATCTTGAAATTATAGCTTTATGTATTTAGTTATATATACTAATATTAATCCTAAAACCCTAACTTAACATAAATTTAATTGTAGACACCAATAAAAATACTAAAACTTAAGTTTCCTATATATTTAATTAATGCACTAATTTATCATAAAACCTTAGTTCTTTATATATCTAATTAAAAATGATAATATTTTTTATAAAATAATAATTTTTAATCAATTTAATTATATATATTAATACTTATCATAAAATCTTATATATATAAATATAAATATATATATATGTATATATATATATATATATATATATATATATATATATATATATATATATATATATATATATATATATATATATATATATATATATGTATTTGTCATTAAATCCTATTTTTAATACACTTAGTTATATATACCAATATTAATTCTAAAAATTTAGGTTTTTATATTTTTAATTGTATATGTTTATATAAATCCCAAAACCCTATTTTTTAATTTATTTAATTATAAATATAAATACTAATCTAGAAAGCTTAGATATTTGTATATTTAACTAAATGAACTAAAATGTATTGTAAAACTCTAGATTTGAATAAATTTAATTATATATATAAATTATATAACTAGACAACTAGTATTTATATATGTTTTATTATGTATACTAATATTAATCATAAAACCCTAATTTTTAATAAGCTTGATGAAAAATTACTAATATTAATCCTAAAACCATAGTTTTCTATATATTTATTTATAAATATATATTAATATTAATCCTAAAATCCTAGTTGTTTATTGATATAATTATATAAACTAAAACTTATCACGAAACCCTAATCTGAATACATTGGGAGTTACACACTAATATTAATCCTAAGATGCTAGTTCTCAATGTATCTGTGTTTATGTGTTTATGTGTATTTATGAATGAATGTATACATGTATGTATCTGTATATATATATATATATATATATATATATATATATATATATATATATATATATATATATATATATATATATATATATATATATATATATATATATATATATATATATATATATATATATATATATATATATATATATATATATATATATATATATATGTATGTATGTATGTATGTATGTATGTATGTATGTATGTATGTATGTATGTATGGATGTATGCATAATTAATACACCATTATTTATGATAAAACCATAGTACTTTATAAATCTAATTAAATATGATAATATTTTTTATTAAACCTTAATTTTTAATCAATTCAATTATATATACTAATATTTATCATAAAATCTTATCTTCATATATATTTATTTAAATATGGTAATATTTATCATAAAATCATATTTTTAATACAATTAATTATATATACTAATATTGATTCTAAAAATTTAGTTTTTTGTATTTTTATTTGTATATACTAATATAAATCCGAAACCTATTTTTTAATTTATTTAATTATAAGTAAAAATAATAATCTACAAATTTAACTATATGAACTGATATTTATCATAAAACTCTAATTTAAGTATAGGAACTAATATTTCTCATAAAACTCTAGAATTTAATAAATTTAATAAATGTATGCATGCATGTGTATTTGTATGTGTGTACGTATGTGTGTACATGTATTTATGAATGTATCTTTGTATGTATGTGTTTATATGTATGTATGTATGTATGTATATTTGTATGTATGTATGTATGTATGCATGTACCTGTGTATGCATGTATGTATGTATGTATGTATGTGTGTATGTGTATATGTATGTGTGTAGATATTTATGTGTATATGTATGTGTGTATGCATGTATGTATATATGTATGTATGTATGTATGTATGTATGTATGTATGTATGTCTATTATATTAGCATATACAAATACACACATAAATACACATATTTCCGTGTGTATGTATCTGCAATATATTATATACATGTGTGTGTATGTATGCATCTATGTATGTATTTATGTACGTAAATATGTATGTACGTATGTGTGTGTATGTGTGTATGTATGCATCTATGTATATATGTATTTACGTATGTGTGTGTATGTATGCATCTATGTATATATGTATGTAAATATGTATGTACGTATGTGTGTGTATGTATATTTGTATCTATGTATGTATGTAGGTATGTGTGTATATGTATGTGTGTAGGTATTTGTGTAAATGTGTGTATGGTCTTGTCCATATGCTTGTTTATCACACAAGCACGACATATGTTTCTGATAAAATTGTACATGTATTCCTTCCGATACATCAATGCATAAAAGTCCCAACAGAGGGATTTTCAAGGATCCTTCACATTAGTTACAATGTAAAATTTCAATATTTGCAGTATAATATTATATACGTATAGATTAAAACAAAAAGCATGCATGGAAATCATCTTTTAACATGGAAACCATAAACCTGAAGAGTAGATATTGAAGAGAGATGCAAAGAGAAAGAAAGAAATGCAAAGTTGGACGAGAATACAAAATGGATAGAAATTGGGCTGATTCTTTGTCTTGTACCGATTAATCCCTTCAGTCTATAAACAACAAGAAAAGAAATGTTGAAATCGTTACTAATATAATCAATATTTGCCTTAAAAAAATAAAGGCGCTATTAAAGGCATGACGGTTTATTAGGATATATTGATGCGTCATCCCAAAGTGCCTTACAGATGGTTTATCACAAAGTGCGGAAAAGAAAGAGTCTTGCTTCTCTCTCTTCAAGAAAATTTGACAAATTTTCATTCCATAAGGTATCCCATCATTATCTCCTTCCTCACATCTGCATTATCTCATCATTATCTCCTTCGTCACCTCTGCATTGCTTTCTCTTTTCACCTCCACATTTCTCCCTTTCTCTCTGCATTTCTCCACATTTCTCTCATTCTCTATGCATCTCTCTTCTCTCATTCTCCCTTTCTCTCTGAATCTCTCCACATTTCTCTCATTCTCTCTGTATCTCTCCACATTTCTCTCATTCTCTATGCATCTCTCTCTAATATCTACGCTTCTGGTTTTATCTTCCATCTTAAGAAATTATTTGCATGCATGTTCTTCATATTAATATGTAGGTATGTAGCTATATTGCTGCAGATATTAAATGTATGCAAAAAATCGTTTGTCTTAATGGCGTTGAGGTATAACTCCGACCGCAATGGAAAGTAAACACCAAGAAATCTGCACTCATGACAAACTGCCTTTGAATTGATCTCCGTCTGCGCAGTCCTCATGGGCAGATCTCCGCAAGGGCGAAATGTTAGGCAACCTTGTGCATAAGGAGCAAGGAAAGGTGAAATACCAAGTTGAAGTAGTGTTATATGGAACCACCGAAAGTTTTCACAAACTATAATGGAAAGCTACAGCCGTTGCAGATTGTTTTGTCTCAATGTGGATGTGGGCATAAAATGAAATCCTGCATAGGAGTGGAATGAAAGAAAATTAACTCAAGCATTGAATTATGCATCAGATTAAATCCGAATAACGCGCTAACAAAACGCTGCATTTCAATATATTACAAGCTAAGAAGATCGTAAGATCGACTTCAGTATAGAAGCATAGAACAATCATTGCATAAAAGCATAGAAGGATCGATCATAGAGGATTAGCTGCATAGAAACATCATTCAGTCGTAAAATCAAGAGAAATGAAGCACAAATAACGAAAATGCTACGCGTCGCTTTACTGGATAAACCGTGTTCATGTCTGTAGTTGCGCGCGTGCGCACACACACACACACTCAGAGTTTCATTGAAATCGAAAGCCATTCTAATCTGAAAATCGAGCATGAAAAAGCTGCTATGCAGCATCGGATTCACCACCCTCTTAGAGAAGAAATTCTCAACTTGACGGACACATCATTTATTGTTCAGTAAGATTATAGCTCAGAAGCATTGACGACAATGTTTGAATATGTAAGCAGGCCAAATTTGTCAACTGAAATCGACTTGCATGCAGAGAACGGAGTCATGTAAATTTTAGCAGAACTTATCTATAGGAAAGACATTAAATTTTAACAGAACTTGTCTATAGCAAAGAAATTAAAGAAAATTCGACGCGAGAATGGAGTCATGTATCAGATTAAATCCGAAGAACTTAAAAATCTATAGACTAACTTTGATAGTCTTTACAAGTATATGAGTTTTCATGTGATTTGGTGATAGTGAAGTTTTTGCCCTAATTTTCAAAATTTGACCAGCTTTGAATGCTATCATGGATTTTCTTGATGTCTTCCAAACTTTGCATATGAACTCCCTTTGACATCCTTCACACATTTTTGACTTCTCAAGGAATTGTAGCTACTTTTGTCAAATGTGTTTCTTGTAGGCCTTCACAAGTTAGAGAGGAGAGAAGATCTAGATGACATTTAGCCCTAGTGAACTTGTGATTTGTCTAGAAGCACCACTCTAGTTTCTTTGGAAAACAATAAGTACCACACATTAAATTCTTTCATAGGATACATAAGAAACATACAAGGAAAAATTGATCATACGCATGAACAAGACAACATGACATCAAGGAACATATGCACGAACAAGACAACATGACATCAAGGAACATATGCATGAAAGAAAGAAATTGCAACACACAACATGAATGTGCATTAACAAATAGGCAACATGTCTATGAATTAATGGGCAAAAATGGCAACATGTAAAGAAAGAAAAAATAAACATTATGTGCAAGAATGAATATTAAGTGGAAGTGAGTATATTTACTCATTTAAGGCACCAATTATTCTCATCTTGAAGATAAATTTGTAACCTTTTCATAAATCAATCTACCTTAAATACAAATATAGACAAAGATTTAGGATTTTCGACTCACATCTTTCATTTTTATCTTAAGTGTGTGTGTGTGTGTATATATATATAAATGTATATATATATATATATATATATATATATATATATATATATATATATATATATGTATATATATATATATATATATATATATATATATATATATATATATATATATATATATATATATATATATATATATATATATATATATATATATATATATATGAGACAAAAGGGAAAAATATGTACCATCAAGTGATATCATCCTTTTCAACATCGAGAAATTGCACTCAGAGTTCCCTATTTGATGGGAAATCTCATGCTCCCCAAGTCAATGAGCACCTTATGAAGGCTCCACACATGCCCATATGCTCCTCACCACATGTAAGATGATGATAAATGGTGACAAACTACATATAGTGAATAAAAAAGTGACTAACAAAATAATTAATGCCTAAATATATAATTAAAATAAACATAAATTACTTAGAAACTCATGATGAAATAGATTCAATCTATAGTTTGAAAATGTGAGGTCCCCATTCCTTGTAGATGTGAAGCTAATACGTCCTCTCTTTGCTATCAACACTGGCCAGGATCATGGACCCCTGCAGTAGTGTCTACAACTCATGCTTAGTAATAAATGAGGGCTTTTGAGGCCCATTCTAAGTAGCTTCCCTCACACATCGATGTTGTATAGTTTCAATGAGCATATTCTTATGAGGAATAATTCAAATTCTCTTTATCATGCTCCTTCAAATGAAATAAGGTGCACTTTTTATATTGCACCCCAACGAGTGATCATATGCATTGGTGCATAGCGATACCAACTTTGTTCTGGTGGGCAGATCCATCCTTATCACATGTATATACTTTGTATTCATCATGCTCATGTGCACCCCAAGCTATGTTGGGTGTGGTTTTAGTAGAAATTTGTGATGACCTAGGTGATTGTGGTGGTGTGGATGCAACATCACCACCAAAACATCTTCCACCTTAACATCTACCTCATGCTCAGTGCGATGAGCTAGATACTGCTAGTAAGGCTCTCTAAGATCAAACATATCTATGAGGCACTTGAGAATTAGATTGCTTACAAAACTTTCAAGATCCAATATCTAGAGATGCCACCTCTCATATAGGTATCCCCTATGCAATAGGTGGTCTAATAAGAGGATATGATGGAGAGGAATCTAGGAAGGACTTTGAGAAGAAGTCGAGATGATAGATGTGGCATACACACTTGATGCGAGTTACATTTGTACAAGATTCACGTGTGATAAGATCTTCTCGAACTTGGTATCACTATAGTAACATGGTATATTATCACCGGCCATGCTACAAAAAGAAACCAACATTAGCACTGTTTGATAAAAAGTAAATGATATTTATAAATAGATTTAATAAATAAGAAAGCCCTAACTAGTAAATAATAGGACCATAGCTCTAGTTCAACTATCAACCCTAAATTTTAGCATTACCTTCTAGTCCTAAACATGGATCTTTCTCTATCTCTCGAAATGCGGATCTTTTTCTCTCTCTAAATATTTCTCTTTCTGGATCTCTCTCTCTAAACGCGGTTCTTTCTCTCTCTCTCTATAAATCTAGTTGTAAGTTTCAAGATGGGAGCATAGCAGCAATGGTGATGGTTTCCAGGATGCATCATAGTAGCCAATATGGAATTTCCCACATGAGATATCACAAAAAGAGAGAATTTAGATTGAAAGAAAGAGCCATCCACATTATGAGAAAGAGACACACATTATGAGAAAGAGCCACATTCTCTCTCAATGTAACATGTGGATCTTTATTTCACTTGAGTTTCTTTCTTTTTATAATATCTCATGTGCAAAATTCCTTGTTGGCAATGATGGTGCATCTTGCAAGACATCACAATTGTCCTTCTTCTCCATTCTTGACATTGTTTCTTAGGCCATTGAGGTTTATGATTAATTTCAAGTGTCAAAATTTTACATAACCCAGATTATATAGAGCCCTAGTTTTTTATATATTCATATGTATATACTAATAATAATCGTAAAGACCTATTTTCTATTTGCTCAATAATATAAAGTAATATTAATCAATAAACTCTAGTTTTTTTTTAGATTAAGCTATATACACCAATATTAATGCTAAAACCTTTCTTTTATATATATTTAACTCTATATTAATATTGATATGAAAACCTTGATTCTATATGTATCTGATTATATATATCAATTTGAATCCTAGAGCCCTAGTTTTTATAAATTCTAAATCTCTAGTTTTTAATATATTTGATTATATATACAAATATTTATTATAACAACTTGGTTTCTTATATATTCATTTATATATATTTATCTGAATACTAAAGACCAATTTTTTTATAATCAATTATATATACTAATATTAGCCTTACAACCCTAGTATTTCATACTAGGGTTGTAATATTATGTATAGCAATATTATGTACAGTAATATTGATCCTTAAACTCTAGTTTCTCATATATTTATTTATATATACTAATCCTAGTCCTAAAAGCTAACTTTTTTATATATTTAATCATATAGACTAATAATAATCTTAGGAACTTTGTTTTTTACATATTGAATTATATATGCTAATATTCATCCTAAAACACTATTTTTGTTAAAGTTTTAATAAGATATGCTAATACTAATCTTGAAATCCTAGCTTTTCGGTATTTAATATACATACTAATATTAATATTAAAACCCTGGTTTTTCATACATTTAATTATAGAAACCAATATAAATCCTAAAACTCAAGTTTCCTATGTATTTAATTTATACACTAATCTTTATCATAGAAGCTTAGTTCTTTATATATTTGATTAAATATGCTAATATTTATTATAAAACTTTAATTTTTTATCAATTTAATTATATATACCAATATTTATAATAAAATCCTATATTTGTATATGTTTGTTTATATATAGTAATGTTTATCATAAAATCATTATTCTAAGACACTTAATTATATATACTAATATTAATTCTCAAACCCTACTTTTTTATATTTTTAATTATATATAATAAGATTAATCCCAAAATCCAAGTTTTTAATTTATTAAATTATAAATACAAACATTAATATATTATTTAAATATATGAACTAATATATATAATAAAACTCTAGATTTTAGTAAACCTAATTATATATACTAATTTTAATCCTAAAACCCTAGTGTTTATATATATTTTATCATGTATACTGATATTAATCATAAAACCCTAATTTTTAATGAGTTTAATGAATAATACTAATATTAATCCTATATTTAATTATATATATCGTATAAATTATTTTAAAACCTGAATTGTTCTTAAAATTGATTATATAAACTAGAATTTATTGTTTAACCAAAATTTTAATACATTTGAATTTGTATACTAATATTAATTCTACGATGCTAATTATCAATGTATGTGTGTTTATGTGTATTTATGAATGAACCTATGCATGTATGTGTGCATGTATGTATGTATGTGTGTATGTATGTATGTATGTATGTATGTACATATGTATGTACATCTATATGTATGTACATCTATATGTATGTATGTAAGTATGTATGTATGTATGTATGTATGTACATCTATATGTATGTATGTATGCATGTATGTATGTATGTATGTATGTATGTATGTTTGTATGTATGAATGTATGTATGTATGTATGAATGTATGTATGAATTATGTATGTATGTATGTATGTATGCATGTATGTATGCATGTAAGTGTTTATGCATGCATGTGTATATGTATGTGTGTATGTATTTATGTACATGTATCTATGTATGTATGTTTGTATGTTTGTGTGTATATGTATGTATGTATGCATGCATGTACCTGTGTATGCATGTATGTGTGTGTGTATGTGTATGCATGTATGTATGTGTGCATGTTTATATGTATGTGTGTATATACATATGTATATATGTATGTATGTATACATGTATATGTATAATATTAGCATATATACATACACACATACACACACATACACATATATATATATATATATATATATATATATATATATATATATATATATATATATATATATATATATATATATATATATATATATATATATATATATATATATATATATATATATATATATATATATATATATATATATATATATATGTATGTGTGTGTGTGTATCTGTAATACTAGTATATAGATGTTTATGTATGCATGCATGTTTATGTATGTGTGTGTGTATGTATGTATGTATGTATGTATGTATGTATGTATGTATGTATGTATGTATGTATGTATGTATGTATGTATGTATGTATGTGTGTATGCATGTATGTATGTGTACATGTATGTGTGTTTGTATGCATCTATGTATGTATGTATGCATCTATGTATGTATGTGTGTATGCATGTATGTATGTGTACATGTATGTGTATGTGTATGCATGTATGTATGTGTGTATGTTTATATGTATGTGTGTATATACATATGTATACATGTATATGTATAATATTAGCATATATACATACACACACACACACACACACACATATATATATATATATATATATATGTGTGTGTGTGTGTGTGTATCTGTAATATTAGTATATAGATGTTTGTGTATGTATGCATGCATGTTTATGTATGTGTGTCTGCATGTATGTATGTATGTATGTATGTATGTATGTATGTATGTATGTATGTATGTATGTATGTGTGTATGCATGTATGTATGTGTACATGTATGTGTGTTTGTATGCATCTATGTATATGTGTACGTAAATATGCATGTACATGTGCATGCGTGTATGTGTATGTATGTGTGTATGTATGTATGTATGTTTGTATCTATATAGGTATATATGTATGTATGTAAGTATGTGCATATATATATATATATGTTTGTTTGTATTTGTGTATATGTATGTGTGTATGGTCTTTTTACACCCGTCCATATGGCTGTTTTTCTCACAAGCATGGTATATGTTTCTGGTAAAAGTGTACATGTATTCCTTCCAATTTATCAAAGCAAAGAAGCCCCACCAAAGCGTACATATTGATGGGAGATGCAAGGAGAAAGAAATAAATGTGGAGCTAAAGAGGGACATATAGGGAGAAATGCAAAGTTGAAGGAGAATGCAGAATGGATAGAAATTGGGCTGATTCTTTGTCTTCTTCCTTCTATAAAGAACAAGAATAGAAATGTTGAAATTGTTAATAATATAAAATCAATATTTTCCTTCCAAAAAATGAAGGCATGTGCGTTTATTCGGTCTATAAACCACAAGAATAGAGTCTTCCTTCTCTTTGTTCAAGAAAATTTGACAGATTTTCAATCCAAAAGGTATTAATAACAACAATAACTTGTATTCAAACCAATCTCTATGTATGTATGTATGTATGTATGCATGTATGCATTATCTCCTTTTTGAGCTCTGTATTGCTTTCCCTTTCCGGCTCCACGTTTGTCCATTTCTCTCTGCATCTCTCCACGTTTCTCTCTTTCTCATATTCTCTATACATCTCTCTTTAATATCTACTCTTCTGGTTTTATTATGCATGTTCTTTATATTAATCTGTTTTCTCTCATTCTCTATGCATCTCTCTTCAATATCTACTCTTCTGGTATGCATGTGTCTTTATGTATGTGTCTATGTATGTATGTATGTATGTATAGCTACATGTATGTGTGTATGTATGTATCTATGTATACATGTATGTACATATGTGTGTATGTGTATGTATTTGTGTATGTATGTACGTATGTATGTTTGTATCTATGTATATATATACGTATGTATGTAGGTATGTGCATATGTGTATGTTTGTATGTATTATATGTATGTGTGTATGGTCTTTTTACACCCGCCCATATGGTTGTTTTTCTCCCAAGCACGACATATGTTTCTGGTGAAATTGTACATGTATTCCTTCCGATACATCAATGCATAGAGGTCCGACGAAATGGATTTTCAAGGATCCTTCACATATAGTTACAATGTAAGCTTACAATATTTGCGGTATAACTCCGACAGCAATGGAAAATAAATACCGAGAAATCTACGCAGTCCGTATGGGCAGATCGCCGCAAGGGCGAAATGTTAGGGAACCCCAGGAGTGAACACGAAATCGTAGTTGGCGCAGGGAGCAAGGAAAGGTGAACTCTAATGGAGAGCTACAGCCGTTGTGGAGGTGGGCATAAAATGAAAGAAAATTCCGAAGAACACAAGCTAACAAGATCGTAAGATCGAACTTGAGTATAGACGCATAGAAGAATCATATAAAGAAGCATACAAGGATCATCGAGGATTAGCTGCATAGAAGGATCATCGAGGATTAGCATCATTCAGTCGTAAAATCAAGAGAATTGAAGCACAAATAATGAAAATGCTACGCATAGCTTTACTGGATAAACCGTGTTCATGTCTGTAGTTGCACACACTCAGAGTCTCATTGAAATGGAAAGCCATTCTAATCTGAAAATCGAGCATGAAAAAGCTGCTATGCAGCGTCGGATTCACCACCCTCTTACAGAGGAAATTTTCAACCTTACGGACACATCATTTATTGTTCAGTAAGATTGTAGCTCAGAAACATTGATGACAATGTTTGAATATGTAAGCAGGCGAAATTGTCGACTGAAATCGACTTGCATGCAGAGAGCAGTATAGACGCTTTTCCTGTAAATTTTAACAGAACTTGTCTATATAGGAAAGAAGATTCAACGCGAGAATGGAGTCATGTATCAGATCAAATCCGAAGAACTTGCCCATCTCCTGAAAACGTGTCCACAATATAAACTGATTGTTGAATATAACGCTGTCTCTCAATATTACAAGCTCATAAGATCTCTTTTCTCATGAAAAATAGCTTGTCGTAAAATTTCAATGTCCCAAGCATCGTCGAAAAACACAGTTTGTTGTATATTTTCTATAGCCTCTCGCTCTTGTCGTCTCCATTCTTGGAGAAACGAAGACAACAACTTTTGCTGCGGTTGTTGTCCGATGCATCGTTCACGTTTAGAATCTGATTGTACTCTCTGCTTCAACTTCTTGAACTCCGCTAATTTCTTCCAATAATCTGCAAGACGGTATTCTTTGATCGATCGCTTATCTGTTGGAAATTCCTGGGATGATGAGCTAGGCTCTTTTCTCTTTTTCGGCTCTACAGAAGATTGAATGTGAGTAGTAGCTTCGGCTTTGTCATCAATGTTCACGTTCATTTCTATGGACTTCATCTTGGCCTTTTCAATGGTTGCGCTGAACCGCCGAAGTAATCTGTTGCGCCTATCTTCTACAGGTTCCGGCGCCGTTGTTGTTGCTTTTGTCGGTCTTTCCATGACAAGCTCCATACTCTGTCTGAGTGTATATATGCGCGCAGAGCGTAGTGTGCTGTTATGCGAAGACAGACATATTTCTTTCGTTTATATAGAGGAGGCTAAAAACCAACGAGCTTTTGCGTTTCCATTACGAGCTTTTGCATTTCCATTTGTGTTTCTATGATTTGGGTTTCCATTTGCGTTTGAAAGGTTTGTATGGTCTTTGAATGTTTGAGTGTTATCTTGATTATTATTTCACAAGGATGTCATTATTATTTTGCTATATGAATGTCATGAACATTGATATTGTATCCATATTATGATTTTATTTACAAACCCAAAGAATTCAACATTTAGTGACCCTTGTTTTCTCGAACTTTAGTTATTTGGTAATTTGAAAAGATATTTTAGATGATGTGATATTTCAAATTATCCAATAATGAATGCTATGATTTATAAAAGTCCTTTTTACTTGCATATTTCTTATAAAATAGGTTTTTATAGTTTTTTTAATGTTTTATCTTTGTCATACTTCACAAGAAGCGTGGATGAGTACTATTTTGCTATATGGATTTCATTTACAAAGCGAAACAATTCAAGATAGTTATGAATAAACAATGCGTGAGAACGAGACAAACAAGAAATGCTTGAGAAAGAGCCAAACAAGACTCTCTCCTGTTGGCATGGGGTAGCTTTAACTAAATACTATTGTATTTTGGCTTACGTAATTGTTTTAATAAACCTTAATGCCTCATAAATGAAACATTTTCACCTATTTAATTGATATTTTTAGAGAATTTTCTAGATATTCATTTTCATCTAGTCCTAATAAAAATTATTTTCATCATATTCAATTTTGACTTCAAAATCTTAAGGAAGTGGAAAATTTTCTTTTAATGGATCAATTAGACAACATGTATGTCGTGGCCTATGGAAAGTATTAGAGTTTTTTGGACTCCAAAAGTTGACGAGAGATTGCACAAATCTCCAACTACATCAACAAAAGACTTTATATGCTCTAAAGATGAAATCAAGTGTAATTATTGACATGTTTTATTTTCAAACCATGCTATTTCAACTTCAACCTTCAAGATGTATTTCAAGATTTGATACTAAATTTAATTAAATATCATAATATTTTTTTATTAAACCTTAATTTTTAATCAATTTAATTATATATACTAATATTTATCATAAAATCTTATCTTCATACATATTTATTAAAATATAGTAATATCTATTATAAAATCGTATTTTTAATACAATTAATTATATATACTATTATTGATTCTAAAAATTTAGTTTTTTGTATTTTTATTTGTATATACTAATATATAAATCCTAAAACCCTATTTTTTAATTTATTTAATTATAAGTAAAAATATTAATCTACAAATTTAACTATATGAACTGATATTTATCATAAAACTCTAATTTAAGTATATGAACTAATATTTCTCATAAAACTCTAGAATTTAATAAATTTAATAAATGTATGCATGCATGTGTATTTGTATGTGTGTATGTATGTGTGTACATGTATCTATGAATGTATCTTTGTATGTATGTGTTTATATGTATGTATGTATGTATGTATGTATATTTTTATGTATGTATGTATGTATGCATGTACCTGTGTATGCATGTATGTATGTATGTATGTATGTATGTGTGTATGTGTATATGTATGTGTGTAGATATGTATGTGTATATGTATGTGTGTATGCATGTATGTATATATGTATGTATGTATGTATGTATGTATGTATGTATGTATGTATGTATGTATGTATGTATGTATGTATGTATGTATGTCTATTATATTAGCATATACAAATACACACATAAGTACACATATTTCCGTATGTATGTATCTGCAATATTATTATATAGATGTGTGTGTATGTATGCATCTATGTATGTAAATATGTACGTAAATATGTACGTACGTATGTGTGTGTATGTGTGTATGTATGCATCTATGTATATATGTATGTACGCATGTGTGTGTATGTATGTATCTATGTATAAATGTATGTAAATATGTATGTACGTATGTGTGTGTATGTATATTTGTATCTATGTATGTATGTAGGTATGTGTGTATATGTATGTGTGTATGTATTTGTGTAAATGTGTGTATGGTCTTGTCCATATGCTTGTTTTTCACACAAGCACGACATATGTTTCTGATAAAATTGTACATGTATTCCTTCCGATACATCAATGCATAAAAGTCCCAACAGAGGGATTTTCAAGGATCCTTCACATTAGTTACAATGTAAAATTTCAATATTTGCAATATAATATTATATACGTATAGATTAATACAAAAAGCATGCATGGAAATCATCTTTTAACATGGAAACCATAAACCTGAAGAGTAGATATTGAAGAGAGATGCAAAGAGAAAGAAAGAAATGCAAAGTTGGATGAGAATACAAAATGGATAGAAATTGGGCTGATTCTTTGTCTTGTACCGATTAATCCCTTCGGTCTATAAACAACAAGGAAAGAAATGTTGAAATCGTTACTAATATCATCAATATTTGCCTTAAAAAAATAAAGGCGCTATTAAAGGCATGCCCGTTTATTAGGATATATCGATGCGTCATCCCAAAGTGCCTTACAGATGGTTTATCACAAAGTGCGGAAAAGAAAGAGTCTTGCTTCTCTCTCTTCAAGAAAATTTGACAGATTTTCATTCCATAACGTATCCCATCATTATCTCCTTCCTCACATCTGCATTATCTCATCGTTATCTCCTTCCTCACCTCTGCATTGCTTTCTCTTTTCACCTCCACATTTCTCCCTTTCTCTCTGCATTTCTCCACATTTCTCTCATTCTCTATGCATCTCTCTTCTCTCATTCTCCATTTCTCTCTGAATCTCTCCACATTTCTCTCATTCTCTCTGCATCTCTCCACATTTCTCTCATTCTCTATGCATCTCTCTCTAATATCTACGCTTTTGGTTTTATCTTCCATCTTAAGAAATTATTTGCATGCATGTTCTTTATATTAATATGTAGGTATGTAGCTATATTGCTATAGATATTAAATGTATGCAGAAAATAGTCTGTCTTAATGGCGTTGAGGTATAACTCCGACCGCAATGGAAAGTAAATACCAAGAAATCTGCACTCATGACAAACTTCCTTTGAATTGGTCTCCGTCTGCGCAGTCCTCATGGGCAGATCGCCGCAAGGGCGAAATGTTAGGCAACCTTGTGCATAAGGAGCAAGGAAAGGTGAAATACCAGGTTGAAGTAGTGTTATATGGAACCACCGAAAGTTTTCACAAACTATAATGGAAAGCTACAGCCGTTGCAGATTGTTTTGTCTCAATGTGGATGTGGGCATAAAGTGAAATCCTGCATAGGAGTGGAATGAAAGAAAATTAACTCAAGCATTGAATTATGCATCAGATTAAATCCGAAGAACCCGCTAACAAAATGCTGCATTTCAATATATTACAAGCTAAGAAGATCGTAAGATCGACTTCAGTATAGAAGCATAGAACAATCATTGCATAAAAGCATAGAAGGATCGATCATAGAGGATTAGCTTCATAGAAACATCATTCAGTCGTAAAATCAAGAGAAATGAAGCACAAATAACGAAAATGCTACGCGTCGCTTTACTGGATAAACCGTGTTCATGTCTGTAGTTGCATGCATGCGCACACACACACACACTAAGAGTTTCATTGAAATCGAAATCCATTCTAATCTGAAAATCGAGCATGAAAAAGCTGCTATGCAGCATCGGATTCACCACCCTCTTAGAGAAGAAAATCTCAACTTGACGGACACATCATTTATTGTTCAGTAAGATTATAGCTCAAAAGCATTGACGACAATGTTTGAATATGTAAGCAGGCCAAATTTGTCGACTGAAATCGACTTGCATGCAGAGAACGGAGTCATGTAAATTTTAACAGAACTTGTTTATAGGAAAAGAAATTAAATTTTAACAGAACTTATCTATAGGAGAGAAATTAAAGAAAATTCGACGCGAGAATGGAGTCATGTACCAGATTAAATCCGAAGAACTTAAAAATATATAGACTAACTTTGATAGTCTCTACAAGTATACGAGTTTTCATGTGATTTGGTGATAGTGAAGTTTTTGCCCTAATTTTCAAAATTTGACCAGCTTTGAATGCTATCATGGATTTTCGTGATTTCTTCCAAACTTTGCATATGAACTCCCTTTGACATCCTTCACACATCTTCGACTTCTCAAGGAATTGTAGCTACTTTTGTCAAATGTGTTTCTTGTAGGCCTTTACAAGTTAGAGAGGAGAGAAGATCTAGATGACATTTAGCCCTAGTGAACTTGTGATTTGTCTAGAAGCACCACTCTAGTTTCTTTGAAAAACAATAAGTACCACACATTAAATTCTTTCATAGGATACATAAGAAACATACAAGGAAAAATTGATCATACGCATGAACAAGACAACATGACATCAAGGAACATATGCACGAACAAGACAACATGACATCAAGGAACATATGCATGAAAGAAAGAAATTGCAACACACAACATGAATGTGCATTAACAAATCGGCAACATGTCTATGAATGAATGGGCAAAAATGGCAACATGTAAATAAAGAACAAATAAACATTATGTGCAAGAATGAATATTAAGTGGAAGTGAGTATATTTACTCATTTAAGGCACCAATTATTCTCATCTTGAAGATAGATTTGTAACCTTTTCATAAATCAATCTACCTTAAATACAAATATAGACAAAGATTTAGGATTTTCAACTCACATCTTTCATTTCTATCTTAATTGTGTGTGTGTATATATATATATATATATATATATATATATATATATATATATATATATATATATATATATATATATATATATATATATATATATATATAAGACAAAAGTGAGAAATATGTACCATCAAGTGATATCATCCTTTTCAACATCGAGAAATTGCACTCAGAGTTCCCTATTTGATGGGAAATCTCATGCTCCCGAAATCAATGAGCACCTTATGAAGGCTCCACACATGCCCATATGCTCCTCACCACATGTAAGATGATGATAAATGGTGACAAACTACATATAATGAATAAAAAAGTGACTAACAAAATAATTAATGCCTAAATATATAATTAAAATAGACATAAATTACTTAGAAACTCATGATGAAATAGATTCAATCTACAGTCTATAAATGTGAGGTCCCCATTCCTTGTAGATGTGAAGCTAATACGTCCTCTCTTTGCTATCAACACTGGCCAGGATCATGGACCCCTGCAATAGTGTCTACAACTCATGCTTAGTAATAAATGAGGGCTTTTGAGGCCCATTCTAAGTAGCGTCCCTCACACATCGATGTTGTATAGTTTCAATGAGCATATTCTTATGAGGAATAATTCAAACTCTATTTATCATGCTCCTTCAAATGAAATAAGGTGCACTTTTTATATTGCACCCCAACGAGTGATCATATGCATTGGTGCATAGCGATACCAACTTTGTTCTGGTGGGCAGATCCATCCTTATCACATGTATATACTTTGTATTCATCATGCTCATGTGCACCCCAAGCTATGTTGGGTGTGGTTTGAGTAGAAATTTGTGATGACGTAGGTCATTGTGGTGGTGTGGATGCATCATCACCACCAAAACATCTTCCACCTTAACATCTACCTCATGCTCAGTGCAATGAGCTAGATACTGCTAGTAAGGCTCTCTAAGATCAAACATATCTATGAGGCACTTGAGAATTGGATTGCTTACAAAACTCTCAAGATCCAATATCTAGAGATGCCACCTCTCATATAGGTATCCCTTATGCAATAGGTGGTCTAATAAGAGGATATGATGGAGAGGAATCTAGGAAGGACTTTGAGAAGAAGTCAAGTTGATAGATGTGGCATACATACGTGATGCGAGTTACATTTGTACAAGATTCACGTGTGATAAGATCTTCTCAAACTTGGTATCACTATAGTAACATGGTATATTATCACCGGCCATGCTACAGAAAGAAACCAACATTAGCACTGTTTGATAAAAAGTAAATGATATTTATAAATAGATTTAATAAATAAGAAAGCCCTAACTAGTAAATAATAGGACCATAGCTCTAGTTCAACTATCAACCCTAAATTGTAGCATTACCTTCTAGTCCTAAACATGGATCTTTCTCTATCTCTCGAAATGGGGATCTTTTTCTCTCTCTAAATATTTCTCTTTCTCGATCTCTCTCTCTAAACGCGGTTCTTTCTCTCTCTATAAATCTAGTTCTAATTTTCAAGATGGGAGCATAGCAGCAATGGTGATGGATTCCAAGATGCATCATAGTAGCCAATATGGAATTTCCCACATGAGATATCACAAAAAGAGAGAATCTAGATTGAAAGAAAGAGACATCCACATTATGAGAAAGAGACACACATTATGAGAAAGAGCCACATTCTCTCTCAATGTAACATGTGGATCTTTATTTCACTTGAGTTTCTTTCTTTTTATAATATCTCATGTGCAAAATTCCTTGTTGGCAATGATGGTGCATCTTGCAAGACATCACAATTGTCCTTCTTCTCCATTCTTGACATTGTTTCTGAGGCCATTGAGCTTTATGATTAATTTCAAGTGTCAAAATTTTACATAACCCATATTATATAGAGCCCTAGTTTTTTATATATTCATATGTATATACTAATAATAATCATAAACACCTATTTTCTATTTGCTCAATAATATAAAGTAATATTAATCATTAAATTCTAGTTTTTTTATAGATTAAGCTATATACACCAATATTAATGCTAAAACCTTTCTTTTATATATATTTAACTCTATATTAATATTGATATGAAAACCTTGATTCTATATGTATCTGATTATATATACCAATTTGAATCCTAGAGCCCTAGTTTTTATAAATTCTAAATCTCTAGTTTTTAATATATTTGATTATATATACAAATATTAATTATAACAACTTGGTTTCTTATATATTCATTTATATATATTTATCTGAGTACTAAAGACCAATTTTTTTATAATCAATTATATATACTAATATTAGCCTTACAACCCTAGTATTTCATATATTTAATTATATATAGTAATATTGATCCTTAAACTCTAGTTTCTCATATATTTATTTATATATACTAATCCTAATCCTAAAAGCTTACTTTTTTATATATTTAATCATATAGACAAATAATAATCTTAGGAACTTTGTTTTTTACATATTGAATTATATATGCTAAT
This sequence comes from Ceratopteris richardii, assembly GCA_020310875.1. NCBI lineage: Eukaryota > Viridiplantae > Streptophyta > Polypodiopsida > Polypodiales > Pteridaceae > Ceratopteris > Ceratopteris richardii. The sequence goes on from CM035438.1 coordinate 57,811,372, forward strand.
ATTAATCCTAAAACACTATTTTTGTTTAAGTTTTAATAAGAAATGCTAGTTCTAATCTTGAAATCCTAGCTTTTTGGTATTTAATATATATACTAATATTAATATTAAAACCTTGGTTTTTCATACATTTAATTATAGAAACCAATATAAATCCTAAAACTCAAGTTTCCTATGTATTTAATTTATACACTAATCTTTATCATAGAAGCTTAGTTCTTTATATATTTGATTAAATATGCTAATATTTATTATAAAACTTTAATTTTTTATCAATTTAATTATATATACCAATATTTATCATAAAATCCTATATTTGTATATGTTTGTTTATATATAGTAATGTTAATCATAAGATCATTATTCTAAAACACTTAATTATATATACTAATATTAATTCTCAAACCCTACTTTTTTATATTTTTAAATTATAAATACAAACATTAATCTATTATTTAAATATATGAACGAATATATATAATAAAACTCTAGATTTTAGTAAACCTAATTATATATACTAATTTTAATCATAAAACCCTAGTGTTTATATATATTTTATCATGTATACTGATATTAATCATAAAACCCTAATTTTTAATAAGTTTAATGAATAATACTAATATTAATCCTATATTTAATTATATATATCGTATAAATTATTTTAAAACCTGAATTGTTTTTAAAATTGATTATATAAACTAGAATTTATCGTTCAACCAAAATTTTAATACATTTGAATTTATATACTAATATTAATTCTATGATGCTAATTATCAATGTATGTGTGTTTATGTGTATTTATGAATGAACCTATGCATGTATGTGTGCATGTATGTATGTATGTGTGTATGTATGTATGTATGTATGTATGTATGTATGTACATATGTATGTACATCTATATGTATGTATGTATGTACATCTATATGTATGTAAGTATGTATGTATGTATGTATGTTTGTATGTATGAATGTATGTATGTATGTATGTATGAATGTATGTATGAATTATGTATGTATGTATGTATGTATGCATGTATGTATGCATGTAAGTGTTTATGCATGCATGTGTATATGTATGTGTGTATGTATTTATGTACATGTATCTATGTATGTGTGTTTGTATGTTTGTGTGTATATGTATGTATGTATGCATGCATGTACCTGTGTATGCATGTATGTGTGTGTGTATGTGTATGCATGTATGTATCTGTGTATGTTTATATGTATGTGTGTATATACATATGTATATATGTATGTATGCATACATGTATATGTATAATATTAGCATATATACATACACACATACACACACACACACACACACACATATATATATATATATATATATATATATATATATATATATATATATATATATATATATATATATATATATATATATATATATATATATATATATATATATATATGTGTGTGTGTGTGTGTGTGTGTGTGTATCTGTAATATTAGTATATAGATGTTTCTGTATGTATGCATGCATGTTTATGTATGTGTGTGTGCATGTTTGTATGTATGTATGTATGTATGTATGTATGTATGTATGTATGTATGTATGTGTTTATGCATGTATGTATGTGTACATGTATGTGTGTTTGTATGCATCTATGTATATGAGTACGTAAATATGCATGTACATGTGCATGCGTGTATGTGTATGTATGTGTGTATGTATGTATGTATGTATGTATGTATGTATGTTTGTATCTATATAGGTATATATGTATGTATGTAAGTATGTGCATATATATATGTTTGTTTGTATTTGTGTATATGTATGTGTGTATGGTCTTTTTACACCCGTCCATATGGCTGTTTTTCTCACAAGCATGGTATATGTTTCTGGTAAAAGTGTACATGTATTCCTTCCAATACATCAAAGCAAAGAAGCCCCACCAAAGCGTACATATTGATGGGAGATGCAAGGAGAAAGAAATAAATGTGGAGCTAAAGAGGGAAATATAGGGAGAAATGCAAAGTTGAAGGAGAATGCAGAATGGATAGAAATTGGGCTGATTCTTTGTCTTCCTCCGTCTATAAACAACAAGAATAGAAATGTTGAAATTGTTAATAATATAAAATCAATATTTTTGTTCCAAAAAATGAAGGCATGTGCGTTTATTCGGTCTATAAACCACGAGAATAGAGTCTTCCTTCTCTTTGGTCAAGAAAATTTGACAGATTTTCAATCCAAAAGGTATTAATAACAACAATAACTTGTATTCAAACCAATCTCTATCTATGTATGTATGTATGTATGCATGTATGCATTATCTCCTTTCTAAGCTCTGTATTGCTTTCCCTTCCCGGCTCCACGTTTTGGACCCCTGCAATAGTGTCTACAACTCATGCTTAGTAATAAATGAGGGCTTTTGAGGCCCATTCTAAGTAGCTTCCCTCACACATCGATGTTGTATAGTTTCAATGAGCATATTCTTATGAGGAATAATTCAAATTCTCTTTATCATGCTCCTTCAAATGAAATAAGGTGCACTTTTTATATTGCACCCCAACGAGTGATCATATGCATTGGTGCATAGCGATACCAACTTTTTTCTGGTGGGCAGATCCATCCTTATGACATGTATATACTTTGTATTCATCATGCTCATGTGCACCCCAAGCTATGTTGGGTGTGGTTTGAGTAGAAATTTGTGATGACCTAGGTGATTGTGGTGGTGTGGATGCATCATCACCACCAAAACATCTTCCACCTTAACATCTACCTGATGCTCAGTGTGATGAGCTAGATACTGCTAGTAAAGGCTCTCTAAGATCAAACATATCTACGAGGCACTTGAGAATTGGATTGCTTACAAAACTTTCAAGATCCAATATCTAGAGATGCCACCTCTCATATAGGTATCCCCTATGCAATAGGTGGTCTAATAAGAGGATATGATGGAGAGGAATCTAGGAAGGACTTTGAGAAGAAGTCGAGATGATAGATGTGGCATACATACGTGATGCGAGTTACATTTGTACAAGATTCACGTGTGATAAGATCTTCTCGAACTTGGTATCACTATAGTAACATGGTATATTATCACCGGCCATGCTACAAAAAGAAACCAACATTAGCACTGTTTGATAAAAAGTAAATGATATTTATAAATAGATTTAATAAATAAGAAAGCCCTAACTAGTAAATAATAGGACCATAGCTGTAGTTCAACTATCAACCCTAAATTTTAGCGTTACCTTCTAGTCCTAAACATGGATCTTTCTCTATCTCTCGAAATGGGGATCTTTTTCTCTCTCTAAATATTTCTCTTTCTCCATCTCTCTCTCTCTAAATATGGTTCTTTCTCTCTCTATAAATCTAGTTCTAAGTTTCAAGATGGGAGCATAGCACCAATGGTGATGGATTCCAAGATGCATCATAGTAGCCAATATGGAATTTCCCACATGAGATATCACAAAAAGAGAGAATTTAGATTGAAAGAAAGAGCCATCCACATTATGAGAAAGAGACACACATTAGGAGAAAGAGCCACATTCTCTCTCAATGTAACATGTGGATCTTTACTTCACTTGAGTTTCTTTCTTTTTATAATATCTCATGTGCAAAATTCCTTGTTGGCAATGATGGTGCATCTTGCAAGACATCACAGTTGTCCTTCTTCTCCATTCTTGACATTGTTTCTGAGGCCATTGAGCTTTATGATTAATTTCAAGTGTCAAAATTTTACATAACCCAGATTATATAGAGCCCTAGTTTTTTATATATTCATATGTATATACTAATAATAATCATAAACACCTATTTTCTATTTGCTCAATAATATAAAGTAATATTAATCATTAAATTCTAGTTTTTTTATAGATTAAGCTATATACACCAATATTAATGCTAAAACCTTTCTTTTTGTATGTACATCTATATGTATGTATGTATGTATGTATGTATGTATGTATGTATGTATGTATGTATGTATTTATGTATGTATGTATGTATGTTTGTATGTATGAATGTATGTATGTATGAATGTATGTATGAATTATGTATGTATGTATGCATGTATGTATGCATGTAAGTGTTTATGCATGCATGTGTATCTGTATGTGTCTATGTACTTATGTACATGTATCTATGTATGTATGTTTGTATGTTTGTGTGTATATGTATGTATGTATGCATGCATGTACCTGTGTATGCATGTATGTGTGTGTGTATGTGTATGCATGTATGTATGTGTGTATGTTTATATGTATGTGTGTATATACATATGTATATATGTATGTATGTATACATGTATATGTATAATATTAGCATATATACATAGACACATACACACACACACATACATATATATACGTGTGTGTGTGTGTGTACGTAATATTAGTCTATAGATGTTTGTGTATGTATGCATGCATGTTTATGTATGTGTGTGTGCATGTATGTATGTATGTATGTATGTATGTATGTATGTATGTATGTATGTATGTATGTGTGTATGCATGTATGTATGTGTACATGTATGTGTGTTTGTATGCATCTATGTATATGTGTGCGTAAATATGTATGTACATGTGCATGCGTGTATGTGTATGTATGTGTGTATATATGTATGTATGTAAGTATGTTTGTATCTATATAGGTATATATGTATGTATGTAGGTATGTGCATATATATATATATGTTTGTTTGTATTTGTGTATATGTATGTGTGTATGGTCTTTTTACACCCGTCCATATGGCTGTTTTTCTCACAAGCATGGTATATGTTTCTGGTAAAAGTGTACATGTATTCCTTCCAATACATCAAAGCAAAGAAGCCCCACCAAAGCGTACATATTGATGGGAGATGCAAGGAGAAAGAAATAAATGTGGAGCTAAAGAGGGACATATAGGGAGAAATGCAAAGTTGAAGGAGAATGCAGAATGGATAGAAATTGGGCTGATTCTTTGTCTTCTTCCGTCTATAAACAACAAGAATAGAAATGTTGAAATTGTTAATAATATAAAATCAATACTTTCCTTCCAAAAAATGAAGGCATGTGCGTTTATTCGGTCTATAAACCACGAGAATAGAGTCTTCCTTCTCTTTGTTCAAGAAAATTTGACAGATTTTCAATCCAAAAGGTATTAATAACAACAATAACTTGTATTCAAACCAATCTCTATCTATGTATGTATGTATGTATGCATGTATGCATTATCTCCTTTCTAAGCTCTGTATTGCTTTCCCTCCCCGGCTGCACGTTTGTCCATTTCTCTCTGCATCTCTCCACGTTTCTCTCTTTCTCATATTCTCTATACATCTCTCTTTAATATCTACTCTTCTGGTTTTATTATGCATGTTCTTTATATTAATCTGTTTTCTCTCATTCTCTATGCATCTCTCTTTAATATCTACTCTTCTGGTATGCATGTGTGTTTATGTATGTGTCTATGTATGTATGTATGTATAGCTACATGTATGTGTGTATGTATGTATCTATGTATACATGTATGTACATATGTGTGTATGTGTATGTATTTGTGTATGTATGTACGTATGTATGTTTGTATCTATGTATATATATACGTATGTATGTAGGTATGTGCATATGTGTATGTTTGTATGTATTATATGTATGTGTGTATGGTCTTTTTACACCCGCCCATATGGTTGTTTTTCTCCCAAGCACGACATATGTTTTTGGTGAAATTGTACATGTATTACTTCCGATACTTCAATGCATAGAAGTCCCACGAAATGGATTTTCAAGGATCCTTCACATATAGTTACAATGTAAACTTTCAATATTTGCAGTAGACTAGTTATGTACATATAGATCAATACAAAAATCATGCTTGGAAATCAATTTTTAAGATGGAAACCAGAAACCCAGAGAGTACATATTGAAGAGAGATGCAAAGAAAAAGAAAGAAATGTAGAGCTGAAGAGGGACATATAGAAAGAAATGTAGAGCTGAAGAGGGACATATAGGGAGAAATGCAAATGTGAACGAGAATACAGAATGGATAGAAATTGGCCTGATTCTTTGTGTTGTATCCATTAATCCCTTTCGTCTATAAACAACAAGAATAGAAATGTTGAAATCGTTAATAATATAAGATCAATATTTGCCTTCAAAAATATAGAGGCGCTACAGAACTTGTCGTAATGACGCTGCGGTATAACTCCGACAGCAATGGAAAATAAATACCGAGAAATCTACGCAGTCTGTATGGGCAGATCGCCGCAAGGGCGAAATGTTAGGGAACCCCAGGAGTGAACACGAAATCGTAGTTGGCGCAGGGAGCGAGGAAAGGTGAACTCTAATGGAGAGCTATAGCCGTTGTGGAGGTGGGCATAAAATGAAAGAAAATTCCGAAGAACACAAGTTAACAAGATCGTAAGATCGAACTTGAGTATAGACGCATAGAAGAATCATTTAAAGAAGCATACAAGGATCATCGAGGATTAGCTGCATAGAAGGATCATCGAGGATTAGCATCATTCAGTCGTAAAATCAAGAGAATTGAAGCACAAATAATGAAAATGCTACGCATAGCTTTACTGGATAAACCCTGTTCATGTCTGTAGTTGCACACACTCAGAGTCTCATTGAAATGGAAAGCCATTCTAATCTGAAAATCGAGCATGAAAAAGCTGCTATGCAGCGTCGGATTCACCACCCTCTTACAGAAGAAATTTTCAACTTCACGGACACATCATTTATTGTTCAGTAAGATTGTAGCTCAGAAACATTGATGACAATGTTTGAATATGTAAGCAGGCGAAATTGTCGACTGAAATCGAGTTGCATGCAGAGACCAGTATAGACGCTTTTCCTGTAAATTTTAACAGAACTTGTCTATATAGGAAAGAAGATTCAACGCGAGAATGGAGTCATGTATCAGATCAAATCCGAAGAACTTGCTCATCTCCTGAAAAGGTGTCCACAATATAAACTGATTGTTGAATATAACGCTGTCTCTCAATATTACAAGCTCATAAGATCTCTTTTCTCATGAAAAATAGCTTGTCGTAAAATTTCAATGTCCCAAGCATCGTCGAAAAACACAGTTTGTTGTATATTTTCTATAGCCTCTCGCTCTTGTCGTCTCCATTCTTGGAGAAACGAAGACAACAACTTTTGCTGCGGTTGTTGTCCGATGCATCGTTCACGTTTAGAATCTGATTGTACTCTCTGCTTCAACTTCTTGAACTCCGCTAATTTCTTCCAATAATCTGCAAGACGGTATTCTTTGATCGATCGCTTATCTGTTGGAAATTCCTGGGATGATGAGCTAGGCTCTTTTCTCTTTTTCGGCTCTACAGAAGATTGAATGTGAGTAGTAGCTTCGGCTTTGTCATCAATGTTCACGTTCATTTCTATGGACTTCATCTTGGCCTTTTCAATGGTTGCGCTGAACCGCCGAAGTAATCTGTTGCGCCTATCTTCTACAGGTTCCGGCGCCGTTGTTGTTGCTTTTGTCGGTCTTTCCATGACAAGCTCCATACTCTGTCTGAGTGTATATATGCGCGCAGAGCGTAGTGTGCTGTTATGCGAAGACAGACATATTTCTTTCGTTTATATAGAGGAGGCTAAAAACCAACGAGCTTTTGCGTTTCCATTACGAGCTTTTGCATTTCCATTTGTGTTTCTATGATTTGGGTTTCCATTTGCGTTTGAAAGGTTTGTATGGTCTTTGAATGTTTGAGTGTTATCTTGATTATTATTTCACAAGGATGTCATTATTATTTTGCTATATGAATGTCATGAACATTGATATTGTATCCATATTATGATTTTATTTACAAACCCAAAGAATTCAACATTTAGTGACCCTTGTTTTCTCGAACTTTAGTTATTTGGTAATTTGAAAAGATACTTTAGATGATGTGATATTTCAAATTATCCAATAATGAATGCTATGATTTATAAATGTCCTTTTTACTTGCATATTTCTTATAAAATAGATTTTTATAGTTTTTTTAATGTTTTATCTTTGTCATATTTCACAAGAAGCGTGGATGAGTACTATTTTGCTATATGGATTTCATTTACAAAGCGAAACAATTCAAGATAGTTATGAATAAACAATGCGTGAGAACGAGACAAACAAGAAATGCTTGAGAAAGAGCCAAACAAGACTCTCTCCTGTTGGCTTACGTAATTGTTTTAATAAACCTTAATGGCTCATAAATGAAACATTTTCACCTATTTAATTGATATTTTTAGAGAATTTTCTAGATATTCATTTTCATCTAGTCCTAATAAAATTTATTTTCATCATATTCAATTTTGACTTCAAAATCTTAAGGAAGTGTCCATGCTTCTCATATAAAGTTGTAAAACTTTTCTTCAACCAAATCCTTCTCAAGAATCTGCAACCTCTACTCGAAACATAAGTGGACAAATTTCTCACCTTGAGAACTCCAAAAGTTGCAAGTTGATACTTCATCTTTTCATATTCTTCCCTGGTGAAATGTGATAGTACCTGCTTGACTTTCTTTTGGCTAACTCCACCTCTCAATCAAGTAATAGGATCTGATGGAACAACTTTTTGAATACAAGCATGTATCCAAAAATCTAGACAAACATAGAAAGTAGATTCTTCAACTGATTGGTACATCAAAAATCTGAATTTTATGAAGTTTTTTGAAAATATTGAATATCAGGTAACTTTTCCAAACACAAAACCTCAACCCAAGTCTTCAACATCTGATACAAAAAACTCTTTTACCTCAAGAGTTAGATAGAGAAGAAATATATTTCTTTGCAACTTGTCATATACCAAGCAGCTCTGTATTGACACTCCAAGAATTCTTTGAGGGAACATATAAGCCGCCTGCTCAAAAGCTTCAACTAAAACATAACTCATACATATATGAGTCAAAACATATATCTGCTGCTTTTCTTTCTCTCAATGCAATTCTTTGTCAAACCTACTAAATCATGACCAGTTCCAGCATCTCATAATCATTGAACCAAGGTACAATAATTTTACTTAAGAAAGCTAATGCTTTGCTCATTGTACTAGCTAGAACATGGGCATGTTGTAGCTACATTTGTGATTTACAACCACCTTTAGGTTTAGGGATCTCATTTTTTAAACTTTAGCATGCTAGAAAGTTACTTTCTATGTAAATTTCCTAGATAAACATCTATAACCTCAAGATGTTTACTTTCCCTTTCCTAACCATGATCAGTTAGGCTTAATGATTCTCTCAGTTTTTTGTAGAAAATATACTTTAAAAGAAATCGAGGCTTTCATTATGTGATAAATTCTATCTTTATAATATTTTTTTCAAAAGGACATCATCATGTACTTGTCCTAACATATTTATGAACTTATTGCTTGTTTTGGGAAAATTTCACGGGCCAATTGAGATCCATTTTTTTGGAACTTCTTGTATTCACAAAAGATATATTCACCTTGAATATGATAGGAAAATGGCATGATTCATGAAAAAGAATTTTATGCTATTTCATTTAAGTTCTTGTCTTTAGGAGCTATCTCATTTCCTGAAGATCACTTATCTAAGTTTCATCTTGAAATTCTAAATCTCCTAGATGAAAGCACAAATTAACTCTCTAACTCAACTAAGAGGAAGAGATTGTTTAAAGTTTCCATGTTTCTTGGCACTCGCATCATTACAATAGTTGCAATCATTGAACCTAACATCCAAGTATTGAACTTTCAAAGTTCAATTGATGCTAAAGTTCACTCACTTTTCTTTTATTTCCATCACTTCTTTATATGTAATCAACTGAAAAGGTTCACTTCAAAGTGTTCATGGAATTAAAGAAATTATCTTCTATTATCATCCTACTTGAATGCATGAGAATTTATACAAGAAAGTGTAAAATCTCATATAAGTTCGCAACTAGTGATGTATTCTTGGCCATTAATATGACAAGAAAACTGAATGCTTGGATTTCTACTTGTGCCTAATTTTATTACGAAGGTTGCATCTTAGCATAACTTTACAACTAACTAGTTTTTTGTCTATCCAAATGTCAAACTTGAGCTTGAAAAAGTAAGCTAGCTTTTGCAAACAATTATACCAATATATACGCAAATGCATGTGCTTGCATGTAAATGCATATGCTTGCATGCATGTGTTGGCATGTTTTTTCATGTTGTAAACTAACACAAGGGTTTCTCGAGCTTGCAATGCATGCACTTCATGCCTCTATACACAAACATACTAACATTGCTTCCTATAAAAGATATGACATGCTAGTGCACATGCTTGAGTGGATCAAGAAACGTTTCTAACAATAAGGAAGCTTATGTTGTGCATTCAAAGCATTTTCTTTAGGAAGGAGAAATGCACAAACATTCATCCATTTCCATGCAGGGGATTTTGGATGCATGTCAAGTTTCTTAGTAATTGATGTGTTTTCTAATACATCTATGCTCAGCCATTTAGCTTTCATTAGTGTTCGTAAAACTCACATAAACATTATCAATAGTGGAGACTTATACCATGCTTCAATGACAATTAAATGAAATCTACATGAAAGCAAAAAGTAGAGCAAGTATTGTTCAGTGTGTGCTTTATAGTCTAGGCAAGGATCTGCTTTTTAAGTAGAAGTAGGTAGCAAAAGATAAGGATTTACTTGTGTGCTCACACCAGCAAGGACTTGAGATCAAGCACGGGCTTCCCTGTGAAGGATTTCTTCTTATGGAACATAGGCATTTGATATGCACCAAAGAAGCCTCTACAACAATAAACATAACCATAAGGCACTACATGTTCATTCTTATGATAGATCCTTCAACTTTGATACGCCACGGGATAAAGTTCGATTTTCCACCATTTGATGTGGGTGCCTTCTTGTCTTACCATATCACAACTATGTTGTGCTACATCCAAAATCACTATAAATATAGGAAATAAAGTTCAAATTTGGATGTCTCAAGTACTTGAGCAAATGGATAGATCATTATCTTGCTCATGCCATGTAGTATGTTCCATCCTTGTTTCTCTCATGTATTGAGTACAAACTTTTACTCTTTGCCCAGATAGGAGCACACCAAATTCTGAATCAAACAAAACATGTGAAACTATGCCAGTCATGCCCATAATTTGAACCCATAACCTCATGAATGGGCAACATAGAATCCATTTGCCTCTTAAAACACCTTGAAAGGAGTAAGAATTATGCATGATCATCTTCTTTAGATGCATGAGAATCGATGAGTGCCTCAAGGTAGAAGCACTCATGAGGATAAAGAGAAAAAAGAGATCAAAGTGTTTGCTAAGTTGTGAAGACATCGATGAGCTTCAAAAGGTCTCCATGGAAGCTCCATGATGGGCTTTAATACTAATGCAAAAAACTACCTATTATGACCACTACCTGCAAAAGAGATGACCACTACCTACAAAAGAGATGACTCTCCTTTCAACCTTATGCCTCTGTATATAGCTCTCTCTAGGGGTCTACCTACTATGGTAGGTGGATGCTCACCATCCAAGTGTCGTCCATGTAAGTACATGTGTACCAAGTGTCCTTGTTAACTAGGTTTAACTCAAGTGGATGCTTCTAGAAGGCTCTAGAGCTCTTCGAGCAAATATGTCAATGAATATTTGCAAGATAAATGTATCGAGAGAGAGGTCACTAACTAGGTACTCTCCTCAACTGAATGGTGTTGGTGAAAGGAGGAATAGAACCCTCATTGGGAGATCTATGACTATGCTTGAAGAAAGTAAGCTACCACACTACCTATGGGTAGAAGCAATATTTACCCTAGTTTATCTTTTTAATAGACTACCATCCAAATCACTTCAATGTATTACTCCCTATGAAGCCTAGAATAAAAAAAAGCCAAGTCTAGGCCATTGCAAAGTCTTTGGTTGTTTAGCATGAGTGCATATACCTTCACAAATCAGAGGGAAACTAGATAACAGAGGAACTGAGGCTGTGATCATTGGATATCAACACAAATGGGCTACAAATTCTACAATCCAACCACAAAGAAATCCCCTATAAGCAAGGATGTCGTATTTGAAGAACATAGGTCATGGTATGAAGAAGACAAGCAGGAGGTAAACCTACCCTATGATCTTGATACATATTTTCTCCCATTAGACAATAAGTATGATGCCCAAGTACGACTCAAGAAGTGAATCAAAACAAGAACAAAATGAGAAAGAGAGAGATTACAAACTATGGAAATCTAGAGCGAAGCCCAAGATGAAGAATGCTCCAAAACAACCATTATTTTATGATGTGATAGGCAAAGATGTTGCTCAAATGAGCACATTGGTTCCTGAAAAATACTTCAAATTACTTATTTCAGAATTCCATACACATCCGTTCAAAATTCTACAGCTAGTGAAAATGGTGAGTGACGTCATATGGAGTGTCCAAGGCAGTCAAATCCAAGTGTCATGTTGGAGAGGTGAATGGACTTTGATTTAGTTTCACCGAGCTATTAACTGCGACATATGGACTGCGCCTCAACCATGTGGAGATAAATCAATTTATATATCCATTTTGAAAATTAATGTTATATGTATTATGAATAAGTGGTTTTCAAGCGCAATGAAGAGTAGGAAGGTAATAAGCAAATAGTAGATGATGGAAAGTAATGTAAATCTACTTAAATGGATTTTGTCAAAACGTGCAGCATTTTTGGTGGGGATGAAAATATATTTAAGAAGTGGGAAGTGCAAAGTTAAGTACAAACTAAAGTTTGATAATTATCAACAAAAAGTTAGAAGGGTTGCGATTTATTTTTTTTTGTTTTAATAAAAGGAAGTTTGAAGGAGGACTAGTCCCCCTTGCTTGAACTAATAAGAGAGGAAGTTTACAAAGAAGGGGCATAGTGCCCTTGGGATCCCCGTATCCTATAGAGTGGGGGTGGCACGACTGGAAGGCAGGATATTGTGGACTGCGTGAAGTGGGAAGAGACCTACATTTTAGAGAGATTTGTAGTAAATGTTAATAAACTTTTCATTGCCCTCATGGGCAGCCCACTTTGATCATGTTATTTTGAAACACAAAAATCTTATGGTGTCTGAAGGGAGGGTACTTCTTGCAATTACATATTCTTCTGCCTAACAAGCTAAGGGATCTTTTCGTTGACCATTCTTTTGGATGATCATTGAACTTGTCTCCACTTCTTTCTTTCCAATTCTTCCATAGTGTTGCCTCCTATGGCATTCCACAATTCAGAGGAGCAATTGATCACATCTCCAAATAATTCTTATTTCTAGTTAATTGGACTCTCTAAACTCAAAATCCTCATAAGTTCCTAATAGAGCGAGAGAATCCTAGGGCATGGAAAGAAGAGAGGATGCCACAAATACTTGAACTCAAATTACCATCTAATACAAGGAGAGCTTAGACACCATCTCCTCGTAAGGGAGATATACAAATTTAGGTACTTTGTAAGATTCAAATTCTTATCCAATTCCTTGTTGTTGATCCATCTCAACCCTTGAATCTTCACATCATGCTTTAGAAGAAACCGAGTCTTAAGGTTCTCCGAACAATTGATTCTTTGTCTTAAAAGGCACCAATCTTCAAAGTGTCCTCAAATTTGATCTAGTGGATTCTCTCTTGATTCCTTAGATGTTTCACATATGAAACCCTTTATTCCATAGCTTCCTTGCTCTTACGAGGTTCTTGGAGTAATTTTTTTCAATTCCCACAATAGGGAACCAAATGGAATCATTTTTTCTAATCTTAGATACCCACTTCCAATCTTCATTGACCTTGACATATGATATCATCTTGTTCCAATTGCTGCACAAGGAGAAGACCAAGCCTGAACCCTTAAAAGTCATTGAAAAGGAGAAAGCAATAGAGTGAGAAGATCATGCCCCTTCCACCAAGGAAGATTGGCGTGATGGAAAGCTAAACAAATAAGTCCATCATGCACATACAATAGCAAAGAGAAGTGGAGCAAGCGGGCAACCTTGTTTAATAGAACATTTTAAAATAATTGCCTCATGGATTTGAATGTTGATATTAATACAAGCCGATACATTTTCCATAAGTGTTGAGATCATCTTGATGAATCTTGAACCTCAACCAAGATCTCTCATGGATTGGAGAATGAAGTCATCCTTAAACTGTTCATAAGCTTTGTCAAAATCAATCTTGATGAAGATGATATTTTGAGAAGAATCTTTATCAAACTCAAGGCCCTCAAACACATGAATAATTACCTCCAAGATGGTTCTATCCTTTATAAACCCCTTTTCATCCTCATTGATCCATGTGCAAAGATGGAAAGAAATCTGATTAGCGAGGATCTTTGCGAAGATCTTATAACAAATTTGTAACCTAGTGATAGGCCACCAGTTATGAATCTTGTTTTTTCTATCCTACTTGTGAATAATCTTGATTACAACTTCCTTAAGAATGTTAGTTAGAGCACAAAAGTGTAGGACTTCCTACCAAACTAGGCATAATAGTTTCACCAAAACACTTTTGAATGTCTTGAAGAGCTTATTGGTAAGACCATCCAAACCCGAGCTTTTATCATTGGGCAGAGAATCAATCACTTCTACTATTTCTAGGTTAGTGATGGGGGAATCAAGGAGATGCACCATATTTGAAAAAATTCTTTTGATTCTAATTCTAGAGATGGTAGCCATGCAATCACACCTTTAAGAAGAGAGCAGAGTGGATACGACGAGGAGCTGCATGAAGTGGTTGGTGACTAGTCTTGTATTCTCTTTAGTAGTAGTCCATTTCACTCTCTGATTGTCAATCATGTATGGGATCCTTCCATGCGCCATTTATTCTTCTTCTTTAGGAGTTTATATATTTCTTTACTCAATTTATCAGCTTTCTTGGCCTACAAATCCCCCTTTCTAGATGTAAATTCAATATCAAAAATATTAAAATAAAGCATTCCCTCTACTAGGGATATAAAGATCATAGGGAAGGATCAAAATGTAGATATAAGAGATTTTCTCGGAGAAGGTTTACATTAATAATATAGTTACTTAGTATGAACGCATGTTCCCCATCCTCTTGCAAAACATATGGAAAACCAAGTGTGCAATTTCTAGGTGTCATTGAGCTATTAACTGCAACATATTATGATGAAATACGTGTACAGAGACATATGGGCTGCCCCTCAACCATGTGGAGATAATTCACAGTATCTAAGAGCAAGCATCAAATGTTGGAATAATATCCATTTTGACGATTAATTGCTATGTGTATTATGAATAAGTGTTTGTCAAGCAGAATGTAGAGTAATAAGGTTATAATAGGTTTAAGTACCCTCAACATCAAATCTATCTATAGACAAAAATCACATATATAAGGTAAAAAATTCTAGAAAATGAGACAAAATACAAAAATGTGTATCAAGAAAATGACTGATAAAAAATGTGAGGGAGTATCGTGTAAAACAATTGTGTGAGTGAACTTTATGTACATACAAATTATATATACTAGACAAAAGAAAAAAATATGTACCATCAAGTGATATCATCCTTTTCAACGTTGAGAAATTGCACTCAGAGTTTCCTATTTGATGGGAGATCTCATGCTCTCCAAACCAATGAGCACCTTAGTAAGGCTCCACACATATCCATCCACTCCTCAAAACATGTACGATGATGATCAATGGTCACAAGCTACATATAATAAATAAACAGTGACTAATGAAATAATGCTAATATATATAATTGAAATAGACATAAATTACTTACAAACGCACGATGAAATAGCTTCAATCTACCAGTCCATAAATGAGAGGTACCCATGCCATGTAGATGCAAAGCTACTACCTCTCTTTGCTAGCAATAGCGGCCAAGATCATGCACCCATGCGATAGTGTCTACAACTCATGCTTAGTAATAAACAAGGGCTTTTGAGGCCCATTGTGAGTACCTTTCCTTGAGTATCCATGTTGTATAGTTTCAATGAGCATATTCTTATGAGGAATAATTCTATATCTCTTTATCCTACTCTTCCAATGAAAGAATATGCACTTTTTATATTGCACCCCAACAAGTGATCATATGCATTGGTGCATAACTATGCCAACTTTGTTCATGTGGACAAATCCATCCTTATCAAATGTATATAATTTGGATTTCTCATGCTCATGTGCACCCCAAGCTATGCTAGGTATGGTTGGAGTAGGTGGTTGTGATGATCCAAGTAATTGTGGTGGTGTGGATGCATCATCACCACCACAACATCTACAGCCACTTTAACATCTACATCATGCTCATTGTGATAAGCTAGCTACTACTAGTAAAGCTCTTTGAGATCCAATAGATCTACGAGCCAATTAAGAATTGGATTCCTCATAGAACTTTGGAGATGCAATATCAAGAGGTGCCACCTCTCATATATGCATTACCTATCCAACAGGTGTTCTCGTAAGAAGATATCATGGAGAGGAATCTAGGAATGACTTTGAGAAGAAGTCGACATGGTAGATGTGGTATACATATGTGATGCAAGTTTTAGTTGTACAAGATTCACATGTGATAATATCTCTTCAAACTTGGTGTCACTATAGTACCATGGTCTATTATCACCAGCCATGCCACAAAAGGGACCAACATTAGTAATGTTTAATAAAAGTAAATAACGTTCAAAAAGAAATTCGAAAAATAAGAAAACTTTAACTAGTAAATAATAAGACCATATCTCTTGTTTAACTATCAACCGTAAATATTAGCATTACTTTGTATTCCCAAACATGGATCTTTCTTTATCTCTCTAAATGGGGGGTTTCTCTCTCTGTCTAAATGTTTCTCTTTCTCAATCCCTCTCTAGACATGGTTCTTTCTCTCACTACCGTAAGTGTCAAGATGGGAGCATAGTGACAATGGTAATGGATGCCAAGATGGACCATAGTAGCCAATACAAAATTTCCCACATGAGATATCATAGAAAAAGAGAAACTATACCGAAAGAAAGAGCCACAGATTATGAGAAAGAGCCTCATTCTCTCTCAATGTAACATGTGACTCTTTATTTTTTGATACATTCAGCTATATATACTAATATTCATATTAAAAAATTCATTTTTTATATGTTTAATTATATAATAATATTAATTTGAAAACCTTGATTCTCTATATATTTGATTATATATACTAGTTTGAATCCTAGAGCCCTAGCTTTTATATATTTAAATTATGTATACTAATATTAATCGTAAAACCTAGTTCTTTATTTATTCAATTGTATTAATTTTAAAACTCTAGTTTTTAATATATTTAATTATATACACTCATATTTATCATAAAACCATAAATTTAATACATTTAATAATATATGAAAATATTAATCATAAAACCTTGGTTTCTTATATATTTATTTATATATACTAATTTTAATCCTAAAACCCAATTTTCTATATAATCAATTATATATACTAATATTAACCTTAACACCATAGTATTTCATATATTTAATTATATATACTAATATTAATCCTTAAACTCTAGTTTCATATATAGTTATTTATATATACTAATGCTAATCCTAAAAACCTAGCTTTTAATATATTTAATCCTATATACTAATATCAATTTAAGGGCCTTTGTTTTTTATATATTCAATTATATATGCTGATATTAATCCTAAAACACTATTTTTGTTTAATATTTAATAAGATATTATAATTTTAATCTTGAAATTATAGCTTTTATGTATTTAGTTATATATACTAATATTAATCCTAAAACCCTAACTTAACATAAATTTAATTGTAGACACCAATATAAATACTAAAACTTAAGTTTCCTATATATTTAATTAATGCACTAATTAATCATAAAACCTTAGTTCTTTATATATCTAATTAAAAATGATAATATTTTTTATAAAATAATAATTTTTAATCAATTTAATTATATATATTAATACTTATCATAAAATCTTATATATATAGATATAAATAAATAAATATATATATATATATATATATATATATATATATATATATATATATATATATATATATATATATATATATATATATATATATATATATATTTGTCATTAAATCCTATTTCTAATACACTTAGTTATATATACCAATATTAATTTTAAAAATTTAGGTTTTTATATTTTTAATTGTATATGTTTATATAAATCCCAAAACCCTATTTTTTAATTTATTTAATTATAAATATAAATACTAATCTAGAAAGCTTAGATATTTGTATATTTAACTAAATGAACTAAAATGTATTGTAAAACTCTAGATTTGAATAAATTTAATTATATATATAAATTATATAACTAGACAACTAGTATTTATATATGTTTTATTATGTATACTAATATTAATCATAAAACCCTAATTTTTAATAAGTTTGATGAAAAATTACTAATATTAATCCTAAAACCATAGTTTTCTATATATTTATTTATAAATATATTAATATTAATCCTAAAATCCTAGTTGTTTATTGATATAATTATATAAACTAAAACTTATCACGAAACCCTAATTTTAATACATTGGGAGTTACACACTAATATTAATCCTAAGATGCTAGTTCTCAATGTATCTGTGTTTATGTGTTTATGTGTATTTATGAATGAATGTATACATGTATGTATCTGTATATATATATATATATATATATATATATATATATATATATATATATATATATATATATATATATATATATATATATATATATATATATATATATATATATATATATATATATATATATATATATATATATATATATGTATGTATGTATGTATGTATGTATGTATGTATGTATGTATTTATGTATGTATGTATGTATGTATGTATGTATGTATGGATGTATGCATAATTAATACACCATTATTTATGATAAAACCATAGTACTTTAAAAATTTAATTAAATATGATAATATTTTTTTATTAAACCTTAATTTTTAATCAATTCAATTATATATACTAATATTTATCATAAAATTTTATCTTCATATATATTTATTTAAATATAGTAATATTTATCATAAATTTGTATTTTTAATACAATTAATTATATATACTAATATTGATTCTAAAAATATAGTTTTTTGTATTTTTATTTGTATATACTAATTTAAATCCGAAAAACCTATTTTTTAATTTATTTAATTATAAGTAAAAATATTAATCTACAAATTTAACTATATGAACTGATATTTATCATAAAACTCTAATTTAAGTATAGGAACTAATATTTCTCATAAAACTCTAGAATTTAATAAATTTAATAAATGTATGCATGCATGTGTATTTGTATGTGTGTATGTATGTGTGTACATGTATCTATGAATGTATCTTTGTATGTATGTGTTTATATGTATGTATGTATGTATGTATGCATGTACCTGTGTATGCATGTATGTATGTATGTATGTATGTGTGTATGTGTATATGTATGTGTGTAGATATGTATGTGTATATGTATGTGTGTAGATATGTATGTGTATATGTATGTGTGTATGCATGTATGTATATATGTATGTATGTATGTATGTATGTATGTATGTATGTATGTCTATTATATTAGCATATACAAATACACACATAAATACACATATTTCCGTGTGTATGTATCTGCAATATTATTATATACATGTGTGTGTATGTATGCATCTATGTATGTAAATATGTACGTAAATATGTATGTACGTATGTGTGTGTATGTGTGTATGTATGCATCTATGTATATATGTATGTACGTATGTGTGTGTATGTATGCATCTATGTATATATGTATGTAAATATGTATGTATGTATGTGTGTGTATGTATATTTGTATCTATGTATGTATGTAGGTATGTGTGTATATGTATGTGTGTATGTATTTGTGTAAATGTGTGTATGGTCTTGTCCATATGCTTGTTTTTCACACAAGCACGACATATGTTTCTGATAAAATTGTACATGTATTCCTTCCTATACATCAATGCATAAAAGTCCCAACAGAGGGATTTTCAAGGATCCTTCACATTACTTACAATGTAAAATTTCAATATTTGCAATATAATATTATATACGTATAGATTAATACAAAAAAGCATGCATGGAAATCATCTTTTAACATGGAAACCATAAACCTGAAGAGTAGATATTGAAGAGAGATGCAAAGAGAAAGAAAGAAATGCAAAGTTGGACGAGAATACAAAATGGATAGAAATTGGGCTGATTCTTTGTCTTGTACCCATTAATCCCTTCAGTCTATAAACAACAAGAAAAGAAATGTTGAAATCGTTACTAATATAATCAATATTTGCCTTAGAAAAATAAAGGCGCTATTAAAGGCATCACCGTTTATTAGGATATATTGATGCGTCATCCCAAAGTGCCTTACAGATGGTTTATCACAAAGTGTGGAAAAGAAAGAGTCTTGCTTCTCTCTCTTCAAGAAAATTTGACAGATTTTCATTCCATAAGGTATCCATCATTATCTCCTTCCTCACATCTGCATTATCTCATCATTATCTCCTTCCTCACCTCTGCATTGCTTTCTCTTTTCACCTCCACATTTCTCCCTTTCTCTCTGCATTTCTCCACATTTCTCTCATTCTCTATGCATCTCTCTTCTCTCATTCTCCCTTTCTCTCTGAATCTCTCCACATTTCTCTCATTCTCTCTGTATCTCTCCACATTTCTCTCATTCTCTATGCATCTCTCTCTAATATCTACGCTTCTGGTTTTATCTTCCATCTTAAGAAATTATTTGCATGCATGTTCTTCATATTAATATGTAGGTATGTAGCTATATTGCTGGAGATATTAAATGTATGCAAAAAATAGTTTGTCTTAATGGCGTTGAGGTATAACTCCGATCGCAATGGAAAGTAAATACCAAGAAATCTGCACTCATGACAAACTGCCTTTGAATTGATCTCCGTCTGCGCAGTCCTCATGGGCAGATCTCCGCAAGGGTGAAATGTTAGGCAACCTTGTGCATAAGGAGCAAGGAAAGGTGAAATACCAGGTTGAAGTAGTGTTATATGGAACCACCGAAAGTTTTCACAAACTATAATGGAAAGCTACAGCCGTTGCAGATTGTTTTGTCTCAATGTGGATGTGGGCATAAAATGAAATCCTGCATAGGAGTGGAATGAAAGAAAATTAACTCAAGCATTGAATTATGCATCAGATTAAATCCGAAGAACCCGCTAACAAAACGTTGCATTTCAATATATTACAAGCTAAGAAGATTGTAAGATCGACTTCAGTATAGAAGCATAGAACAATCATTGCATAAAAGCATAGAAGGATCGATCATAGAGGATTAGCTGCATAAAAACATCATTCAGTCGTAAAATCAAGAGAAATGAAGCACAAATAATGAAAATGCTACGCGTCCCTTTACTGGATAAACCGTGTTCATGTCTGTAGTTGCGCGCGTGCGCACACACACACACACACACTCAGAGTTCCATTGAAATCGAAAGCCATTCTAATCTGAAAATCGAGCATGAAAAAGCTGCTATGCAGCATCGGATTCACCACCCTCTTAGAGAAGAAATTCTCAACTTGACGGACACATCATTTATTGTTCAGTAAGATTATAGCTCAGAAGCATTGACGACAATGTTTGAATATGTAAGCAGGCCAAATTTGTCGACTGAAATCGACTTGCATGCAGAGAACGGAGTCATGTAAATTTTAACAGAACTTGTCTATAGGAAAGAAATTAAATTTTAACAGAACTTGTCTATAGAAAAGAAATTAAATTTTAACAGAACTTGTCTATAGGAGTCATGTATCAGATTAAATCCGAAGAACTTAAAAATCTATAGACTAACTTTGATAGTCTTTACAAGTATATGAGTTTTCATGTGATTTGGTGATAGTGAAGTTTTTGCCCTAATTTTCAAAATTTGACCAGCTTTGAATGCTATCATGGATTTTCTTGATTTCTTCCAAACTTTGCATATGAACTCCCTTTGACATCCTTCACACATCTTTGACTTCTCAAGGAATTGTAGCTACTTTTGTCAAATGTGTTTCTTGTAGGCCTTCACAAGTTAGAGAGGAGAGAAGATCTAGATGACATTTAGCCCTAGTAAACTTGTGATTTGTCTAGAAGCACCACTCTAGTTTCTTTGAAAAACAATAAGTACCACACATTAAATTCTTTCATAGGATACATAAGAAACATACAAGGAAAAATTGATCATACGCATGAACAAGACAACATGACAGCAAGGAACATATGCACGAACAAGACAACATGACATCAAGGAACATATGCATGAAAGAAAGAAATTGCAACACACAACATGAATGTGCATTAACAAATAGGCAACATGTCTATGAATGAATGGGCAAAAATGGCAACATGTAAAGAAATAAAAAATAAACATTATGTGCAAGAATGAATATTAAGTGGAAGTGAGTATATTTACTCATTTAAGGCACCAAATATTCTCATCTTGAAGATAAATTTGTAACCTTTTCATAAATCAATCTACCTTAAATACAAATATAGACAAAGATTTAGGATTTTCAACTCACATCTTTCATTTTTATCTTAAGTGTGTGTGTATATATATATATATATATATATATATATATATATATATATATATATATATATATATATATATATATATATATATATATATATATATATATATATATATATATATATATATATATATATATATATATATATATATAAGACAAAAGCGAAAAATATGTACCATCAAGTGATATCATCCTTTTCAACATCGAGAAATTGCACTCAGAGTTCCCTATTTGATGGGAAATCTCATGCTCCCCAAATCAATGAGCACCTTATGAAGGCTCCACACATGCCCATATGCTCCTCACCACATGTAAGATGATGATAAATGGTGACAAACTACATATAGTGAATAAAAAAGTGACTAACAAAATAATTAATGCCTAAATATATAATTAAAATAGACATAAATTACTTAGAAACTCATGATGAAATAGATTCAATCTATAGTTTATAAATGTGAGGTCCCCATTCCTTGTAGATGTGAAGCTAATACGTCCTCTCTTTGCTATCAACACTGGCCTGGATCATGGACCCCTGCAATAGTGTCTACAACTCATGCTTAGTAATAAATGAGGGCTTTTGAGGCCCATTCTAAGTAGCTTCCCTCACACATCCATGTTGTATAGTTTCAATGAGCATATTCTTATGAGGAATAATTCAAATTCTCTTTATCATGCTCCTTCAAATGAAATAAGGTGCACTTTTTATATTGCACCCCAACAAGTGATCATATGCATTGGTGCATAGCGATACC
>CM035438.1:57839568-57892068 GCA_020310875.1 Ceratopteris richardii
GAATCATATAAAGAAGCATACAAGGATCATCGAGGATTAGCTGCATAGAAGGATCATCGAGGATTAGCATCATTCAGTCGTAAAATCAAGAGAATTGAAGCACAAATAATGAAAATGCTACGCATAGCTTTACTGGATAAACCGTGTTCATGTCTGTAGTTGCACACACTCAGAGTCTCATTGAAATGGAAAGCCATTCTAATCTGAAAATCGAGCATGAAAAAGCTGCTATGCAGCGTCGGATTCACCACCCTCTTACAGAGGAAATTTTCAACTTCACGGACACATCATTTATTGTTCAGTAAGATTGTAGCTCAGAAACATTGATGACAATGTTTGAATATGTAAGCAGGCGAAATTGTCGACTGAAATCGAGTTGCATGCAGAGAGCAGTATAGACGCTTTTCCTGTAAATTTTAACAGAACTTGTCTATATAGGAAAGAAGATTCAACGCGAGAATGGAGTCATGTATCAGATCAAATCCGAAGAACTTGCCCATCTCCTGAAAACGTGTCCACAATATAAACTGATTGTTGAATATAACGGCATCTCTCAATATTACAAGCTCATAAGATCTCTTTTCTCATGAAAAATAGCTTGTCGTAAAATTTCAATGTCCCAAGCATCGTCGAAAAACACAGTTTGTTGTATATTTTCTATAGCCTCTCGCTCTTGTCGTCTCCATTCTTGGAGAAACGAAGACAACAACTTTTGCTGCGGTTGTTGTCCGATGCATCGTTCACGTTTAGAATCTGATTGTACTCTCTGCTCAACTTCTTGAACTCCGCTAATTTCTTCCAATAATCTGCAAGACGGTATTCTTTGATCGATCGCTTATCTGTTGGAAATTCCTGGGATGATGAGCTAGGCTTTTTTCTCTTTTTCGGCTCTACAGAAGATTGAATGTGAGTAGTAGCTTCGGCTTTGTCATCAATGTTCACGTTCATTTCTATGGACTTCATCTTGGCCTTTTCAATGGTTGCGCTGAACCGCCGAAGTAATCTGTTGCGCCTATCTTCTACAGGTTCCGGCGCCGTTGTTGTTGCTTTTGTCGGTCTTTCCATGACAAGCTCCATACTCTGTCTGAGTGTATATATGCGCGCAGAGCGTAGTGTGCTGTTATGCGAAGACAGACATATTTCTTTCGTTTATATAGAGGAGGCTAAAAACCAACGAGCTTTTGCGTTTCCATTTCGAGCTTTTGCATTTCCATTTGTGTTTCTATGATTTGGGTTTCCATTTGCGTTTGAAAGGTTTGTATGGTCTTTGAATGTTTGAGTGTTATCTTGATTATTATTTCACAAGGATGTCATTATTATTTTACATTTAGTGACCCTTGTTTTCTCGAACTTTAGTTATTTGGTAATTTGAAAAGATATTTTAGATGATGTGATATTTCAAATTATCCAATAATGAATGCTATGATTTATAAAAGTCCTTTTTACTTGCATATTTCTTATAAAATAGGTTTTTATAGTTTTTTTAATGTTTTATCTTTGTCATACTTCACAAGAAGCGTGGATGAGTACTATTTTGCTATATGGATTTCATTTACAAAGCGAAACAATTAAAGATAGTTATGAATAAACAATGCGTGAGAACGAGACAAACAAGAAATGCTTGAGAAAGAGCCAAACAAGACTCTCTCCTGTTGGCATGGGGTAGCTTTAACTAAATACTATTGTATTTTGGCTTACGTAATTGTTTTAATAAACCTTAATGCCTCATAAATGAAACATTTTCACCTATTTAATTGATATTTTTAGAGAATTTTCTAGATATTCATTTTCATCTAGTCCTAATAAAATTTATTTTCATCATATTCAATTTTGACTTCAAAATCTTAAGGAAGGGCAAATTTTCTTTTAATGGATCAATTAGACAACATGTATGTGGTGGCCTATGGAAAATATTAGAGTTTTTTGGACTCCAAAAGTTGACGAGAGATTGCACAAATCTCCAACTACATCAACAAAAGACTTTATATGCTCTAAAGATGAAATCAAGTGTAATTATTGACATGTTTTATTTTCAAATCATGCTATTTCAACTTCAACCTTCAAGATGTATTTCAAGATTTCATACTAAATTTAATTAAATATGATAATATTTTTTTATTAAACCTTAATTTTTAATCAATTTAATTATATATACTAATATTTATCATAAAATCTTATCTTCATATATATTTATTAAAATATAGTAATATTTATTATAAAATCGTATTTTTAATACAATTAATTATATATACTATTATTGATTCTAAAAATTTAGTTTTTTGTATTTTTATTTGTATATACTAATATATAAATCCTAAAACCCTATTTTTTAATTTATTTAATTATAAGTAAAAATATTAATCTACAAATTTAACTATATGAACTGATATTTATCATAAAACTCTAATTTAAGTATATGAACTAATATTTCTCATAAAACTCTAGAATTTAATAAATTTAATAAATGTATGCATGCATGTGTATTTGTATGTGTGTATGTATGTGTGTACATGTATCTATGAATGTATCTTTGTATGTATGTGTTTATATGTATGTATGTATGTATGTATGTATATTTTTATGTATGTATGTATGTATGTATGTATGTATGCATGTACCTGTGTATGCATGTATGTATGTATGTATGTATGTATGTATGTATGTATGTATGTGTGTATGTGTATATGTATGTGTGTAGATATGTATGTGTATATGTATGTGTGTATGCATGTATGTATATATGTATGTATGTATGTATGTATGTATGTATGTATGTCTATTATATTAGCATATACAAATACACACATAAATACACATATTTCCGTATGTATGTATCTGCAATATTATTATATAGATGTGTGTGTGTATGTATGCATCTATGTATGTAAATATGTACGTAAATATGTACGTAAATATGTACGTACGTATGTGTGTGTATGTGTGTATGTATGCATCTATGTATATATGTATGTACGCATGTGTGTGTATGTATGCATCTATGTATATATGTATGTAAATATGTATGTACGTATGTGTGTGTATGTATATTTGTATCTATGTATGTATGTAGGTATGTGTGTATATGTATGTGTGTATGTATTTGTGTAAATGTGTGTACGGTCTTGTCCATATGCTTGTTTTTCACACAAGCACGACATATGTTTCTGATAAAATTGTACATGTATTCCTTCCGATACATCAATGCATAAAAGTCCCAACAGAGGGATTTTCAAGGATCCTTCACATTAGTTACAATGTAAAACTTCAATATTTGCAATATAATATTATATACGTATAGATTAATACAAAAAGCATGCATGGAAATCATCTTTTAACCTGGAAACCATAAACCTGAATGGTAGATATTGAAGAGAGATGCAAAGAGAAAGAAAGAAATGCAAAGTTGGACGAGAATACAAAATGGATAGAAATTGGGCTGATTCTTTGTCTTGTACCGATTAATCCCTTCGGTCTATAAACAACAAGGAAAGAAATGTTGAAATCGTTACTAATATAATCAATATTTGCCTTAAAAAAATAAAGGCGCTATTAAAGGCATGCCCGTTTATTAGGATATATTGATGCGTCATCCCAAAGTGCCTTACAGATGGTTTATCACAAAGTGCGGAAAAGAAAGAGTCTTGCTTCTCTCTCTTCAAGAAAATTTGACAGATTTTCATTCCATAAGGTATCCCATCATTATCTCCTTCCTCACATCTGCATTATCTCATCATTATCTCCTTCCTCACCTCTGCATTGCTTTCTCTTTTCACCTCCACATTTCTCCCTTTCTCTCTGCATTTCTCCACATTTCTCTCATTCTCTATGCATCTCTCTTCTCTCATTCTCCCTTTCTCTCTGAATCTCTCCACATTTCTCTCATTCTCTCTGCATCTCTCCACATTTCTCTCATTCTCTATGCATCTCTCTCTAATATCTACGCTTTTGGTTTTATCTTCCATCTTAAGAAATTATTTGCATGCATGTTCTTTATATTAATATGTAGGTATGTAGCTATATTGCTGCAGATATTAAATGTATGCAGAAAATAGTTTGTCTTAATGGCGTTGAGGTATAACTCCGACCGCAATGGAAAGTAAATACCAAGAAATCTGCACTCATGACAAACTTCCTTTGAATTGATCTCCGCCTGCGCAGTCCTCATGGGCAGATCGCCGCAAGGGCGAAATGTTAGGCAACCTTGTGCATAAGGAGCAAGGAAAGGTGAAATACGAGGTTGAAGTAGTGTTATATGGAACCACCGAAAGTTTTCACAAACTATAATGGAAAGCTACAGCCGTTGCAGATTGTTTTGTCTCAATGTGGATGTGGGCATAAAGTGAAATCCTGTATAGGAGTGGAATGAAAGAAAATTAACTCAAGCATTGAATTATGCATTAGATTAAATCCGAAGAACCCGCTAACAAAATGCTGCATTTCAATATATTACAAGCTAAGAAGATCGTAAGATCGACTTCAGTATAGAAGCATAGAACAATCATTGAATAAAAGCATAGAAGGATCGATCATAGAGGATTAGCTTCATAGAAACATCATTCAGTTGTAAAATCAAGAGAAATGAAGCACAAATAACGAAAATGCTACGCGTCGCTTTACTGGATAAACCGTGTTCATGTCTGTAGTTGCGCGCGTGCGCACACACACACACACTCAGAGTTTCATTGAAATCGAAAGCCATTCTAATCTGAAAATCGAGCATGAAAAAGCTGCTATGCAGCATCGGATTCACCACCCTCTTAGAGAAGAAATTCTCAACTTGACGGACACATCATTTATTGTTCAGTAAGATTATAGCTCAAAAGCATTGACGAAAATGTTTGAATATGTAAGCAGGCCAAATTTGTCGACTGAAATCGACTTGCATGCAGAGAACGGAGTCATGTAAATATTAACAGAACTTGTCTATAGGAAAGAAATTAAATTTTAACAGAACTTGTCTATAGGAAAGAAATTAAAGAAAATTTGAGGCGAGAATGGAGTCATGTACCAGATTAAATCCGAAGAACTTAAAAATATATAGACTAACTTTGATAGTCTTTACAAGTATATGAGTTTTCATGTGATTTGGTGATAGTGAAGTTTTTGCCCTAATTTTCAAAATTTGACCAGCTTTGAATGCTATCATGGATTTTCTTGATTTCTTCCAAACTTTGCATATGAACTCCCTTTGACATCCTTCACACATCTTCGACTTCTCAAGGAATTGTAGCTACTTTTGTCAAATGTGTTTCTTGTAGGCCTTCACAAGTTAGAGAGGAGAGAAGATCTAGATGACATTTAGCCCTAGTGAACTTGTGATTTGTCTAGAAGCACCACTCTAGTTTCTTTGAAAAACAATAAGTACCACACATTAAATTCTTTCATAGGATACTTAAGAAACATACAAGGAAAAATTGATCATACGCATGAACAAGACAACATGACATCAAGGAACATATGCACGAACAAGACAACATGACATCAAGGAACATATGCATGAAAGAAAGAAATTGCAACACACAACATGAATGTGCATTAACAAATAGGCAACATGTCTATGAATGAATGGGCAAAAATGGCAACATGTAAAGAAAGAAAAAATAAACATTATGTGCAAGAATGAATATTAAGTGGAAGTGAGTATATTTACTCATTTAAGGCACCAATTATTCTCATCTTGAAGATAAATTTGTAACCTTTTCATAAATCAATCTACCTTAAATACAAATATAGACAAAGATTTAGGATTTTCAACTCACATCTACCTCATGCTGAGTGCAATGAGCTAGATACTGCTAGTAAGGCTCTCTAAGATCAAGCATATCTATGAGGCACTTGAGAATTGG
The DNA here is from genome assembly GCA_020310875.1 of Ceratopteris richardii. Taxonomy (NCBI): domain Eukaryota; kingdom Viridiplantae; phylum Streptophyta; class Polypodiopsida; order Polypodiales; family Pteridaceae; genus Ceratopteris; species Ceratopteris richardii. The sequence continues at coordinate 57,845,415 of CM035438.1, forward strand.
ATTGCTTACAAAACTTTCAAGATCCAATATCTAGAGATGCCACCTCTCATATAGGTATCCCCTATGCAATAGGTGGTCTAATAAGAGGATATGATGGAGAGGAATCTAGGAAGGACTTTGAGAAGAAGTCGAGATGATAGATGTGGCATACATACGTGATGCGAGTTACATTTGTACAAGATTCACGTGTGATAAGATCTTCTCGAACTTGGTATCACTATAGTAACATGGTATATTATCACCGGCCATGCTACAAAAAGAAACCAATATTAGCATTGTTTGATAAAAAGTAAATGATATTTATAAATAGATTTAATAAATAAGAAAGCCCTAACTAGTAAATAATAGGACCATAGCTCTAGTTCAACTATCAACCCTAAATTGTAGCATTACCTTCTAGTCCTAAACATGGATCTTTCTCTATCTCTCGAAATGGGGATCTTTTTCTCTCTCTAAATATTTCTCTTTCTCGATCTCTCTCTCTAAACGTGGTTCTTTCTCTCTCTATAAATCTAGTTCTAATTTTCAAGATGGGAGCATAGCAGCAATAGTGATGGATTCCAAGATGCATCATAGTAGCCAATATGGAATTTCCCACATGAGATATCACAAAAAGAGAGAATTTAGATTGAAAGAAAGACACATCCACATTATGAGAAAGAGACACACATTATGAGAAAGAGCCACATTCTCTCTCAATGTAACATGTGGATATTTATTTCACTTGACTTTCTTTCTTTTTATAATATCTCATGTGCAAAATTCCTTGTTGGCAATGATGGTGCATCTTGCAAGAAATCACAATTGTCCTTCTTCTCCATTCTTGACATTGTTTCTGAGGCCATTGAGCTTTATGATTAATTTCAAGTGTCAAAATTTTACATAACCCAGATTATATAGAGCCCTAGTTTTTTATATATTCATATGTATATACTAATAATAATCATAAACACCTATTTTCTATTTGCTCAATAATATAAAGTAATATTAATCATTAAATTCTAGTTTTTTTATAGATTAAGCTATATACACCAATATTAATGCTAAAACCTTTCTTTTATATATATTTAACTCTATATTAATATTGATATGAAAACCTTGATTCTATATGTATCTGATTATATATACCAATTTGAATCCTAGAGGCCTAGTTTTTATAAATTCTAAATCTCTAGTTTTTTATATATTTGATTATATATACAAATATTAATTATAACAACTTGGTTTCTTATATATTCATTTATATATATTTATCTGAATAGTAAAGACCAATTTTATTATAATCAATTATATATACTAATATTAGCCTTACAACCCTAGTATTTCATATATTTAATTATATATAGTAATATTGATCCTTAAACTCTAGTTTCTCATATATTTATTTATATATACTAATCCTAATCCTAAAAGCTTACTTTTTTATATATTTAATCATATAGACTAATAATAATCTTAGGAACTTTGTTTTTTCCATATTGAATTATATATGCTAATATTAATCCTAAAACACTATTTTTGTTTAAGTTTTAATAAGAAATGCTAGTTCTAATCTTGAAATCCTAGCTTTTTGGTATTTAATATATATACTAATATTAATATTAAAACCTTGGTTTTTCATACATTTAATTATAGAAACCAATATAAATCCTAAAACTCAAGTTTCCTATGTATTTAATTTATACACTAATCTTTATCATAGAAGCTTATTTCTTTATATATTTGATTAAATATGATAATATTTATTATAAAACTTTAATTTTTTATCAATTTAATTATATATACCAATATTTATCATAAAATCCTATATTTGTATATGTTTGTTTATATATAGTAATGTTAATCATAAGATCATTATTCTAAGACACTTAATTATATATACTAATATTAATTCTCAAACCCTACTTTTTTATATTTTTAATTATATATAGTAAGATAAATCCCAAAATCCTAGTTTTTAATTTTTTAAATTATAAATACAAACATTAATCTATTATTTAAATATATGAACTAATATATATAATAAAACTCTAGATTTTAGTAAACCTAATTATATATACTAATTTTAATCCTAAAACCCTAGTGTTTATATATATTTTATCATGTATACTGATATTAATCATAAAACCCTAATTTTTAATAAGTTTAATGAATAATACTAATATTAATCCTATATTTAATTATATATATTGTATAAATTATTTTAAAACCTGAATTGTTTTTAAAATTGATTATATAAACTAGAATTTATCGTTCAACCAAAATTTTAATACATTTGAATTTATATACTAATATTAATTCTATGATGCTAATTATCAATGTATGTGTGTTTATGTGTATTTATGAATGAACCTATGCATGTATGTGTGCATGTATGTATGTATGTGTGTATGTATGTATGTACATATGTATGTACATCTATATGTATGTATGTATGTACATCTATATGTATGTATGTATGTATGTATGTATGTTTGTATGTATGAATGTATGTATGTATGAATGTATGTATGAATTATGTATGTATGTATGTATGTATGCATGTATGTATGCATGTAAGTGTTTATGCATGCATGTGTATATGTATGTGTGTATGTATTTATGTACATGTATCTATGTATGTATGTTTGTATGTTTGTGTGTATATGTATGTATGTATGCATGCATGTACCTGTGTATGCATGTATGTGTGTGTGTATGTGTATGCATGTATGTATGTGTGTATGTTTATATGTATGTGTGTATATACATATGTATATATGTATGTATGTATACATGTATATGTATAATATTAGCATATATACATACACACATACACACAAACGCACACACACACACACACACACACACACACACACATATATATATATATATATATATATATATATATATATATATATATATATATATATATATATATATATATATATATATATATATATATATATATATATGTATATATGTGTGTGTGTGTGTGTGTGTGTGTGTGTATCTGTAATATTAGTATATAGATGTTTGTGTATGTATGCATGCATGTTTATGTATGTGTGTGTGCATGTATGTATGTATGTATGTATGTATGTATGTATGTATGTATGTATGTATGTATGTATGTATGTGTTTATGCATGTATGTATGTGTACATGTATGTGTGTTTGTATGCATCTACGTATATGAGTACGTAAATATGCATGTACATGTGCATGCGTGTATGTGTATGTATGTGTGTATGTATGTATGTATGTATGTATGTTTGTATCTATATAGGTATATATGTATGTATGTAAGTAGGTGCATATATATATGTTTGTTTGTATTTGTGTATATGTATGTGTGTATGGTCTTTTTACACCCGTCCATATGGCTGTTTTTCTCACAAGCATGGTATATGTTTCTGGTAAAAGTGTACATGTATTCCTTCCAATACATCAAAGCAAAGAAGCCCCACCAAAGCGTACATATTGATGGGAGATGCAAGGAGAAAGAAATAAATGTGGAGCTAAAGAGGGACATATAGGGAGAAATGCAAAGTTGAAGGAGAATGCAGAATGGATAGAAATTGGGCTGATTCTTTGTCTTCTTCCGTCTATAAAGAACAAGAATAGAAATGTTGAAATTGTTAATAATATAAAATCAATATTTTCCTTCCAAAAAATGAAGGCATGTGCGTTTATTCGGTCTATAAACCAAGAGAATAGAGTCTTCCTTCTCTTTGTTCAAGAAAATTTGACAGATTTTCAATCCAAAAGGTATTAATAACAACAATAACTTGTATTCAAACCAATCTCCATCTATGTATGTATGTATGTATGCATGTATGCATTATCTCCTTTCTAAGCTCTGTATTGCTTTCCCTTCCCAGCTCCACGTTTTGTCCCTTTCTCTCTACATCTCTCCACGTTGTGCATAAGGAGCAAGGAAAGGTGAAATACCAAGTTGAAGTAGTGTTATATGGAACCACCGAAAGTTTTCACAAACTATAATGGAAAGCTACAGCCGTTGCAGATTGTTTTGTCTCAATGTGGATGTGGGCATAAAATGAAATCCTGCATAGGAGAGGAACGAAAGAAAATTAACTCAAGCATTGAATTATGCATGAGATTAAATCCGAAGAACCCGCTAACAAAACGTTGTATTTCAATATATTACAAGCTAAGAAGATCGTAAGATCGACTTCAATATAGAAGCATAGAACAATCATTGCATAGAAGCATAGAAGGATTGATCATAGAGGATTACCTGCATAAAAACATCATTCAGTCTTAAAATCAAACGAAATGAAGCACAAATAACGAAAATGCTACGCGTCGCTTTACTGGATAAACCGTGTTCATGTCTGTAGTTGCGCGCGTGCACACACACACACACACTCAGAGTTTCATTGAAATCGAAAGCCATTCTAATCTGAAAATCGAGCATGAAAAAGCTGCTATGCAGCGTCAGATTCACCACCCTCTTAGAGAAGAAATTCTCAACTTGACGGACACATCATTTATTGTTCAGTAAGATTATAGCTCACAAGCATTGACGACAATGTTTGAATATGTAAGGAGGCCAAATTTGTTGACTGAAATCGACTTGCATGCAGAGAAAGGAGTCATGTAAATTTTAACAGAACTTGTCTATAGGAAAGAAATTAAATTTTAACAGAACTTGTCTATAGGAAAGAAATTAAAGAAAATTCGACGCGAGAATGGAGTCATGTATTAGATTAAATCCGAAGAACTTAAAAATATATAGAGTAACTTTGATAGTCTTTACAAGTATATGAGTTTTCATGTGATTTGGTGATAGTGAAGTTTTTGCCCTAATTTTCAAAATTTCACCAGCTTTGAATGCTATCATGGATTTTCTTGATTTCTTCCAAACTTTGCATATGAACTCCCTTTCACATCCTTCACACATCTTCGACTTCTCAAGGAATTGTAGCTACTTTTCTCAAATGTGTTTCTTGTAGGCCTTAACAAGTTAGAGAGGAGAGAAGATCTAGATGACATTTAGCCCTAGTGAACTTGTTATTTGTCTAGAAGCACCACTCTAGTTTCTTTGAAAAACAATAAGTACCACACATCAAATTCTATCATAGGATACATAAGAAACATACAAGGAAAAATTGATCCTACACATGAACAAGACAACATGACATCAAGGAACATATGCACGAACAAGACAACATGACATCAAGGAACATATGCATGAAAGAAAGAAATTGCAACACACAACATGAATGTGCATTAACAAATAGGCAACATGTCTATGAATGAATGGGTAAAAATGGCAACATGTAAAGAAAGAAAAATAAACATTATGTGCAAGAATGAATATTAAGTGGAAGTGAGTATATTTACTCATTTAAGGCACCAATTATTCTCATCTTGAAGATAAATTTGTAACCTTTTCATAAATCAATCTACCTTAAATACAAATATAGACAAAGATTTAGGATTTTCAACTCACATCTTTCATTTTTATATTAAGTGTGTGTGTGTATATATATATATATATATATATATATATATATATATATATATATATATATATATATATATATATATATATATATATATATATATATATATATATATATATATAAGATAAAAGCGAAAAATATGTACCATCAAGTGATATGATCCTTTTCAACATCGAGAAATTGCACTCAGAGTTCCCTATTTGATGGGAAATCTCATGCTCCCCAAATCAATGAGCACCTTATGAAGGCTCCACACATGCCCATATGCTCCTCACCACATGTAAGATGATGATAAATGGTGACAAACTACATATAGTGAATAAAAAAGTGACTGACAAAATAATTAATGCCTAAATATATAATTAAAATAGACATAAATTACTTAGAAACTCACGATGAAATAGATTCAATCTATAGTCTATAAATGTGAGGTCCCCATTCCTTGTAGATGTGAAGCTAATACGTGCTCTCTTTGCTATCAACACTGGCCAGGATCATGGACTGTTTGATAAAAAGTAAATGATATTTATAAATAGATTTAATAAATAAGAAAGCCCTAACTAGTAAATAATAGGACCATAGCTCTAGTTCAACTATCAACCCTAAATTTTAGCATTACCTTCTAGTCCTAAACATGGATCTTTCTCTATCTCTCGAAATGGCGATCTTTTTCTCTCTCTAAATATTTCTCTTTCTCGATCTCTCTCTCTAAATGCGGTTCTTTCTCTCTCGATAAATCTAGTTCTAAGTTTCAAGATGGGAGCATAGCAGCAATGGTGATGGATTCCAAGATGCATCATAGTAGACAATATGGAATTTCCCACATGAGATATCACAAAAAGAGAGAATTTAGATTGAAAGAAAGAGCCATCCATATTATGAGAAAGAGACACACATTAGGAGAAAGAGCCACATTCTCTCTCAATGTAACATGTGGATCTTTATTTCACTTGAGTTTCTTTCTTTTTATAATATCTCATGTGCAAAATTCCTTGTTGGCAATGATGGTGCATCTTGCAAGACATCACAATTGTCCTTCTTCTCCATTCTTGACATTGTTTCTGAGGCCATTGAGCTTTATGATTAATTTCAAGTGTCAAAATTTTACATAACCCAGATTATATAGAGCCCTAGTTTTTTATATATTCATATGTATATACTAATAATAATCATAAACACCTATTTTCTATTTGCTCAATAATATAAAGTAATATTAATCATTAAATTCTAGTTTTTTTATAGATTAAGCTATATACACCAATATTAATGCTAAAACCTTTCTTTTATATATATTTAACTCTATATTAATATTGATATGAAAACCTTGATTCTATATGTATCTGATTATATATACCAATTTGAATCCTAGAGCCCTAGTTTTTATAAATTCTAAATCTCTAGTTTTTAATATATTTGATTATATATACAAATATTAATTATAAAAACTTGGTTTCTTATATATTCATTTATATATATTTATCTGAATACTAAAGACTTATTTTTTTATAATCAGTTATATATACTTATATTAGCCTTACAACCCTAGTATTTCATATATTTAATTATATATAGTAATATTGATCCTTAAACTCTAGTTTCTCATATATTTATTTATATATTCTAATCCTAGTCCTAAAAGCTTACTTTTTTATATATTTAATCATATAGACTAATAATAATCTTAGGAACTTTGTTTTTTACATATTGAATTATATATGCTAATATTAATCCTAAAACACTATTTTTGTTTAAGTTTTAATAAGAAATGCTAATTCTAATCTTGAAATCCTAGCTTTTCGGTATTTAATATACATACTAATATTAATATTAAAACCTTGGTTTTTCATACATTTAATTATAGAAACCAATATAAATCCTAAAACTCAAGTTTCCTATGTTTTTAATTTATACACTAATCTTTATCATAGAAGCTTAGTTCTTTATATATTTGATTAAATATGCTAATGTTTATTATAAAACTTTAATTTTTTATCAATTTAATTATATATACCAATATTTATCATAAAATCCTATATTTGTATATGTTTGTTTATATATAGTAATGTTTATCATAAGATCATTATTCTAAGACACTTAATTATATATACTAATATTAATTCTCAAACCCTACTTTTTTATATTTTTTATTATATATAGTAAGATAAATCCCAAAATCCTAGTTTTTAATTTATTAAATTATAAATACAAACATTAATCTATTATTTAAATATATGAACTAATAAATATAATAAAACTCTAGATTTTAGTAAACCTAATTATATATACTAATTTTAATCCTAAAACCCTAGTGTTTATATATGTTTTATCATGTATACTGATATTAATCATAAAACCCTAATTTTTAATAAGTTTAATGAATAATACTAATATTAATCCTATATTAATTATATATATCGTATAAATTATTTTAAAACCAGAATTGTTTTTAAAATTGATTATATAAACTAGAATTTTTCGTTCAACCAAAATTTTAATACGTTTGAATTTATATACTAATATTAATTCTACGATGCTAATTATCAATGTATGTGTGTTTATGTGTATTTATGAATGAACCTATGCATGTATGTGTGCATGTATGTATGTATGTGTGTATGTATGTATGTATGTATGTACATATGTATGTACATCTATATGTATGTATGTATGTATGTATGTATGTATGTATGTATGTATGTGTAGAGGAGGTACTGGGGTATCCACTTTTATCAAAAGTAGAGAATAAAGATTAAAAACGTCCAGTACGTCACCTACTCAAGGGAGGTTCTCTTTAGGGAAGTATACCCTTTAACATTTCTGTGAGCAGGTAGATAACACGGATTGCACGGAGTGTTAAATACTTCAGAAAATATGGGCAACGATTGACCAAGGAAGACCATACACTACCTTTGATTCGATTCAGATGATTACAAGATTTGTCCAGGAGATGCTCAAAAGAACTAATGCACAGAGCTTGTGGTACTCTATGCAGATAAATACAGATCAATACAAATGATGAAGGAATTGCTCAAGAGAATAGAGCTTAACACCAATAGTGCCCCACAGAAAAGAAAGAAAATCCAAGACACTCTCTTACACTATAGTGCTCATAGCCCTCCACTGAGAAGCCTACCCTCTATATCCAGGCTACAGAGTAGCTCCTACAATAGGCTTGAAACCACCAAGTGCAAGAGAGAACTTCTGCACGTATACACACGTCAAAGTAACTCCAAAAATGTACCAACGAAATGTGTACCCAAATGAGCTCAAATCCCTTGATTTTATAGGCCTCAATAGGCCAAGAGAGCCTTGCCAAATCTTCACGTCCACTGATCACGCGTCGGTTGATTGCCCAAAATTGAAGGGTGTAGGTCAAATATTCCACTTGATTTGAATTAGGTCCACAAAAATAGGTAGTCGCCGTGAATGGTTGGTGACAAAAAAGCTTTTCCCTGCTTCCACTTTTCACAATTACCTTTCACCTTCTTACTTGCAAATAGAGGCCCTTTAATTATGCAGTCCGAGAGATTGGGATGACAGGTGGGGTAGCATTAATTCAAGTAAGCCCTTGTACTCTTTATTTACCATAGTCTCCAAAGGAAAGACCCATTGATAGGCATGTTGCAATCCCATCAAAATTGTAACATCCTATACAAAGCGTGCATCTAGTTTCCCAATTCACCACAAGGGGACTTCCGGGTGGTGATTCGCAGCACCTTAGTTGGCATCTTTACTGGCCCTTTGACCTTAAGCCGCTTATCCTTCGCACCCTTCACAAGATCTGCACATACTTTCTCGAGATTCTTGACATTTTTAGACGACAAGGTAATCCGGATGGGGGAAGGTGGGGGTGTGGGGGAGTGTGGGGGAAGGCGGGGGAGAGCGGGGGAGTGTGGAGGAATGGGGAAGGCGGGGGAGTGTGGGGGAAGGGGGCGCACGGGGAAGGTGGAGGAGAGTGGGGGAGTGGGAGAGTGGGGGAGTGGGGGAGTGTGGGGAAATGCGGGGGGGAACTGGGCGGAGGGGGGGGGGGGGGCGGGACTAGGCGGGTGTAGGCGGGGGGAGTAGGCAGCGGGGGGCGGGGGGAGGAAGGCAGCGGGGGGCGGGGGTTAGAGGGCAGCGGGGGCAGGGGGTCATGGCGGAGGGGTGCGGGGTGAGGGGGCAGGGGAGGTGGGCGGAGGGCGGAAGGGTGCGGGGCGGGGGAAGAGGGTGCGGAGGGTGGAGAACGGAAGGGTGCGAGGGAAGAGAGAGAAGGAGGGGGGAAGGTGGGAGAAGGCGGGGGAGTGCGGGGGTCAAAGGCGGAGGGAGGCGGGGGTCAATGGCGGAGGGGGCGGGGGTCAAAGGCGGAGGGGGGCAGGGGTCAAAGGCGGAGGGGGGCGGGGGTCAAAGGCGGAGGGGGGCGGGGGTCAAAGGCGGAGGGGGGCGGGGGATCAATGGCGGAGGGGGGCGGGGTCAAAGGCGGAGGGGGGCGGGGGTCAAAGGCGGAGGGGGGCGGGGGTCAATGGCGGAGGGGGGCGGGCTATTGCGGGCGGGGGAGGAGAGAGAAAGAGGGAGAGAGAGAGAGAGAGAGAGAGAGAGAGAGAGAGAGAGAGAGAGAGAGAGAGAGAGAGAGAGAGAGAGAGAGAGAGAGAGAGAGAGAGAGAGAGAGAGAGAGAGAGAGGGAGAGAGAGAGAGAGAGAGAGAGAGAGAGAGAGAGGGGGGGTAGGTTGAAAGAGAGAGGGAAATAGAGAGAGTGTGAGAGAAGAAAGAGAGAGAGAGAGGGACCGAGAGAGAGAGGGAAAGATAGCGAGAGGGGGAGAGAAAGAGGGAGAGAGAGAAAGAGAGAGAAAGAGAGAGAGAGTGAAAAAAGAGAGAGAAAGGGGAAAGAGAGAAGGGGATAGAGAGATAGGTATCAAAACAAAAGAAAAGATGAAAGCAACGACTGCTCAGAACTCAGATATGTCCATGTAATGGAAAGGAGCACTTGAACACTTCCTGAAGCTGCAGCCCACGGCATTTTTCCTCTCAATCTCGGCCACCGATGTTACGACAGTGATGAAGCTGTTTTATCTGAGAAATTAAGAAGCTCTGACCTCTGGCACATGACGCAAACAGAGAGAGGAAAAAAGAAGGAGTACTACAGACCCCCACATCAAGCTTTTGCACCGTCCCGGTGCAATAACTCCTTTATTTGCTTATTCCTTCAAAAATGAACTGCAGAGAATGAAAGAACTATGGTATATACAGGGAGTGAATTTCATCTACTTGCATCAATTCAAATAACTTTTCACCCTGGAAATATTGACTAGGGGAATCCTTTTACCCTACAGATCTTCCAGATGCACTGCACCATGTGGCAATACCTTGATAACCTTATATGGTCCTGTCCATTTGGGGGCCAATTTAGTTGAAATTGCCGGGACTTGATGTACTAAAACCATGGACCCTTCTTGAACTTCCTTCGATCTTAGATACCTGTCATGTAATTTCTTGCGCTCTTCTTGTGTCACCAGAAGTTTCTGCATCGCCCCTTCTCTGTACTCTTCTAATGCCACCAATCTCTGAATGGGGGGTTGAATGCCAATGGTTTTGATTCCTATTTCCTTTTTGATAATAAACTCAAATGGTGCCAATGCCTCTTTCCCATATACTAACAGAAATGGAGTCTCGCCTGTGGTTCCTCTCTTCGTGGTTCTGAAAGCCCAGATTGCACCAATCAATGCTAGCGGCCAGGAGCTTTGATGATCGAACGATAATTTCCGAAGCAATCCAATCAAAATCTTATTGGAACTCTCTGCTTGGCCATTTGCCCTTGGGTAATAGGCACAAGACTTTTTATGGAAGATTTTGTACCTGTCAAATATAAACTGGAGCAATTGATTTACAAAATGTGTGCCCCTGTCACTAGTAATTTCCAATGGGCAACCAAATCTTGAGAAAATACGTTTATACATAAATTTAGCTACTGTTAAAGTCGTGTAGTCCACAGTAGCTTTAGCCTCTATCCATTTAGTGGCATAACATGTGGCCATCAAAATATACTTTTTTCCTCCAGGTTGACCAGTTGGGCTAATTGGTCCTATGAAATCAAGACCCCATCGTTCAAATGGAAGCCATCCTGTAGATATGACCAATGGTTGGAAATTCAATCTGGTTGGCGCGGGAGCACACCTCTGGCAGATGTTGCATTCTTTAGAAAACTTGATTGCATCCTTGAAAATATGAGGCCACCATAAACCTTTGTGGATGATTCTATGAGCCAATTCTTCCCCCTTTAGATGTCCTTCATTGTGCGCAGCCTCTAGCAGAAGATTTACCTCCTCTGGATAGACACACCTTCTCAATATATCATCTTGACAGTATTTATATAAATTTCCATTTATAAGAGAATATGCTTTGGTTTTCAGGAGCAATCTTCTCTTTTCTACAGGTGTCAAGTGTTCTGGGATCTTTCCAGTAGTCAGAACATGGAGAATTTCATCATACCAACCAGTCCGGATTGCTACTAGAAAAAGATTGCTATCCACCAATTCATCATTGATACCTGTTGCCTCTTCACTCATTACCGTCCTGGACAGTTGATCTGCCATGTAGTGCTCTTTTCCTGGCTTAATATGAATATCAAAATTAAATTCCTGAAATAGGAGTAACCATCTCCAAATCCTTCCAGCTACTCTAGGTTTGTTTATCAAATACTTCAAGGGCTGATGATCAGAAATAACAATGAAATGTACACCAAGGAGATAATGTCGGAACTTCTGAAGAGCAAATATGATAGCCAAACCTTCTCTTTCCGTTGTACTGTAATTTCTTTCAGCTTGGTTGAGTAGTCTTCTTGCATAAGAGATAGGTCTATCCACTTTGTGAGATGATGGTTGAGCTAGAACTGCACCAAAAGCATGAAGACTAGCATCTGTATGCACATGAAATTCCAATGACCAATTAGGAACACTTAAAAGTGGAGCAGTACATAGCCTCAACTTTAGTTCACAAAATGCTTTGTCAGCTTCAGCACTCCATGAGAAAGGGATCTTTTTGCTGGTAAGCCTTGAGAAGGGCTTAGCAATTTCCGAATACATCCTAATGAATCTTCTGTGATACCCTGCATGGCCCAAGAAACTTTGCACTTCCTTTGGGCTTTGTGGAATTGGCATGGAAAGAATAGCTGTAACCTTTGCAGGGTCAACAGGTATACCTTCCGCAGATACTATGTGACCAAGAAGAGTGCCCTTAGTGACCAAAAAGTGACATTTATCAGGATTCAATTTCAAACCTGTTTTGAGACATTGCTCAAAAATTTCTTTTAGATTTTCCAAATGGTCATGGAAATCTTGAACTGCTGCCCTTCTATCTGTACCTGAAAATATTGAAAAGTCATCCATGAAAATGCGTAGAAAGGTTGTTAACCATTTGCCCAATATCAGATACATCGTTCTATTAAATGAAGCCGGTGCATTCTTCAAACCAAAAGCCATTCGAGTATAGACATAAGTGCCCCAGGGAGTGACAAAGGCTGTTTTGTCCCTATCATCAGGATGGATGACTATCTGATTGTAGCCACTAAAACCATCCAAGAAACTATACAAAGTGTGACTAGCTACCTCTTCAAGTACTTGCTCTGTGAAGGGCTGAGGAAATCCATCTTGAATAGTCACTTTATTCAAAGCACGAAAATCAACACATAGCCTTATTTTTCCACTATTTTTCTTCGGCACAATAACCATAGAAGAAAGCCATCTGGAATGTTCTACTGGCACAATTATACCTGCTTCTTCTAGTTTTGTAATCTCTGCTTTTACCGCCTCTGCATACTTCGGATTGAGTCGATATGGCCTACTTCTTACAGGCGCAGCTCCCTCAACCAAGGGTATCCGATGTAATCCAAGCTCTTCTGGTATTCCTGTTAGATCTTTGTAGGACCACGCGAAGACACTTTTGTAAGTAAAGAGCAAAGAAGTTACCTTCTGTAGTAAATTAGGATAATGCCACAACCAGGATGCCAAATGGACTACTTGAGGGTTCTCTTCATCCCCTAAATTTACTTCTTGAACCAATGTTTCAGGACTGGCCTTGTTTGATAAATCATCTCCACTATATGCAGGGGTGGAGTTTAATTTATATTCTGCAACATGTTCTTCCATCCATCCTTGAGGTATATCTGAGAAAGGAAGAACTTCTCTGCCCTTAGGTTCAAAATCTTCTACCTCTCATACTTTTATCTGGGTTGCTTCCTCAAGGCTTGTGCTTTCCTGCAATTGCTCATTCTCCAACACCTTGTGGTCTTCATTGCCCTTTCCTGTAATTACCTTATCTACAACTTCTTCCTCAATTTCATTAATCTCCACTGTGCAACACTCTGCACTTCCCATCATCCAATTTAACAATGTATCCTCTTCTTGGGGTAGAGAGGGCATTACCTGAGTGTCCACAGTATATCCAGTAGTTTTTCCTGAGTCGAATCCTTCTTCCAAACGTAGTTGCAGTTGGCTATTGGTATTTGTTGAAATCCATAGTTTATTTTTTCCCCAATCTTGCAAAGCTTTTGCTTGTCTCAGCCAAGGTCTCCCCAGGAGCAAAGGATAGGAAGTCTCCTGTGGAAGTGCAATAACAACAAAATCCAACACGAAGTGGCAACCCTGTACTACCATCAATACCTTCTCAATAATGCCCTGTGGCGCAACCCGATGTTGATCTGCCAATGTAACCGTGAATGGTGCCAACTTGGTGGGGTTCAATTTCAGCTTCTTCATTGTAAAATCTGGCATTAAATTGATACCAGAGCCTCCATCTATGATCACACCTGTGAGAGTTTCATCCTTTATACAAACAAATAATCTTGAGCTTTGGTAGTCTGCTAAGGGTGCAGGGGGAAAATCAACCATGAAACCATCTATACTAGGTGATTGGACCAAGTGAGCAGAGTGTATCATCTTCAGTAAGTCACTTCTTATTTTTGAATCCATCCTTATAAGTTCATATAGACTAACCTTGTGATGAATACCTTTCAAGATCTGTTCAATGTTTACCTCCTGAGTATTTTCTTGTAGACGTGTTGGTTGGCCCCTTAGAGAAGTAGTCATTTCTTCATAAGCTCCTTCAATTTCCACTTGGTCCTTCCATCCAGACTTCTTTTCTTCCTCTTTATCCTGCATTCCTTGTTGTTCCCCCCTAAGGTTTGTTGCTGCTTGCCTAGCTCTGGTCATCATGGGCATAGCAGAGGATGAAACAGCATAGGATTGAGTAGTTATACCTTCTACTGGTGGGGAGACTGCAATCATGTGAATTGGAGCAGGACGACCTCTTGGGCAATCTTTGGTATAATGATCCTTGGCCTCTGGACAATGCTGACAAGGAGGTGCATCTTCTGGAAGAGAACACCTATTTTGCATGTGGCCGTACTCACCACAACGATAGCACATCAAAGGTCTATTATATCTAGGCTTTGCAGGCCGATTCTCCTCTCTATTAGATGTATTTGAAGTACTAGCATAGTATGAATCCAAAGTTTGAGGGTTACTTCTCTGCTGTGTACCCTTGAGGTAATAACAATCTCTGGCTTCATGACCATCTTTTCCACAAAATTGACAGCTTACCTTAATAGGGAAATTAGCATTGGAATGTCCATTGTTGTTACAGATTGTACACCAAATTTGTCTCCTTATATCCTGAGTGGTCTTCAAATCTTCTAACTCTCGGCGAAGTTGAGCTACTTCATCATCAGTGCGACGCAGTGGTGGCAAGACCTTCTCTTCTTGTTGATTTTGTTGCATCTTCAATGCTTCGAGTTCCCTCCTTAGTTGCTCAATAGGATCCAGATCTGCGGCATACTTTTGTTGTGTATCCCCCTCAAAATGTTGCCTTGCTTCTTCAATGCGTGATACCGCTGCAACAAAATCATTGAGAGTGGCATCCAATCTAAGAGACTCCCGAAGCTTCTGCTGAGATGACCTTGGCAGGGCCTTCTCAATCCACTTTTTAACCAAAAAGTCACCTGGAGCATGTGGCAGACGTGCAACAAGTGCTTTTGTTCTAGTGTGAAGTTCATGAAAAGATTCACTTGGTCTTAGCTTCAAATTCTCTAGCTGATCTAGAGCTCTTTCCGAAGAATCACTCGGTCTGAATGTTTGTGAGAAAGCCGCCTTCAAAGCCTCCCATGTAGTGAAATGGCCATCTGCATACTGACTGTACCATTTATCTGCAAGACCCTCCAATGTGGATGGAAAAAGTGCTAGCATTGCATCTTCCCTATTCTGCAGACCTCGCCCACGGCATAAAGAGATGAATCTTCTCACATGATCATCAGCATCCTCATAAGCATGTCCCTTGAACGTAGGGAACTTGATGTTGAGCCTGGAGAGCAAATGATAAAGATCCTCCATTTGGACCGGTGTCTCTTCTGACGTATCTGAGGAGAAATCTAGAGTTCTCCTATACCCTTCTTTTGACAATGGTGTCGCACCCAAGTCAATGGACAAATTTAGGGAAGGCAGAGGGGAGGTAGACTCACAAGCCGTGGCTATTGCTAACTTGTTAAGACTCCTCCGAGCACGAAGAGACTCCTTATCTACTCGTGTATGGGTCATGTACTTATTCGCAAGTGTAATAGGGCAAATACCTCTCACAGAAATGCAAAGGTCCCACCGGGCATGCCAAACTGTAGAGGAGGTACTGGGGTATCCACTTTTATCAAAAGTAGAGAATAAAGATTAAACACGTCCAGTACGTCACCTACTCAAGGGAGGTTCTCTTTAGGGAAGTATACCCTTTAACATTTCTGTGAGCAGGTAGATAACACGGATTGCGCGGAGTAGTAAATACTTCAGAAAATATGGGCAACGATTGACCAAGGAAGACCATACACTTCTTTGATTCGATTCAGATGATTACAAGATTTGTCCAGGAGATGCTCAAAAGAACTAATGCACAGAGCTTCGTGGTACTCTATGCAGATAAATAGAGATCAATACAAATGATGAAGGAATTGCTCATGAGAATAGAGCTTAACACCAATAGTGCCCCACAGAAAAGAAAGAAAATCCAAGACACTCTCTTACACTATAGTGCTCATAGCCCTCCACTGAGAAGCCTACCCTCTGTATCCACACTACAGAGTAGCTCCTACAATAGGCTTGAAACCACCAAGTGCAAGAGAGAACTTCTGCACGTATACACATGTCAAAGTAACTCCAAAAATGTACCAACGAAATGTGTACCCAAATGAGCTCAAATCCCTTGATTTTATAGGCCTCAATAGGCCAAGAGAGCCTTGTCGAATCTTCACGTCCACTGATCACGCGTCGGTTGATTGCCCAAAATTGAAGGGTGTAGGTCAAATATTCCACTTGATTTGAATTAGATCCACAAAAATAGGTAGTCGCCGTGAATGGTTGGTGACAAAAAAGCTTTTCCCTGCTTCCACTTTTCACAATTACCTTTCACCTTCTTACTTGCAAATAGAGGCCCTTTAATTATGCAGTCCGAGAGATTGGGATGACAGGTGGGGTAGCATTAATTCAAGTAAGCCCTTGTACTCTTTATTTACCATAGTCTCCAAAGGAAAGACCCATTGATAGGCATGTTGCAATCCCATCAAAATTGTAACATCCTATACAAAGCGTGCATCTAGTTTCCCAATATTTGACTTTCTCCATCCACCTTTATCATACAACGATCACGCCTCCGGAACCATGCTTCCATCCTCCACAAGTTGCCAATTCACCACAAGGGGACTTCCCGGTGGTGATTTGCAGCACCTTAGTTGGCATCTTTACTGGCCCTTTGACCTTAAGCCGCTTATCCTTCGCACCCTTCACAAGATCTGCACATACTTTCTCGAGATTCTTGACATTTTTAGACGACAAGGTAATCCGGATGGGGGAAGGTGGGGGAGTGGGGGAGTGGGGGAGTGTGGGGGAAGGCGGGGGAGAGCCGGGGAGTGTGGGGGAATGGGGAAGGCAGGGGAGTGTGGGGGAAGGGGGCGCACGGGGAAGGTGGAGGAGAGTGGGGGAGTGGGAGAGTGGGGAAGTGGGGGAGTGTGGGGGAATGCGGGGGGGAACTGGGCGGAGGGGGGGGGGGGGGGGGCGGGACTAGGCTGGTGTAGGCAGGGGGAGTAGGCAGCGGGGGGCGGGGGGAGGAAGGCAGCGGGGGGCGGGGGTTAGAGGGCAGCGGGGGCAGGGGGTTATGGCGGAGGGGTGCGGGGTGAGGGGGCGGGGGAGGTGGGCGGAGGGCGGAAGGGTGCGGGGCGGGGGAAGAGGGTGCGGAGGGTGGAGAACGGAAGGGTGCGGGGGAAGAGAGAGAAGGAGGGGGGAAGGTGGGAGAAGGCGGGGGAGTGCGGGGGTCAAAGGCGGAGGGAGGCGGGGGTCAATGGCGGAGGGGGCGGGGGTCAAAGGCGGAGGGGGGCGGGGGTCAAAGGCGGAGGGGGGCGGGGGTCAAAGGCGGAGGGGGGCGGGGGTCAAAGGCGGAGGGGGGCGGGCGTCAAAGGCGGAGGGGGGCGGGGGTCAATGGCGGAGGGGGGCGGGGTCAAAGGCGGAGGGGGGCGGGGGTCAAAGGCGGAGGGGGGCGGGGGTCAATGGCGGAGGGGGGCGGGCTATTGCGGGTGGGGGAGGAGAGAGAAAGAGGGGGAAGAGAGAGAGAGAGAGAGAGAGAGAGAGAGAGAGAGAGAGAGAGAGAGAGAGAGAGAGAGAGAGAGAGAGAGAGAGAGAGAGAGAGAGAGAGAGGGGGTAGGTTGAAAGAGAGAGGGAAATAGAGAGAGAGTGAGAGAAGAAAGAGAGAGAGAGGGACCGAGAGAGAGAGGGAAAGATAGCGAGAGGGGGAGAGAAAGAGGGAGAGAGAGAAAGAGAGAGAGAGTGAAAAAAGAGAGAGAAAGGGGAAAGAGAGAAGGGGATAGAGAGATAGGTATCAAAACAAAAGAAAAGATGAAAGCAACGACTGCTCAGAACTTAGATATGTCCATGTAATGGAAAGGAGCACTTGAACACTTCCTGAAGCTGCAGCCCACGGCATTTTTCCTCTCAATCTCGGCAACCGATGTTACGACAGTGATGAAGCTGTTTTATCTGAGAAATTAAGAAGCTCTGACCTCTGGCAGATGACGCAAACAGAGAGAGGAAAAAAGAAGGAGTACTACAGTATGTACATCTATATGTATGTATGTATGTATGTATGTACATCTATATGTATGTATGTATGTATGTATGTATGTATGTATGTATGTATGTATGTATGTTTGTATGTATGAATGTATGTATGTATGAATGTATGTATGAATTATGTATGTATGTATGCATGTATGTATGCATGTAAGTGTTTATGCATGCATGTGTATATGTATGTGTGTATGTATTTATGTACATGTATCTATGTATGTATGTTTGTATGTTTGTGTGTATATGTATGTATGTATGCATGCATGTACCTGTGTATGCATGTATGTGTGTGTGTGTGTGTATGCATGTATGTATGTGTGTATGTTTATATGTATGTGTGTATATACATATGTATATATGTATGTATGTATACATGTATATGTATAATATTAGCATATATACATACACACATACACACACACACATACATATATATACGTGTGTGTGTGTGTGTATCTGTAATATTAGTATATAGATGTTTGTGTATGTATGCATGCATGTTTATGTATGTGTGTGTGCATGTATGTATGTATGTATGTATGTATGTACGTATGTATGTATGTATGTATGTATGTATGTGTGTATGCATGTATGTATGTGTACATGTATGTGTGTTTGTATGCATCTATGTATATGTGTACGTAAATATGTATGTACATGTGCATGCGTGTATGTGTATGTATGTGTGTATGTATGTATGTATGTATGTTTGTATCTATATAGGTATATATGTATGTATGTAGGTATGTGCATATATATATATATGTTTGTTTGTATTTGTGTATATGTATGTGTGTATGGTCTTTTTACACCCGTCCATATGGCTGTTTTTCTCACAAGCATGGTATATGTTTCTGGTAAAAGTGTACATGTATTCCTTCCAATACATCAAAGCAAAGAAGCCCCAGCAAAGCGTACATATTGATGGGAGATGCAAGGAGAAAGAAATAAATGTGGAGCTAAAGAGGGACATATAGGGAGAAACGCAAAGTTGAAGGAGAATGCAGAATGGATAGAAATTGGGCTGATTCTTTGTCTTCTTCCGTCTATAAACAACAAGAATAGAAATGTTGAAAGTGTTAATAATATAAAATCAATATTTTCCTTCCAAAAAATGAAGGCATGTGCGTTTATTCCGTCTATAAACCACGAGAATAGAGTCTTCCTTCTCTTTGTTCAATAAAATTTGACAGATTTTCAATCCAAAAGGTATTAATAACAACAATAACTTGTATTCAAACCAATCTCTATCTATGTATGTATGTATGTATGCATGTATGCATTATCTCCTTTCTAAGCTCTGTATTGCTTTCCCTCCCCGGCTGCACGTTTGTCCACTTCTCTCTGCATCTCTCCACGTTTCTCTCTTTCTCATATTCTCTATACATCTCTCTTTAATATCTACTCTTCTGGTTTTATTATGCATGTTCTTTATATTAATCTGTTTTCTCTCATTCTCTATGCATCTCTCTTTAATATCTACTCTTCTGGTATGCATGTGTGTTTATGTATGTGTCTATGTATGTATATATGTATAGCTACATGTATGTGTGTATGTATGTATCTATGTATACATGTATGTACATATGTGTGTATGTGTATGTATTTGTGTATGTATGTACGTATGTATGTTTGTATCTATGTATATATATACGTATGTATGTAGGTATGTGCATATGTGTATGTTTGTATGTATTATATGTATGTGTGTATGGTCTTTTTACACCTGCCCATATGGTTGTTTTTCTCCCAAGCACGACATATGTTTTTGGTGAAATTGTACATTACATCAATGCATAGAAGTCCCACGAAATGGATTTTCAAGGATCCTTCACATATAGTTACAATGTAAGCTTTCAATATTTGCAGTAGACTAGTTATGTACATATAGATCAATACAAAAATCATGCTTGGAAATCAATTTTTAAGATGGAAACCAGAAACCCAAAGAGTACATATTGAAGAGAGATGCAAAGAAAAAGAAAGAAACGTAGAGCTGAAGAGGGACATATAGAAAGAAATGTAGAGCTGAAGAGGGACATATAGGGAGAAATGCAAAGGTGAACGAGAATACAGAATGGATAGAAATTGGCCTGATTCTTTGTGTCGTATCCATTAATCCCTTTCGTCTATAAACAACAAGAATAGAAATGTTGAAATCGTTAATAATATAAGATCAATATTTGCCTTCAAAAATATAGAGGCGCTACAGAACTTGTCGTAATGACGCTGCGGTATAACTCCGACAGCAATGGAAAATAAATACCGAGAAATCTACGCAGTCCGTATGGGCAGATCGCCGCAAGGGCGAAATGTGAGGGAACCCCAGGAGTGAACACGAAATCGTAGTTTGCGCAGGGAGCAAGGAAAGGTGAACTCTAATGGAGAGCTACAGCCGTTGTGGAGGTGGGCATAAAATGAAAGAAAATTCCGAAGAACACAAGCTAACAAGATCGTAAGATCGAACTTGAGTATAGACGCATAGAAGAATCATTTAAAGAAGCATACAAGGATCATCGAGGATTAGCTGCATAGAAGGATCATCGAGGATTAGCATCATTCAGTCGTAAAATCAAGAGAATTGAAGCACAAATAATGAAAATGCTACGCATAGCTTTACTGGATAAACCCTGTTCATGTCTGTAGTTGCACACACTCAGAGTCTCATTGAAATGGAAAGCCATTCTAATCTGAAAATCGAGCATGAAAAAGCTGCTATGCAGCGTCGGATTCACCACCCTCTTACAGAAGAAATTTTCAACTTCACGGACACATCATTTATTGTTCAGTAAGATTGTAGCTCAGAAACATTGATGACAATGTTTGAATATGTAAGCAGGCGAAATTGTCGACTGAAATCGACTTGCATGCAGAGAGCAGTATAGACGCTTTTCCTGTAAATTTTAACAGAACTTGTCTATATAGGAAAGAAGATTCAACGCGAGAATGGAGTCATGTATCAGATCAAATCCGAAGAACTTGCTCATCTCCTGAAAACGTGTCCACAATATAAACTGATTGTTGAATATAACGCTGTCTCTCAATATTACAAGCTCATAAGATCTCTTTTCTCATGAAAAATAGCTTGTCGTAAAATTTCAATGTCCCAAGCATCGTCGAAAAACACAGTTTGTTGTATATTTTCTATAGCCTCTCGCTCTTGTCGTCTCCATTCTTGGAGAAACGAAGACAACAACTTTTGCTGCGGTTGTTGTCCGATGCATCGTTCACGTTTAGAATCTGATTGTACTCTCTGCTTCAACTTCTTGAACTCCGCTAATTTCTTCCAATAATCTGCAAGACGGTATTCTTTGATCGATCGCTTATCTGTTGGAAATTCCTGGGATGATGAGCTAGGCTTTTTTCTCTTTTTCGGCTCTACAGAAGATTGAATGTGAGTAGTAGCTTCGGCTTTGTCATCAATGCTCACGTTCATTTCTATGGACTTCATCTTGGCCTTTTCAATGGTTACGCTGAACCGCCGAAGTAATCTGTTGCGCCTATCTTCTACAGGTTCCGGCGCCGTTGTTGTTGCTTTTGTCGGTCTTTCCATGACAAGCTCCATACTCTGTCTGAGTGTATATATGCGCGCAGAGCGTAGTGTGCTGTTATGCGAAGACAGACATATTTCTTTCGTTTATATAGAGGAGGCTAAAAACCAACGAGCTTTTGCGTTTCCATTACGAGCTTTTGCATTTCCATTTGTGTTTCTATGATTTGGGTTTCCATTTGCGTTTGAAAGGTTTGTATGGTCTTTGAATGTTTGAGTGTTATCTTGATTATTATTTCACAAGGATGTCATTATTATTTTGCTATATGAATGTCATGAACATTGATATTGTATCCATATTATGATTTTATTTACAAACCCAAAGAATTCAACATTTAGTGACCCTTGTTTTCTCGAACTTTAGTTATTTGGTAATTTGAAAAGATATTTTAGATGATGTGATATTTCAAATTATCCAATAATGAATGCTATGATTTATAAAAGTCCTTTTTACTTGCATTTTTCTTATAAAATAGGTTTTTATAGTTTTTTTAATGTTTTATCTTTGTCATATTTCACAAGAAGCGTGGATGAGTACTATTTTGCTATATGGATTTCATTTACAAAGCGAAACAATTCAAGATAGTTATGAATAAACAATGCGTGAGAACGAGACAAACAAGAAATGCTTGAGAAAGAGCCAAACAAGACTCTCTCCTGTTGGCTTACGTAATTGTTTTAATAAACCTTAATGGCTCATAAATGAAACATTTTCACCTATTTAATTGATATTTTTAGAGAATTTTCTAGATATTCATTTTCATCTAGTCCTAATAAAATTTATTTTCATCATATTCAATTTTGACTTCAAAATCTTAAGGAAGTGTCCATGCTTCTCATATAAAGTTGTAAAACTTTTCTTCAACCAAATCCTTCTCAAGAATCTGCAACCTCTACTCGAAACATAAGTGGACAAATTTCTCACCTTGAGAACTCCAAAAGTTGCAAGTTGATACTTCATCTTTGTTGGAGCAAGTCTATGACAAGCCTAAGTATTGGCTTGAGTCCCACAAAGTTATAGAAAAAGCTTTAAAATGAAGACTATGTAAAGTTCACTTGTGAACTACCTCTTGTAACTTTTGAAGAGTTTACTTAATGTAAAAGTAAGAGAATCTTAAGTGGTTGAGCCCACATGATCAAGAATGGAAAGAGGAGCCACGAATTCGTGATTTGTGGTAGGTAGAGAATCAAATCAATCATTGATTGATTGGAGAGTGATTGAGGGAAGTTAGCCTCCCAAACTCAACTATAAATAGATGGCAGTTTTAGTCGTGGTTAGAGAGACCTATGTGAAGACCTCCAAGAGCTAAGCTTTATGCCATATCAAGGTGTGATTACAAGGCACACATATGTATCAGTAAGTCATTGTATTGTACAAGCAATATACTTTCATTTTCATGATTATTTGAGTTCATCTTTCCATGTTCTTGTGATGTGTACTACTCACTGCCATTACTTCAGTTTTTTCTCAGTCAGCTTGCAGAGATTGTTTCTCTGCACTTGGTTCATCATTTTCAGTGATTTAACTTGGTAACGTTAGCTCTATAAGTCTACTTTATGCTCACAAATTTTCATGTCATTTGGATGTTGGAATTTTCAGTTATGTTCATTTGAAGTCAACAGGGTATGTTCATCTTCACTTCTCTGTCAGGTACCATACTTTTTCAGTCATCTTGTCAGAGTCATTTCTCAGTGTTTACTCATCCAAATTCAGTGATTTAAAGCTTGTTGGATTCAGCTTACTGTCTAGTATAAGCATACAAATTTTCATGATCATTTAGTTCTTACATCTTGCGTTATGTTGATTTTTCTACTCACTGGTCTATTTCTGTACCAGCCCGTGAAAATTGGGATGATGGCATCACTTGTTAAAAGTCATTCTCAATGTGTGGTTTGTTATTTTTGATGAGATTACTCTCTAAAGTTAGCTCTTTAAGCTACCTAGCCTTCCCCAAGAGGAATTAATCTAATTGCTGCTGTGCTTAGAGAATTATGTAAAACACTGGACAGGTGTATCAACCAAGAATAGCAAGTTTTCACCTCTGAGCTAACTCCAACTTATCTGTTTTGATCTATCTTTTTGAGAGTGATCTTCCAAGGTACATAGGGTGTCTAATACATCCATTGGCAAGCTAAAAGGGCCCACCATCTACTCCTGGAGTTCATTTGGCTGGTGTAGAGCAAAGATTTTGCAACACCTCTTCATCTTCAACACATACCTATCCATCTCTTCACAGTGGTATCAGAGCAAGGTTGGACAACATGGCAGATGGATTTCCTTCATCAATTGACAAATTGGATAGAGGTAATTACTCAGCTTGGTCATTAAGGATGGAAGCTTATCTCCAAGGTAGAAGTTTATATGGTTATGTGGCTGGAGATGAAGTTATGCCAAGTTTCAGGAACAAAAGTCAACCAACACAAGAAGAGCAAGAAAGATTGAGCACATGGTGCTCCAAGGATGCACTTGCAAGGTCTTATCTCCTCAACTCTATCTCAGATTTTTTGTTGCCTCACATTAGAAGTTGTAAGACATCTCAGGAAGTGTGGGATGCACTTGAAGCTTTCTTTGCTTCGAGTACTAAAGCTAGGAAGCATCAACTATGGCTGGATTTCACAACTCTCAAGAAGGCTCCCAAACAAAATGTGACTGATTTTGTCACAAAGCTCAAGGACATAGCAGATCAGTTGGGAAGCATTAGAGAGGTAATAGATGAAGAGCAAATTGTAAGGCAGGTCATCAATGGCTTGAAGGCAGATGACAAGTGGGAAGCATTCACCACAGCTATGGATTTGTACATGGACATGCATGTACCTGATTTCAACACACTGATTGGACAATTACTTACTCAAGAGGCAAAGCTTATCAAAAATGGAGAAATCTCTAAAGGTAATCAATCTTCAGCTTTATACACGGATAAAAGCAAGTCTAAAGATAACAAAGGAAAGGCAAAGAAAGTGGATGATGAAGTAGGTACATATCAAGCTAACTATGCATGTAGAGGAAGACATGGCAGAGGTAGAGGAAGAGGAGGTAGACAAGGCAGGGGGAGATTCCAAGACTCCAACTCATGTTCTATTTGTGGATTAACTAATCATACAACTGAAAATTGCTTTAGGAATTCCAGGAATCAAAGAGGCAGAGGATACAATAGAGGAAGTTATGGCTACTCAAGAGGAAGGTTCAACAATTATCATGGCAACTACAACAACTACAATCATTCAAACTATCAAGGAGGCTACAAAGGAAGGAGAGACTACAATAACTACACAGAGGACTCAAACAAAGAGGATTCATTATTGATCATGAACATGGCTATGCCACAAGGTAAATCTGATGAGAATGTTTTCTACATAGATTCAGGTTGTTCAAATCATGTGGCAGGAAATGTGGCACTCCTATCAGATTTAGAAGATCCAAGGAATAAGCATGAGGTACAAACAGGAGATGATACAAAACATCCTGTGGAGAAAATAGGCAATGTCAAAGCACCTGATGGAAACATCAACCTACTCAGTAAGGTACTCTATGTCCCTACCATTACAAAGAATTTGATAAGTGTTGGGCAGATAGTAGAGAAAGGGTTGCAAGTCAGGTTCACAAAGGCAGGAGCATTTGTTGAAGATCCAAGTCAAGGATTCAGAAGAATTGCAAAAGGTGAAAAGACAGGTAGATTGTTCACATTTGAATTATAGGACACTAGAAACATTGCTCTCTTTAATTATGGTAGTCAGACACTCACAGAATTGGAAGTATGGCACAAAAGGTTAGCACATATTGGTGAAAGGTCATTAAAGCAAATCTGCAGGGACCACAATGTACTTGGACTTCCTAATTTGTCAAAACAACATATGATTTATAAGTGTAGTGCATGTCAATTTGGAAAGTCTCACAGGTTACCATTCATGAAGAAAGGTTATATGCATGGAGATCTCTTGGAGTTGGTTCATACAGATGTATGGGGACCAAGCAAGGAAGCTTCAATATCAGGATCAAGGTATTATGTTTCCTTTATTGATGATTGCAGCAGATGGACTATCCTATTCTTTATGAAACACAAAGATGAAGTTTTTTCATGTTTCAAAAGATATTTGGCTCTTGTGGAGAATCAAACAGGTAAATCACTAAAAAGGCTAAGGTCAGATGGAGGGGGAGAATACTTCTCCCATGAGTTTGATTCTTTTCTTCAAGAAAGAGGAATCAAAAGAGAGGTAACTACAAGGTACACTCCTGAGCAAAATGGAGTGGCAGAAAGGAGGAATAGGACAATTGTTGAAGCTGCAAGGTCTATGTTAAATGAAAAGCATTTACCTAATTACTTATGGGCTGAGGCTGTATCTACAGCCACTTACTTGATTAACAGGTTGCATTCAAAATCCCTTGATGGGATGACTCCATATGAGGCTTGGAATGGAAGAAGACCAAGTTTAGATCATTGTAAAATTTTTGGATGTATTGCTTTTGCTCATGTTCCTTCACAGGTTAGAGGCAAGATGGATCCAAAAGCAGAAAGGTGTGTATTTATTGGATATGACAACAATCAAAAGGGCTACAGGTTATACAACCCTACCAACAAAGGATTCTTGGTAAGCAGAGATGTAGTTTTTGATGAGAACAATTCATGGTATGAAGATTCATGCACGAAGGTCAATTTACCATATGATCTTGAAGAAGATTTTCCAAAGCTTGGTAGAGAACAATCAAAGATTGAAGAACAAGACACCTCAGAGGATGATGAAGAATCTCACATGGAAAAGATCAAAGCATGGAAGTCTAAAGGTAAAGCAAAATTGCAGGAACTTGGACATGAGGCAGAATCATCAAATCATGGCTTAAGAAGATCTATGAGGGAAAAGAAAAAACCAAAAAGGTATGGGTTTGACACCTCATTAGTAACTAAACATTCTATCTACATAGCACAGGACATAAACCAAGAGGAGCCATCATCATTTGAAGAGGCCAAAGCAAAAACAGAATGGAAGCATGCAATGAAGGAAGAGATTGAAGCACTTGAGGAAAACAACACTTGGGATTTGGTGCCCAAGACTTCATCCATGAAGGTAATAGGCTCAAGATGGGTCTATAAACTCAAGAAGAATTCTGATGGTTCCATTAACAGGTATAAGGCAAGGCTTGTGGCAAAAGGCTTTGCACAAACTCAGGGAATTGATTATGAGGAGACTTTCTCTCCTGTGGCAAAGATGCCTACTATTAGGGTTTTGCTTAGTATTGCCTCTTCCAAGAATTGGAAGATACTTCAACTAGATGTGAAGAATGCATTCTTGAATGGTTGGATAACAGAAGAGGTATATATGGCACAACCACCTGGTTTTGAGAGTCAAGTTTATCCTGATTATGTGTATAAACTTAACAAAGCATTGTATGGTCTCAAACAAGCTCCAAGAGCTTGGAATTTCAGGCTTGTTTCATTCTTGCAGGACAAAGGCTTTCAACCAAGCAAGGCAGATCCTTCACTCTTTATTAAAAAGAGTAATTCTGAGGTCATCTATCTATGTGTATATGTAGATGATATTATATTGACAGGAAATGATGCAGATGGTATGAAGAAGATCAAAGATCAGATGAGAGAAGAGTTCAAGATAAGTGATTTGGGTTCACTTACCTACTTCCTAGGTTTGGAACTTGTCTACAAAGATCATGGTTTGTTTCTCACTCAAAGAAAGTACATTAAGGACATGTTGGCAAAATTCAAGATGCAAGATTGTAAGATTGCAGGTACTCCAATGGAGGTTAATCACAAATTGAGCTCACATGAAGGTGAACTCATAGAGGACATCACATCATATCAAAGTCTAGTGGGTAGTCTCAACTATGCCACATTGACAAGAGTAGATATATGTTACAGTGTGAGTGTGCTAAGCCAATTTATGCACACACCAAGGAAACCACATATGGATGCTACCAAAAGGATACTCAAATATCTCAAAGGAACCATAAATGAAGGACTTTACTATCCTTATGTATCTGATTTAGGTTTGAAGCTATTTTCTGATGCAGATTGGGCTGGCTCCAAGGAAGATAGAAGGAGCACTTCAGGTTATCTTACCTTTGCAGGTTCAAAGCTTATTTCATGGTCATCCAAGAAGCAACCCACAGTTGCTCTCTCTTCTACTGAAGCTGAATATAGAGGTCTTGCCATAGCTACACAGGAAGCTATGTGGATGAAGACATTGTTCAAAGATCTTGGATTGGAGTTTGGAACTCCAACTATTTTTGGTGACAATATGAGTTCTATTCACTTGGCTGCTAATCCTATTTTTCATGCAAGGACTAAACATATTGAAGTTCATTATCATTATGTACGAGAGAAGATCCTAAGCAAGGAGATTCAAATATCATATGTGTCCACTCATCAACAATGTGCAGATATTCTAACTAAAGCATTGGATGGTACAAAGCTTTGCAAATTCAAGGCTATGATTGGTTTGCAAGTAATCTTGGAAGATTGAAGACCTCAAGCATACTTGGCTTGAGGGGGAGCTGTTGGAGCAAGTCTATGACAAGCCTAAGTATTGTCTTGAGTCCCACAAAGTTATAGAAAAAGCTTTAAAATGAAGACTATGTAAAGTTCACTTGTGAACTACCTCTTGTAACTTTTGAAGAGTTTACTTAATGTAAAAGTAAGAGAATCTTAAGTGGTTGAGCCCACATGATCAAGAATGGAAAGAGGAGCCACGAATTCGTGATTTGTGGTAGGTAGAGAATCAAATCAATCATTGATTGATTGGAGAGTGATTGAGGGAAGTTAGCCTCCCAAACTCAACTATAAATAGATGGCAGTTTTAGTCGTGGTTAGAGAGACCTATGTGAAGACCTCCAAGAGCTGAGCTTTATGCCATATCAAGGTGTGATTACAAGGCACACATATGTATCAGTAAGTCATTGTATTGTACAAGCAATATACTTTCATTTTCATGATTATTTGAGTTCATCTTTCCATGTTCTTGTGATGTGTACTACTCATTGCCATTACTTCAGTTTTTTCTAAGTCAGCTTGCAGAGATTGTTTCTCTGCACTTGGTTCATCATTTTCAGTGATTTAACTTGGTAAAGTTAGCTCTATAAGTCTACTTTATGCTCACAAAATTTCATGTCATTTGGATGTTGGAATCTTCAGTTATGTTCATTTGAAGTCAACAGGGTATGTTCATCTTCACTTCTCTGTCAGGTACCCAACTTTTTCAGTCATCTTGTCAGAGTCATGTCTCAGTGTTTACTCATCCAAATTCAGTGATTTTAAGCTTGTTGGATGTAGCTTACTGTCTAGTATAAGCATACAAATTTTCATGATCATTGGATTCTTACATCTTGAGTTATGTTAATTTTTCTACTCACTGGTCTATTTCTGTAGCAGCCCGTGAAAATCGGGATGATGTCATCACTTGTTAAAAGTCATTCTCAGTGTGTGGTTTGTTATTTTTGATGAGATTACTCTCTAAAGTTAGATCTTTAAGCTACCTATCCTTCCCCAAGAGGAATTAATCTAATTGCTGCTGTGCTTAGAGAATTATGTAAAACACTGGACAGGTGTATCAACCAAGAATAGCAAGTTTTCACCAATGAGCTAACTCCAACTTATCTGTTTTGATCTATCTTTTTGAGAGTGATCTTCCAAGGTACATAGGGTGTCTAATACATCCATTGGCAAGCTAAAAGGGCCCACCATCTACTCCTAGAGTTCATTTGGCTGGTGTAGAGCAAAGATTTTGCAACACCTCTTCATCTTCAACACATACCTATCCATCTCTTCACAATCTTTTCATATTCTTCCCTGGTGAAATGTGATAGTACCTGCTTGAATTTCTTTTGGCTAACTCCACCTCTCAATCAAGTAATAGGATCTGATGGAACAACTTTTTGAATACAAGCATGTATCCAAAAATCTAGACAAACATAGAAAGTAGATTCTTCAACTGATTGGTACATCAAAAACCTGAATTTTCTGAAGTTTTTTGAAAATATTGAATATCAGGTAACTTTTCCAAACACAAAACCTCAACCCAAGTCTTCAACATCTGATACAAAAAACTTTTTTACCTCAAGAGTTAGATAGAGAAGAAATATATTTCTTTGCAACTTGTCATATACCAAGTAGCTCTGTATTGACACTCCAAGAATTCTTTGAGGGAACATATAAGCCGCCTGCTCAAAAGCTTCAACTAAAACATAACTCATACATATATGAGTCAAAACATATATCTGCTGCTTTTCTTTCTCTCAATGCAATTCTTTGTCAAACCTACTAAATCATGACCAGTTCGAGCATCTCATAATCATTGAACCAAGGTACAATAATTTTACTATGAACACATCATTGGCTTCTTTATCACTGAAGAAAGCTAATGCTTTGCTCATTGTACTAGCTAGAACATGGGCATGTTGTAGCTACATTTGTGATTTACAACCACCTTTAGGTTTAGGGATCTCATTTTTCTAAACTTTAGCATGCTAGAAAGTTACTTTCTATGTAAATTTCCTAGATAAACATCTATAACCTCAAGATGTTTACTTTCCCTTTCCTAACCATGATCAGTTAGGCTTAATGATTCTCTCATTTTTTTGTAGAAAATATACTTTAAAAGAAATCGAGGCTTTCATCATGTGATAAACTCTATCTTTATAATATTTTTTTCAAAAGGACATCATCATGTACTTGTCCTAACATATTTATGAACTTATTGCTTGTTTTGGGAAAATTTCACGGGCCAATTGAGATCCATTTTTTTGGAACTTCTTGTATTCACAAAAGATATATTCACCTTGAATATGATAGGAAAATGGCATGATTCATGAAAAAGAATTTTATGCTATTTCATTTAAGTTCTTGTTTTTAGGAGCTATCTCATTTCCTGAAGATCACTTATCTAAGTTTCATCTTGAAATTGTAAATCTCCTAGATGAAAGCACAAATTAACTCTCTAACTCAACTAAGAGGAAGAGATTGTTTAAAGTTTCCATGTTTCTTGGCACTCGCATCATTACAATAGTTGCAATCATTGAACCTAACATCCAAGTATTGAACTTTCAAAGTTCAATTGATGCTAAAGTTCACTCACTTTTCTTTTATTTCCATCACTTCTTTATATGTAATCAACTGAAAAGGTTCACTTCAAAGTGTTCATGGAATTAAAGAAATTATCTTCTATTATCATCCTACTTGAATGCATGAGAATTTATACAAGAAAGTGTAAAATCTCATATAAGTTCGCAACTAGTGATGTATTCTTGGCCATCAATATGACAAGAAAACTGAATGCTTGGATTTCTACTTG
Organism: Ceratopteris richardii; assembly: GCA_020310875.1. Lineage (NCBI taxonomy): Eukaryota > Viridiplantae > Streptophyta > Polypodiopsida > Polypodiales > Pteridaceae > Ceratopteris > Ceratopteris richardii. The sequence goes on from CM035438.1 coordinate 57,876,850, forward strand.
TGCCTAATTTTATTACGAAAGACATCTAACATACTTAATGTAATTATTAAGTAAGTATGTGATATCTAAATATCAACTTGGGAAGGATTCTACTAGTTACTTGAGTTGCAAGGTTGCATCTTAGCATAACTTTACAACTAACTAGTTTTTTGTCTATCCAAATGTCAAACTTGAGCTTGAAAAAGTAAGCTAGCTTTTGCAAACAATTATACCAATATATACGCAAATGCATGTGCTTGCATGTAAATGCATATGCTTGCATGCATGTGTTGGCATGTTTTTTCATGTTGTAAACTAACACAAGGGTTTCTCGAGCTTGCAATGCATGCACTTCATGCCTCTATACACAAACATACTAACATTGCTTCCTATAAAAGATATGACATGCTAGTGCACATGCTTGAGTGGATCAAGAAACGTTTCTAACAATAAGGAAGCTTATGTTGTGCATTCAAAGCATTTTCTTTAGGAAGGAGAAATGCACAAACATTCATCCATTTCCATGCAGGGCATTTTGGATGCATGTCAAGTTTCTTAGTAATTGATGTGTTTTCTAATACATCTATGCTCAGCCATTTAGCTTTCATTAGTGTTCGTAAAACTCACATAAACATTATCAATAGTGGAGACTTATACCATGCTTCAATAACAATTAAATGAAATGTACATGAAAGCAAAAAGTAGAGCAAGTATTGTTCAGTGTGTGCTTTATAGTCTAGGCAAGGATCTACTTTTTAAGTAGAAGTAGGTAGCAAAAGATAAGGATTTACTTGTGTGCTCACACCAACAAGGACTTGAGATCAAGCACGGGCTTCCATGTGAAGGATTTCTTCTTGTGGAACATAGGCATTTGATATGCACCAAAGAAGCCTCTACAACAATAAACATAACCATAAGGCACTACATGTTCATTCTTATGATAGATCCTTCAACTTTGATACGCCACGGGATAAAGTTCGATTTTCCACCATTTGATGTGGGTGCCTTCTTGTCTTACCATATCACAACTATGTTGTGCTACATCCAAAATCACTATAAATATAGGAAATCAAGTTCAAATTTGGATGTCTCAAGTAGTTGAGCAAATGGATAGATCATTATCTTGCTCATGCCATGTAGTATGTTCCATCCTTGTTTCTCTCATGTATTGAGTACAAACTTTTACTCTTTGCCCAGATAGGAGCACACCAAATTCTGAATCAAACAAAACATGTGAAACTATGCCAGTCATGCCCATAATTTGAACCCATAACCTCATGAATGGGCAACATAGAATCCATTTGCCTCTTAAAACACCTTGAAAGGAGTAAGAATTATGCATGATCATCTTCTTTAGATGCATGAGAATCGATGAGTGCCTCAAGGTAGAAGCACTCATGAGGATAAAGAGAAAAAAGAGATCAAAGTGTTTGCTAAGTTGTTAAGACAACGATGAGCTTCAAAAGGTCTCCATGGAAGCTCCATGATGGGCTTTAATACTAATGCAAAAAACTACCTATTATGACCACTACCTGCAAAAGAGATGACCACTACCTACAAAAGAGATGACTCTCCTTTCAACCTTATGCCTCTGTATATAGCTCTCTCTAGGGGTCTACCTACTATGGTAGGTGGATGCTCACCATCCAAGTGTCGTCCATGTAAGTACATGTGTACCAAGTGTCCTTGTTAACTAGGTTTAACTCAAGTGGATGCTTCTAGAAGGCTCTAGAGCTCTTCGAGCAAATATGTCAATGAATATTTGCAAGATAAATGTATCGAGAGAGAGGTCACTAACTAGGTACTCTCCTCAACTGAATGGTGTTGGTGAAAGGAGGAATAGAACCCTCATTGGGACATCTATGACTATGCTTGAAGAAAGTAAGCTACCACACTACCTATGGGTAGAAGCAATATTTACCCTAGTTTATCTTTTCAATAGACTACCATCCAAATCACTTCAATGTATTACTCCCTATGAAGCCTAGAATCAAAAAAAGCCAAGTCTAGGCCATTGCAAAGTCTTTGGTTGTTTAGCATGAGTGCATATACCTTCACAAATCGGAGGGAAACTAGATAACAGAGGAACTGAGGCTGTGATCATTGGATATCAACACAAATGGGCTACAAATTCTACAATCCAACCACAAAGAAATCCCCTATAAGCAAGGATGTCGTATTTGAAGAACATAGGTCATGGTATGAAGAAGACAAGCAGGAGGTAAACCTACCCTATGATCTTGATACATATTTTCTCCCATTAGACAATAAGTATGATGCCCAAGTACGACTCAAGAAGTGAATCAAAACAAGAACAAAATGAGAAAGAGAGAGATTACAAACTATGGAAATCTAGAGCGAAGGCCAAGATGAAGAATGCTCCAAAACAACCATTATTTTATGATGTGATAGGCAAAGATGTTGCTCAAATGAGTACATTGGTTCCTGAAAAATACTTCAAATTACTTATTTCAGAATTCCATACACATCCGTTCAAAATTCTATAGCTAGTGAAAATGGTGAGTGACGTCATATGGAGTGTCCAAGGCGGTCAAATCCAAGTGTCATGTTGGAGAGGTGAATGGACTTTGATTTAGTTTCACCGAGCTGTTAACTGCGACATATGGACTGCGCCTCAACCATGTGGAGATAAATCAATTTATATATCCATTTTGAAAATTAATGTTATATGTATTATGAATAAGTGGTTTTCAAGCGCAATGAAGAGTAGGAAGGTAATAAGCAAATAGTAGATGATGGAAAGTAATGTAAATCTACTTAAATGGATTTTGTCAAAACGTGCAGCATTTTTGGTGGGGATGAAAATATATTTAAGAAGTGGGAAGTGCAAAGTTAAGTACAAACTAAAGTTTGATAATTATCAACAAAAAGTTAGAAGGGTCCCCTGTTGAAAGGGCTAACATGGGTTGCGATTTATTTTTTTTGTTTTAATAAAAGGACGTTTGAAGGAGGACTAGTCCCCCTTGCTTGAACTAATAAGAGAGAAAGTTTACAAAGAAGGGGCATAGTGCCCTTGGGATCCCCATATCCTATAGAGTGGGGGTGGCACGACTGGAAGGCACGATATTGTGGACTGCGTGAAGTGGGAAGAGACCTACATTTTAGAGAGATTTGTAGTAAATGTTAATAAACTTTTCATTGCCCTCATGGGCAGCCCACTTTGATCATGTTATTTTCAAACACGAAAATCTTATGGTTTCTGAAGGGAGGGTACTTCTTGCAATTACATATTCTTCTGCCTAACAAGCTAAAGGATCTTTTCGTTGACCATTCTTTTGGATGATCATTGAACTTGTCTCCACTTCTTTCTTTCCATTTCTTCCATAGTGCTGCCTCCTATGGCATTCCACAATTCAGAGGAGCAATTGATCACATCTCCAAATAATTCTTATTTCTAGTTAATTGGACTCTCTAAACTCAAAATCCTCATAAGTTCCTATTAGAGCGAGAGAATCCTAGGGCATGAAAAGAAGAGAGGATGCCACAAATACTTGAACTCAAATTACCATCTAATACAAGGAGAGCTTAGACACCATCTCCTCGTAAGGGAGATATACAAATTTAGGTACTTCGTAAGATTCAAATTCTTATCCAATTCGTTGTTGTTGATCCATCTCAACCCTTGAATCTGCAGATCATGCTTTAGAAGAAACTGAGTCTTAAGGTTCTCCGAACAATTGATTCTTTGTCTTAAAAGGCACCAATCTTCAAAGTGTCCTCAAATTTGATCTAGTGGATTCTCTCTTGATTCCATAGATGTTTCACATATGAAACCCTTTATTCCATAGCTTCCTTGCTCTTACGAGGTTCTTGGAGTAATTTTTTTCAATTCCCACAATAGGGAACCAAATGGAATCATTTTTTCTAATCTTAGATGCCCACTTCCAATCTTCATTGACCTTGACATATGATATCATCTTGTTCCAATTGCTGCACAAGGAGAAGACCAAGCCTGAACCCTTAAAAGTCAGTGAAAAGGAGAAGGCAATAGAGTGAGAAGATCATGCCCCTTCCACCAAGGAAGATTGGGGTGATGGAAAGCTAAACAACTAAGTCCATCATGCACATACAATAGCAAAGAGAAGTGGAGCAAGCGGGCAACCTTGTTTAATAGAACATTTTAAAATAATTGCCTCATGGATTTGAATGTTGATATTAATACAAGCCGAGAAATTTTCCATCAGTGTTGAGATAATCTTGATAAATCTCGAACCTCAACCAAGATCTCTCATGGATTGGAGAATGAAGTCATGCTTAAACTGGTCATAAGCTTTGTCAAAATCAATCTTGATGAAGATGATATTTTGAGAAGAATCTTTATCAAACTCAAGGCCCTCAAACACATGAATAATTACCTCCAAGATGGTTCTATCCTTTATAAACCCCTTTTCATCCTCATTGATCCATGTGCAAAGATGGAAAGAAATCTGATTAGCGAGGATCTTTGCGAAGATCTTATAACAAATTTGTAACCTAGTGATAGGCCACTAGTTATGAATCTTGTTTTTTCTATCCTACTTGTGAATAATCTTGATTACAACTTCCTTAAGAATGTTAGTTAGAGCACAAAAGTGTAGGACTTCCTACCAAACTAGGCATAATAGTTTCACCAAAACACTTTTGAATGTCTTGAAGAGCTCATTGGTAAGACCATCCAAACCCGAGCTTTTATCATTGGGCAGAGAATCAATCACTTCTACTATTTCTAGGTTAGTGATGGGGGAATCAAGGAGATGCACCATATTTGAAAAAATTCTTTTGATTCTAATTCTAGAGATGGTAGCCATGCAAGCACACCTTTAAGAAGAGAAGAGACTGGATACGACGAGGAGCTGCATGAAGTGGTTGGTGACTAGTCTTGTATTCTCTTTATTAGTAGTCCATTTCACTCTCTGATTGTCAATCATGTATGGGATCCTTCCATGTGCCATTTATTCTTCTTCTTTAGGAGTTTACATATTTCTTTACTCAATTTATCAGCTTTCTTGGCCTACAAATCTTTAAAGTAAATTTGTAGATTCTACCATTGGTTTAGTGCAAAACTTGGTAAACCCCTTTCTAGATGTAAATTCAATATCAAAAATATTAAAATAAAGCATTCCCTCTACTAGGGATATAAATATCATAGGGAAGGATCAAAATGTAGATATAAGAGATTTTCTCGGAGAAGGTTTACATTAATAATATAGTTACTTAGTATGAATGCATGTTCCCCCTCCTCTTGGAAAACATATGGAAAACCAAGTGTGCAATTTCTAGGTGTCATTGAGCTATTAACTGCAACATATTATGATGAAATACGTGTACAGAGACATATGGGCTGCCCCTCAACCATGTGGAGATAATTCACAGTATGTAAGAGCAAGCATCAAATGTTGGAATAATATCCATTTTGACGATTAATGCTATGTGTATTATGAATAAGTGTTTGTCAAGCAGAATGTAGAGTAATAAGGTTATAATAGGTTTAAGTACCCTCAACATCAAATCTATCTCTATACAAAAATCACATATATAAGGTAAAAAATTCTAGAAAATGAGACAAAATACAAAAATGTGTATCAAGAAGCTGAGTGATAAAAAATGTGAGGGAGTATCCAGCAAAACAATTGTGTGAGTGAACTTTATGTACATATAAATTATATATACTAGACAAAAGAAAAAAATATGTACCATCAAGTGATATCATCCTTTTCAATGTTGAGAAATTGCACTCAGAGTTTCCTATTTGATGGGAGATCTCATGCTCTCCAAACCAATGAGCACCTTAGTAAGGCTCCACACATATCCATCCACTCCTCAAAACATGTACGATGATGATCAATGGTCACAAGCTACATATAATAAATAAACAGTGACTAATGAAATAATGCTAATATATATAATTGAAATAGACATAAATTACTTACAAACGCATGATGAAATAGCTTCAATCTACCAGTCCATAAATGAGAGGTACCCATGCCATGTAGATGCAAAGCTACTACCTCTCTTTGCTAGCAATAGCGGCCAAGATCATGCACTCATGTGATAGTGTCTACAACTCATGCTTAGTAATAAACAAGGGCTTTTGAGGCCCATTGTGAGTACCTTTCCTTGAGTATCCATGTTGTATAGTTTCAATGAGCATATTCTTATGAGGAATAATTCAATATCTCTTTATCCTACTCTTCCAATGAAAGAATATGCACTTTTTATATTGCACCCCAACAAGTGATCATATGCATTGGTGCATAACTATGCCAACTTTGTTCATGTGGATAAATCCATCCTTATCAAATGTATATAATTTGGATTTCTCATGCTCATGTGCACCCCAAGCTATGCTAGGTATGGTTGGAGTAGGTGGTTGTGATGATCCAAGTAATTGTGGTGGTGTGGATGCATCATCACCACCACAACATCTACAGCCACTTTAACATCTACATCATGCTCATTGCGATGAGCTAGCTACTACTAGTAAGGCTCTTTGAGATCCAATAGATCTATGAGCCAGTTGAGAATTTGATTCCTCATAGAACATTGGAGATGCAATATCAAGAGGTGCCACCTCTCATATATGCATTACCTATCCAACAGGTGTTCTCGTAACAAGATATCATGGAGAGGAATCTAGCAATGACTTTGAGAAGAAGTCCACATGGTAGATGTGGTATACATATGTGATGCAAGTTTTAGTTGTACAAGATTCACATGTGATAATATCTCTTCAAACTTGGTATCACTATAGTACCATGGTCTATTATCACCATCCATGCCACAAAAAGGACCAACATTAGTAATGTTTAATAAAAGTAAATAACATTCAAAAAGAAATTCGAAAAATAAGAAAACTTTAACTAGTAAATAATAAGACCATATCTCTTGTTTAACTATCAACCCTAAATATTAGCATTACTTTGTATTCCCAAACATGGATCTTTCTTTATCTCTCTAAATGGGGGGTTTCTCTCTCTCTCTCTAAATGTTTCTCTTTCTCAATCCCTCTCTAGACATGGTTCTTTCTCTCACTACCGTAAGTGACAATGGTAATGGATGCCAAGATGGATCATAGTAGCCATATCAAAATTTCCCACATGAGATATCATAGAAAAAGAGAAACTATACCGAAAGAAAGAGCCACAGATTATGAGAAAGAGCCTCATTCTCTCTCAATGTAACATGTGACTCTTTATTTTTTGATACATTAAGCTATATATACTAATATTAATATTAAAAAATTCATTTTTTATATGTTTAATTATATACTAATATTAATTTGAAAACCTTGATTCTCTATATATTTCATTATATATACTAGTTTGAATCCTAGAGCCCTAGCTTTTATGTATTTAAATTATGTATACTAATATTAATCGTAAAACCTAGTTCTTTATATATTCAATTATATTAATTTTAAAACTCTAATTTTTAATATATTTAATTATATACACTCATATTTATCATAAAACCATAAATTTAATACATTTAATTATATATGAAAATATTAATCATAAAACCTTGGTTTCTTATATATTTATTTATATATACTAATTTTAATCCTAAAACCCAATTTTTTATATAATCAATTATATATACTAATATTAACCTTAACACCATAGTATTTCATATATTTAATTATATATACTAATATTAATCCTAAACTCTAGTTTCATATATAGTTATTTATATATACTAATGCTAATCCTAAAAACCTAGCTTTTAATATATTTAATCCTATATACTAATATCAATTTAAGGACCTTTGTTTTTTATATATTCAATTATATATGCTGATATTAATCCTAAAACACTATTTTTGTTTAATATTTAATAACATATTATAATTTTAATCTTGAAATTATAGCTTTTATATATTTAGTTATATATACTAATATTAATCCTAAAACCCTAACTTAACATACATTTAATTGTAGAAACCAATATAAATACTAAAACTTAAGTTTCCTATATATTTAATTAATACACTAATTTATCATAAAACCTTAGTTCTTTATATATCTAATTAAAAATGATAATATTTTTTATAAATAATAATTTTTAATCAATTTAATTATATATATTAATAATTATCATAAAATCGTATATATATAAATATAAATATATATATATGTATATATATATATATATATATATATATATATATATATATATATATATATATATATATATATATATATATATATATATATATATATATATATATATATATATATATATTTGTCATTTAATCCTATTTTTAATACACTTAGTTATATATACCAATATCAATTCTAAAAATTTAGGTTTTTATATTTTTAATTGTATATGTTTATATAAATCCCAAAACCCTATTTTTTAATTTATTTAATTATAAATATAAATACTAATCTAGAAAGCTTAGATATTTGTATATTTAACTAAATGAACTAAAATGTATTGTAAAACTCTAGATTTGAATAAATTTAATTATATATATAAATAATATTCCTAGACAACTAGTATTTATGTATGTTTTATTATGTATACTAATATTAATCATAAAACCCTAATTTCTAATAAGCTTGATGAAAAATTACTAATATTAATCCTAAAACCATAGTTTTCTATATATTTATTTATAAGTATATTAATATTAATCCTAAAATCCTAGTTGTTTATTGATATAGTTATATAAACTAAAACTATCACGAAACCCTAATTTTAATACATTGGGAGTTACACACTAATATTAATCCTAAGATGCTAGTTCTCAATGCATCTGTGTTTATGTGTTTATGTGTATTTATGAATGAATGTATACATGTATATATATATATATATATATATATATATATATATATATATATATATATATATATATATATATATATATATATATATATATATATATATATATATTTATATATATATATGTATGTATGTATGTATGTATGTATGTATGTATGTATGTATGTATGTATGTATGTATGTATGTATGTATGGATGTATGCATAATTAATACACCATTATTTATGATAAAACCATAGCACTTTATAAATTTAATTAAATATGATAATATTTTTTTATTAAACCTTAATTTTTAATCAATTTAATTATATATACTAATATTTATCATAAAATCGTATTTTTAATACAATTATTTATATATACTAATATTGATTCTAAAAATTTAGTTTTCTATATTTTTATTTGTATATACTAATATAAATACTAAAACCCTATGTTTTAATTTATTTAATTATAAGTAAAAATATTAATCTACAAATTTAACTATATCAACTGATATTTATCATAAAACTCTAATTTAAGTATATGAACTAATATTTCTCATAAAAATCTAGAATTTAATAAATTTAATAAATGTATGCATGCATGTGTATTTGTATGTGTGTATGTATGTGTGTACATGTATCTATGAATGTATCTTTGTATGTATGTGTTTATATGTATGTATGTATGTATGTATATTTGTATGTACGTATGTATGTATGCATGTACCTGTGTATGCATGTATGTATGTATGTATGTATGTGTGTATGTGTATATGTATGTGTGTAGATATGTATGTGTATATGTATGTGTGTATGCATGTATGTATATATGTATGTATGTATGTATGTATGTATGTATGTATGTATGTATGTATGTATGTATGTATGTCTATTATATTAGCATATACAAATACACACATAAATACACATATTTCCGTATGTATGTATCTGAAATATTATTATATAGATGTGTGTGTACGTATGCATCTATGTATGTAAATATGTACGTAAATATGTATGTACGTATGTGTGTGTATGTGTGTATGTATGCATCTATGTATATATGTATGTACGTATGTGTGTGTATGTATGCATCTATGTATATATGTATGTAAATATGTATGTACGTATGTGTGTGTATGTATATTTGTATCTATGTATGTATGTAGGTATCTGTGTATATGTATGTGTGTATGTATTTGTGTAAATGTGTGTATGGTCTTGTCCATATGCTTGTTTTTCACGCAAGCACGACATATGTTTCTGATAAAATTGTACATGTATTCCTTCCGATACATCAATGCATAAAAGTCCCAACAGAGGGATTTTCAAGGTACCTTCACATTAGTTACAATGTAAAATTTCAATATTTGCAATATAATATTATATACGTATAGATTAATACAAAAAGCATGCATGGAAATCATCTTTTAACATGGAAACCATAAACCTGAAGGGTAGATATTGAAGAGAGATGCAAAGAGAAAGAAAGAAATGCAAAGTTGGACGAGAATACAAAATGGATAGAAATTGGGCTGATTCTTTGTCTTGTACCGATTAATCCCTTCGTTCTATAAACAACAAGAAAAGAAATGCTGAAATCGTTACTAATATAATCAATATTTGCCTTAAAAAAATAAAGGCGCTATTAAAGGCATGCCCGTTTATTAGGATATATTGATGCGTCATCCCAAAGTGCCTTACAGATGGTTTATCACAAAGTGCGGAAAAGAAAGAGTCTTGCTTCTCTCTCTTCAAGAAAATCTGACAGATTTTCATTCCATAAGGTATCCAATCATTATATCCTTCCTCACATCTGCATTATCTCATCATTATCTCCTTCTTCACCTCTGCATTGCTTTCTCTTTTCACCTCCACATTTCTCCCTTTCTCTCTGCATTTCTCCACATTTCTCTCATTCTCTATGCATCTCTCTTCTCTCATTCTCCCTTTCTCTTTGAATCTCTCCACATTTCTCTCATTCTCTCTGCATCTCTCCACATTTGTCTCATTCTCTATGCATCTCTCTCTAATATCTACGGTTCTGGCTTTATCTTCCATCTTAAGAAATTATTTGCATGCATGTTCTTTATATTAATATGTAGGTATGTAGCTATATTGCTGCAGATATTGAATGTATGCAGAAAATAGTTTGTCTTAATGGCGTTGAGTTATAACTCCGACCGCAATGGAAAGTAAATACCAAGAAATCTAAACTCATGACAAATTCCCTTTGAATTGATCTCCGTCTGCGCAGTCCTCATGGGCAGATCGCCGCAAGGGCGAAATGTTAGGCAACCTTGTGCATAAGGAGCAAGGAAAGGTAAAATACCAAGTTGAAGTAGTGTTATATGGAACCACCGAAAGTTTTCACAAACTATAATGGAAAGCTACAGCCGTTGCAGATTGTTTTGTCTCAATGTGGATGTGGGCATAAAATGAAATCCTACATAGTAGTGGAGTGAAAGAAAATTAACTCAAGCATTGAATTATGCATCAGATTAAATCCGAAGAACCCGCTAACAAAACGCTGCATTTCAATATATTACAAGATAAGAAGATCGTAAGATCGACTTCAGTATAGAAGCATAGAACAATCATTGCATAGAAGCATAGAAGGATCGATCATAGAGGATTAGATGCATAGAAACATCATTTAGTCCTAAAATCAAGAGAAATGAAGCACAAATAACGAAAATGCTACGCGTCGCTTTACTGGATAAACCGTGTTCATGTCTCTAGTTGCGCGCGCGTGCACACACACACACACACTCAGAGTTTCATTGAAATTGAAAGCCATTCTAATCTGAAAATCGAGCATGAAAAAGCTGTTATGCAGCGTTGGATTCACCACCCTCTTAGAGAAGAAATTCTCAACTTGACGGACACATCATTTATTGTTCAGTAAGATTATAGCTCAGAAGCATTGACGACAATGTTTGAATATGTAATCAGGCCAAATTTGTCGACTGAAATCGACTTGCATGCAGAGAACGGAGTCATGTAAATTTTAAGAGAACTTGTCTATAGGAAAGAAATTAAATTTTAACAGAACTTGTCTATAGGAAAGAAATTAAAGAAAATTCGACGCGAGAATGGAGTCATGTATCAGATTAAATCCGAAGAACTTAAAAATATATAGACAAACTTTGATAGTCTTTACAAGTATATGAGTTTTCATGTGATTTGGTGATAGTGAAGTTTTTTCCCTAATTTTCAAAATTTGACCAGCTTTGAATGCTATCATGGATTTTCTTGATTTCTTCCAAACTTTGCATATGAACTCCCTTTGACATCCTTCACACATCTTCGACTTCTCAAGGAATTGTAGCTACTTTTGTCAAATGTGTTTCTTGTAGGCCTTCACAAGTTAGAGAGGAGAGAAGATCTAGATGACATTTAGCCCTAATGAACTTGTGTTTTGTCTAGAAGCACCACTCTAGTTTCTTTGCAAAACAATAAGTACCACACATCAAATTCTTTCATAGGATACATAAGAAACATACAAGGAAAAATTGATCATACGCATGAACAAGACAACATGACATCAAGGAACATATGCACGAACAAGACAACATGACATCAAGGAACATATGCATGAAAGAAAGAAATTGCAACACACACCATGAATGTGCATTAACAAATAGGCAACATGTCTATGAATGAATGGGCAAAAATGGCAACATGTAAAGAGAGAAAAAATAAACATTATGTGCAAGAATGAATATTAAGTGGAACTGAGTATATTTACTCATTTAAGGCACCAATTATTCTCATCTTGAAGATAAATTTGTAACCTTTTCATAAATCAATCTACCTTAAATACAAATATAGACAAAGATTTAGGATTTTCAACTCACATCGTTCATTTTTATCTTGAGTGTGTGTGTGTGTGTATATATATATATATATATATATATATATATATATATATATATAAGACAAAAGCGAAAAATATGTACCATCAAGTGATATCATCCTTTTCAACATCAAAAAATTGCACTCACAGGTCCCTATTTGATGGGAAATCTCATGCTCCCCAAATCAATGAGCGCCTTATGAAGGCTCCACACATGCCCATATGCTCCTCACCACATGTAAGATGATGATAAATGGTGACAAACTACATATAGTGAATAAAAAAGTGACTAACAAAATAATTAATGCCTAAATATAAAATTAAAATAGACATAAATTACTTAGAAACTCATGATGAAATAGATTCAATCTACAGTCTATAAATGTGAGGTCCCCATTCCTTGTAGATGTGAAGCTAATACGTCCTCTCTTTGCTATCAACACTGGCCAGGATCATGGACCCCTGCAATAGTGTCTACAACTCATGCTTAGTAATAAATGAGGGCTTTTGAGGCCCATTCTAAGTAGCTTCCCTCACACATCGATGTTGTATAGTTTCAATGAGCATATTATTATGAGGAATAATTTAAATTCTCTTTATCATGCTCCTTCAAATGAAATAAGGTGCACTTTTTATATTGCACCCCAACGAGTGATCATATGCATTGGTGCATAGCGATACCAACTTTGTTTTGGTGAGCAGATCCATCCTTATCACATGTATATACTTTGTATTCATCATGCTCATGTGCACCCCAAGCTATGTTGGGTGTGGTCTGAGTAGAAATTTGTGATGACCTAGGTGGTTGTGGTGGTGTGGATGCATCATCACCACCAAAACATCTTCCACCTTAACATCTACCTCATGCTCAGTGCGATGAGCTAGATACTGCTAGTAAGGCTCTCTAAGATCAAACATATCTATGAGGCACTTGAGAATTGGATTGCTTACAAAACTTTCAAGATCCAATATCTAGAGATGCCACCTCTCATATAGGTATCCCCTATGCAATCGGTGGTCTAATAAGAGGATATGATGGAGAGGAATCTAGGAAGGACTTTGAGAAGAAGTCTAGACGATAGATGTGGCATACATACGTGATGCGAGTTACATTTGTACAAGATTCACGTGTGATAAGATCTTCTTGAACTTGGTATCACTATAGTAACATGGTATATTATCACCGGCCATGCTACAAAAAGAAACCCACATTAGCACTGTTTGATAAAAAGTAAATGATATTTATAAATAGATTCAATAAATAAGAAAGCCCTAACTAGTAAATAATAGGACCATAGCTCTAGTTCAACTATCAACCCTAAATTTTAGCATTACCTTCTAGTCCTAAACATGGATCTTTCTCTATCTCTCAAAATGGGGATCTTTTTCTCTCTCTAAATATTTCTCTTTCTCGATCTCTCTCTCTAAACGCGGTTCTTTCTCTCTCTCTATAAATCTAGGTCTAAGTTTCAAGATGGGAGCATAGCAGCAATGGTGATGGATTCCAAGATGCATCATAGTAGCCAATATGGAATTTCCCACATGAGATATCACAAAAAGAGAGAATTTAGATTGAAAGAAAGAGCCATCCACATTATGAGAAAGAGACACACATTATGAGAAAGAGCCACATTCTCTCTCAATGTAACATGTGGATCTTTATTTCACTTGAGTTTCTTTCTTTTTATAATATCTCATGTGCAAAATTCCTTGTTGGCAATGATGGTGCATCTTGCAAGACATCACAATTGTCCTTCTTCTCCATTCTTGACATTGTTTCTGAGGCCATTGAGCTTTATGATTAATTTCAAGTGTCAAAATTTTACATAACCCAGATTATATAGAGCCCTAGTTTTTCATATATTCATATGTATATACTAATAATAATCATAAACACCTAATAATAATCATAAACACCTATTTTCTATTTGCTCAATAATATAAAGTAATATTAATCATTAAATTCTAGTTTTTTTATAGATTAAGCTATATACACCAATATTAATGCTAAAACCTTTCTTTTATATATATTTAACTCTATATTAATATTGATATGAAAACCTTGATTCTATATGTATCTCATTATATATACCAATTTGAATCCTAGAGCCCTAGTTTTTATAAATTCTAAATCTCTAGTTTTTAATATATTTGATTATATATACAAATATTAATTATAACAACTTGGTTTCTTATATATTCATTTATATATATTTATCTGAATACTAAAGACCAATTTTTTTATAATGAATTATATATACTAATATTAGCCTTACAACCCTAGTATTTCATATATTTAATTATATATAGTAATATTGATCCTTAAACTCTAGTTTCTCATATATTTATTTATATATACTAATCCTAGTCCTAAAAGCTTACTTTTTTATATATTTAATCATATAGACTAATAATAATCTTAGGAACTTTGTTTTTTAACACTATTTTTGTTTAAGTTTTAATAAGATATGCTAATTCTAATCTTGAAATCCTAGCTTTTCGGTATTTAATATACATACTAATATTAATATTAAAACCCTCGTTTTTCATACATTTAATTATAGAAACCAATATAAATCCTAGAACTCAAGTTTCCTATGTATTTAA
>CM035438.1:57894568-57902068 GCA_020310875.1 Ceratopteris richardii
CTTGGAAATCAATTTTTAAGATGGAAACCAGAAACCCAAAGAGTACATATTGAAGAGAGATGCAAAGAAAAAGAAAGAAATGTAGAGCTGCAGAGGGACATATAGAAAGAAATGTAGAGCTGAAGAGGGACATATAGGGAGAAATGCAAAGGTGAACGAGAATACAGAATGGATAGAAATTGGCCTGATTCTTTGTGTTGTATCCATTAGTCCCTTTCGTCTATAAACAACGAGAATAGAAATGTTGAAATCGTTAATAATATAAGATCAATATTTGCCTTCAAAAATATAGAGGCGCTACAGAACTTGTCGTAATGACGCTGCGGTATAACTCCGACAGCAATGGAAAATAAATACCGAGAAATCTACGCAGTCCGTATGGGCAGATCGCCGCAAGGGCGAAATGTTAGGGAACCCCAGGAGTGAACACGAAATCGTAGTTGGCGCAGGGAGCAAGGAAACGTGAACTCTAATGGAGAGCTACAGCCGTTGTGGAGGTTGGCATAAAATGAAAGAAAATTCCGAAGAACACAAGCTAACAAGATCGTAAGATCGAACTTGAGTATAGACGCATAGAAGAATCATTTAAAGAAGCATACAAGGATCATCGAGGATTAGCTGCATAGAAGGATCATCGAGGATTAGCATCATTCAGTCGTAAAATCAAGAGAATTGAAGCACAAATAATGAAAATGCTACGCATAGCTTTACTGGATAAACCGTGTTCATGTCTGTAGTTGCACACACTCAGAGTCTCATTGAAATGGAAAGCCATTCTAATCTGAAAATCGAGCATGAAAAAGCTGCTATGCAGCGTCGGATTCACCACCCTCTTACAGAGGAAATTTTCAACTTCACGGACACATCATTTATTGTTCAGTAAGATTGTAGCTCAGAAACATTGATGACAATGTTTGAATATGTAAGCAGGCGAAATTGTCGACTGAAATCGACTTGCATGCAGAGAGCAGTATAGACGCTTTGCCTGTAAATTTTAACAGAACTTGTCTATATAGGAAAGAAGATTCAACGCGAGAATGGAGTCATGTATCAGATCAAATCCGAAGAACTTGCTCATCTCCTGAAAACGTGTCCACAATATAAACTGATTGTTGAATATAACGCTGTCTCTCAATATTACAAGCTCATAAGATCTCTTTTCTCATGAAAAATAGCTTGTCGTAAAATTTCAATGTGCCAAGCATCGTCGAAAAACACAGTTTGTTGTATATTTTCTATAGCCTCTCGCTCTTGTCGTCTCCATTCTTGGAGAAACGAAGACAACAACTTTTGCTGCGGTTGTTGTCCGATGCATCGTTCACGTTTAGAATCTGATTGTACTCTCTGCTTCAACTTCTTGAACTCCGCTAATTTCTTCCAATAATCTGCAAGACGGTATTCTTTGATCGATCGCTTATCTGTTGGAAATTCCTGGGATGATGAGCTAGGCTTTTTTCTCTTTTTCGGCTCTACAGAAGATTAAATGTGAGTAGTAGCTTCGGCTTTGTCATCAATGTTCACGTTCATTTCTATGGACTTCATCTTGGCCTTTTCAATGGTTGCGCTGAACCGCCGAAGCAATCTGTTGCGCCTATCTTCTACAGGTTCCGGCGCCGTTGTTGTTGCTTTTGTCGGTCTTTCCATGACAAGCTCCATACTCTGTCTGAGTGTATATATGCGAGCAGAGCGTAGTGTGCTGTTATGCAAAGACAGACATATTTCTTTCGTTTATATAGAGGAGGCTAAAAACCAACGAGCTTTTGCGTTTCCATTACGAGCTTTTGCATTTCCATTTGTGTTTCTATGATTTGGGTTTTCATTTGCGCTTGAAAGGTTTGTATGGTCTTTGAATGTTTGAGTGTTATCTTGATTATTATTTCACAAGAATGTCATTATTATTTTGCTATATGAATGTCATGAACATTGATATTGTATCCATATTATGATTTTATTTACAAACCTAAAGAATTCAACATTTAGTGACCCTTGTTTTCTCGAACTTTAGTTATTTGGTAATTTGAAAAGATATTTTAGATGATGTGATATTTCAAATTATCCAATAATGAATGCTATGATTTATAAAAGTCCTTTTTACTTGCATATTTCTTATAAAATAGGTTTTTATAGTTTTTTTAATGTTTTATCTTTGTCATATTTCACAAGAAGCGTGGATGAGTACTATTTTGCTATATGGATTTCATTTACAAAGCGAAACAATTCAAGATAGTTATGAATAAACAATGCGTGAGAACGAGACAAACAAGAAATGCTTGAGAAAGAGCCAAACAAGACTCTCTCCTGTTGGCATGGGGTAGCTTTAACTAAATACTATTGTATTTTGGCTTACGTAATCGTTTTAATAAACCTTAATGCCTCATAAATGAAACATTTTCACCTATTTAATTGATATTTTTAGAGAATTTTCTAGATATTCATTTTCATCTAGTCATAATAAAATTTATTTTCATCATATTCAATTTTGACTTCAAAATCTTAAGGAAGGGCAAATTTTCTTTTAATGGATCAATTAGACAACATGTATGTGGTGGCCTATGGAAAATATTAGAGTTTTTTGGACTCCAAAAGTTGACGAGAGATTGCACAAATCTCCAACTACATCAACAAAAGACTTTATATGCTCTAAAGATAAAATCAAGTGTAATTATTGACCTGTTTTATTTTCAAACCATGCTATTTCAACTTCAACCTTCAAGATGTATTTCAAGATTTCATACTAAATTTAATTAAATATAATAATTTTTTTTTATTAAACCTTAATTTTTAATCAATTTAATTATATATACTAATATTTATCATAAAATCTTATCTTCATATATATTTATTAAAATATAGTAATATTTATTATAAAATCGTATTTTTAATACAATTAATTATATATACTAATATTGATTTTAAAAATTTAGTTTTTTGTATTTTTATTTGTATATACTAATATAAATCCTAAAACCCTAATTTTTAATTTATTTAATTATAAGTAAAAATATTAATCTACAAATTTAACTATATGAACTGATATTTATCATAAAACTCTAATTTAAGTATATGAACTAATATTTCTCATAAAAGTCTAGAAATTAATAAATTTAATAAATGTATGCATGCGTGTGTATTTGTATGTGTGTATGTATGTGTGTACATGTATCTATGAATGTATCTTTGTATGTATGTGTTTATATGTATGTATGTATGTATGTATATTTGTATGTATGTATGTATGTATGCATGTACCTGTGTATGCATGTATGTATGTATGTATGTATGTGTGTATGTGTATATGTATGTGTGTAGATATGTATGTGTATATGTATGTGTGTATGCATGTATGTATATATGTATGTATGTATGTATGTATGTATGCATGTACCTGTGTATGCATGTATGTATGTATGTATGTATGTATGTGTGTATGTGTATATGTATGTGTGTAGATATGTATGTGTATATGTATGTGTGTATGCATGTATGTATATATGTATGTATGTATGTATGTATGTATGTATGTATGTATGTATGTATGTATGTCTATTATATTAGCATATACAAATACACACATAAATACACATATTTCCGTATGTATGTATCTGAAATATTATTATATAGATGTGTGTGTACGTATGCATCTATGTATGTAAATATGTACGTAAATATGTATGTACGTATGTGTGTGTATGTGTGTATGTATGCATCTATGTATATATGTATGTACGTATGTGTGTGTATGTATGCATCTATGTATATATGTATGTAAATATGTATGTACGTATGTGTGTGTATGTATATTTATATCTATGTATGTATGTAGGTATGTGTGTATATGTATGTGTGTATGTATTTGTGTAAATGTGTGTATGGTCTTGTCCATATGCTTGTTTTTCACACAAGCACGACATATGTTTCTGATAAAATTGTACATGTATTCCTTCCGATACATCAATGCATAAAAGTCCCAACAGAGGGATTTTCAAGGATCCTTCACATTAGTTACAATGTAAAATTTCAATATTTGCAATATAATATTATATACGTATAAATTAATACAAAAAGCATGCATGTAAATCATCTTTTAACATGGAAACCATAAACCTGAAGAGTAGATATTGAAGAGAGATGCAAAGAGAAAGAAAGAAATGCAAAGTTCGACGAGAATACAAAATGGATAGAAATTGGGCTGATTCTTTGTCTTGTACCGATTAATCCCTTCGGTCTATAAACAACAAGAAAAGAAATGCTGAAATCGTTACTAATATAATCAATATTTGCCTTAAAAAAATAAAGGCGCTATTAAAGGCATGCCCGTTTATTAGGATATATTGATGCGTCATCCCAAAGTGCCTTACAGATGGTTTATCACAAAGTGCGGAAAAGAAAGAGGCTTGCTTCTCTCTCTTCAAGAAAATTTGACAGATTTTCATTCCATAAGGTATCCCATCTTTATCGGCTTCCTCACATCTGCATTATCTCATCATTATCTCCTTCCTCACCTCTGCATTGCTTTCTCTTTTCACCTCCACATTTCTCTCTTTCTCTCTACATTTCTCCACATTTCTCTCATTCTCTATGCATCTCTCTTCTCTCATTCTCGCTTTCTCTCTGAATCTCTCCACATTTCTCTCATTCTCTCTGCATCTCTCCACATTTCTCTCATTCTCTATGCATCTCTCTCTAATATCTACGCTTCTGGTTTTATCTTCCATCTTAAGAAATTATTTGCATGCATGTTCTTTATATTAATATGTAGGTATGTAGCTATGTTGCAGATATTAAATGTATGCATAAAATAGTTTGTCTTAATGGCGTTGAGGTATAACTCCGACCGCAATGGAAAGTAAATACCAAGAAATCTGCACTCATGACAAACTGCCTTTGAATTGATCTCCGTCTGCGCAGTCCTCATGGGCAGATCGCCGCAAGGGCAAAATGTTAGGCAACCTTGTGCATAAGGAGCAAGGAAAGGTGAAATACCGGGTTGAAGTAGTGTTATATGGAACCACCGAAAGTTTTCACAAACTATAATGGAAAGCTACAGCCGTTGCAGATTGTTTTGTCTCAATGTGGATGTGGGCATAAAATGAAATCCTGCATAGGAGTGGAATGAAAGAAAATTAACTCAAGCATTGAATTATGCATCGGATTAAATCCGAAGAACCCGCTAACAAAACGCTGCATTTCAATATATTACAAGCTAAGAAGATCGTAAGATCGACTTCAGTATAGAAGCATAGAACAATCATTGCATAGAAGCATAGAAGGATCGATCATAGAGGATTAGCTGCATAGAAACATCATTCAGTCATAAAATCAAGAGAAATGAAGCACAAATAACGAAAATGCTACGCGCGCTTTACTGGATAAACCGTGTTCATGTCTGTAGTTGCGTGCGCGCACACACACACAGACACTCAGAGTTTCATTGAAATCGAAAGCCATTCTAATATGAAAATCGAGCATGAAAAAGCTGCTATGCAGCATCGGATCCACCACCCTCTTAGAGAAGAAATTCTCAACTTGACGGACACATCATTTATTGTTCAGTAAGATTATAGCTGAGAAGCATTGACGACAATGTTTGAATATGTAAGCAGGCCAAATTTGTCGACTGAAATCGACTTGCATGCAGAGAACGGAGTCATGTACATTTTAACAGAACTTGTCTATAGGAAAGAAATTAAATTTTAACAGAACTTGTCTATAGGAAAGAAATTAAAGGAAATTCGACGCGAGAATGGAGTCATGTATCAGATTAAATCCGAAGAACTTAAAAATATATAGACTAACTTTGATAGTCTTTACAAGTATATGAGTTTTCATGTGATTTGGTGATAGTGAAGTTTTTGCCCTAATTTTCAAAATTTGACCAGCTTTGAATGCTATCATGGATTTTCTTGATTTCTTCCAAACTTTGCATATGAACTCCCTTTGACATCCTTCACACATCTTCGACTTCTGAAGGAATTGTAGCTACTTTTGTCAAATGTGTTTCTTGTAGGCCTTCACAAGTTAGAGAGGAGAGAAGATCTAGATGACATTTAGCCCTAGTAAACTTGTGATTTGTCTAGAAGCACCACTCTAGTTTCTTTGAAAAACAATAAGTACCACACATCAAATTCTTTCATAGGATACATAAGAAACATACAAGGAAAAATTGATCATACGCATGAACAAGACAACATAACATCAAGGAACATATGCACGAAAAAGACAACATGACATCAAGGAACATATGCATGAAAGAAAGAAATTGCAACACACAACATGAATGTGCATTAACAAATAGGCAACATGTCTATGAATGAATGGGAAAAAATGGCAACATGTAAAGAAAGAAAAAATAAACATTATGTGCAAGAATGAATATTAACTGGAAGTGAGTATATTTACTCATTTAAGGCACCAATTATTCTCATCTTGAAAATAAATTTGTAACCTTTTCATAAATCAATCTACCTTAAATACAAATATAGACAAAGATTTAGGATTTTCAACTCACATCTTTCATTTTTATCTTACGTGTGTGTGTGTGTGTGTATATATATAAATAAATAAATATATATATATATATATATATATATATATATATATATATATATATATATATATATATATATATATATATATATATATATATATATATATATATATATATAAGACAAAAGCGAAAAATATGTACCGTCAAGTGATATCATCCTTTTCAACATCGAGAAATTGCACTCAGAGTTCCCTATTTCATGGGAAATCTCATGCTCCCCAAATCAATGAGCGCCTTATGAAGGCTCCACACATGCCCATATGCTCCTCACCACATGTAAGATGATGATAAATGGTGACAAACTACATATAGTGAATAAAAAAGTGACTAACAAAATAATTAATGCCTAAATATCTAATTAAAATAGACATAAATTACTTAGAAACTCATGATGAAATAGATTCAATCTACAGTCTATAAATGTGAGGTCCCCATTCCTTGTAGATGTGAAGCTAATACGTCCTCTCTTTGCTATCAACACTTGCCAGGATCATGGACCCCTGCAATAGTGTCTACAACTCATGCTTAGTAATAAATGAGGGCTTTTGAGGCCCATTCTAAGTAGCTTCCCTCACACATCGATGTTGTATAGTTTCAATGAGCATATTCTTATGAGGAATAATTAAAATTCTCTTTATCATGCTCCTTCAAATGAAATAAGGTGCACTTTTTATATTGCACCCCAACGAGTGATCATATGCATTGGTGCATAGCGATACCAACTTTGTTCTGGTGCGCAGATCCATCCTTATCACATGTATATACTTTGTATTCATCATGCTCATGTGCACCCCAAGCTATGTTGGGTGTGGTTTGAGTAGAAATTTGTGATGACCTAGGTGATTGTGGTGGTGTGGATGCATCATCACCACCACCAAAACATCTTCCACCTTAACATCTACCTCATGCTCAATGCGATGAGCTAGATACTGCTAGTAAGGCTCTTTAAGATC
>CM035438.1:57907068-57967068 GCA_020310875.1 Ceratopteris richardii
AAACAATGCGTGAGAACGAGACAAACAAGAAATGCTTGAGAAAGAGCCAAACAAGACTCTCTCCTGTTGGCATGGGGTAGCTTTAACTAAATACTATTGTATTTTGGCTTACGTAATTGTTTTAATAAACCTTAATGCCTCATAAATGAAACATTTTCACCTATTTAATTGATATTTTTAGAGAATTTTCTAGATATTCATTTTCATCTAGTCCTAATAAAATTTATTTTCATCATATTCAATTTTTACTTCAAAATCTTAAGGAAGGGCAAATTTTCTTTTAATGGGTCAATTAGACAACATGTGTGTGGTGGCCTATGGAAAATATTAGAGTTTTTTGGACTCCAAAAGTTGACGAGAGATTGCACAAATCTCCAACTACATCAACAAAAGACTTTATATGCTCTAAAGATAAAATCAAGTGTAATTATTGACATGTTTTATTTTCAAACCATGCTATTTCAACTTCAACCTTCAAGATGTATTTCAAGATTTCATACTAAATCATGTGATGATATGATATGATAGAAATTGGAATTTTTCATTTTCTCTATTTATGGTTGCACTAGATCAAAACTATTACAAGTATAATTATGTGGGAGACAATGAAAAAGTAGTACAAATCAATATGTCAATCATTTTTAGTGCTTATTAGTTGTAGAAATATATGCTTTCCCTATTGCATAACAATGGCTAGGACTTCATTATTTATCTATTAGTGTATTTATGTATTACATAAATTCTTCTCCATGTTGAAATTTCAACAATGATGTACTCAATCAAATATGAAATTTGGACTATTGGGAGTTTCGACTAGAAGAATTTAATCACGAAGTGATACGTAAAGTGGGAGTGTCTCAAAATGTAGAATTATTAATCTTATTTGGTTATGGAGAAGTAAAACTATATGGATGATGAACTCCTAAATGTTATCTTTCTCTAAGTTATATCTAGCATAAAGAAAACGTGTATAATCTTCATGGACATAGTATGGAAAATTGATCATATTCTTCACTCCAAGAAGAAAGCTTGAGAAATTATAAATAAGAATAATCAACAAAAAAAACATACTACAATGATCGATATAGTAACATATATAGTCATGTGGAACCCCGTATATCATGCTTTAAAGGGTAAAGCACATAGGTATGTATGTTTAACCAAATTAATCATTATTTGTACATAAATATACAAGTGTTAAGTTTAATTATTATATTTACATAAATGACTAATTTGAGTTTAAAAAATAAATCAAAATACAGGGAGTAAGAAAACAAAAAATTAAAATCAAACCTTGGGTATGAATACATGTCACATGATCATGTAAAGATAAGAATCAAGTGACACCTTGTCAGTGAGAAAAACCTTAAAATTATCTTTGTAAAAACTTAGTCAAAGCATTGTTATATGTTTCTGATCATGGAGCTTCTAATATGGAATTCACTATGTCGATGACATCATGAAGAAAATGATAGCACACCTCAATGTGCTTGGAAACTAGATCATGGACTAAATTCTTAGCCATTGAACAACATTCTCACTATCATTTTTAAGATATCTCCCCATCAAAATCCCTACAAAGCTAGAATGATTTTTTTGATCTAGATACATAACTTCTATAATAGAAACTTTTTGTATTCTCGAAAGTGAATTTACAAGAGATAAAACCTCTATGCAGCAAGCATAGCTAGAGTTCATGTGTCCAATAGTGGATGTATCACCCAAATCCAAGCATAGAAACATATCTATAGTCCTAGTAAAATACTAAGTTATTATTGTGATTGATTTCAATAATTTTGATTGTTGTATATATGCTACTCAATGGTCCCACTACAAATGCAATGTTGTGGAGGTGATCCCAATCCAATGGATTGAGTCCAATCATGGCACCCACAGGGTGTATGATAATTGCTTATGAGTGTTGAAAGGTTGATGTTACATGAATGTGAAAGTGAAGATGAAGATAAAGAAAAGTGATATATGTTGTAAAAATTGGCTACGGAGAAGAGAGATGTGATGATTTCAATGTAGAAACAGAAATGTATATATGCAAAATCTATACATGCATATGAGGGATGATAAGAATAAAGAACCATACACATGAATCAATAATAAAATGAAGAATCACGCAAAAGGAGCCTCTTAGACACTTTCAAGATCAATACATCCACATGGATGATGATAACCATGTAAAACCATACACATAAAGCAATCTTAAAAGGATGAATGATGTATAATGAGCTTCTTAGAAAATTTCAAGACCACTACATAAACATGGGTGCATGTGGATTGTATGTATGCATGTCCGACATAAATTATGAATACAAACAGATTTTTCTCACAACTCAATAGAAAATTCTCAATGGTTTGATGAAAAGTTGTGGAGTCTTCTCCCATGTAGAAAGATTTAAGAGGAGACATGTAAAAAGGAAAACTTAGGAGACAAGAGACATGGAGACAAGAAAACTTGAATTGAAAAGAGATTACAATGTAATACATGCACATGAATGTCATTATATATCAAGAAAGACATTTAATGGTCAAAAGGAGTCTGCAAGACCCTCCACCATGAGAGTTCACCTAAGTGCCACATTTGAGATGATTTGAACCACTTTAGTGTTGGAGGCGATGGTGGATAGTCTTAAGAGATGAAGTGGTGTTGCTTAAACCTGCTTCACACTAGCCTACAACAATTTCTGGAGAGTGTAGTGGGCCTCTTTAGCTTGCGAATGATCATAAATAATCACCTTTGTTGTTTGGAATATGATCCACTAATCAATGGATCAAAACAGATAGATAGGAATTTAATCCAAGTTCATAGACTTCCTATTTTAGTCTCTACACCTATTGATTATTTTGAACAGTGTCGTGAGCATGATAGAAATTAGTCTAATTCCTTCTGATGATGTATAATTGACTTAGACAACTATTAGTCATTAGTGATTTCAACAAAAAAGATGAATTACTTTCTGAGTATGATGTTTAGCAAATCATAGGAGTATTCCGACATTTTCGGGGTGCATCAGTCAATGGACCAAAGAGTAATAAAGTGATACTATCTCACGACTTAGAGAAGCAATGATAATGAGATTAGCGATAAAGAAGACAGTATACTGAATCTATGATGCTTTAAATCATGACAAATGATCAATCATACACTATGAACAAGCTCTGAGAAGATCACTATACTGATGTAGTCATGGCAGAGAATTGAAATAAAGATGTAATGAAAATCTATGTATTAAATCATATACAAATACAATGTCATTGGCAATAATGTATTGCACAATGTTAGAAATGTGATTGAGCTATGGAGTGAGCTCTCAAATCACAATGTATCCCCTTCAAATTATCTTCTCAAGTTGAGATATTACGCGGGTCATTTGATCCTCTTTTTATCGTTGAGTTTGGAGCCCTAAACTATAGGATATATTCTCTCATCAGTCAATTATGAGAATGATGCTTACTAACTTCATCATGGATGTAAGACTCTTTTACAAAGGTAAATGTAATTGATTTTACAAGGGATTGATCATATAAGGCTCCTATGAAAAATATGCTAATCGTCCAAGTATGTGGGCTTGGATTTACTTGCACCAACAGCTCCCCCTCAAGCCTAACATGCTTGTTCTTTATTCCTCCTTGATTTCCTACAAACCAATCATCAATTTGAACCTATTTATCTTGCTTCCATCCAAAGATTTTGTGAGTATATCTGGACATTGTAAGTGAGTTGATACATAGGATAATTGAATATCCTTGCTAAGAAATTTCTCCCTTACATAATGATAGTGCACTTCAATGTGCTTAGTCCTTGCATGATATACAGGATTAGGAACCAAATGAAGTGAGCTAGTGTTGTCTCCAAAACTTATTGGAGTGTAAGAGTGTAACCCTAAATCTATGTATAGCTACTTGAGCGACATAGCCTCTTGAGTTGCATTTGCTAGGCTTCTATATTCTACCTCTATAGATGACAATGCCATAGTTGCTTACTTCTTTGATGACCATGACATAAGTTTTGAGCCTGCAAAAGACAAATATCTTGAGGTGCTCCTCCTATCATCCTTGGAGCCAGCCCAATCTACATAAGAATACATCTTTATGTCCAAGTTAGTAGTGAAAGGATAAAACGAAGCTTGATTCATGGTACCCTTTAGATATTTTAGCATCCTATTGGCAGTTTCCATGTGAGGCTTTCTTAGTGAATGGATGAACTGACTTAATATACTTACTCTATGAGTAATGTCTACTCTTCTTAGGGTTGCATAGTTGAGACCCCCAACAAGTTTTTGGTAATCTGTAACATCCTCAAGAAGTTCTCCTTCATGAGATCTAATCTTATGATTGAGTTCCATGGGTGTACCTACAATTTTGGTGTTCTTCATCTTTAATTTTATCAACATATCATGGATGTACATTCTTTGAGTAATAAACACACCGGAATCCGTATACACAAGTCCTAGACCAAGAAAGTATGTTAACAAACCAAGATCAATAATTTTAAATTCTTCCATTAGTTGAGCTTTAACTTGCTTGATGCCATTAGCATCATTTCCTGTACCGATAACGTCATCCACATAGACACATAAGTAGATTACTTCTGAGTTGGTCTTCTTTATAAATAAAGAAGAATCTACTTTGCTAGCCACAAAAATTTGATCCTGCAAATAAGTAACAAACCTATGGTTCCAAGCTCTAGGAGCTTGCTTTAGGCCATAGAGTGCCTTAGCTTGCATACAAAACCTCATTTATCCTTATCCTCATACCCCGGTAGTTGAGCCATGTACACCTGTTCTGAGATCCATCCATTTAGGAATGCATTCTTGACATCTAATTGATATAGGATCCAATTCTTGGAAGTAGTAGTACTTACCAAAACCCTAATTGATGGCATCTTTACCACAGGTGAAAAAGTTTCTCCATAATCCACTCCATGGGTTTGAGCAAACCCTTTTGCTACTAGCCTTGCCTTGGACCTCTTTATAGAACCATCTGAGTTCTTTTTATTTAATATATCCATCTGGATCCTATTACCTTCATGCTTGGTTTCTTAGAAACCAAATCCCAAGTATTGTTTTCCTGAAGTGCTTCAACTTCTTCCTACATGGCTTCTCTCCATTCTTTCTTTTTATTGGTTTCTTCAAATGAAGAAGGTTCTTTTGTCATAGAATCTCTCGTGATATACATAAAATGTTTGGTGACTAATGATGTGTCATAACCATACCTTATGGGATTTTTACTCTCCCTTTGAGATCTCCTGAGTGCCTGATTGGAGGACTCTGGAATGTCTTCCAATTGCTTGAACTTGGTCTTGCCTCTTGACTTCCAAGCCATGAAGTCAATCTCCTCTTCATCCTTTAAACTAACATCTTTTGGTAATTGTTGATCTTCTTGAGTGAGAGTTGGAAAATCATTTTCCAAATGATAAGCTAACTTGATCTTCCTGCAATCATCTTCAAACCATGAATTATTTTCATCAAAACACTACATCCCTACTAACTTATGAATCCTTTGTTAGTGGGATTATGTAGCCTATAACCCTTCTCTCTGGCACTCCATTTAGTTCAGGAGTATACTTTGTTGTGACTTCCCTTTTTATACCTCTATCTTGTAAGAATGAATCAAACTCATGTGAGAAATACTCATCACCACCATCAAATCTGCTCCTCTTCAAGCTTCTACCTATATGGTTCTCAACCAATGCCAAATACTTTTTGAAACATGTAAATACTTCATCCTTATGCTTCATGAACTAAAGAATTGTCTATCTACTGTCATCGTGTATAAATGAAACATAGTAATTTGAACCTAAGATTGATGGATCTTTGCTAGAACCCCAAACATCAGTGTATAGAAGCTCCAAGTAGTGTTCATACATGTAGCCCTTTATGTTGAATGCTTGACTGTGAGCTTTGCCAAATTGACATGCTCCACACTTGTATATCATGTGTTTCTTGGACACATTTGGAATGCCACACACACTCTGATCCTTGCATATTTGCTTTAGTGTTCTTTTTCCTATATGACCTAGCCTTTTGTGGCATATCTCTAGTTCAGATAGAGTTAAATGTTTGTTGTTGAAGAGTGTTATGTTTTTGGTGTCTCAACCTCAAAGTAAAGAGTCTGCCAGATTTCTCACCTTTTGCAATCCTCGTCAAGACTTGTTGAGGGTCTTCCACATATGCTCCATGTCTTGTGAATCTGACATGTAAGCCTTTCTCAACAATGTGTCCAATAGTAATTCGTTTTTTGGTTATAGTTGGCACATACAAAACCTTACTTAAGAGGTTCATGTTACCATCACAAGCCTTGACATTTCTAATTTTCATGATAGAGTGTCTAGTTTCATCACCTTTCTCCACTTCATGCTTCCCTTTGGGTTCTTCAGATCAGATAACAATGCTACATTTCTAGCCACATGATTGAAACAACCTGAATAAATATAGAGAATATGCTCATCATCTTTACCTTGCTTGGATGTCATGTTCATGATGAGTAGATAATCCTCTTGTTCTTTGGTGTAGTTGTTATAATCTCTTCTTCCTTTGAACCCACCTTGATAATTGTTGTTGTTGTAGCCTTGGTTGTAGTTGTGATTGTAGTTGCTTCCTCCATTGTTAAATCTGCATTTGGATTGTCCATAGCTTCCTCTATGGAAGCCTCGTCCACTTTGATTCCTTGTGTTCTTGAAGCATTCTTCTATGATATGGTTTGTAAGGCCTCAAATGTTGCAAGATGGAGTGTTGTAGGTTCTCCCCGTGCCTTGCTTTCCTCCTCTATCCCTTCCTCTAGTACCGCTTCATCTACCTGTGTACTTAACTTGAGAGGTACTAACCTCTTCTTCATTTTTTTTCTTTTACCCTTATCCTTACTTTTATTGTTATCTGTATAAAGGGGAGAAGATTGGTTACCTCTAGATTTGTCACCATTTTTGTTGAGCTTTGTCTCATGGGTGAAGAGTTGCCCCATCAAGGTGTTGAGGTCAAGTATCTGCATATCCATATAAAGGTCCATTGTTGTGGTGAATGACTCCCACTTATCATCATCTTTGATGCCACTGATGATCTATCTTACTATGTGCTCTTCTTCTATCTCCTCTCCAATGCTTGTAAGTTGGTCAGCCACATCCTCCGTCTTGGTCACATAATCATCCACACTTTTCTTTGGTTGCTTTTTATGGTTGTAAAATCCATCAATAGCTGGTTCTTCCTAGCTCTTGTATTTGATGAGAAATATGATGAGAGTACTTCCCAAGTCTCTTGGGAGATGTTGCAACTCCTAATGTGAGGCAATAAGAAATCAGATATTGAGCTTGGTAGATAGGGCCTAGCAAGAGCATCCTTTGCACACCATGTGGTCAACCTTTCTTGCTCTTCCCTTGTGGGTTGATGTTTTCTTCTGAATGTTCACATCTCTTCATCTCTTGAGATGTATCCATATAGACTTCTCCCTTGAAGGTAGGCTTGCATCCTTAATGACCATGCTGGGTAGTTGCTTCTCTCCAATTTATCAATGAATGGTGGGATTCCATCTCCCATCTTGCTTGTTGTAGCTCTGATACCATTGTTGGAGGAGATGGTGGATACTCTTCAAAGATGAAGCGGTGTTGCGTAAACCTGCTTCACACTAGCCAAGAACAATTGCTGGAGAGTGCAGTGGGCCTCTTTAGCTTGCTAAGGATCAATGTTTGGAATATGATCCACTATACAATGGATCAACACAAATAGATAGGAATTTAATTCAAGTCCATAGACTTGCTATTTTAGTCTCTACACCTATTCAATATTTTGAGCAGTGCTCTGAGCATGATAGCAATTAGTCTAATTCCTTTTGATGATTTCTAATTGACTTAAACAACTATTAACCATTAGTGATTTCAACAAACCAACGGAAATTATGATATGGTGTATGACATGAGCTCCACCCCCAGCATTTGTGTGGCTTATGCCTGGTGAACTACACCGTGAGTGTGATGTTTAGCAAATCATAGTAGTGTCTCAACATTTTCGGGGTGCATCAGCCAACATACTAGAAAGTAATGAAGTGATAATATCTCACGATTTAGAGAAATTATAATGAGATTTTCTAGCTATAAAGTAGACAATATAATGAATCTATGATTCTATAAATCATGAAAAATGATCAATCATACACTAACAACAAGCTCTGAGAAGATCACTGTATTGATGTAGTCATGGTAGAGAACTGAATAAAGATTTAATGAAAATGTATTTATTAAATCATATACAAATACAATGTTATTGGAAATAATCTAATACACAATGTGAGAAAGGTGATTGAGCTATGGAATGAGTTCTCAAATCACGATGTATCCCCTTCAAAATTATCTCCTCAAGTTGAGATATCATTCGGGTCATTTGATCCTTTTCTTATGGTTGTGTTTGGAGGCAATCCTTTGAATTCAAATTCAAAAGTCCACCTCAAAGTAAATCCGAAACTACAAGATATATTCTCTCATCAATCAATTACAAGAATGATGCTTACTTACTTCTTCGTGGATGTAGGACTCTTTGACAAAGGTAAATGCAATTGAATTTACAAGGGATTGATCATATAAGGCTCCTATGAGAAATATGGGAATCATCCAAGTATGTGGGCTTGTATTTACTTGCACCAACATTTAGTGACCCTAAACCTGACTAGGAACACAATGCTTATCTAGGGAAGTCTAAGACTGATAAACCCAACACTAACTCACTCATGTGCTCCACTAAGGGTGAGCAAAGAGAGAGAAATCCTTGAGTTTATAATCCTATCCTAGTATGGGAATCTAACTAAATCTGAATCATGGATCTATGCTCTTACTAGCCCACTTTGGATCCTCATATGCTCAACTTAGGGTGACTCTCACAAGGAAATCATGTTCTGGCAAGACCCTATGGATGCCTAGTAATGATCCTCCACGAGTTTAGGAGGGGGTTTCTATAGTTTTCTGAATTAATCTTGGCCCTTGGATCATGGACATCAACTCTCAACCCTAGGATCAACTATTTTTTCTTAAAACCATCAAATTTATCAAATGGATTGTTAGGATTTCTTACTCATATCAAATCTAGGGAAAAAAAGGTGAAAATGGTACCTTCATTCACCACCTTTGGATTTGGGAAGATCTAGATTGTTGGATCAATGTTGATACGGATTAGGATAAGATTAATCGCTATGTTTAAAAAACTTTGCATTATTGCTCTTGGACATCCAATAAGGACTTATCTAAGTAAAAACTACTCATGGATTCCCCCTAGATTGTATGCCTAGTGCATCTCTTGTTTCCAAGATCTTAATTTATGCTCACACAGAGGATATGGATGCTGAAACATACAAAAAAATAGATATGTAAAGGGATGAGATAGAACACAGGATTGGGTTCAATCTCCCCCCGTTCACTTTGTTTCCAGAGTCCACAAAGTGCATGTATTTATGGGATTTTTCATTTTGTCAAAACTATCAGTTATAGTGAGACGGTTTCAAAAAGCAAGCATGAATGTAAAACGTTGCTCTTTTTTATGTAGAGCCTTTGCTTTTATTAACAAAAATTGTGCTCTATAGTGATTCTTATCTTAAACACTACTTTTATATTTGTTTCTAAAAATAGAACCATCTACATGGGTTTATTCACAAAATATAAATCCGAATATTTATGTTTGAATATGTTCAAAACATCCATGCCCTCTCATACATTTCACGCACTCATGAACCTTAAGCTGCTATACCAAAACACCAAAACATATTAATAAATTAATAAATTAACACTCCAACAATTCCTTGTTCAACACATTCTATAATTCATAACATCTCCACCCTTGAATGTGAGCTCATCCTAACCATACAAGATGGATCAATCATCTTTTGCCATGCAGTAGCCCTTCAAACCTCTAATTTGCTTAATCTAGAAAACTACTATGACCATAAAAACTCGTTTTTGTGCTCTTTGACCCTCAAGATATTCTTTGATGAAGATAAAACTTTGTAGGGCTATGTTTTCAAACCTCTCCTTTAGAAATATGATGAAATACTCCCATCAGAATCTCTGTTATACAAGTTTGACTAGATTTGGGAGTTTTCAAGGTGACATTAAGGTGCCGTGTAGAAAGTTGGAATAGCATTGGAACTTTGTAGGAATGTGTAGCATCTAAATACGGACCACATCATATGCTAAACATAAGTTCCTATACAAGATTTTGTACGGTCTAAATGGAAAAAATACATTTCTTCTAAAATGCAAATGGGCATATCAATGTCGTAAAAAATTGATTTACAAATGAATTTTAAGGTATAGACTACCTTTGATAGTATTTACAAGTATATGAGTTTTCATGTGATTTGGTGATAGTGAATTTTTTGCCCTAATTTTCAAAATTTGACCAGCTTTGAATGCTATCATGGATTTTCTTGATTTCTTCCAAACTTTGCATTTGAACTCTCTTTGACATCCGTCACACATCTTGGACTTCTCGAGGAATTGTAGCTACCTTTGTCAAATATGTTTCTTGTAGGCCTTCACAAGTCACAGAGGAGAGAAGATCTCAATGACATTTGGCCCCACTAAACTTGTGATTTGTCTGAAAGCACCACTCTACTTTCTTTGAAAAACAATAAGTACCACACATCAAATTCTTTCATAGGATACATAAGAAGCATGCAAGTAAAAATTGATCATATGCATGAACAAAACAACATGACATTAAGGAACATATGCATGAACAAGACAACATGACATCAAGGAACATATGCATGAAAGAAAGAAATTGCAACACACAACATGAATGTGCATTGACAAATAGGCAACATGTCTATGAATGAATGGGCAACAATGGCAACATGTAAAGAAATAAAAAATAAACATTATGTGCAAGAATGAATATTAAGTGGAAGTGAGTATATTTACTCATTTAAGGCACCAATTATTCTCATCTTGAAGAAAAATTTGTAACTTTTTCATAAATCAATCTACCTTAAATACAAATATAAACAAAGATTTAGGATTTTCAACTCACGTCTTTCACTTTTATCTTATTTAAGATCAACTTCTTTCCTACATAAATATGAATATGATCTTTATCTATTTGTATGCAAGGAAATCTAAGTAAACTTCACTAATGCATAAATGTATTTATATAGCCCATGCTTTATTCTTCTATGCCTTCTTAGCTTCATTTCCCTTGGAGAATCTTCATCTCACCTTACTATTTTTTTGTTGCTTCTTCTCGATTCAATGCCTTTATGCTTATGCTCAATTTTTTGGGGGTGGAAGGAAGTGTAAACTTCATGGTAGTAGATGGTAGCTATTTTTTTATGTCGGGGAAAGATTAAACTCTCATACAAGGTACATTAATTTTTTATGATGGATAACAATTGTTTAAACTCTAGTTCAACTGTTGTGAGGTTACTTGGATGTTTGTAATATGGTTCACTCCTAACCAACATCTACTTGTTTTTTTCACCTGCCTAGAGGACTAATTTGTACTAAAGGCTTAAAAATCCTATGTAGAATGTAGGAGAAAGTTTCCCATTTTCTTTTGGTCAGCCTTACTTGAAATTGATTAATTCAATTCCAAAATGTAAACTGTCCAATTTAGAATAGTTTTCTTAAAGATTTTAGCTTTTCTTTCTTGAGAATTTTTAGTGTTATGAGAAATTCCTAACTTTTCTTTTCAAGAATATACTCAACTCTATTGAATTGTGTTATCAAGATCTTGCTCACATGCACACAGAGGTTGCAAACACAAAAAATAAACAGAAAAAATAGAGACGCCAAGAGAGAGATTGAACACAGTATTGGGTGCGATCTCCCCCCATGCACTCTGTTTTGACAGTCCAAAGAGTGCATGTATTTATAGGAATTTTTTATTACGTCAAAAAGAGTGTTTACATGAGAGCGGCTTCAAAAAGCATGCATGTAACTAAAAGTTGGTGACTTTCTTAGAAAACCTCTTCTTTTAATATCCACAATTGCGGTCTACAATGACCTAGGTTGCATTTATTCGATCGAATAATTAAAAAATATCAAATAGGTTCATTTTTTTTGGGGTTGTCCAAATAAACACCAAAAAAAAAATGCACAGGAATACATTTTTGATCGAAGAGCTTTCGATCGAAAGTTTGTTCGAAGAAAAACATTTCGATCGAGACATTTTCGATCAAAATTTGTTTCGATTGAAACTTTATGACCAAGAACTCATTTCCCACATGTTTGAGAGTCTAGAGAGCTCTCGACTTTTCTTCAAAGATAAAATTAGTGTTTTTGTTTTACAGATTTGAAAGTACATATATGCATATGTGTGTATGTATGTGCATGTCATACACACACATGCACACATATACACACACAAACATGTGCACATGTACACACAAGATCATACACACACATATAGATACTTGCACATATAGACACACACACATACACTCACATGCATACATACATGCATATGCATACATACACGCATATGCATATATACATAGACATGAACACACACATGCACATACATACATACATATGCATATACACATATGCACAAACCTACATATGCATATACACACATGCACATGCATACATATGCATACACACATGTGCATACATACATGCATTCATACACACACATGGATATGTATACATACGTACACACATGCATATGTATACATACGTACACACATGCATATGTATACATACGTACACACATGCATATGTATATATACATAAATACAGGCACATACACACAATAAATTGACTTGAGCCTAAAAAAAAAAAGCAAAGTTAACGATTCAAATGATGCAAGTTAACAATTGATAACCATCCCTTTTCAATGGGAAATTTCTACCTTTATGCTCAGCTCATAATCAATCAACTTTCAAAATAACCTGTACAAATATAAAAAAGTAAAAATTCATTATTATGTCACTACAACATATGAGGGGCATACCGACGCTGCATATACCGACGATCACAGTCGGCGTCGGTATGGGCCTCAAAAAATGTGACTTGGAGATACTGACGGTCAAGTGACTGTCGGTATGACCGTTTTAAACGGATCATCGGTGTGGCCCGCACCCGCCGGTATGTGCATCGGTATATGCGTCAGTATAGGCGTCGGTATGAGCGTCGGTAATTTGCTGGGAACTACCAACGCGTATACCGACGCCCATACCGGCGGCGAGTTTCAAACATACCGCAAACCCGAGAGCAAAACTTCACATTTTTGCAGGTGTTTGAATACTGTTGGTCTTCTGTTGAAGTTGCATGCGCGAACCGAACTGCGACCTACATTGTCTTGTGCACACACACACAGATCTCTCTCTCTACACACACACACTCTCTCTCGGCTTAGATCTCACATCTTGGTAAGTGCTGCGCGTACTGTTAGCATTTGTGTTTCTCTATGCTTTAGGTTTTATAATTTCTCTTTTCTTCAATTTTGCAAAAGTTCTTTGGCGTCGATTGTTTAGAATTGGACGATAGACAACATACATTACGCTTTGACTACAACAATCTAAAAGAGGGGCATACTTGTAAGTGATTGTTTTATTCTCTATTGATAGAGAGAGAAGGAGCGAGAGAAAAAGAGAGAGAGAGAGAGAGAGAGAGAGAGAGAGAGAGAGAGAGAGATAGAGAGAGAGAGAGAGAGAAAGAGAGAGAAGAGAGAGAGAGTGAGAGATAAAGAATAATGAAAGAAAGGAAGATAGAGATAGGAAAATAGAGCATACATACACACACACATACACACACATTTACACACATACATGTACACACATGCACACATACACACATACATGTACACACATGCATACATACACACATACATGTACACACATGCATGCTTACATACACACACACATATACACACATGCATGCATACACACACATATAAATTTACACACATGCATACATACACACACATGCATACACACATACATACACACATATATACACATATGCATACATACACATACACACACACATATACACACATACATACACACACACACATATATACACACATATACATACATGCATGCATACATACACACACATATACACACATGCATGCATACACACATATACACATATACACACACATGCATACACACATACATACACACACATATATACACATATGCATACATACACATACACACACACATATACACACATACATATATACACACATATACATTCACACACACACATATACACACATGCATGTATACATACACACACATACACATACACACACATGTATACACATGCATACACATACACACACATGCATGCATACATACACACGCACACACACATGCACACACATGCATGCCTACATACACACACACACATACACACACATGTATACACATGCATACATACACACGCACACATGTACACATGCATACATACACACACATATATACACACATGCATACATACACACATATAATCCTATTTTTATTTTGAAGTTTTTTTTACATCAAATATATAAAAATAGGATTAGGGTTTTTATGCTATTTACACATACATACACATATATAATATATATATACCTGTATACAGAAATATACATATTTTAGCTCTAGATATTTAAGATTAGGTTTATAGGGTTTCGGCATACATATCACTCAATTATATTTATATTAAGAAAAAATATAGAGAAAAATAAGAAAAAAAATGAATATATAAATAAATATATATATAAAATATGATTAGGGTTTTAGGATTAGGGGTTCAGATTTTCATAGGTGTTTAAGTATTTAGGTTTTAGTATTTCAGATTTAAGTCTAAGTCTTTCTGATTAAGGTTTTAGGGTTTTAATACATAGATAACATATATACACAAACACACATATACATATAATACATAAATACATGTAGATACACATGCATACACAAATATACATATTTTAGATTTAAATCTTTAAGATTAGGGTTTTAGGGTTTTAACACCTACATAACATATATGCACACACATACACATGCACATATAATACATATATACATGTATATACACATGTATAGAGAAATATACAAATTTTAGGTCTAGATCTTTAAGATTAGGGTTTTAGGGTTTAGACATACATATCACTCAATTATATTTATATTAAGACAAAATATAGAGAAAAATAAGAAAAAAAATCTGATTATAAAAATAAATATATATATAAAATATGATTAGGGTTTTAGGATTAGGGGTTTAGATTTTGATAGGTGTTTAAGTATTTAGGTTTTAGTATTTCAGATTTAAGTCTAAATCTTTAAAATTAGGGTTTTAGGGTTTTAACACCTACATAACATATATACACACATACACATATACATATAATACATACATACATGTAGATACACATGCATACAAAAATATACATATTTTAGATTTAAATCTTTAAGATTAGGGTTTTAGGGTTTTAACACCTACATAACATATATGCACACATACACATGCACATATAATACATATATACATGTATATACACATGTATACAGAAATATACATATTTTAGGTCTAGATCTTTAAGATTAGGGTTTTAGGGTTTAAACATACATATCACTCAATTATATTTATATTAAGGAAAAATATAGAAAAAAATAAGAAACAAAATCTGAATATATAAATAAATATATATATGAAATATGATTAGGGTTTTAGGATTAGGGGTTTAGATTTATATTGGTGGTTAAGTATTTAAGTTTTAGTATTTCAGATTTAAGTCTAAATCTTGAAAATTAGGGTTTTAGGGTTTTAACACCTACATAACATATATACACACATACACATATACATATAATACATACATACATGTAGATACACATGCATACAAAAATATACATATTTTAGATTTAAATCTTTCAGATTAGGGTTTTAGGGTTTTAACACCTACATAACATATATGCACACATACACATGCACATATAATACATATATACATGTATATACACATGTATACAGAAATATACATATTTTAGGTCTAGATCTTTAAGATTAGGGTTTTAGGGTTTAGACATACATATCACTCAATTATATTTATATTAAGGAAAAATATTGAGAAAAATAAGAAAAACAATCTGAATATATAAATAAATATATATATAAAATATGATTATGGTTTTAGGATTAGGGGTTTAGATTTTTATTGGTGGTTAAGTATTTAGGTTTTAATATTTGAGATTTAAGTCTAAATCTTTAATATTAGGGTTTTAGGTTTTTAACACCTACATAACATATATACACACATACACATATACATATAATACATACATTTATGTAGATACACATGCATACAAAAATGTACATATTTTAGATTTAAATATTTAAGATTAGGGTTTTAGGGTTTTAACACCTACATAACATATATGCACACATACACATGCACATATAATACATATATACATGTATATACACATGTATACAGAAATATACATATTTTAGGTCTAGATCTTTAAGATTAGGGTTTTAGGGTTTAGACATACATATCACTCAATTACATTTATATTAAGGAAAAATATAGAGAAAAATAAGAAAAAAAAATCTGAATATATAAATAAATATATATCTAAAATATGATTAGGGTTTTAGGATTAGGGGTTTAGATTTTTATTGGTGGTTAAGTATTTAGGTTTTAGTATTTCAGATTTAAGTCTAAATCTTTAAAATTAGGGTTTTAGGGTTTTAACACCTACATAACATATATACACACATACACATACACATATAATACATATATACATGTAGATACACATGCATACATAAATATACATATTTTAGATCTAGAATTTTAAGATTAGGGTTTTAATTAAATATATATAATTAAATATATAAAATTAAACATATAAAAATAGGATTACATATGGAGAAAATCTGAATATATAAATAAATATATATATAAAATAAGATAATTATATACATAAATAAATATAAAGAGAACTAGTGTTTAAATAATTTAATTAAATATATATAATTAAATATATAAAATTAAATATATAAAAATACAATTATGTAATGAAAAAATCTGAATATATAAATAAATATACATATAAAATAGGATAATTATATAGATAAATAAATCTAAAAAGAACTAGTGTTTTAAAAAAATTAATTAAATATTTATAATTAATATATAAAAATAGGATTAAGTAAGCAAAAAATCTGAATATATAAATAATATATATATAAGGTAGGATAATTACACACATATGCATGTTTTAGGGTTAGGGTTAGGGTTTTTGGCTTTTACATATATACACACATGCATACACACATATACACATATGAACACATAATTCATATGCACATACACATATATATACACGTGCATACACACATACACACACATACATTCATAGACACACACACACACACATATATACACGTGCATACACACATACACACACACACATGCATACACACATACACATATGTGACATATACATACACACATATGCATGTTTTAGGGTTAGGGTTTTTGGATTTTACATATATACACACATGCATGGACACATATACACATATAAACACATAATACATATACACATACACATATATATACACATGCATACACACATACACACATACACACATATACATGTTTTAGGTCTAGGCCTTTAGAAATAGGGTTTTAGGATTTTAACATAGATACACATATGCATACACACACATACACATATATATATTCACCTACACATATATACACAAGCATACACACATACACCTGTTTTAGGTTTAGGTCTTTAGGATTAGGGTTTTATGGTTTTTACACATGCAGATAAATATTTACACATATAGAAATATACACACATAATACATGTACACATACACATGTATATACATAGGGAGACACACATATACATGTGTTCTAGTTGTTGTTTATAAATATCATGTCTATGTGTCCCATTTCTTTGGACACAATTCATGATTCATTTTGCTCATGTCTTTTGTATTTGACAGTATGTTTTACTTTATCAAATCATTTTTTTGTTGCCTGTCATACATGTCACATGTAGTTGTGTTTTTCTTGGGCAGAGTGGATTGTCTTTTGCTACACAACAGCATGGGAATGTTGCTGTAGAAAGAGACGACACACTCTACCCAAAACAATTTTGCAGATATGGTCGTCGGTATAGGCGACGGTATAAGCGTCGGTATCCCCAGGCACATACTGATGCTTATACCGACTATTTTGCCCAGGTGCATACCATGGTTTATACCGTCGCTTATACCAACGCATATACCGGCGCTTATACCGACGCATATACCGACGTTTGGTTCCGACGCCTACACCGACATCAGAGCAAAATCGCACCCATTCATTTTCCTCGGTAGAAGCCTCGGTATATGCCTGATATGTTGTAGTGTGTGCTTGAAAAAATATTAAACTATATCATAATAAGTAAAATTTTTTATTACTTGTTTATATCTCTTTTTTTGTAAGTATGAAAAGTTTGAGTGCATAAGTCAATTTCTATCAAAACTTGGCCATAACAAGTCCCTCTTGATGCTATTATCTCAATAAGCCTATTTCTTTCTTCCCAACAAGTCCCTCTTGATTTGATTGTCTTGATGCCAATATCTAAGCTAACAGAAGGTTCATGTTGTATCAATACAATACAACTTCCTAAAGAAGATCTATGGATATGTGAAGTTGTATTGTATTAATATAACACGAACCATCTATTAGCTGATATACATTTTCCAAGATGTCATTGATCTTCACTTGTTCATATCTTCTCAACCCTTGAATTCTAAAGAAGAACAGAAAACCTTTTTCAACAATTACCATATTTTTAATTCACAATCATGCACGCACATGCACATAGACAATCATATTTGATTTTCACTTGCAATCATATAATATACACGCACATACACATACACACTTGCATGCACGTACTTCATGCGCACATACATACACATGCATACACATACTTTCATGCACACATACACATATACATATATATACAGATACGTGCACATATACATACACACGACCACACATACACATATACTCACATGCACACATACACACACATATGCATACATAGTCACATGCATATGTATATGCATACATACACATGCATATGCATATTCGTTATTATATGCTAGAAAAAATACTAGACTATATCATAAAAAGTAAAATCTTTTTTCACCTGTTTGCATCTTTATTATCGTAAGTATCCAAGGATCAAGTGCATAAGTCAAATTCTATCAAAACTTTTTCATCC
This sequence comes from Ceratopteris richardii, assembly GCA_020310875.1. Lineage (NCBI taxonomy): Eukaryota > Viridiplantae > Streptophyta > Polypodiopsida > Polypodiales > Pteridaceae > Ceratopteris > Ceratopteris richardii. Next base: position 57,926,290 of record CM035438.1, read on the forward strand.
CTCTCGATACTATTGTTTCAACAAATTGATTTCTTTCCTCCCAACAAGTCCCTCTTGATAGTATTGTCTTGATGCCAAGCCCAACATCTCAGCTAAGAGAAGGCTCTTGTTGTATTAATACAATACAACTTTCTAAAGAAGATCTATAGATCTATGAAGTTATATTGAATTGATACAACAAGAACCTTCTCTTAGCTGATATGCAGCCCTGGATGCCTTTGATCTTCACTTATTAATACCTTTTGAACCATTTAATTAAAAAAAAGAAACATAAAATCTTTTCCAACGATTGCAATAGTTTTTAATTCACAATCATACAAACACATATACATGCACGTACACAATCATATTATATTTTCACTCACAATCATATAACATACACGCACATACACATACACATACACATACACATAGTATTGTGAAGTAAGCATCAATATTGATTCAAACAATCACAATACATTTCTATTCACAATCATACACACACACATACTATTGTGAAGTAAGAATCAATGTTGAATCAAACAATCACAATAGATTTCATTCACAATTATACACTCGAATACATTTACATATATTATTATGAAGTAAGAATCAAATTTAAACAATCACAATACATATTACTCACAATCATACACACACATACATATACTATTGTGAAGTAAGAATCAATGTTGAGTCAAACCATCACAATAGTTTTTAATTTGCAAACAAATATATTTGTCTTTATGCTTTAAGTACAAAAGTTAATATGTATAGCAAGAGTTTATACTTTGTTCTATCTACGACACTGTAAGTTTGTAAAAAACAAAGTAACTCTTATGAAAAATGAGTCCACTTGTATTGTTTTATAAAAAAATATTCGATCGAATTTGTTTCAATTGAAGATTTTTCGATCAATAAAATTTTCGATCGAAAACTTTTTCGATCGAAAGCGCATTCGACAAAAATTGTCAAATTACCGTGCAAAAAGTATTCACTCATCTCTGAATAAGCGGATGTGGCAACGAATAATTCGATCAAATAATGGGGGGTTACCGTAAAATTTCGTAATTATTCATGAATAAACGAATTGTTGAATAACGAATAATGCAACCTTGACAATGACTCTTATTCTAACCGCTATTTTTCTAACTATTTCTAACAATAGAACCTTCTACAGGGATTTATTTACAAACTAAATTATAAATCGAATTTATTGATGTCCACCCTAAAGTCGGATTATTGATGTCCACCCTTTCACGCTTTCAGGCCCTCAAGAACCTTGAACTGCTATATCAAAAACACCAAAAACACATTAATACATTAATAAATTAACACTCCAACAATGCATTTTTCAACATATTCCATAATGTATAACATGCCCCTCAATTGAAAAAGCAACTGACCTTAGTTGATAAAATAAAATAAACATGGATGGCCAATCACATGTTTCATCACTGAATGAAAATAAGCATGTTCCATGTTAAAAGAAACATGCATGGAAATGTTCATGGAGGAATTACATTAATGCATTTGTGTATGATATGCAAAAATTAAGTGGTCATAATGAGGTGCTAATTGTGTTTTATGTATCCATTGACATTCTTGAATAGAGTGATTTTTTTACTTAACCAAATGTCGATGGTACTGAGTACCTGTGTGTGTAGTAGTGACATCATGATCAATTATTTTCTCAAGAACCAAGATTTCAGATTGTTCTTCAATCAAAGGAGGGTCATCAAGAAGTGGTGTGAGTGGTAAAATGCCTTTAAATAGTTTAAGTAAACTAATATGAAAAAGAGTTATGTATATTCCAATGAGATGGTATATCTAATCTAAATGAATTATCATTAATTTTTTTTCCATAATGCGAAACGGTCCATAATCGCGTGGTGCAAGTTAAATTTTAGGATGTAGCAAAATATTTTTGAGATGTCTTTTAATGATACGCAACCATACAAGATCATTTTCCTTGAATTCCTTGGCTAATCATTTAGTATTGATATTACATGTTTATCACTCTTGAATTTTCCTAATGTGCTCGTGAACATCATGAAGTATAGAAATGTGATCTTGAGCAATAGAATCAGCCATCCGAATGTCGGTTTGGGTGAGTGGCATGGGAGTGGGAAGCTTTTTACCATAAACAATTTCAAAAGGTGCACGACCAGTAGTGGTGTGTGTGGTGTTATTGTAAGCAAATTGAAGCAATGGCAACTTTTCATCCCAATTAGGTGGACTATCTAATGAATAACAACGTAATAAATCAAGAATAGTACTATTTGTAGCCTCACTTTGTCCATTACTTTCGAGATGAAATGTAGAGCTAAAATCTATTTTAGAACCAAAATGTTGAAATAAGACAACCCAAAAATGATTACAAAATCTAACATCATGATCAGATAGTATTACTTTAGGAAATCCATGATGTGGGAAAATGCATTTAATGAATAATTTTGCAGCCTGAGGTGCAAACAAAGTTTTCCTACATGGAATGAAATATGCATATTTACTAAACCCATCAACTATTGTCCAAATCATATCAATTATGTGATGAAGTGATGGGAAGACCTGTGATAAAATCCATAGAAATATGTTCCCATGGTCCATTCGGAATGGGAAGTGGCATTAATAATCCAAATGGTTTACCATGATGACGTTTTACATGCTGACATACAATGCATTGACAAACATAATGTGCAATATCTTTTTCCATGTGTAGCCAAAAGAAGAAAACTTTGTAGGTAGAAATGGTGCTTTGTATGCCTCTATGACCCATGTAAGATGGTTCATGCATTTCTTTGATGACAAAATCTTTAAAAGCTTGGGTTATGCATAATCTATGTCAAAAATAAAGAAAACCATTATGAAATGTATAATGTTCATCAGATAAAGGTGCACCATTGTTGAAGTCATGCCATGCACGTGAAAAGTACAAATGAGATGCATAAGTGGAAGCCATTTCTTGAAAAGAATGTATTTGGATGGCAAAAATATTATGCAAAACAACAGAATGTAAAGGAAATTGGCTAAGAGCATTAGCTACAGCATTAGCTTTACCAGGTTGATATTGGATCATGGGTTGGAAATTTTGAATGAATGATGCCCATTTAAGATGGCGATCAAAGATTAAGGGTTGATTTAATAAATGCTTAATAGCCTGTTGATTGGTTTTGATTAAGACCTGAGAGCCCATAAGATAGTGTTTCCAAATTCGCAAAGCATGCACAACCGCTGGAGGGCTTAAGATTCCTACTCTCAAATGCAATGGGATGATCATTTTGCATTAAAATAGCACCTATTCATGAACCACTAGCATCAGTAACAGCATGAAAGGGTTGTGAAAAATTAGGTAATTGTAAAACAAGTGCATGTTTGAGTTTTTCAAAGGATTGTTGTTGGGTAAGTCCCCATAGAATTTTTTTTTTTTTTTCAATAACAAGATAAGGGGCAATGCTATATAAGAAAAATTTCGAACAAACTTCCTATAGAAACTAGCCAACCCAACAAAAGAAAGAGCATCATTGACTGATTGTGGTGTAGGCCATTCCACTATAACTTTAACTTTTTTTGGATCCACATGCACACCTTCACTTGAAATAATATGTCTTAGATATTCTAGCTTACGTTGAAAGAAGTAACTCTTTTCAGGATTAGCGTAAAGTGTATTCTCTCGTAGTAAATGAAAAATTGTCTTAAGATGCATCTCATGCTCACTATCATTCTTACTGTAAACAAGTATATCGTCAAAAAATACAAGAACAAAAGCTTGGAAATCAAGAAAATTGTTATTCATCATTCATGCAAATGTAGCAAGGGCATTAGTAAGTCCAAAGGGCATTACCATAAATTCATAATGGCCTGTTTGAATTCTAAATGCAGTCTTAAAAATATCACTTTGCAATTTTAGATCAATTTTAGTGAAGACACGAGCTCCTCGTAATTTATCTAAAAGATCATCTATTCGAGGAATGGGATATCTATTCTTTATTGTGATCTTGTTAAGGACTCTATAATCAATGCACATTCAATAAGATTTATTCTTCTTCTCTACTAAGAGAATTGGTGCTCCACATGGGGAAGAACTAGGCCTTATAAGTCCTTTTTGTAATAGGTCTTTTACTTGGTTCTCTATTTCCTTTTGGTGTAGTGGGCCATGTCTATAAGGCGCTTTATGTGGAGGAGAACTACCTGGGACTAAGTCTATGCTATGGCAAAGGATCCTCTAGATGGTGGTAGTTAAGAGGGATACTCAGACATAAAACACTCCTTATAAGCAGTCATGAAAGGTTTATGTGCACCAAGAAGTGTATGAGTATAATCATTGATGACATTGACAAAGACAATGCATGAATTGAATCCTTTCCTAAATGCACGTTTTACTTGAGTATGACTAATCAATGGAAATGGTTGGAAATCATGTCATGCAGACAAAGTAATGATTTGATCCCTAAATTCAAAGTTAAAAGTATGTGTGTGGTAGTCAATGCGTGGGTTATAATGATGATGAAAAGGTATACCTAGTATAACATCGTAAGATTGCAAAGGTGCAATTAAAAATGTTTGTGAATCAACATATGGACCTATACTAGTCATAACATTTTGCACTTCTCGTGTTACATTATAACGATTACTTTGAAATGCAGCTTTTACTCTATACAAAGAAGGAAATGTTTTTAATTTAAGTTCTTGTACTAATAAATGTAAAAATAAGTCATGTGAACTACCATCATCATGTAGAATTTTAATGAGTTTTTTGTTTATAGTACCTTGCTTGCAAAGTAGAGAATGAAGGGAGATATCATTACCCAAGGTACTTAAGTCCTTCTCCAATGATTCCTGTATCCAAAGAGGAGGAATTTATTCATTGTGGGCATCCATGTTATGTAATTGAGGTGCAACTAGTTTCATGTTAAGAGGTAGCAATCGGCACTTCATTTTTGTATGTCCAGGTTTACCACAATTCTAGTGGGTAATTTGTGTCGCTTCTGTTGGGCATCCATCACTCAAGTTTATAGGGTAGGTGGTTTGGTAGGTTGGAGAGATGAAGCAATAGGTGCAGTTGAGTAATTGGATTGCGATGGACGAGGAAAACTAGGGTAAGATGGGGCATTAAAAGTACGTTGCATGGGAAGATTTGGTTTAACAAAAAGTGGTCATTGACGTGGTTGTTGTAGATGAAGTGACTTGGTTATGGACTGGAATTCTTTCTCTACATCATAGGCGAAAGATATAACCTCGTTGAGGGTTGTAGGTTGTAAGGTGTGAAGCTTAGCTTGAATTCCCACCTCCAAACCATCTTCATATTTCTACTACAAGCTATCCTCTGGTACATCTTCAAGCATTCGAAGCAATAGTAAATTTTGCCAGAAGTGCTCCATGTAGGTAGTAACCGTATCACCCTCCTTCCATGTAAGGGTCGTCCATGCACGTCGAACATGCAAATGGTATTGAGGAGGAAGAAAAGAGTCCTTCACTTTATCTTGAAAAGCCTTCCACATTGTTGGACGCTTTGTACTGTGCTGCAGGACATTCCACCAGAGTTGAGCTTATCCTACTAAATAGTTAGTGGTCAATTTAACTTTTTCATTTTCAGCATATGTTTCATCAGTATAAAAATCATCAAACTATGAAAGTCATGAAAGGATAAAAGGGTCCTCCTTCTAGCCATCAAACAATAAAAACTGGTAACTCTTAACAGCAATCTTGGAATGTGTGCCATCCGACTAGGCAGAGACAATGGCTTTGACCACCCTCGTAAGGTTGTCTTCCTCAGTTTGCATCTTTTCAAGTATCTCCTCACGCTGTCGGATCTCATTCTAAGCACCTCATAATTCATGCCATAGCAGCTCCAGTTGTTGCTCGAGTGTGATCTCGCGTAGGGGTGATTCGCTGAAATCCTCCATGTTGTTCATAGGTTCCATGAGGATGTAGAGACAAAACCCTCTTGCTACATATGTAAAAACAATTTTTGAGTTTGTTTGGGTTAAAATGTAAAAGGAATGGTTGTTCTTGGGAATTAAAAAAGTAAGAAAGAGGTGAAAGTTGTGTTAAATATAAGAAAAGAGAAGTAGAGTGACAAAACAAAGAGATAGTGTAGTGGTAAAACACTTCCTTTGTGTGGGTGAGGTTGTGGGTTCAAATCCTCCCACCTTGGTGAATCTAAAAGTCCTTATTGCCACTCATAATTAAAATTGGTTCGGGCGTAGCCAACGGCTACCAACGGTTGCCAAGGGATCCTTGGGTGCCAAAGTAATGCCTTAGTTATGCCTTAGTTATGCCTAAGTTCTATGCCTTAGTCAACACCTTAGTCGACGCCTTGGAGTAAACCGAAGGAGTAAATGTAGGTGTAAACATAGGTGTAAACGTAGGTTCTGGTTCTAGAACAGGAACAAAAACAGAAACCGAAACTGAAACAAAAACGGAAATGGATACAGAAGCAGAAGCCCGAAATCGAAACCAAAACAGAAATGGAAATGCAAACAGAGAACAGCAAACAACGAACAATGAACAACCAACTGCGAAACAGAGATCAATTAGCCAGAATGAACAGAAACAGATCCCTTCGTAGTGATGCGTGCAAGGCTCTGATACCATTGTTGTCAAGATCTTGCTCACATCCACACAAAGGTTGCAAACACAGAAAATACACAAAAAAATAGAGACGCCAAGAGATGAGACTGAACATAGTATTGGGTGCAATCTCCCCCCATGCACTCTGTTTTGACAGTCCACAGAGTGCACGTATTTATAGGATTTTTTTATTACATCGAAAAGAGTGGTTACATGAGAGCGGCTTCAAAAAGCATGCATGTAACTAAAAGTTGGTGACTTTTGTGGAAAGCCTCTTCTTTTAATATCAACAATTGCGGTCTACAATGACTCTTATTCTAACCACTGTTTTTCTAACTATTTCTAACAATAGAACCTTCTACATTGATTTATTTACAAACTAAATTATAAATTGGATTTATTGATGTCTGCCCTACAATCAGATTATTGATGTCTACCCTTTCATGCTTTCACGCCCTCATGAACCTTCAGCTGCTATATCAGAAACACGAAAAACACATTAATACATTAGTAAATTAACACTCCAACAATGCATTGTTCAACATATTCCATAACGTATAACAAATTTATTAGAGTTATGCTATGTAACTTGAAGAGAACTTAAATGAATAAATTAAATAATACGTTGCATCTTTTGATGATTAAAAAGGTTCATGTACAAACCATCTATTAGGGATGTTTAGTTTAGCTATATGGTCCCAACCAATTAACCGTAGACTTTCATGAAAAGGATTAGACATTATCTGAGTCAAATACAAAAGATTTGAAAAGCAAAAAGAAAGATCTAAAATTGTGTGCAATCAATTCAAAATTCTAATAAACTTGAACTTGCTATTAGTCCAATTCTAGGTGATTCAAGACTTCAAGTTCTCAAAGATCTATTTCAAGAAGGTGTTGAAGCAATTTATGTATCTTTAAGAGAAGTGAACTAGATTATTAAAAAGACTGATGGAGTAAAGCTAAAAAACATCCAAACACAAGATACTAGTGTGGTATTCAACATCAGTGTGTTGATCCATTGAGGTTCTATTCATGATATTTTATTCAAAATAATGCTTCACTTGAGACTAAGTTACTTTCTTAATTCAGTCTTTTATGAATCCTTACTAGGAATGCAATTATTGTGCATTACTTTGAGTCAAAGGATTGAATTTACCCCATTACACTACGAAATTTATGCTTCATTTAGTCAATGGAACCTTAGTTAAAAAGACTATTTCAAAGTCATACTTCTTGAGTAATGTATTAATATTTCAGAATTAAACATATCTAAACTTGATGTATCTTATAAAAGCTTTATCTTCAAGTGCTTTATAAGATGATGTTCTTAAACTCCTTGAATTCAAACTTTTTAATTCCCTTGAGGATCTAGTCTTACTTCAACATTCATTCTAAGAGTTTTAGTACACTACCTCAATGCACTTTCCCAAGAAAGAGATATCTTGAATGATTTTTTTTATGAATCATGGATTCTTTATCTTTCTGGCAATCAAAGAAAAAATTTCAAAAGGAGTTAGCATTCCAATATCCTATACAAGTGGATACTTTCCTCAATCAACAAAAATAGATCCTTAGTTTGTCCTACTTCATGTTTCTTTTAGATGTTCTCATGATCATTCCTAATGATTCTTTCAAGAATAAAGACTTTATCTTTATCTTTGATATATTTCAAAATTGTATGAAGATTCTTGGCTTCTCAAAGCTATTTGTAGGGATCTTTCCCTCAACTCAAATCCAAGCATATGTTAATGCCTTTCAGATTCCAAAGCTAAGAATCTCATCAAGATTGATACACCTATGGGTTATATCAATAATTGGAATTTAAGTACCACTACAGGTGGATTGGGACTTCTTTGAGACTACTTGCTATCTAACCAACTTTGAAGAATTCCGTTCTCTCTACAAGGGAAAATTTTATTCTTCAATTATTTGAAATAACTCCTAAGGAATCAACAACATGAGCAAAAGATTCACCTTGGAATCAACTGCACTTCTTGAATGATCCTTGAAAGGAATTCTAGACTTTTGGACAACACGGTTGAAGCTTTATTACTTGAGTTGTGTTCACTTCCTAAGTTTCAAACCAAAAAATAAATTTCACCTAGGATATGGTTTCCCATTCCACCATGAAATTTGACTTGAAATTTCATTTATATGTGATATGTATGTCTTTTCTTGATTTTGAGAGGAAATTTTTATCATTGGTCAATCTTTGGATGTTACTAGAGTACTCTAAACGTATTTCAACAACTCATGGTGTGTCCGACATTGATGCACAAGATCATGACTTTGGTCCACAGGGATCATTCCATGTGTGTGAGGGACAATGGCCAGCTAGCCAAGGTCCCAAGCTCGTGGTATACCCTAAGGTACCTTGGTAGTAATGGGAATTACTTTGATAGTAATGGGAATAAGTGTCACATGATGGAAACATGTTCACACTAGACTATTCCATATCATTGCTATTTTTAGAGTATATTATTACTATTTCTAGAGTATAAGAGGGTATATATATGGATGGGAGGAGAGTCGCACACACATCATTCAAGTCATTTTCTCACAATTGGTATCAAAGCACTTATTCTCTTGGGTATAAGTTTTTTCGTGTGTGTCTTGCTTTTTGGCATTTTTGAACTTCCATATGCATGATTGCATAGTCATCTTCCTTTGCATTCTTCATCGACTATCGTTGTCGATCGCCGCCTCCAACAAAAGGCTTGCTGGAGCAAGGGAGCCCCATAGAACCCCCCTCTAAATAAGTTATCATGACAACCATGTGAAGAGCCTGCCCGCAATTAGGAGATCTCCGGACACCCTTGTTTTTTGCCAATGCATTAGAGCACTACCAGAGTCTACAGATGTTGCCCACTCACACTCATGGCATGCACATGTGCCTAGGTTTTTTGGCCACCCATGTTCGAGTAGAGCTAAGAGAAAGGGACCGAGAGAAACGACTTTTGTTTATTGCTTATCCTTTTGTATTGAGCGTCTGATCGGGATGTACATCTAGTCATTCATGTTTAGCATCGTGTATGTGGGATAAGAAAATTGCTTGCATGCGTTTCAAATGGGGGGAGATGATCAGCCAACATAATAGCGCCAATTTGGAGTTTGTTTTTTTGCTAGAAGCTTTGGTTATTAGCCAATTTAACCCATCAATATCCACTATTTTGGTCATATCTTAGTCATCAAAGATGCAAATCCAAAGATTCTTCTTATTGTGGAAAGCTCTCTCAAAGCTCTTTTCAAAGACTAGTTGCAAGCCATACTTTGACTTCAGTCTTAGTTATTTTTAGAGCTTCAACTTTGATCCTTCTTCTTCAATGACCCTCTTCTGAGTATCATTTTGAAGCACAACCTATGAGAAGAGTCTTGGGACATTATTGTGACGGAGTGTGGACCATCTTTAACACTTGAACACACCTGAAAGTTACTTTTTGTGTGTAAATGTGTGTATGGTCTTGTCCATATGCTTGTTTTTCACACAAGCACGACATATGTTTCTGATAAAATTGTACATGTATTCCTTCCGATACATCAATGCATAAAAGTCCCAACAGAGGGATTTTCAAGGATCCTTCACATTAGTTACAATGTAAAATTTCAATATTTGCTATATAATATTATATACGTATAGATTAATACAAAAACCATGCATGGAAATCATCTTTTAACATGGAAACGATAAACCTGAAGAGTAGATATTGAAGAGAGATGCAAAGAGAAAGAAAGAAATGCAAAGTTGGACGAGAATACAAAATGGATAGAAATTGGGCTGATTCTTTGTCTTGTACCGATTAATCCCTTCGGTCTATAAACAACAAGGAAAGAAATGTTGAAATCGCTACTAATATAATCAATATTTGCCTTTAAAAAATAAAGGCGCTATTAAAGGCATGCCCGTTTATTAGGATATATTGATGCGTCATCCCAAAGTGCCTTACAGATGGTTTATCACAAAGTGCGGAAAAGAAAGAGTCTTGCTTCTCTCTCTTCAAGAAAATTTGACAGATTTTCATTCCATAAGGTATCCCATCATTATCTCCTTCCTCACATCTGCATTATCTCATCATTATCTCCTTCCTCACCTCTGCATTGCTTTCTCTTTTCATCTCCACATTTCTCCCTTTCTCTCTGCATTTCTCCACATTTCTCTCATTCTCTATGCATCTCTCTTCTCTCATTCTCCCTTTCTCTCTGAATCTCTCCACATTTCTCTCATTCTCTCTGCATCTCTCCACATTTCTCTCATTTTCTATGCATCTCTCTCTAATATCTACGCTTTTGGTTTTATCTTCCATCTTAAGAAATTATTTGCATGCATGTTCTTTATATTAATATGTAGGTATGTAGCTATATTGCTGCAGATATTAAATGTATGCAGAAAATAGTTTGTCTTAATGGCGTTGAGGTATAACTCCGACCGCAATGGAAAGTAAATACCAAGAAATCTGCACTCATGACAAACTTCCTTTGAATTGATCTCCGTCTGCGCAGTCCTCATGGGCAGATCGCTGCAAGGGCGAAATGTTAGGCAACCTTGTGCATAAGGAGCAAGGAAAGGTGAAATACTAGGTTGAAGTAGTGTTATATGGAACCACCGAAAGTTTTCACAAACTATAATGGAAAGCTACAGCCGTTGCAGATTGTTTTCTCTCAATGTGGATGTGGGCATAAAGTGAAATCCTGCATAGGAGTGGAATGAAAGAAAATTAACTCAAGCATTGAATTATGCATCAGATTAAATCCGAAGAACCCGCTAACAAAATGCTGCATTTCAATATATTACAAGCTAAGAAGATCGTAAGATCGACTTCAGTATAGAAGCATAGAACAATCATTGCATAAAAGCATAGAAGGATCGATCATAGAGGATTAGCTTCATAGAAACATCATTCAGTCGTAAAATCAAGAGAAATGAAGCACAAATAACGAAAATGCTACGCATCGCTTTACTGGATAAACCGTGTTCATGTCTGTAGTTGCACGCGTGCGCACACACACACACACTCAGAGTTTCATTGAAATCGAAAGCCATTCTAATCTGAAAATCGAGCATGAAAAAGCTGCTATGCAGCATCGGATTCACCACCCTCTTAGAGAAGAAATTCTCAACTTGACGGACACATCATTTATTGTTCAGTAAGATTATAGCTCAAAAGCATTGACGAAAATGTTTGAATATGTAAGCAGGCCAAATTTGTCGACTGAAATCGACTTGCATGCAGAGAACGGAGTCATGTAAATTTTAACAGAACTTGTTTATAGGAAAGAAATTAAATTTTAACAGAACTTGTCTATAGGAAAGAAATTAAAGAAAATTCGACGCGAGAATGGAGTCATGTACCAAAATAAATCCGAAGAACTTAAAAATATATAGACTAACTTTGATAGTCTTTACAAGTATATGAGTTTTCATGTGATTTGGTGATAGTGAAGTTTTTGCCCTAATTTTCAAAATTTGACCAGCTTTGAATGCTATCATGGATTTTCTTGATTTCTTCCAAACTTTGCATATGAACTCCCTTTGACATCCTTCACACATCTTCGACTTCTCAAGGAATTGTAGCTACTTTTGTCAAATGTGTTTCTTGTAGGCCTTCACAAGTTAGAGAGGAGAGAAGATCTAGATGACATTTAGCCCTAGTGAACTTGTGATTTGTCTAGAAGCACCACTCTAGTTTCTTTGAAAAACAATAAGTACCACACATTAAATTCTTTCATAGGATACATAAGAAACATACAAGGAAAAATTGATCATACGCATGAACAAGACAACATGACATCAAGGCACATATGCACGAACAAGACAACATGACATCAAGGAACATATGCATGAAAGAAAGAAATTGCAACACACAACATGAATGTGCATTAACAAATAGGCAACATGTTTATGAATGAATGGGCAAAAATGGCAACATGTAAAGAAAGAAAAAATAAACATTATGTGCCAGAATGAATATTAAGTGGAAGTGAGTATATTTACTCATTTAAGGCACCAATTCTTCTCATCTTGAAGATAAATTTGTAACCTTTTCATAAATCAATCTACCTTAAATACAAATATAGACAAAGATTTAGGATTTTCAACTCACATCTTTCATTTTTATCTTAACTGTGTGTGTGTAAGTGTGTGTATATATATATATATATATATATATATATATATATATATATATATATATATATATATATATATATATATATATATATATATATATATATATATATATATATATATATATATATATATATATATATATATATATATATATATATATATATATATATATATAAGACAAAAGCGAAAAATATGTACCATCAAGTGATATCATCCTTTTCAACATCGAGAAATTGCACTCAGAGTTCCCTATTTGATGGGAAATCTCATGCTCCCCAAATCAGTGAGCACCTTATGAAGGCTCCACACATGCCCATATGCTCCTCACCACATGTAAGATGATGATAAATGGTGACAAAATACATATAGTGAATAAAAAAGTGACTAACAAAATAATTAATGCCTAAATATATAATTAAAATAGACATAAATTACTTAGAAACTCATGATGAAATAGATTCAATCTACAGTCTATAAATGTGAGGTCCCCATTCCTTGTAGATGTGAAGCTAATACGTCCTCTCTTTGCTATCAACACTGGCCAGGATCATGGACCCCTGCAATAGTGTCTACAACTCATGCTTAGTAATAAATGAGGGCTTTTGAGGCCCATTCTAAGTAGCGTCCCTCACACATCGATGTTGTATAGTTTCAATGAGCATATTCTTATGAGGAATAATTCAAACTCTATTTATCATGCTCCTTCAAATGAAATAAGGTGCACTTTTTATATTGCACCCCAACGAGTGATCATATGCATTGGTGCATAGCGATACCAACTTTGTTCTGGTGGGCAGATCCATCCTTATCACATGTATATACTTTGTATTCATCATGCTCATGTGCACCCCAAGCTATGTTGGGTGTGGTTTGAGTAGAAATTTGTGATGACGTAGGTGATTGTGGTGGTGTGGATGCATCATCACCACCAAAACATCTTCCACCTTAACATCTACCTCATGCTCAGTGCAATGAGCTAGATACTGCTAGTAGGGCTCTCTAAGATCAAACATATCTATGAGGCACTTGAGAATTGGATTGCTTACAAAACTTTCAAGATCCAATATCTAGAGATGCCACCTCTCATATAGGTATCCCCTATGCAATAGGTGGTCTAATAAGAGGATATGATGGAGAGGAATCTAGGAAGGACTTTGAGAAGAAGTCGAGATGATAGATGTGGCATACATACGTGATGCGAGTTACATTTGTACAAGATTCACGTGTGATAAGATCTTCTCGAACTTGGTATCACTATAGTAACATGGTATATTATCACCGGCCATGCTACAAAAAGAAACCAACATTAGCACTCTTTGATAAAAAGTAAATGATATTTATAAATAGATTTAATAAATAAGAAAGCCCTAACTAGTAAATAATAGGACCATAGCTCTAGTTCAACTATCGACCCTAAATTGTAGCATTACCTTCTAGTCCTAAACATGGATCTTTCTCTATCTCTCGAAATGGGGATCTTTTTCTCTCTCTAAATATTTCTCTTTCTCGATCTCTCTCTCTAAATGCGGTTCTTTCTTTCTCTATAAATCTAGTTCTAATTTTCAAGATGGGAGCATAGCAGCAATAGTGATGGATTCCAAGATGCATCATAGTAGCCAATATGGAATTTCCCACATGAGATATCACAAAAAGAGAGAATTTAGATTGAAAGAAAGAGACATCCACATTATGAGAAAGAGACACACATTATGAGAAAGAGCCACATTCTCTCTCAATGTAACATGTGGATCTTTATTTCACTTGAGTTTCTTTCTTTTTATAATATCTCATGTGCAAAATTCCTTGTTGGCAATGATGGTGCATCTTGCAAGACATCACAATTGTCCTTCTTCTCCATTCTTGACATTGTTTCTGAGGCCATTGAGCTTTATGATTAATTTCAAGTGTCAAAATTTGACATAACCCAGATTATATAGAGCCCTAGTTTTTTATATATTCATATGTATATACTAATAATAATCATAAACACCTATTTTCTATTTGCTCAATAATATAAAGTAATATTAATCATTAAATTCTAGTTTTTTTATAGATTAAGCTATATACACCAATATTAATGCTAAAACCTTTCTTTTATATATATTTAACTCTATATTAATATTGATATGAAAACCTTGATTCTATATGTATCTGATTATATATACCAATTTGAATCCTAGAGCCCTAGTTTTTATAAATTCTAAATCTCTAGTTTTTAATATATTTGATTATATATACAAATATTAATTATAACAACTTGGTTTCTTATATATTCATTTATATATATTTATCTGAATAGTAAAGACCAATTTTTTTATAATCAATTATATATACTAATATTAGCCTTACAACCCTAGTATTTCATATATTTAATTATATATAGTAATATTGATCCTTAAACTCTAGTTTCTCATATATTTATTTATATATACTAATCCTAATCCTAAAAGCTTACTTTTTTATAGATTTAATCATATAGACTAATAATAATCTTAGGAACTTTGTTTTTTACATATTGAATTATATATGCTAATATTAATCCTAAAACACTATTTTTGTTTAAGTTTTAATAAGAAATGCTAGTTCTAATCTTGAAATCCTAGCTTTTTGGTATTTAATATATATACTAATATTAATATTAAAACCTTGGTTTTTCATACATTTAATTATAGAAACCAATATAAATCCTAAAACTCAAGTTTCCTATGTATTTAATTTATACACTAATCTTTATCATAGAAGCTTAGTTCTTTATATATTTGATTAAATATGCTAATATTTATTATAGAACTTTAATTTTTTATCAATTTAATTATATATACCAATATTTATCATAAAATCCTATATTTGTATATGTTTGTTTATATATAGTAATGTTAATCATAAGATCATTATTCTAAGACACTTAATTATATATACTAATATTAATTCTCAAACCCTACTTTTTTATATTTTTAATTATATATAGTAGGATAAATCCCAAAATCCTAGTTTTTAATTTTTTAAATTATAAATACAAACATTAATCTATTATTTAAATATATGAACTAATATATATAATAAAACTCTAGATTTTAGTAAACCTAATTATATATACTAATTTTAATCCTAAAACCCTAGTGTTTATATATATTTTATCATGTATACTGATATTAATCATAAAACCCTAATTTTTAATAAGTTTAATGAATAATACTAATATTAATCCTATATTTAATTATATATATCGTATAAATTATTTTAAAACCTGAATTGTTTTTAAAATTGATTATATAAACTAGAATTTATCGTTCAACCAAAATTTTAATACATTTGAATTTATATACTAATATTAATTCTATGATGCTAATTATCAATGTATGTGTGTTTATGTGTATTTATGAATGAACCTATGCATGTATGTGTGCATGTATGTATGTATGTGTGTATGTATTTATGTATGTATGTATGTATGTATGTATGTATGTATGTACATATGTATGTACATCTATATGTATGTATGTATGTACATCTATATGTATGTATGTATGTATGTATGTATGTATGTATGTATGTATGTATGTTTGTATGTATGAATGTATGTATGTATGAATGTATGTCTGAATTATGTATGTATGTATGTATGTATGCATGTATGTATGCATGTAAGTGTTTATGCATGCATGTGTATATGTATGTGTGTATGTATTTATGTACATGTATCTATGTATGTATGTTTGTATGTTTGTGTGTATATGTATGTATGTATGCATGCATGTACCTGTGTATGCATGTATGTGTGTGTGTATGTGTATGCATGTATGTATGTGTGTATGTTTATATGTATGTGTGTATATACATATGTATATATGTATGTATGTATGTATACATGTATATGTATAATATTAGCATATATACATACACACATACACACACACACACACACATATATATATATATATATATATATATATATATATATATATATATATATATATATATATATATATATATATATATATATATATATATATATATATATATATATATATATATATATATATATATATATATATGTGTGTGTGTGTGTGTGTGTGTGTGTGTGTATCTGTAATATTAGTATATAGATGTTTCTGTATGTATGCATGCATGTTTATGTATGTGTGTGTGCATGTATGTATGTACGTATGTATGTATGTATGTATGTATGTATGTATGTATGTATGTATGTATGTATGTATGTATGTATGTATGTGTTTATGCATGTATGTATGTGTACATGTATGTGTGTTTGTATGCATCTATGTATATGAGTATGTAAATATGCATGTACATGTGCATGCGTGTATGTGTATGTATGTGTGTATGTATGTATGTATGTATGTATGTTTGTATCTATATAGGTATATATGTATGTATGTAAGTATGTGCATATATATATATATATGTTTGTTTGTATTTGTGTATATGTATGTGTGTATGGTCTTTTTACACCCGTCCATATGGCTGTTTTTCTCACAAGCATGGTATATGTTTCTGGTAAAAGTGTACATGTATTCCTTCCAATACATCAAAGCAAAGAAGCCCCACCAAAGCGTACATATTGATGGGAGATGCAAGGAGAAAGAAATAAATGTGGAGCTAAAGAGGGACATATAGGGAGAAATGCAAAGTTGAAGGAGAATGCAGAATGGATAGAAATTGGGCTGATTATTTGTCTTCTTCCGTCTATAAACAACAAGAATAGAAATGTTGAAATTGTTAATAATATAAAATCAATATTTTCGTTCCAAAAAATGAAGGCATGTGCGTTTATTCGGTCTATAAACTACGAGAATAGAGTCTTCCTTCTCTTTGTTCAAGAAAATTTGAGAGATTTTCAATCCAAAAGGTATTAATAACAACAATAACTTGTATTCAAACCAATCTCTATCTATGTATGTATGTATGACATATGCATGTATGCATTATCTCCTTTCTAAGCTCTGTATTGCTTTCCCTTCCCGGCTCCACGTTTTGTCCATTTCTCTCTACATCTCTCCACGTTGTGCATAAGGAGCAAGGAAAGGTGAAATACCAGGTTGAAGTAGTGTTATATGGAACCACCGAAAGTTTTCACAAACTATAATGGAAAGCTAAAGCCGTTGCAGATTGTTTTGTCTCAATGTGGATGTGGGCATAAAATGAAATCCTGCATAGGAGTGGAACGAAAGAAAATTAACTCAAGCATTGAATTATGCATCAGATTAAATCCGAAGAACCCACTAACAAAACGTTGTATTTCAATATATTACAAGCTAAGAAGATCGTAAGATCGACTTCAGTATAGAAGCATAGAACAATCATTGCATAGAAGCATAGAAGGATCGATCATAGAGGATTACCTGCATAAAAACATCATTCAGTCGTAAAATCAAGAGAAATGAAGCACAAATAACGAAAATGCTACGCGTCGCTTTACTGGATAAACCGTGTTCATGTCTGTAGTTGCGCGCATGCACACACACACACACACACACACTCAGAGTTTCATTGAAATCGAAAGCCATTCTAATCTGAAAATCGAGCATGAAAAAGCTGCTATGCAGCGTCAGATTCACCACCCTCTTAGAGAAGAAATTCTCAACTTGACGGACACATCATTTATTGTTTAGTAAGATTATAGCTCACAAGCATTGACGACAATGTTTGAATATGTAAGCAGGCCAAATTTGTCGACTAAAATCGACTTGCATGCAGAGAACGGAGTCATGTAAATTTTAACAAAACTTGTCTATAGGAAAGAAATTAAATTTTAACAGAACTTGTCTATAGGAAAGAAATTAAAGAAAATTCGACGCGAGAATGGAGTCATGTATCAGATTAAATCCGAAGAACTTAAAAATATATAGACTAACTTTGATAGTCTTTACAAGTATATGAGTTTTCATGTGATTTGGTGATAGTGAAGTTTTTGCCCTAATTTTCAAAATTTGACCAGCTTTGAATGCTATCATGGATTTTCTTGATTTCTTCCAACCTTTGCATATGAACTCCCTTTGACATCCTTCACACATCTTCGACTTCTCAAGGAATTGTAGCTACTTTTCTCAAATGTGTTTCTTGTAGGCCTTCACAAGTTAGAGAGGAGAGAAGATCTAGATGACATTTAGCCCTAGTGAACTTGTGATTTGTCTAGAAGCACCACTCTAGTTTCTTTGAAAAACAATAAGTACCACACATCAAATTCTTTCATAGGATACATAAGAAACATACAAGGAAAAATTGATCCTACACATGAACAAGACAACATGACATCAAGGAACATATGCACGAACAAGACAACATGACATCAAGGAACATATGCATGAAAGAAAGAAATTGCAACACACAACATGAATGTGCATTAACAAATAGGCAACATGTCTATGAAAGAATGGGTAAAAATGGCAACATGTAAAGAAAGAAAAATAAACATTATGTGCAAGAATGAATATTAAGTGGAAGTGAGTATATTTACTCATTTAAGGCACCAATTATTCTCATCTTGAAGATAAATTTGTAACCTTTTCATAAATCAATCTACCTTAGATACAAATATAGACAAAGATTTAGGATTTTCAACTCACATCTTTCATTTTTATATTAAGTGTCTGTGTATATATATATATATATATATATATATATATATATATAAGACAAAAGCGAAAAATATGTACCATCAAGTGATATGATCCTTTTCAACATCGAGAAATTCCACTCAGAGTTCCCTATTTGATGGGAAATCTCATGCTCCCCAAATCAATGAGCACCTTATGAAGGCTCCACACATGCCCATATGCTCCTCACCACATGTACGATGATGATAAATGGTGACAAACTACATATAGTGAATAAAAAAGTGAGTATCAAAATAATTAATGCCTAAATATATAATTAAAATAGACATAAATTACTTAGAAACTCACGATGAAATAGATTCAATCTACAGTCTATAAAGGTGAGGTCCCCATTCCTTGTAGATGTGAAGCTAATACGTGCTCTCTTTGCTATCAACACTGGCCAGGATCATGGACCCCTGCAATAGTGTCTACAACTCATGCTTAGTAATAAATGAGGGCTTTTGAGGCCCATTCTAAGTAGCTTCCCTCACACATCGATGTTGTATAGTTTCAATGAGCATATTCTTATGAGGAATAATTCAAATTCTCTTTATCATGCTCCTTCAAATGAAATAAGGTGCACTTTTTATATTGCACCCCAACGAGTGATCATATGCATTGGTGCATAGCGATACCAACTTTGTTCTGGTGGGCAGATCCATCCTTATCACATGTATATACTTTGTATTCATCATGCTCATGTGCACCCCAAGCTATGTTGGGTATGGTTTGAGTAGAAATTTGTGATGAGCTAGGTGATTGTGGTGGTGTGGATGCATCATAACCACCAAAACATCTTCCACCTTAACATCTACCTCATGCTCATTGCGATGAGCTAGATACTGCTAGTAAAGGCTCTCTAAGATCAAACATATCTACGAGGCACTTGAGAATTGGATTGCTTACAAAACTTTCAAGATCCAATATCTAGAGATGCCACCTCTCATATAGGTATCCCCTATGCAATAGGTGGTCTAATAAGAGGATATGATGGAGAGGAATCTAGGAAGGACTTTGAGAAGAAGTCGAGATGATAGATGTGGCATACATACGTGATGCGAGTTACATTTGTACAAGATTCACGTGTGATAAGATCTTCTCGAACTTGGTATCACTATAGTAACATGGTATATTATCACCGGCCATGCTACAAAAAGAAACCAACATTAGCACTGTTTGATAAAAAGTAAATGATATTTATAAATAGATTTAATAAATAAGAAAGCCCTAACTAGTAAATAATAGGACCATAGCTCTAGTTCAACTATCAACCCTAAATTTTAGCATTACCTTCTAGTCCTAAACATGGATCTTTCTCTATCTCTCAAAATGGGGATCTTTTTCTCTCTCTAAATATTTATCTTTCTCGATCTCTCTCTCTAAATGCGGTTCTTTCTCTCTCTATAAATCTAGTTCTAAGTTTCAAGATGGGAGCATAGCACCAATGGTGATGGATTCCAAGATGCATCATAGTAGCCAATATGGAATTTCCCACATGAGATATCACAAAAAGAGAGAATTTAGATTGAAAGAAAGAGCCATCCACATTATGAGAAAGAGACACACATTAGGAGAAAGAGCCACATTCTCTCTCAATGTAACATGTGGATCTTTATTTCACTTGAGTTTCTTTCTTTTTATAATATCTCATGTGCAAAATTCCTTGTTGGCAATGATGGTGCATCTTGCAAGACATCACAGTTGTCCTTCTTCTCCATTCTTGACATTGTTTCTGAGGCCATTGAGCTTTATGATTAATTTCAAGTGTCAAACTTTTACATAACCCAGATTATATAGAGCCCTAGTTTTTTATATATTCATATGTATATACTAATAATAATCATAAACACCTATTTTCTATTTGCTCAATAATATAAAGTAATATTAATCATTAAATTCTAGTTTTTTTATAGATTAAGCTATATACACCAATATTAATGCTAAAACCTTTCTTTTTGTATGTACATCTATATGTATGTATGTATGTATGTATGTATGTATGTATGTATGTATGTATGTATGTATGTTTGTATGTATGTATGTATGTATGTATGTATTTATGTATGTATGTATGTATGTTTGTATGTATGAATGTATGTATGTATGAATTATGTATGTATGTATGCATGTATGTATGCATGTATGTATGCATGTAAGTGTTTATGCATGCATGTGTATATGTATGTGTGTATGTATTTATGTACATGTATCTATGTATGTATGTTTGTATGTTTGCGTGTATATGTATGTATGTATGCATGCATGTACCTGTGTATGCATGTATGTGTGTGTGTATGTGTATGCATGTATGTATGTGTCTATGTTTATATGTATGTGTGTATATACATATGTATATATGTATGTATGTATACATGTATATGTATAATATTAGCATATATACATACACACATACACACACACATACATATATATACGTGTGTGTGTGTGTGTATCTGTAATATTAGTATATAGATGTTTGTGTATGTATGCATGCATGTTTATGTATGTGTGTGTGCATGTATGTATGTATGTATGTATGTATGTATGTATGTATGTATGTATGTATGTATGTGTGTATGCATATATGTATGTGTACATGTATGTGTGTTTGTATGCATCTATGTATATGTGTACGTAAATATATATGTACATGTGCATGCGTGTATGTGTATGTATGTGTGTATATATGTATGTATGTATG
Organism: Ceratopteris richardii; assembly: GCA_020310875.1. Lineage (NCBI taxonomy): Eukaryota > Viridiplantae > Streptophyta > Polypodiopsida > Polypodiales > Pteridaceae > Ceratopteris > Ceratopteris richardii. The sequence goes on from CM035438.1 coordinate 57,948,287, forward strand.
TATGTTTGTATCTATATAGGTATATATGTATGTATGTAGGTATGTGCATATATATATGTTTGTTTGTATTTGTGTATATGTATGTGTGTATGGTCTTTTTACACCCATCCATATGGCTGTTTTTCTCACAAGCATGGTATATGTTTCTGGTAAAAGTGTACATGTATTCCTTCCAATACATCAAAGCAAAGAAGCCCCACCAAAGCGTACATATTGATGGGAGATGCAAGGAGAAAGAAATAAATGTGGAGCGAAAGAGGGACATATAGGGAGAAATGCAAAGTTGAAGGAGAATGCAGAATGGATAGAAATTGGGCTGATTCTTTGTCTTCTTCCGTCTATAAACAACAAGAATAGAAATGTTGAAATTGTTAATAATATAAAATCAATACTTTCCTTCCAAAAAATGAAGGCATGTGTGTTTATTTGGTCTATAAACCACGAGAATAGAGTCTTCCTTCTCTTTGTTCAAGAAAATTTGACAGATTTTCAATCCAAAAGGTATTAATAACAACAATAACTTGTATTCAAACCAATCTCTATGTATGTATGTATGTATGTATGTATGCATGTATGCATTATCTCCTTTCTAAGCTCTGTATTGCTTTCCCTCCCTGGCTGCACGTTTGTCCATTTCTCTCTGCATCTCTCCACGTTTCTCTCTTTCTCATATTCTCTATACATCTCTCTTTAATATCTACTCTTCTGGTTTTATTATGCATGTTCTTTATATTAATCTGTTTTCTCTCATTCTCTATGCATCTCTCTTTAATATCTACTCTTCTGGTATGCATGTGTGTTTATGTATGTGTCTGTGTATGTATGTATGTATAGCTACATGTATGTGTGTATGTATGTATCTATGTATATATGTATGTACATATGTGTGTATGTGTATGTATTTGTGTATGTATGTACGTATGTATGTTTGTATCTATGTATATATATACGTATGTATGTAGGTATGTGCATATGTGTATGTTTGTATGTATTATATGTATGTGTGTATGGTCTTTTTACACCCGCCCATATGGTTGTTTTTCTCCCAAGCACGACATATGTTTTTGGTGAAATTGTACATGTATTCCTTCCGATACATCAATGCATAGAAGTCCCACGAAATGGATTTTCAAGGATCCTTCACATATAGTTACAATGTAAGCTTTCAATATTTGCAGTAGACTAGTTATGTACATATAGATCAATACAAAAATCATGCTTGGAAATCAATTTTTAAGATGGAAACCAGAAACCCAAAGAGTACATATTGAAGAGAGATGCAAAGAAAAAGAAAGAAATGTAGAGCTGAAGAGGGACATATAGAAAGAAATGTAGAGCTGAAGAGGGACATATAGGGAGAAATGCAAATGTGAACGAGAATACAGAATGGATAGAAATTGGCCTGATTCTTTGTGTTGTATCCATTAATCCCTTTCGTCTATAAACAACAAGAATAGAAATGTTGAAATCGTTAATAATATAAGATCAATATTTGCCTTCAAAAATATAGAGGCGCTACAGAACTTGTCGTAATGACGCTGCCGTATAACTCCGACAGCAATGGAAAATAAATACCGAGAAATCTACGCAGTCCGTATGGGCAGATCGCCGCAAGGGCGAAATGTTAGGGAACCCCAGGAGTGAACACGAAATCGTAGTTGGCGCAGGGAGCGAGGAAAGGTGAACTCTAATGGAGAGCTAAAGCCGTTGTGGAGGTGGGCATAAAATGAAAGAAAATTCCGAAGAACACAAGCTAACAAGATCGTAAGATCGAACTTGAGTATAGACGCATAGAAGAATCATTTAAAGAAGCATACAAGGATCATCGAGGATTAGCTGCATAGAAGGATCATCGAGGGTTAGCATCATTCAGTCGTAAAATCAAGAGAATTGAAGCACAAATAATGAAAATGCTACGCATAGCTTTACTGGATAAACCCTGTTCATGTCTGTAGTTGCACACACTCAGAGTCTCATTGAAATGGAAAGCCATTCTAATCTGAAAATCGAGCATGAAAAAGCTGCTATGCAGCGTCGGATTCACCACCCTCTTACAGAAGAAATTTTCAACTTCACGGACACATCATTTATTGTTCAGTAAGATTGTAGCTCAGAAACATTGATGACAATGTTTGAATATATAAGCAGGCGAAATTGTCGACTGAAATCGAGTTGCATGCAGAGAGCAGTATAGACGCTTTTCCTGTAAATTTTAACAGAACTTGTCTATATAGGAAAGAAGATTCAACGCGAGAATGGAGTCATGTATCAGATCAAATCCGAAGAACTTGCTCATCTCCTGAAAAGGTGTCCACAATATAAACTGATTGTTGAATATAACGCTGTCTCTCAATATTACAAGCTCATAAGATCTCTTTTCTCATGAAAAATAGCTTGTCGTAAAATTTCAATGTCCCAAGCATCGTCGAAAAACACAGTTTGTTGTATGTTTTCTATAGCCTCTCGCTCTTGTCGTCTCCATTCTTGGAGAAACGAAGACAACAACTTTTGCTGCGGTTGTTGTCCGATGCATCGTTCACGTTTAGAATCTGATTGTACTCTCTGCTTCAACTTCTTGAACTCCGCTAATTTCTTCCAATAATCTGCAAGACGGTATTCTTTGATCGATCGCTTATCTGTTGGAAATTCCTGGGATGATGAGCTAGGCTTTTTTCTCTTTTTCGGCTCTACAGAAGATTGAATGTGAGTAGTAGCTTCGGCTTTGTCATCAATGTTCACGTTCATTTCTATGGACTTCATCTTGGCCTTTTCAATGGTTGCGCTGAACCGCCGAAGTAATCTGTTGCGCCTATCTTCTACAGGTTCCGGCGCCGTTGTTGTTGCTTTTGTCGGTCTTTCCATGACAAGCTCGATACTCTGTCTGAGTGTATATATGCGCGCAGAGCGTAGTGTGCTGTTATGCGAAGACAGACATATTTCTTTCGTTTATATAGAGGAGGCTAAAAACCAACGAGCTTTTGCGTTTCCATTACGAGCTTTTGCATTTCCATTTGTGTTTCTATGATTTGGGTTTCCATTTGCGTTTGAAAGGTTTGTATGGTCTTTGAATGTTTGAGTGTTATCTTGATTATTATTTCACAAGGATGTCATTATTATTTTGCTATATGAATGTCATGAACATTGATATTGTATCCATATTATGATTTTATTTACAAACCCAAAGAATTCAACATTTAGTGACCCTTGTTTTCACGAACTTTAGTTATTTGGTAATTTGAAAAGATATTTTAGATGATGTGATATTTCAAATTATCCAATAATGAATGCTATGATTTATAAAAGTCCTTTTTACTTGCATATTTCTTATAAAATAGGTTTTTATAGTTTTTTTAATGTTTTATCTTTGTCATATTTCACAAGAAGCGTGGATGAGTACTATTTTGCTATATGGATTTCATTTACAAAGCGAAACAATTCAAGATAGTTATGAATAAACAATGCGTGAGAACGAGACAAACAAGAAATGCTTGAGAAAGAGCCAAACAAGACTCTCTCCTGTTGGCTTACGTAATTGTTTTAATAAACCTTAATGGCTCATAAATGAAACATTTTCACCTATTTAATTGATATTTTTAGAGAATTTTCTAGATATTCATTTTCATCTAGTCCTAATAAAATTTATTTTCATCATATTCAACTTTGACTTCAAAATCTTAAGGAAGTGTCCATGCTTCTCATATAAAGTTGTAAAACTTTTCTTCAACCAAATCCTTCTCAAGAATCTGCAACCTCTACTCGAAACATAAGTGGACAAATTTCTCACCTTGAGAACTCCAAAAGTTGCAAGTTGATACTTCATCTTTTCATATTCTTCCTTGGTGAAATGTGATAGTACCTGCTTGACTTTCTTTTGGCTAACTCCACCTCTCAATCAAGTAATAGGATCTGATGGAACAACTTTTTGAATACAAGCATGTATCCAAAAATCTAGACAAACATAGAAAGTAGATTCTTCAACTGATTGGTACATCAAAAATCTGAATTTTATGAAGTTTTTTGAAAATATTGAATATCAGGTAACTTTTCCAAACACAAAACCTCAACCCAAGTCTTCAACATCTGATACAAAAAACTCTTTTACCTCAAGAGTTAGATAGAGAAGAAATATATTTCTTTGCAACTTGTCATATACCAAGTAGCTCTGTATTGACACTCCAAGAATTCTTTGAGGGAACATATAAGCCGCCTGCTCAAAAGCTTCAACTAAAACATAACTCAAACATATATGAGTCAAAACATATATCTGCTGCTTTTCTTTCTCTCAATGCAATTCTTTGTCAAACCTACTAAATCATGACCAGTTCGAGCATCTCATAATCATTGAACCAAGGTACAATAATTTTACTATGAACACATCATTGGCTTCTTTATCACTTAAGAAAGCTAATGCTTTGCTCATTGTACTAGCTAGAACATGGGCATGTTGTAGCTACATTTGTGATTTACAACCACCTTTAGGTTTAGGGATCTCATTTTTCTAAACTTTAGCATGCTAGAAAGTTACTTTCTATGTAAATTTCCTAGATAAACATCTATAACCTCAAGATGTTTACTTTCCCTTTCCTAACCATGATCAGTTAGGCTTAATGATTCTCTCATTTTTTTGTAGAAAATATACTTTAAAAGAAATCGAGGCTTTCATCATGTGATAAACTCTATCTTTATAATATTTTTTTCAAAAGGACATCATCATGTACTTGTCCTAACATATTTATGAACTTATTGCTTGTTTTGGGAAAATTTCACGGGCCAATTGAGATCCATTTTTTTGGAACTTCTTGTATTCACAAAAGATATATTCACCTTGAATATGATAGGAAAATGGCATGATTCATGAAAAAGAATTTTATGCTATTTCATTTAAGTTCTTGTCTTTAGGAGCTATCTCATTTCCTGAAGATCACTTATCTAAGTTTCATCTTGAAATTGTAAATCTCCTAGATGAAAGCACAAATTAACTCTCTAACTCAACTAAGAGGAAGAGATTGTTTAAAGTTTCCATGTTTCTTGGCACTCGCATCATTACAATAGTTGCAATCATTGAACCTAACATCCAAGTATTGAACTTTCAAAGTTCAATTGATGCTAAAGTTCACTCACTTTTCTTTTATTTCCATCACTTCTTTATATGTAATCAACTGAAAAGGTTCACTTCAAAGTGTTCATGGAATTAAAGAAATTATCTTCTATTATCATCCTACTTGAATGCATGAGAATTTATACAAGAAAGTGTAAAATCTCATATAAGTTCGCAACTAGTGATGTATTCTTGGCCATCAATATGACAAGAAAACTCAATGCTTGGATTTCTACTTGTGCCTAATTTTATTACGAAAGACATCTAACATACTTAATGTAATTATTAAGTAAGTATGTGATATCTAAATATCACCTAATGTCAAACTTGAGCTTGAAAAAGTAAGCTAGCTTTTGCAAACAATTATACCAATATATACGCAAATGCATGCGCTTGCATGTAAATGCATATGCTTGCATGCATCTGTTGGCATGTTTTTTCATGTTGTAAACTAACACAAGCGTTTCTCGAGCTTGCAATGCATGCACTTCATGCCTCTATACACAAACATACTAACATTGCTTCCTATAAAAGATATGACATGCTAGTGCACATGCTTGAGTGGATCAAGAAACGTTTCTAACAATAAGGAAGCTTATGTTGTGCATTCAAAGCATTTTCTTTAGGAAGGAGAAATACACAAACATTCATCCATTTCCATGCAGGGGATTTTGGATGCATGTCAAGTTTCTTAGTAATTGATGTGTTTTCTAATACATCTATGCTCAGCCATTTAGCTTTCATTAGTGTTCGTAAAACTCACATAAACATTTTCAATAGTGAAGACTTATACCATGCTTCAATGACAATTAAATGAAATCTACATGAAAGCAAAAAGTAGAGCAAGTATTGTTCAGTGTGTGCTTTATAGTCTAGGCAAGGATCTGCTTTTTAAGTAGAAGTAGGTAGCAAAAGATAAGGATTTACTTGTGTGCTCACACCAACAAGGACTTGAGATCAAGCACGGGCTTCCATGTGAAGGATTTCTTCTTATGGAACATAGGCATTTGATATGCACCAAAGAAGCCTCTACAACAATAAACATAACCATAAGGCACTACATGTTCATTCTTATGATAGATCCTTCAACTTTGATATGCCACGGGATAAAGTTTGATTTTCCACCATTTGATGTGGGTGCCTTCTTGTCTTACCATATCACAACTATGTTGTGCGACATCCAAAATCACTATAAATATAGGAAATCAAGTTCAAATTTGGATGTCTCAAGTAGTTGAGCAAATGGATAGATCATTATCTTGCTCATGCCATGTAGTATGTTCCATCCTTGTTTCTCTCATGTATTGAGTACAAACTTTTACTCTTTGCCCAGATAGTAGCACACCAAATTCTGAATCAAACAAAACATGTGAAACTATGCCAGTCATGCCCATAATTTGAACCCATAACCTCATGAATGGGCAACATAGAATCATTTGCCTCTTAAAACACCTTGAAAGGAGTAAGAATTATGCATGATCATCTTCTTTAGATGCATGAGAATCGATGAGTGCCTCAAGGTAGAAGCACTCATGAGGATAAAGAGAAAAAAGAGATCAAAGTGTTTGCTAAGTTGTGAAGACAACGATGAGCTTCAAAAGGTCTCCATGGAAGCTCCATGATGGGCTTTAATACTTATGCAAAAAACTACCTATTATGACCACTACCTGCAAAAGAGATGACCACTACCTACAAAAGAGATGACTCTCCTTTCAACCTTATGCCTCTGTATATAGCTCTCTCTAGGGGTCTACCTACTATGGTAGGTGGTTGCTCACCATCCAAGTGTCGTCCATGTAAGTACATGTGTACCAAGTGTCCTTGTTAACTAGGTTTAACTCAAGTGGATGCTTCTAGAAGGCTCTAGAGCTCTTCGAGCAAATATGTCAATGAATATTTGCAAGATAAATGTATCGAGAGAGAGGTCACTAACTAGGTACTCTCCTCAACTGAATGGTGTTGGTGAAAGGAGGAATAGAACCCTCATTGGGACATCTATGACTATGCTTGAAGAAAGTAAGCTACCACACTACCTATGGGTAGAAGCAATATTTACCCTAGTTTATCTTTTCAATAGACTACCATCCAAATCACTTCAATGTATTAATCCCTATGAAGCCTAGAATCAAAAAAAGCCAAGTCTAGGCCATTGCAAAGTCTTTGGTTGTTAAGCATGAGTGCATATACCTTCACAAATCGGAGGGAAACTAGATAACAGCGGAACTGAGGCTGTGATCATTGGATATCAACACAAATGGGCTACAAATTCTACAATCCAACCACAAAGAGATCCCCTATAAGCAAGGATGTCGTATTTGAAGAACATAGGTCATGGTATGAAGAAGACAAGCAGGAGGTAAACCTACCCTATGATCTTGATACATATTTTCTCCCATTAGACAATAAGTATGATGCCCAAGTACGACTCAAGAAGTGAATCAAAACAAGAACAAAATGAGAAAGAGAGAGATTACAAACTATGGAAATCTAGAGCGAAGGCCAAGATGAAGAATGCTCCAAAACAACCATTATTTTATGATGTGATAGGCAAAGATGTTGCTCAAATGAGCACATTGGTTCCTGAAAAATACTTCAAATTACTTATTTCAGAATTCCATACACATCCGTTCAAAATTCTACAGCTAGTGAAAATGGTGAGTGACGTCATATGGAGTGTCCAAGGCGGTCAAATCCAAGTGTCATGTTGGAGAGGTGAATGGACTTTGATTTAGTTTCACCGAGCTATTAACTGCGACATATGGACTGCACCTCAACCATGTGGAGATAAATCAATTTATATATCCATTTTGAAAATTAATGTTATATGTATTATGAATAAGTGGTTTTCAAGCGCAATGAAGAGTAGGAAGGTAATAAGCAAATAGTAGATGATGGAAAGTAATGTAAATCTACTTAAATGGATTTTGTCAAAACGTGCAACATTTTTGGTGGGGATGAAAATATATTTAAGAAGTGGGAAGTGCAAAGTTAAGTACAAACTAAAGTTTGATAATTATCAACAAAAAGTTAGAAGGGTCCCCTGTTGAAAGGGCTAACATGGGTTGCGATTTATTTTTTTTGGTTTTAATAAAAGGAAGTTTGAAGGAGGACTAGTCCCCCTTGCTTGAACTAATAAGAGAGGAAGTTTACAAAGAAGGGGCATAGTGCCCTTGGGATCCCCATATCCTATAGAGTGGGGGTGGCACGACTGGAAGGCACGATATTGTGGACTGCATGAAGTGGGAAGAGACCTACATTTTAGAGAGATTTGTAGTAAATGCTAATAAACTTTTCATTGCCCTCATGGGCAGCCCACTTTGATCACGTTATTTTGAAACACGAAAATCTTATGGTGTCTGAAGGGAGGGTACTTCTTGCAATTACATATTCTTCTGCCTAACAAGCTAAGGGATCTTTTCGTTGACCATTCTTTTGGATGATCATTGAACTTGTCTCCACTTCTTTCTTTCCATTTCTTCCATAGTGCTGCCTCCTATGACATTCCACAATTCAGAGGAGCAATTGATCACATCTCCAAATAATTCTTATTTCTAGTTAATTGGACTCTCTAAACTCAAAATCCTCATAAGTTCCTAATAGAGCGAGAGAATCCTAGGGCATGGAAAGAAGAGAGGATGCCACAAATACTTGAACTCAAATTACCATCTAATACAAGGAGAGCTTAGACACCATCTCCTCGTAAGGGAGATATACAAATTTAGGTACTTCGTAAGATTCAAATTCTTATCCAATTCGTTGTTGTTGATCCATCTCAACCCTTGAATCTTCACATCATGCTTTAGAAGAAACCGAGTCTTAAGGTTCTCCGAACAATTGATTCTTTGTCTTAAAAGGCACTAATCTTCAAAGTGTCCTCAAATTTGATCTAGTGGATTCTCTCTTGATTCCATAGATGTTTCACATATGAAACCCTTTATTCCATAGCTTCCTTGCTCTTACGAGGTTCTTGGAGTAATTTTTTTCAATTCCCACAATAGGGAACCAAATGGAATCATTTTTTCTAATCTTAGATGCCCACTTCCAATCTTCATTGACCTTGACATATGATATCATCTTGTTCCAATTGCTGCACAAGGAGAAGACCAAGCCTGAACCCTTAAAAGTCATTGAAAAGGAGAAAGCAATAGAGTGAGAAGATCATGCCCCTTCCACCAAGGAAGATTGGCGTGATGGAAAGCTAAACAACTAAGTCCATCATGCACATACAATAGCAAAGAGAAGTGGAGCAAGCGGGCAACCTTGTTTAATAGAACATTTTAAAATAATTGCCTCATGGATTTGAATGTTGATATTAATACAAGCCGACAAATTTTCCATAAGTGTTGAGATCATCTTGATGAATCTTGAACCTCAACCAAGATCTCTCATGGATTGGAGAATGAAGTCATGCTTAAACTGGTCATAAGCTTTGTCAAAATCAATCTTGATGAAGATGATATTTTGAGAAGAATGTTTATCAAACTCAAGGCCCTGAAACACGTGAATAATTACCTCCAAGATGGTTCTATCCTTTATAAACCCCTTTTCATCCTCATTGATCCATGTGCAAAGATGGAAAGATATCTGATTAGCGAGGATCTTTGCGAAGGTCTTATAACAAATTTGTAACCTAGTGATAGGCCACCAGTTATGAATCTTGTTTTTTCTATCCTACTTGTGAATAATCTTGATTACAACTTCCTTAAGAATGTTAGTTAGAGCACAAAAGTGTAGGACTTCCTACCAAACTAGGCATAATAGTTTCACCAAAACACTTTTGAATGTCTTGAAGAGCTCATTGGTAAGACCATCCAAACCCGAGCTTTTATCATTGGGCAGAGAATCAATCACTTTTACTATTTCTAGGTTAGTGATGGGGGAATCAAGGAGATGCACCATATTTGAAAAAAATCTTTTGATTCTAATTCTAGAGATGGTAGCCATGCAATCACACCTTTAAGAAGAGAGCAGAGTGGATACGACGAGGAGCTGCATGAAGTGGTTGGTGACTAGTCTTGTATTCTCTTTAGTAGTAGTCCATTTCACTCTCTGATTGTCAATCATGTATGGGATCCTTCCATGTGCCATTTATTCTTCTTCTTTAGGAGTTTATATATTTCTTTACTCAATTTATCAGCTTTCTTGGCCTACAAATCCCCCTTTCTAGATGTAAATTCAATATCAAAAATATTAAAATAAAGCATTCCCTCTACTAGGGATATAAAGATCATAGGGAAGGATCAAAATGTAGATATAAGAGATTTTCTCGGAGAAGGTTTACATTAATAATATAGTTACTTAGTATGAACACATGTTCCCCATCCTCTTGGAAAACATATGGAAAACCAAGTGTGCAATTTCTAGGTGTCATTGAGCTATTAACTGCAACATATTATGATGAAATACGTGTACAGAGACATATGGGCTGCCCCTCAACCATGTGGAGATAATTCACAGTATGTAAGAGCAAGCATCAAATGTTGGAATAATATCCATTTTGACGATTAATGCTATGTGTATTATGAATAAGTGTTTGTCAAGCAGAATGTAGAGTAATAAGGTTATAATAGGTTTAAGTACCCTCAACATCAAATCTATCTATAGACAAAAATCACATATATAAGGTAAAAAATTCTAGAAAATGAGACAAAATACAAAAATGTGTATCAAGAAAATGAGTGATAAAAAATGTGAGGGAGTATCGTGCAAAACAATTGTGTGAGTGAACTTTATGTACATACAAATTATATATACTAGACAAAAGAAAAAAATATGTACCATCAAGTGATATCATCCTTTTCAATGTTGAGAAATTGCACTCAGAGTTTCCTATTTGATGGGAGATCTCATGCTCTCCAAACCAATGAGCACCTTAGTAAGGCTCCACACATATCCATCCACTCCTCAAAACATGTACGATGATGATCAATGGTCACAAGCTACATATAATAAATAAACAGTGACTAATGAAATAATGCTAATATATATAATTGAAATAGACATAAATTACTTACAAACGCACGATGAAATAGCTTCAATCTACCAGTCCATAAATGAGAGGTACCCATGCCATGTAGATGCAAAGCTACTACCTCTCTTTGCTAGCAATAGCGGCCAAGATCATGCACCCATGCGATAGTGTCTACAACTCATGCTTAGTAATAAACAAGGGCTTTTGAGGCCCATTGTGAGTACCTTTCCTTGAGTATCCATGTTGTATAGTTTCAATGAGCATATTCTTATGAGGAATAATTCAATATCTCTTTATCCTACTCTTCCAATGAAAGAATATGCACTTTTTATATTGCACCCCAACAAGTGATCATATGCATTGGTGCATAACTATGCCAACTTTGTTCATGTGGACAAATCCATCCTTATCAAATGTATATAATTTGGATTTCTCATGCTCATGTGCACCCCAAGCTATGCTAGGTATGGTTGGAGTAGGTGGTTGTGATGATCCAAGTAATTGTGGTGGTGTGGATGCATCATCACCACCACAACATCTACAGCCACTTTAACATCTACATCATGCTCATTGCGATGAGCTAGCTACTACTAGTAAGGCTCTTTGAGATCCAATAGATCTATGAGCCAATTAAGAATTGGATTCCTCATAGAACTTTGGAGATGCAATATCAAGAGGTGCCACCTCTCATATATGCATTACCTATCCAACAGGTGTTCTCGTAAGAAGATATCATGGAGAGGAATCTAGGAATGACTTTGAGAAGAAGTCGACATGGTAGATGTGGTATACATATGTGATGCAAGTTTTAGTTGTACAAGATTCACATGTGATAATATCTCTTCAAACTTGGTGTCACTATAGTACCATGGTCTATTATCACCAGCCATGCCACAAAAGGGACCAACATTAGTAATGTTTAGTAAAAGTAAATAACGTCCAAAAAGAAATTCGAAAAATAAGAAAACTTTAACTAGTAAATAATAAGACCATATCTCTTGTTTAACTATCAACCCTAAATATTAGCATTACTTTGTATTCCCAAACATGGATCTTTCTTTATCTCTCTAAATGGGGGGTTTCTCTCTCTGTCTAAATGTTTCTCTTTCTCAATCCCTCTCTAGACATGGTTCTTTCTCTCACTACCGTAAGTGTCAAGATGGGAGCATAGTGACAATGGTAATGGATGCCAAGATGGATCATAGTAGCCAATACAAAATTTCCCACATGAGATATCATAGAAAAAGAGAAACTATACCGAAAGAAAGAGCCACAGATTATGAGAAAGAGCCTCATTCTCTCTCAATGTAACATGTGACTCTTTATTTTTTGATACATTAAGCTATATATACTAATATTAATATTAAAAAATTCATTTTTTATATGTTTAATTATATACTAATATTAATATGAAAACCTTGATTCTCTATATATTTGATTATATATACTAGTTTGAATCCTAGAGCCCTAGCTTTTATATATTTAAATTATGTATACTAATATTAATCGTAAAACCTAGTTCTTTATATATTCAATTATATTAATTTTAAAACTCTAGTTTTTAATATATTTAATTATATACACTCATATTTATCATAAAACCATAAATTTAATACATTTAATAATATATGAAAATATTAATTATAAAACCTTGGTTTCTTATATATTTATTTATATATACTAATTTTAATCCTAAAACCCAATTTTTTATATAATCAATTATATATACTAATATTAACCTTAACACCATAGTATTTCATATATTTAATTATATATACTAATATTAATCCTTAAACTCTAGTATCATATATAGTTATTTATATATACTAATGCTAATCCTAAAAACCTAGCTTTTAATATATTTAATCCTATATACTAATATCAATTTAAGGACCTTTGTTTTTTATATATTCAATTATATATGCTGATATCAATCCTAAAACACTATTTTTGTTTAATATTTAATAAGATATTATAATTTTAATCTTGAAATTATAGCTTTTATGTATTTAGTTATATATACTAATATTAATCCTAAAACCCTAACTTAACATAAATTTAATTGTAGACACCAATATAAATACTAAAACTTAAGTTTCCTATATATTTAATTAATGCACTAATTAATCATAAAACCTTAGTTCTTTATATATCTAATTAAAAATGATAATATTTTTTATAAAATAATAATTTTTAATCAATTTAATTATATATATTAATACTTATCATAAAATCTTATATATATAAATATAAATATATATATATATATATGTATATATATAGATTTGTCATTAAATCCTATTTTTAATACACTTAGTTATATATACGAATATTAATTCTAAAAATTTAGGTTTTTATATTTTTAATTGTATATGTTTATATAAATCCCAAAACCCTATTTTTTAATTTATTTAATTATAAATATAAATACTAACCTAGAAAGCTTAGATATTTGTATGTTTAACTAAATGAACTAAAATGTATTGTAAAACTCTAGATTTGAATAAATTTAATTATATATATAAATTATATAACTAGACAACTAGTATTTATATATGTTCTATTATGTATACTAATATTAATCATAAAACCCTAATTTTTAATAAGTTTGATGAAGAATTACTAATATTAATCCTAAAACCATAGTCTTCTATATATTTATTTATAAATATATTAATGTTAATCCTAAAATCCTAGTTGTTTATTGATATAATTATATAAACTAAAAATTATCACGAAACCCTAATTTTAATACATTGGGAGTTACACACTAATATTAATCCTAAGATGCTAGTTCTGAATGTATCTGTGTTTATGGGTTTATGTGTATTTACGAATGAATGTATACATGTATGTATCTGTATATATATATATATATATATATATATATATATATATATATATATATATATATATATATATATATATATATATATATATATATATATATATATATATATATATATGTATGTATGTATGTATGTATGTATGTATGTATGTATGTATGTATGTATGTATGTATGTATGTATGTATGTATGTATGTATGTATGTATGGATGTATGCATAATTAATACACCATTATTTATGATAAAACCATAGTACTTTATAAATTTAATTAAATATGATAATTTTTTTTTATTAAACCTTAATTTTTAATCAATTCAATTATATATACTAATATTTATCATAAAATCTTATCTTCATATATATTTATTTAAATATAGTAATATTTATCATAAAATCGTATTTTTAATACAATTAATTATATATACTAATATTGATTCTAAAAATTTAGTTTTTTGTATTTTTATTTGTATATACTAATATAAATCCGAAAAACCTATTTTTTAATTTATTTAATTATAAGTAAAAATATTAATCTACAAATTTAACTATATGAACTGATATTTATCATAAAACTCTAATTTAAGTATAGGAACTAATATTTCTCATAAAACTCTAGAATTTAATAAATTTAATAAATGTATGCATGCATGTGTATTTGTATGTGTGTATGTATGTGTGTACATGTATCTATGAATGTATCTTTGTATGTATGTGTTTATATGTATGTATGTATGTATGTATATTTGTATGTATGTATGTATGCATGTACCTGTGTATGCATGTATGTATGTATGTATGTATGTGTGTATGTGTATATGTATGTGTGTAGATATGTATGTGTATATGTATGTGTGTATGCATGTATGTATATATGTATGTATGTATGTATGTATGTATGTATGTCTATTATATTAGCATATACAAATACACACATAAATACACATATTTCCGTGTGTATGTATTTGCAATATTATTATATACATGTGTGTGTATGTATGCATCTATGTATGTAAATATGTACGTAAATATGTATGTACGTATGTGTGTGTATGTGTGTATGTATGCATCTATGTATATATGTATGTACGTATGTGTGTGTATGTATGCATCTATGTATATATGTATGTAAATATGTATGTACGTATGTGTGTGTATGTATATTTGTATCTATGTATGTATGTAGGTATGTGTGTATATGTATGTGTGTATGTATTTGTGTAAATGTGTGTATGGTCTTGTCCATATGCTTGTTTTTCACACAAGCACGACATATGTTTCTGATAAAATTGTACATGTATTCCTTCCGATACATCAATGCATAAAAGTCCCAACAGAGGGATTTTCAAGGATCCTTCACATTAGTTACAATGTAAAATTTCAATCTTTGCAATATAATATTATATACGTATAGATTAAAACAAAAAGCATGCATGGAAATCATCTTTTAACATGCAAACCATAAACCTGAAGAGTAGATATTGAAGAGAGATGCAAAGAGAAAGAAAGAAATGCAAAGTTGGACGAGAATACAAAATGGATAGAAATTGGGCTGATTCTTTGTCTTGTACCGATTAATCCCTTCAGTCTATAAACAACAAGAAAAGAAATGTTGAAATCGTTACTAATATAATCAATATTTGCCTTAGAAAAATAAAGGCGCTATTAAAGGCATGACCGTTTATTAGGATATATTGATGCGTCATCCCAAAGTGCCTTACAGATGGTTTATCACAAAGTGTGGAAAAGAAAGAGTCTTGCTTCTCTCTCTTCAAGAAAATTTGACAGATTTTCATTCCATAAGGTATCCCATCATTATCTCCTTCCTCACATCTGCATTATCTCATCATTATCTCCTTCCTCACCTCTGCATTGCTTTCTCTTTTCACCTCCACATTTCTCCCTTTCTCTCTGCATTTCTCCACATTTCTCTCATTCTCTATGCATCTCTCTTCTCTCATTCTCCCTTTCTCTCTGAATCTCTCCACATTTCTCTCATTCTCTTTGTATCTCTCCACATTTCTCTCATTCTCTATGCATCTCTCTCTAATATCTACGCTTCTGGTTTTATCTTCCATCTTAAGAAATTATTTGCATGCATGTTCTTCATATTAATATGTAGGTATGTAGCTATATTGCTGCAGATATTAAATGTATGCAAAAAATAGTTTGTCTTAATGGCGTTGAGGTATAACTCCGACCGCAATGGAAAGTAAATACCAAGAAATCTGCACTCATGACAAACTGCCTTTGAATTGATCTCCGCAAGGGCGAAATGTTAGGCAACCTTGTGCATAAGGAGCAAGGAAAGGTGAAATACCAGGTTGAGGTAGTGTTATATGGAACCACCGAAAGTTTTCACAAACTATAATGGAAAGCTACAGCCGTTGCAGATTGTTTTGTCTCAATGTGGATGTGGGCATAAAATGAAATCCTGCATAGGAGTGGAATGAAAGAAAATTAACTCAAGCATTGAATTATGCATCAGATTAAATCCGAAGAACCCGCTAACAAAACGCTGCATTTCAATATATTACAAGCTAAGAAGATCGTAAGATCGACATCAGTATAGAAGCATACAACAATCATTGCATAAAAGCATAGAAGGATCGATCATAGAGGATTAGCTGCATAGAAACATCATTCAGTCGTAAAATCAAGAGAAATGAAGCACAAATAACGAAAATGCTACGCGTCGCTTTACTGGATAAACCATGTTCATGTCTGTAGTTGCACGCGTGCGCACACACACACACACACACTCAGAGTTTCATTGAAATCGAAAGCCATTCTAATCTGAAAATCGAGCATGAAAAAGGTGCTATGCAGCATCGGATTCACCACCCTCTTAGAGAAGAAATTCTCAACTTGATGGACACATCATTTATTGTTCAGTAAGATTATAGCTCAGAAGCATTGACGATAATGTTTGGATATGTAAGCAGGCCAAATTTGTCGACTGGAATCGATGTGCATGCAGAGAACGGAGTCATGTAAATTTTAACAGAACTTGTCTATAGGAAAGAAATTAAATTTTAACAGAACTTGTCTATAGGAAAGAAATTAAATTTTAACAGAACTTGTCTATAGGAGTCATGTATCAGATTAAATCCAAAGAACTTAAAAATCTATAGACTAACTTTGATAGTCTTTACAAGTATATGAGTTTTCATGTGATTTGGTGATAGTGAAGTTTTTGCCCTAATTTTCAAAATTTGACCAGCTTTGAATGCTATCATGGATTTTCTTGATTTCTTCCAAACTTTGCATATAAACTCCCTTTGACATCCTTCACACATCTTTGACTTCTCAAGGAATTGTAGCTACTTTTGTCGAATGTGTTTCTTGTAGGCCTTCACAAGTTAGAGAGGAGAGAAGATCTAGATGACATTTAGCCCTAGTGAACTTGTGATTTGTCTAGAAGCACCACTCTAGTTTCTTTGAAAAACAATAAGTACCACACATTAAATTCTTTCATAGGATACATAAGAAACATACAAGGAAAAATTGATCATACGCATGAACAAGACAACATGACATCAAGGAACATATGCACGAACAAGACAACATGACATCAAGGAACATATGCATGAAAGAAAGAAATTGCAACACACAACATGAATGTGCATTAACAAATAGGCAACATGTCTATGAATGAATGGGCAAAAATGGCAACATGTAGAGAAAGAAAAAATAAACATTATGTGCAAGAATGAATATTAAGTGGAAGTGAGTATATTTACTCATTTAAGGCACCAAATATTCTCATCTTGAAGATAAATTTGTAACCTTTTCATAAATCAATCTACCTTAAATACAAATATAGACAAAGATCTAGGATTTTGAACTCACATCTTTCATTTTTATCTTAAGTGTGTCTGTGTGTGTATATATATATAAATATATATATATATATATATATATATATATATATATATATATATATATATATATATATATATATATATATATATATATATATATATATATATATATATATATATAAGACAAAAGCGAAAAATATGTACCATCAAGTGATATCATCCTTTTCAACATCGAGAAATTGCACTCAGAGTTCCCTATTTGATGGGAAATCTCATGCTCCCCAAATCAATGAGCACCTTATGAAGGCTCCACACATGCCCATATGCTCCTCACCACATGTAAGATGATGATAAATGGTGACAAACTACATATAGTGAATAAAAAAGTGACTAACAAAATAATTAATGCCTAAATATATAATTAAAATAGACATAAATTACTTAGAAACTCATGATGAAATAGATTCAATCTATAGTTTATAAATGTGAGGTCCCCATTCCTTGTAGATGTGAAGCTAATACGTCCTCTCTTTGCTATCAACACTGGCCTGGATCATGGACCCCTGCAATAGTGTCTACAACTCATGCTTAGTAATAAATGAGGGCTTTTGAGGCCCATTCTAAGTAGCTTCCCTCACACGTCGATGTTGTATAGTTTCAATGAGCATATTCTTATGAGGAATAATTAAAATTCTCTTTATCATGCTCCTTCAAATGAAATAAGGTGCACTTTTTATATTGCACCCCAACGAGTGATCATATGCATTGGTGCATAGCGATACCAACTTTGTTCTGGTGGGCAGATCCATCCTTATCACATGTATATACTTTGTATTCATCATGCTCATGTGCACCCCAAGCTATGTTGGGTGTGGTTTTAGTAGAAATTTGTGATGACCTAGGTGATTGTGGTGGTGTGGATGCATCATCACCACCAAAACATCTTCCACCTTAACATCTACCTCATGCTCAGTGCGATGAGCTAGATACTGCGAGTAAGGCTCTCTAAGATCAAACATATCTATGAGGCACTTGAGAATTAGA
>CM035438.1:57972068-58022068 GCA_020310875.1 Ceratopteris richardii
GAGTCTCATTGAAATGGAAAGCCATTCTAATCTGAAAATCGAGCATGAAAAAGCTGCTATGCAGTGTCGGATTCACCACCCTCTTACAGAGGAAATTTTCAACTTCACGGACACATCATTTATTGTTCAGTAAGATTGTAGCTCAGAAACATTGATGACAATGTTTGAATATGTAAGCAGGCGAAATTGTCGACTGAAATCGACTTGCATGCAGAGAGCAGTATAGACGCTTTTCCTGTAAATTTTAACAGAACTTGTCTATATAGGAAAGAAGATTCAACGCGAGAATGGAGTCATGTATCAGATCAAATCCGAAGAACTTGCCCATCTCCTGAAAACGTGTCCACAATATAAACTGATTGTTGAATATAACGGCATCTCTCAATATTACAAGCTCATAAGATCTCTTTTCTCATGAAAAATAGCTTGTCGTAAAATTTCAATGTCCCAAGCATCGTCGAAAAACACAGTTTGCTGTATATTTTCTATAGCCTCTCGCTCTTGTCGTCTCCATTCTTGGAGAAACGAAGACAACAACTTTTGCTGCGGTTGTTGTCCGATGCATCGTTCACGTTTAGAATCTGATTGTACTCTCTGCTTCAACTTCTTGAACTCCGCTAATTTCTTCCAATAATCTGCAAGACGGTATTCTTTGATCGATCGCTTATCTGTTGGAAATTCCTGGGATGATGAGCTAGGCTTTTTTCTCTTTTTCGGCTCTACAGAAGATTGAAAGTGAGTAGTAGCTTCGGCTTTGTCATCAATGTTCACGTTCATTTCTATGGACTTCATCTTGGCCTTTTCAATGGTTGCGCTGAACCGCCGAAGTAATCTGTTGCGCCTATCTTCTACAGGTTCCGGCGCCGTTGTTGTTGCTTTTGTCGGTCTTTCCATGACAAGCTCCATACTCTGTCTGAGTGTATATATGCGCGCAGAGCGTAGTGTGCTGTTATGCGAAGACAGACATATTTCTTTCGTTTATATAGAGGAGGCTAAAAACCAACGAGCTTTTGCGTTTCCATTACGAGCTTTTGCATTTCCATTTGTGTTTCTATGATTTGGGTTTCCATTTGCGTTTGAAAGGTTTGTATGGTCTTTGAATGTTTGAGTGTTATCTTGATTATTATTTCACAAGGATGTCATTATTATTTTGCTATATGAATGTCATGAACATTGATATTGTATCCATATTATGATTTTATTTACAAACCCAAAGAATTCAACATTTAGTGACCCTTGTTTTCTCGAACTTTAGTTATTTGGTAATTTGAAAAGATATTTTAGATGATGTGATATTTCAAATTATCCAATAATGAATGCTATGATTTATAAAAGTCCTTTTTACTTGCATATTTCTTATAAAATAGGTTTTTATAGTTTTTTTAATGTTTTATCTTTGTCATACTTCACAAGAAGCGTGGATGAGTACTATTTTGCTATATGTATTTCATTTACAAAGCGAAACAATTCAAGATAGTTATGAATAAACAATGCGTGAGAACGAGACAAACAAGAAATGCTTGAGAAAGAGCCAAACAAGACTCTCTCCTGTTGGCATGGGGTAGCTTTAACTAAATACTATTGTATTTTGGCTTACGTAATTGTTTTAATAAACCTTAATGCCTCATAAATGAAACATTTTCACCTATTTAATTGATATTTTTAGAGAATTTTCTAGATATTCATTTTCATCTAGTCCTAATAAAATTTATTTTCATCATATTCAATTTTGACTTCAAAATCTTAAGGAAGGGCAAATTTTCTTTTAATGGATCAATTAGACAACATGTATGTGGTGGCCTATGGAAAATATTAGAGTTTTTTGGACTCCAAAAGTTGACGAGAGATTGCACAAATCTCCAACTACATCAACAAAAGACTTTATATGCTCTAAAGATGAAATCAAGTGTAATTATTGACATGTTTTATTTTCAAACCATGCTATTTCAACTTCAACCTTCAAGATGTATTTCAAGATTTCATACTAAATTTAATTAAATATGATAATATTTTTTTATTAAACCTTAACTTTTAATCAATTTAATTATATATACTAATATTTATCATAAATCTTATCTTCATATATATTTATTAAAATATAGTAATATTTATTATAAAATCGTATTTTTAATACAATTAATTATATATAGTATTATTGATTCTAAAAATTTAGTTTTTTGTATTTTTATTTGTATATACTAATATATAAATCCTAAAACCCTATTTTTTAATTTATTTAATTATAAGTAAAAATATTAATCTACAAATTTAACTATATGAACTGATATTTATCATACAACTCTAATTTAAGTATATGAACTAATATTTCTCATAAAACTCTAGAATTTAATAAATTTAATAAATGTATGCATGCATGTGTATTTGTATGTGTGTATGTATGTGTGTACATGTATCTATGAATGTATCTTTGTATGTATGTGTTTATATGTATGTATGTATGTATGTATGTATATTTTTATGTATGTATGTATGTATGCATGTATCTGTGTATGCATGTATGTATGTATGTATGTATGTATGTGTGTATGTGTATATGTATGTGTGTAGATATGTATGTGTATATGTATGTGTGTATGCATGTATGTATATATGTATGTATGTATGTATGTATGTATGTATGTATGTATGTATGTATGTCTATTATATTAGCATATACAAATACACACATAAATACACATATTTCCGTATGTATGTATCTGCAATATTATTATATAGATGTGTGTGTATGTATGCATCTATGTATGTAAATATGTACGTAAATATGTACGTACGTATGTGTGTGTATGTGTGTATGTATGCATCTATGTATATATGTATGTACGCATGTGTGTGTATGTATGCATCTATGTATATATGTATGTAAATATGTATGTACGTATGTGTGTGTATGTATATTTGTATCTATGTATGTATGTAGGTATGTGTGTATATGTATGTGTGTATGTATTTGTGTAAATGTGTGTACGGTCTTGTCCATATGCTTGTTTTTCACACAAGCACGACATATGTTTCTGATAAAATTGTACATGTATTCCTTCCGATACATCAATGCATAAAAGTCCCAACAGAGGGATTTTCAAGGATCCTTCACATTAGTTACAATGTAAAATTTCAATATTTGCAATATAATATTATATACGTATAGATTAATACAAAAAGCATGCATGGAAATCATCTTTTAACATGGAAACCATAAACCTGAAGAGTAGATATTGAAGAGAGATGCAAAGAGAAAGAAAGAAATGCAAAGTTGGACGAGAATACAAAATGGATAGAAATTGGGCTGATTCTTTGTCTTGTACCGATTAATCCCTTCGGTCTATAAACAACAAGGAAAGAAATGTTGAAATCGTTACTAATATAATCAATATTTGCCTTAAAAAAATAAAGGCGCTATTAAAGGCATGCGCGTTTATGAGGATATATTGATGCGTCATCCCAAAGTGCCTTACAGATGGTTTATCACAAAGTGCGGGAAAGAAAGAGTCTTGCTTCTCTCTCTTCAAGAAAATTTGACAGATTTTCATTCCATAAGGTATCCCATCATTATCTCCTTCCTCACATCTGCATTATCTCATCATTATCTCCTTCCTCACCTCTGCATTGCTTTCTCTTTTCACCTCCACATTTCTCCCTTTCTCTCTGCATTTCTCCACATTTCTCTCATTCTCTATGCATCTCTCTTCTCTCATTCTCCCTTTCTCTCTGAATCTCTCCACATTTCTCTCATTCTCTCTGCATCTCTCCACATTTCTCTCATTCTCTATGCATCTCTCTCTAATATCTACGCTTTTGGTTTTATCTTCGATCTTAAGAAATTATTTGCATGCATGTTCTTTATATTAATATGTAGGTATGTAGCTATATTGCTGCAGATATTAAATGTATGCAGAAAATAGTTTGTCTTAATGGCGTTGAGGTATAACTCCGACCGCAATGGAAAGTAAATACCAAGAAATCTGCACTCATGACAAACTTCCTTTGAATTGATCTCCGTCTGCGCAGTCCTCATGGGCAGATCGCCGCAAGGGCGAAATGTTAGGCAACCTTGTGCATAAGGAGCAAGGAAAGGTGAAATACCAGGTTGAAGTAGTGTTATATGGAACCACCGAAAGTTTTCACAAACTATAATGGAAAGCTACAGCTGTTGCAAATTGTTTTGTCTCAATGTGGATGTGGGCAAAAAGTGATATCCTGCATAGGAGTGGAATGAAAGAAAATTAACTCAAGCATTGAATTATGCATCAGATTAAATCCGAAGAACCCGCTAACAAAATGCTGCATTTCAATATATTACAAGCTAAGAAGATCGTAAGATCGACTTCAGTATAGAAGCATAGAACAATCATTGCATAAAAGCATAGAAGGATCGATCATAGAGGATTAGCTTCATAGAAACATCATTCAGTCGTAAAATCAAGAGAAATGAAGCACAAATAACGAAAATGCTACGCGTCGCTTTACTGGATAAACCGTGTTCATGTCTGTAGTTGCGCACGTGCGCACACACACACACAGTCAGAGTTTCATTGAAATCGAAAGCCATTCTAATCTGAAAATCGAGCATGAAAAAGCTGCTATGCAGCATCGGATTCACCACCCTCTTAGAGAAGAAATTCTCAACTTGACGGACACATCATTTATTGTTCAGTAAGATTATGCATTGACGACAATGTTTGAATATGTAAGCAGGCCAAATTTGTCGACTGAAATCGACTTGCATGCAGAGAACGGAGTCATGTAAATTTTAACAGAACTTGTCTATAGGAAAGAAATTAAATTTTAACAGAACTTGTCTATAGGAAAGAAATTAAAGAAAATCCGACGCGAGAATGGAGTCATGTACCAGAGTAAATCCGAAGAACTTAAAAATATATAGACTAACTTTGATAGTCTTTACAAGTATATGAGTTTTCATGTGATTTGGTGATAGTGAAGTTTTTGCCCTAATTTTCAAAATTTGACCAGCTTTGAATGCTATCATGGATTTTCTTGATTTCTTCCAAACTTTGCATATGAACTCCCTTTGACATCCTTCACACATCTTCGACTTCTCAAGGAATTATAGCTACTTTTGTCAAATGTGTCTCTTGTAGGCCTTCACAAGTTAGAGAGGAGAGAAGATCTAGATGACATTTAGCCCTAGTGAACTTGTGATTTGTCTAGAAGCACCACTCTAGTTTCTTTGAAAAACAATAAGTACCACACATTGAATTCTTTCATAGGATACATAAGAAACATACAAGGAAAAATTGATCATACGCATGAACAAGACAACATGACATCAAGGAACATATGCACGAACAAGACAACATGACATCAAGGAACATATGCATGAAAGAAAGAAATTGCAACACACAACATGAATGTGCATTAACAAATAGGCAACATGTCTATGAATGAATGGGCAAAAATGGCAACATGTCTATGAATGAATGGGCAAAAATGGCAAAATGCCTAAATATATAATTAAAATAGACATAAATTACTTAGAAACTCATGATGAAATAGATTCAATCTACAGTCTATAAATGTGAGGTCCCCATTCCTTGTAGATGTGAAGCTAATACGTCCTCTCTTTGCTATCAACACTGGCCAGGATCATGGACCCCTGCAATAGTGTCTACAACTCATGCTTAGTAATAAATGAGGGCTTTTGAGGCCCATTCTAAGTAGCGTCCCTCACACATCGATGTTGTATAGTTTCAATGAGCATATTCTTATGAGGAATAATTCAAACTCTACTTATCATGCTCCTTCAAATGAAATAAGGTGCACTTTTTATATTGCACCCCAACGAGTGATCATATGCATTGGTGCATAGCGATACCAACTTTGTTCTGGTGGGCAGATCCATCCTTATCACATGTATATACTTTGTATTCATCATGCTCATGTGCACCCCAAGCTATGTTGGGTGTGGTTTGAGTAGAAATTTGTGATGACGTAGGTGATTGTGGTGGTGTGGATGCATCATCACCACCAAAACATCTTCCACCTTAACATCTACCTCATGCTCAGTGCAATGAGCTAGATACTGCTAGTAAGGCTCTCTAAGATCAAGCATATCTATGAGGCACTTGAGAATTGGATTGCTTACAAAACTTTCAAGATCCAATATCTAGAGATGCCACCTCTCATATAGGTATCCCCTATGCAATAGGTGGTCTAATAAGAGGATATGATGGAGAGGAATCTAGGAAGGACTTTGAGAAGAAGTCGAGATGATAGATGTGGCATACATACGTGATGCGAGTTACATTTGTACAAGATTCACGTGTGATAAGATCTTCTCGAACTTGGTACTACTATAGTAACATGGTATATTATCACCGGCCATGCTACAAAAAGAAACCAACATTAGCATTGTTTGATAAAAAGTAAATGATATTTATAAATAGATTTAATAAATAAAAAAGCCCTAACTAGTGAATAATAGGACCATAGCTCTAGTTCAACTATCAACCCTAAATTGTAGCATTACCTTCTAGTCCTAAACATGGATCTTTCTCTATCTCTCGAAATGGGGATCTTTTTCTCTCTCTAAATATTTCTCTTTCTCGATCTCTCTCTCTAAACACGGTTCTTTCTCTCTCTATAAATCTAGTTCTAATTTTCAAGATGGGAGCATAGCAGCAATAGTGATGGATTCCAAGATGCATCATAGTAGCCAATATGGAATTTCCCACATGAGATATCACAAAAAGAGAGAATTTAGATTGAAAGAAAGAGACATCCACATTATGAGAAAGAGACACACATTATGAGAAAGAGCCACATTCTCTCTCAATGTAACATGTGGATCTTTATTTCACTTGAGTTTCTTTCTTTTTATAATATCTCATGTGCAAAATTCCTTGTTGGCAATGATGGTGCATTTTGCAAGACATCACAAATGTCCTTCTTCTCCATTCTTGACATTGTTTCTGAGGCCATTGAGCTTTAGGATTAATTTCAAGTGTCAAAATTTTACATAACCCAGATTATATAGAGCCCTAGTTTTTTATATATTCATATGTATATACTAATAATAATCATAAACACCTATTTTCTATTTGCTCAATAATATAAAGTAATATTAATCATTAAATTCTAGTTTTTTTATAGATTAAGCTATATACACCAATATTAATGCTAAAACCTTTCTTTTATATATATTTAACTCTATATTAATATTGATATGAAAACCTTGATTCTATATGTATCTGATTATATATACCAATTTGAATCCTAGAGCCCTAGTTTTTATAGATTCTAAATCTCTAGTTTTTAATATATTTCATTATATATACAAATATTAATTATAACAACTTGGTTTCTTATATATTCATTTATATATATATATCTGAATAGTAAAGACCAATTTTTTTATAATCAATTATATATACTAATATTAGCCTTACAACCCTAGTATTTCATATATTTAATTATATATAGTAATATTGATCCTTAAACTCTAGTTTCTCATATATTTATTTATATATACTAATCCTAATCCTAAAAGCTTACTTTTTTATATATTTAATCATATAGACTAATAATAATCTTAGGAACTTTGTTTTTTCCATATTGAATTATATATGCTAATATTAATCCTAAAACACTACTTTTGTTTAAGTTTTAATAAGAAATGCTAGTTCTAATCTTGAAATCCTAGCTTTTTGGTATTTAATATATATACTAATATTAATATTAAAACCTTGGTTTTTCATACATTTAATTATAGAAACCAATATAAATCCTAAAACTCAAGTTTCCTATGTATTTAATTTATACACTAATATTTATCATAGAAGCTTAGTTCTTTATATATTTGATTAAATATGATAATATTTATTATAAAACTTTAATTTTTTATCAATTTAATTATATATAACAATATTTATCATAAAATCCTATATTTGTATATGTTTGTTTATATATAGTAAGGTTAATCATAAGATCATTATTCTAAGACACTTAATTATATATACTAATATTAATTCTCAAACCCTACTTTTTTATATTTTTAATTACATATAGTAAGATAAATCCCAAAATCCTAGTTTTTAATTTTTTAAATTATAAATACAAAAATTTATCTATTATTTAAATATATGAACTAATATATATAATAAAACTCTAGATTTTAGTAAACCTAATTATATATACTAATTTTAATCCTAAAACCCTAGTTTTTATATATATTATATCATGTATAGTGATATTAATCATGAAACCCTAATTTTTAATAAGTTTAATGAATAATAATAATATTAATCCTATATTTAATTATAGATATTGTATAAATTATTTTAAAACCTGAATTGTTTTTAAAATTGATTATATAAACTAGAATTTATCGTTCAACCAAAATTTTAATACATTTGAATTTATATACTAATATTAATTCTATGATGCTAATTATCAATGTACGTGTGTTTATGTGTATTTATGAATGAACCTATGCATGTATGTGTGCATGTATGTGTGCATGTATGTATGTATGTGTGTATGTATGTATGTATGTATGTATGTATGTATGTAGATATGTATGTACATCTATATGTATGTATGTATGTATGTACATCTATCTGTATGTATGTATGTATGTATGTATGTTTGTATGTATGAATGTATGTATGTATGAATGTATGTATGAATTATGTATGTATGTATGTATATATGCATGTATGTATGCATGTAAGTGTTTATGCATGCATGTGTATATGTATGTGTGTATGTATTTATGTACATGTATCTATGTATGTATGTTTGTATGTTTGTGTGTATATGTATGTATGTATGCATGCATGTACCTGTGTATGCATGTATGTGTGTGTGTATGTGTATGCATGTATGTATGTGTGTATGTTTATATTTGTGTGTGTATATACATATGTATATATGTATGTATGTATACATGTATATGTATAATATTAGCATATATACATACACACATACACACACACGCACACACACACACACACACATATATATATATATATATATATATATATATATATATATATATATATATATATATATATATATATATATATATATATATATATATATATATATATATAGATATATATATATATATATATATATATATATATATATATATATATATATATATATATATATATATATATATATATGTATGTGTGTGTGTGTGTGTGTGTGTGTGTGTGTATCTGTAATATTAGTATATAGATGTTTGTGTATGTATGCATGCATGTTTATGTATGTGTGTGTGCATGTATGTATGTATGTATGTATGTATGTATGTATGTATGTATGTATGTATGTATATATGTGTTTATGCATGTATGTATGTGTACATGTATGTGTGTTTGTATGCATCTATGTATATGAGTAAATATGCATGTTTACATGTGCATGCGTGTATGTGTATGTATGTGTGTATGTATGTATGTATGTATGTATGTTTGTATCTATATAGGTATATATGTATGTATGTAAGTATGTGCATATATATATGTTTGTTTGTATTTGTGTATATGTATGTGTGTATGGTCTTTTTACACCCGTCCATATGGCTGTTTTTCTCACAAGCATGGTATATGTTTCTGGTAAAAGTGTACATGTATTCCTTCCAATACATCAAAGCAAAGAAGCCCCACCAAAGCGTACATATTGATGGGAGATGCAAGGAGAAAGAAATAAATGTGGAGCTAAAGAGGGACATATAGGGAGAAATGCAAAGTTGAAGGAGAATGCAGAATGGATAGAAATTGGGCTGATTCTTTGTCTTCTTCCGTCTATAAACAACAAGAATAGAAATGTTGAAATTGTTAATAATATAAAATCAATATTTTCCTTCCAAAAAATGAAGGCATGTGCGTTTATTCGGTCTATAAACCATGAGAATAGAGTCTTCCTTCTCTTTGTTCAAGAAAATTTGACAGATTTTCAATCCAAAAGGTATTAATAACAACAATAACTTGTATTCAAACCAATCTCCATCTATGTATGTATGTATGTATGCATGTATGCATTATCTCCTTTCTAAGCTCTGTATTGCTTTCCCTTCCCAGCTCCACGTTTTGTCCATTTCTCTCTACATCTCTCCACGTTGTGCATAAGGAGCAAGGAAGGTGAAATACCAGGTTGAAGTAGTGTTATATGGAACCATCGAAAGTTTTCACAAACTATAATGGAAAGCTACAGCCGTTGCAGATTGTTTTGTCTCAATGTGGATGTGGGCATAAAATGAAATCCTGCATAGGAGTGGAACGAAAGAAAATTAACTCAAGCATTGAATTATGCATCAGATTAAATCCGAAGAACCCGCTAACAAAACGTTGTATTTCAATATATTACAAGCTAAGAAGATCGTAAGATCGACTTCAGTATAGAAGCATAGAACAATCATTGCATAGAAGCATAGAAGGATCGATCATAGAGGATTACCTGCATAAAAACATCATTCAGTCTTAAAATCAAGAGAAATGAAGCACAAATAACAAAAATGCTACGCGTCGCTTTACTGGATAAACCGTGTTCATGTCTGTAGTTGCACGCGTGCACACACACACAGACACTCAGAGTTTCATTGAAATCGAAAGCCATTCTAATCTGAAAATCGAGCATGAAAAAGCTGCTATGCAGCGTCAGATTCACCACCCTCTTAGAGAAGAAATTCTCAACTTGACGGACACATCATTTATTGTTCAGTAAGATTATAGCTCACAAGCATTGACGACAATGTTTGAATATGTAAGCAGGCCAAATTTGTCGACTGAAATCGACTTGCATGCAGAGAACGGAGTCATGTAAATTTTAACAGAACTTGTCTATAGGAAAGAAATCAAATTTTAACAGAACTTGTCTATAGGAAAGAAATTAAAGAAAATTCGACGCGAGAATGGAGTCATGTATCAGATTAAATCCAAAGAACTTAAAAATATATAGAGTAACTTTGATAGTCTTTACAAGTATATGAGTTTTCATGTGATTTGGTGATAGTGAAGTTTTTGCCCTAATTTTCAAAATATGACCAGCTTTGAATGCTATCATGGATTTTCTTGATTTCTTCCAAACTTTGCATATGAACTCCCTTTCACATCCTTCACACATCTTCGACTTCTCAAGGAATTGTAGCTACTTTTCTCAAATGTGTTTCTTGTAGGCCTTCACAAGTTAGAGAGGAGAGAAGATCTAGATGACATTTAGCCCTAGTGAACTTGTGATTTGTCTAGAAGCACCACTCTAGTTTCTTTGAAAAACAATAAGTACCACACATCAAATTCATTCATAGGATACATAAGAAACATACAAGGAAAAATTGATCCTACACATGAACAAGACAACATGACATCAAGGAACATATGCACGAACAAGACAACATGACATCAAGGAACATATGCATGAAAGAAAGAAATTGCAACACACAACATGAATGTGCATTAACAAATAGGCAACATGTCTATGAATGAATGGGTAAAAATGGCAACATGTAAAGAAAGAAAAATAAACATTATGTGCAAGAATGAATATTAAGTGGAAGTGAGTATATTTACTCATTTAAGGCACCAATTATTCTCATCTTGAAGAAAAATTTGTAACCTTTTCATAAATCAATCTACCTTAAATACAAATATAGACAAAGATTTAGGATTTTCAACTCACATCTTTCATTTTTATATTAAGTGTGTGTGTGTGTATATATATATATATATATATATATATATATATATATATATATATATATATATATATATATATATATATATATATATATATATATATATATATATATATATATATATATATATATATATATATATATATAAGACAAAAGCGAAAAATATGTACCATCAAGTGATATGATCCTTTTCAACATCGAGAAATTGCACTCAGAGTTCCCTATTTGATGGGAAATCTCATGCTCCCCAAATCAATGAGCACCTTATGAAGGCTCCACACATGCCCATATGCTCCTCACCACATGTAAGATGATGATAAATGGTGACAATCTACATATAGTGAATAAAAAAGTGACTAACAAAATAATTAATGCCTAAATATATAATTAAAATAGGCATAAATTACTTAGAAACTCACGACGAAATAGATTCAATCTACAGTCTATAAATGTGAGGTCCCCATTCCTTGTAGATGTGAAGCTAATACGTGCTCTCTTTGCTATCAACACTGGCCAGGATCATGGACCCCTGCAATAGTGTCTACAACTCATGCTTAGTAATAAATGAGGGCTTTTGAGGCCCATTCTAAGTAGCTTCCCTCACACATCGATGTTGTATAGTTTCAATGAGCATATTCTTATCAGGAATAATTCAAATTCTCTTTATCACGCTCCTTCAAATGAAATAAGGTGCACTTTTTATATTGCACCCCAACGAGTGATCATATGCATTGGTGCATAGCGATACCAACTTTGTTCTGGTGGGCAGATCCATCCTTATCACATGTATATACTTTGTATTCATCATGCTCATGTGCACCCCAAGCTATGTTGGGTGTGGTTTGAGTAGGAATTTTTGATGACCTAGGTGATTGTGGTGGTGTGGATGCATCATCACCACCAAAACATCTTCCACCTTAACATCTACCTCATGTTCAGTGCGATGAGCTAGATACTGCTAGTAAAGGCTCTCTTAAATCAAACATATCTACGAGGCACTTGAGAATTGGATTGCTTACAAAACTTTCAAGATCCAATATCTAGAGATGCCACCTCTCATATAGGTATCCCCTATGCAATAGGTGGTCTAATAAGAGGATATGATGGAGAGGAATCTAGGAAGGACTTTGAGAAGAAGTCGAGATGATAGATGTGGCATACATACGTGATGCGAGTTACATTTGTACAAGATTCACGTGTGATAAGATCTTCTCGAACTTGGTATCACTATAGTAACATGGTATATTATCACCGGCCATGCTACAAAAATAAACCAACATTAGCACTGTTTGATAAAAAGTAAATGATATTTATAAATAGATTTAATAAATAAGAAAGCCCTAACTAGTAAATAATAGGACCATAGCTCTAGTTCAACTATCAACCCTAAATTTTAGCATTACCTTCTAGTCCTAAACATGGATCTTTCTCTATCTCTCGAAATGGGGATCTTTTTCTCTCTCTAAATATTTCTCTTTCTCGATCTCTCTCTCTAAATGCGGTTCTTTCTCTCTCTATAAATCTAGTTCTAAGTTTCAAGATGGGAGCATAGCAGCAATGGTGATGGATTCCAAGATGCATCATAGTAGCCAATATGGAATTTCCCACATGAGATATCACAAAAAGAGAGAATTTAGATTGAAAGAAAGAGCCATCCACATTATGAGAAAGAGACACACATTAGGAGAAAGAGCCACATTCTCTCTCAATGTAACATGTGGATCTTTATTTCACTTGAGTTTCTTTCTTTTTATAATATCTCATGTGCAAAATTCCTTGTTGGCAATGATGGTGCATCTTGCAAGACATCACAATTGTCCTTCTTCTCCATTCTTGACATTGTTTCCGAGGCCATTGAGCTTTATGATTAATTTCGAGTGTCGAAATTTTACATAACCCAGATTATATAGAGCCCTAGTTTTTTATATATTCATATGTATATACTAATAATAATCATAAACACCTATTTTCTATTTGCTCAATAATATAAAGTAATATTAATCATTAAATTCTAGTTTTTTTATAGATTAAGCTATATACACCAATATTAATGGTAAAACCTTTCTTTTATATATATTTAACTCTATATTAATATTGATATGAAAACCTTGATTCTATATGTATCTGATTATATATACCAATTTGAATCCTAGAGCCCTAGTTTTTATAAATTCTAAATCTCTAGTTTTTAATATATTTGATTATATATACAAATATTAATTATAAAAACTTGGTTTCTTATATATTCATTTATATATATTTATCTGAATACTAAAGACTAATTTTTTTATAATCAGTTATATATACTAGTATTAGCCTTACAACCCTAGTATTTCATATATTTAATTATATATAGTAATATTGATCCTTAAACTCTAGTTTCTCATATATTTATTTATATATTCTAATCCTAGTCCTAAAAGCTTACTTTTTTATATATTTAATCATATAGACTAATAATAATCTTAGGAACTTTGTTTTTTACATATTGAATTATATATGCTAATATTAATCCTAAAACACTATTTTTGTTTAAGTTTTAATAAGAAATGCTAATTCTAATCTTGAAATCCTAGCTTTTCGGTATTTAATATACATACTAATACTAATATTAAAACCCTGGTTTTTCATACATTTAATTATAGAAAACAATATAAATCCTAAAACTCAAGTTTCCTATGTTTTTAATTTATACACTAATCTTTATCATAGAAGCTTAGTTCTTTATATATTTGATTAAATATGCTAATATTTATTATAAAACTTTAATTTTTTATCAATTTAATTATATATACCAATATTTATCATAAAATCCTATATTTGTATATGTTTGTTTATATATAGTAATGTTTATCATAAGATCATTATTCTAAGACACTTAATTATATATACTAATATTAATTCTCAAACCCTACTTTTTTATATTTTTTATTATATATAATAAGATAAATCCCAAAATCCTAGTTTTTAATTTATTAAATTATAAATACAAACATTAATCTATTATTTAAATATATGAACTAATAAATATAATAAAACTCTAGATTTTAGTAAACCTAATTATATATACTAATTTTAATCCTAAAACCCTAGTGTTTATATCTGTTTTATCATGTATACTGATATTAATCATAAAACCCTAATTTTTAATAAGTTTAATGAATAATACTAATATTAATCCTATATTTAATTATATATATTGTATAAATTATTTTAAAACCAGAATTGTTTTTAAAATTGATTATATAAACTAGAATTTTTCGTTCAACCAAAATTTTAATACATTTGAATTTATATACTAATATTAATTCTACGATGCTAATTATCAATGTATGTGTGTTTATGTGTATTTATTAATGAACCTATGCATGTATGTGTGCATGTATGTATGTATGTGTGTATGTATGTATGTATGTATGTACATATGTATGTACATCTATATGTATGTATGTATGTATGTATGTATGTATGTATGTATGTATGTATGTATGTATGTGTAGAGGAGGTACTGGGGTATCCACTTTTATCAAAAGTAGAGAATAAAGATTAAACACGTCCAGTACGTCACCTACTCAAGGGAGGTTCTCTTTAGGGAAGTATACCCTTTAACATTTCTCTGAGCATGTAGATAACACGGATTGCGCGGAGTGGTAAATACTTCAGAAAATATGTGCAACGATTGACCAAGGAAGACCATACACTTCTTTGATTCGATTCAGATGATTACAAGATTTGTCCAGGAGATGCTCAAAAGAACTAATGCACAGAGCTTCGTGGTACTCTATGTAGATAAATACAAATCAATACAAATGATGAAGGAATTGCTCAAGAGAATAGAGCTTAACACCAATAGTGCCCCACAGAAAAGAAAGAAAATCCAAGACACTCTCTTACACTATAGTGCTCATAGCCCTCCACTGAGAAGCCTACCCTCTGTATCCACACTACAGAGTAGCTCCTACAATAGGCTTGAAACCACCAAGTGCAAGAGAGAACTTCTGCACGTATACAAACGTCAAAGTAACTCCAAAAATGTACCAACGAAATGTGTACCCAAATGAGCTCAAATCCCTTAATTTTATAGGCCTCAATAGGCCAAGAGAGCCTTGCCGAATCTTCACGTCCACTGATCACGCGTCGGTTGATTGCCCAAAATTGAAGGGTGTAGGTCAAATATTCCACTTGATTTGAATGAGATCCACAAAAATAGGTAGTCGCCGTGAATGGTTGGTGACAAAAAAGCTTTTCCCTGCTTCCACTTTTCACAATTACCTTTCACCTTCTTACTTGCAAATAGAGGCCCTTTAATTATGCAGTCCGAGAGATTGGGATGACAGGTGGGGTAGCATTAGTTCAAGTAAGCCCTTGTACTCTTTATTTACCAGTCTCCAAAGGAAAGACCCATTGATAGGCATGTTGCAATCCCATCAAAATTGTAACATCCTATACAAAGCGTGCATCTAGTTTCCTAATATTTGACTTTCTCCATCCACCTTTATCATGCAACGATCATGCCTCCGGAAGCCATGCTTCCATCCTGCACAAGTTGCCAATTCACAACAAGGGGACTTTCGGGTGGTGATTCGCAGCACCTTAGTTGGCATCTTTACTGGCCCTTTGACCTTAAGCTGCTTATCCTTCGCACCCTTCACAAGATCTGCACATACTTTCTCGAGATTCTTGACATTTTTAGATGACAAGGTAATCCGGATGGGGGAAGGTGGGGGAGTGGGGGAGTGTGGGGGAAGGCGGGGGAGAGCGGGGGAGTGTGGGGGAATGGGGAAGGCGGGGGAGTGTGGGGGAGGGGGCGCACGGGGAAGGTGGAGGAGAGTGGGGGAGTGGGAGAGTGGGGGAGTGGGTGAGTGTGGGGGAATGCGGGGGGGAACTGGGCGGAGGGGGGGGGCGGGTGTAGGCGGGGGGAGTAGGCAGCGGGGGGCAGGGGGAGGAAGGCAGCGGGGGGCGGGGGTTAGAGGGCAGCGGGGGCAGGGGGTTATGGCGGAGGGGTGCGGGGTGAGGGGGCGGGGGAGGTGGGCGGAGGGCGGAAGGGTGCGGGGCGGGGGAAGAGGGTGCAGAGGGCGGAGAACGGAAGGGTGCGGGGGAAGAGAGAGAAGGAGGGGGGAAGGTCGGAGAAGGCGGGGGAGTGCGGGGGTCAAAGGCGGAGGAAGGCGGGGGTCAATGGCGGAGGGGGCGGGGGTCAAAGGCGGAGGGGGGCAGGGGTCAAAGGCGGAGGGGGGCGGGGGTCAAAGGCGGAGGGGGGCGGGGGTCAAAAGCGGAGGGGGGCGGGGGTCAATGGCGGAGGGGGGCGGGGTCAAAGGCGGACGGGGGCGGGGGTCAAAGGCGGAGGGGGGCGGGGGTCAATGGCGGAGGGGGGCGGGCTATTGCGGGCGGGGGAGGAGAGAGAAAGAGGGGGGAAGAGAGAGAGAGAGAGAGAGAGAGAGAGAGAGAGAGAGAGAGAGAGAGAGAGAGAGAGAGAGAGAGAGAGAGAGAGAGAGAGAGAGAGAGAGAGAGAGAGAGAGAGAGAGAGAGAGAGAGAGAGGGAGAGAGAGAGAAAGAGAGAGAGAGAGAGAGAGAGAGAGGGGGTAGGTTGAAAGAGAGAGGGAAATAGAGAGAGAGTGAGAGAAGAAAGAGAGAGAGAGAGGGACCGAGAGAGAGAGGGAAAGATAGCGAGAGGGGGAGAGAAAGAGGGAGAGAGAGAAAGAGAGAGAAAGAGAGAGAGAGTGAAAAAAGAGAGAGAAAGGGGAAAGAGAGAAGGGGATAGAGAGATAGGTATCAAAACAAAAGAAAAGATGAAAGCAACGACTGCTCAGAACTAAGATATGTCCATGTAATGGAAAGGAGCACTTGAACACTTCCTGAAGCTGCAGCCCACGGAATATTTCCTCTCAATCTCGGCAACCGATGTTACGACAGTGATGAAGCTGTTTTATCTGAGAAATTAAGAAGCTTTGACCTCTGGCACATGACGCAAACAGAGAGAGGAAAAAAGAAGGAGTACTATAGACCCCCACATCAAGCTTTTGCATCGTCCCGGTGCAATAACTCCTTTATTTGCTTATTCCTTCAAAAATGAACTGCAAAAAATGAAAGAACTATGGTATATACAGGGAGTGAATTTCATCTACTTGCATCAATTCAAATAACTTTTCACCCTAGAAATATTGACTAGGGGAATCCTTTTACCCTGCAGATCTTCCAGATGCACTGCACCATGTGGCAATACCTTGATAACCTTATATGGTCCTGTCCATTTGGGGGCCAATCTAGTTGAAATTGCCGGGACTTGATGTACTAAAACCATGGACCCTTCTTGAACTTCCTTCGATCTCAGATACCTGTCATGTAATTTCTTGCGCTTTTCTTGTGTCACCAGAAGTTTCTGCATCGCCCCTTCTCTGTACTCTTCTAATGCCACCAATCTCTGAATGGGGGGTTGAATGCCAATGGTTTTGATTCCTATTTCCTTTCTGATAATAAACTCAAATGGTGCCAATGCCTCTTTCCCATATACTAACAGAAATGGAGTCTCGCCTGTGGTTCCTCTCTTCGTGGTTCTGAAAGCCCAGATTGCACCAATCAATGCTAGCGGCCAGGAGCTTTGATGATCGAAAGATAATTTGTGAAGCAATCCAATCAAAATCTTATTGGAACTCTCTGCTTGGCCATTTGCCCTTGGGTAATAGGCACAAGACTTTTTATGGAAGATTTTGTACCTGTCAAATATAAACTGGAGCAATTGATTTACAAAATGTGTGCCCCTGTCACTAGTAATTTCCAATGGGCAACCAAATCTTGAGAAAATACGTTTATACATAAATTTAGCTACTGTTAAAGCCGTGTAGTCCACAGTAGCTTTAGCCTCTATCCATTTAGTGGCATAACATGTGGCCATCAAAATATACTTTTTTCCTCCAGGTTGACCAGTTGGGCTAATTGGTCCTATGAAATCAAGACCCCATCGTTCAAATGGAAGCCATCCTGTAGATATGACCAATGGTTGGAAATTCAATCTGGTTTGCGTGGGAGCACACCTCTGGCAGATGTTGCATTCTTTAGAAAACTTGATTGCATCCTTGAAAATATGAGGCCACCATAAACCTTTGTGGATGATTCTATGAGCCAATTCTTGCCCCTTTAGATGGCCTTCATTGTGCGCAGCCTCTAGCAGAAGATTTACCTCCTCTGGATAGACACACCTTCTCAATATATCATCTTGACAGTATTTATATAAATTTCCATTTATAAGAGAATATGCTTTGGTTTTCAGGAGCAATCTTCTCTTTTCTACAGGTGTCAAGTGTTCTGGGATCTTTCCAGTAGTCAGAACATGGAGAATTTCATCATACCAACCAGTCCGGATTGCTACTAGAAAAAGATTGCTATCCACCAATTCATCATTGATACCTGTTGCCTTTTCACTCATTGCCGTCCTGGACACTTGATCTGCCATGTAGTGCTCTTTTCCTGGCTTAATATGAATATCAAAATTAAATTCCTGAAATAGGAGTAACCATCTCCAAATCCTTCCAGCTACTCTAGGTTTGTTTATCAAATACTTCAAGGGCTGATGATCAGAAATAACAATGAAATGTACACCAAGGAGATAATGTCGGAACTTCTGAAGAGCAAATACGATAGCCAAACCTTCTCTTTCTGTTGTACTGTAATTTCTTTCAGCTTGGTTGAGTAGTCTGCTTGCATAAGAGATAGGTCTATCCACTTTGTGAGATGATGGTTGAGCTAGAACTGCACCAAAAGCATGAAGACTAGCATCTGTATGCACATGAAATTCCAATGACCAATTAGGAACACTTAAAAGTGGAGTAGTACATAGCCTCAACTTTAGTTCACAAAATGCTTTGTCAGCTTCAGCACTCCATGAGAAAGGGATCTTTTTGCTGGTAAGCCTTGAGAAGGGCTTAGCCATTTCCGAATACATCCTAATGAATCTTCTGTGATACCCTGCATGGCCCAAGAAACTTTGCACTTCCTTTGGGCTTTGTGGAATTGGCATGGAAAGAATAGCTGTAACCTTTGCAGGGTCAACAGTTATACCTTCCGCAGATACTATGTGACCAAGAAGAGTGCCCTTAGTGACCAAAAAGTGACATTTATCAGGATTCAATTTCAAACCTGTTTTGAGACATTGCTCAAAAATTTCTTTTAGATT
Source organism: Ceratopteris richardii (assembly GCA_020310875.1). Lineage (NCBI taxonomy): Eukaryota > Viridiplantae > Streptophyta > Polypodiopsida > Polypodiales > Pteridaceae > Ceratopteris > Ceratopteris richardii. Next base: position 57,991,910 of record CM035438.1, read on the forward strand.
TTCCAAATGGTCATGGAAATCTTGAACTGCTGCCCTTCTATCTGTACCTGAAAATATTGAAAAGTCATCCATGAAAATGCGTAGAAAGGTTGTTAACCATTTGCCCAATATCAGATACATCGTTCTATTAAATGAAGCCGGTGCATTCTTCAAACCAAAAGCCATTCGAGTATAGACATAAGTGCCCCAGGGAATGACAAAGGCTGTTTTGTCCCTATCATCAGGATGGATGACTATCTGATTGTAGCCACTAAAACCATCCAAGAAACTATACAAAGTGTGACCAGCTACCTCTTCAAGTACTTGCTCTGTGAAGGGCTGAGGAAATCCATCTTGAATAGTCACTTTATTCAAAGCACGAAAATCAATACATACCCTTATTTTTCCACTATTTTTCTTCGGCACAATAACCATAGAAGAAAGCCACCTGGAATGTTCTACTGGCACAATTATACCTGCTTCTTCTTGTTTTGTAATCTCTGCTTTTACCGCCTCTGCATACTTCGAATTGAGTCGATATGGCCTACTTCTTACAGGCGCAGCTCCCTCAACCAAGGGTATCCGATGTAATCCAAGCTCTTCTGGTATTCCTGTTAGATCTTTGTAGGACCACGCGAAGACACTTTTGTAAGTAAAGAGCAAAGAAGTTACCTTCTGTAGTAAATTAGGATAATGCCACAACCAGGATGCCAAATGGACTACTTGGGGGTTCTCTTCATCCCCTAAATTTACTTCTTGAACCAATGTTTCACGACTGGCCTTGTTTGATAAATCATCTCCACTATATGCAGGAGTGGAGTTTAATTTATATTCTGCAACATGTTCTTCCATCCATCCTTGAGGTATATCTGAGAAAGGAAGATCTTCTCTGCCCTTAGGTTCAAAATCTTCTACCTCTGATACTTTTATCTGGGTTGCTTCCTCAAGGCTTGTGCTTTCCTGCAATTGCTCATTCTCCAACACCTTGTGGTCTTCATTGCCCTTTCCTATAATTACCTTATCTACAACTTCTTCCTCAATTTCATTAATCTCCACTGTGCAACACTCTGCACTTCCCATCATCCAATTTAACAATGTATCCTCTTCTTGGGGTAGAGAGGGCATTACCTGAGTGTCCACAGTATATCCAGTAGTTTTTCCTGAGTCGAATCCTTCTTCCAAATGTAGTTGCAGTTGGCTATTGGTATTTGTTGAAATCCATAGTTTATTTTTTCCCCAATCTTGCAAAGCTTTTGCTTGTCTCAACCAAGGTCTCCCTAGGAGCAAAGGATAGGAAGTCTCCTGTGGAAGTGCAATAACAACAAAATCCAACACGAAGTGGCAACCCTGTACTACCATCAATACCTTCTCAATAATGCCCAGTGGCGCAACCCGATGTTGATCTGCCAATGTAACCGTGAATGGTGCCAACTTGGTGGGGTTCAATTTCAGCTTCTTCATTGTAAAATCTGGCATTAAATTGATACCAGAGCCTCCATCTATGATCACACCTGTGAGAGTTTCATCCTTTATACAAACAAATAATCTTGAGCTTTGGTAGTCTGCTAAGGGTGTAGGGGGAAAATCAACCATGAAACCATCTATACTAGGTGATTGGACCAAGTGAGCAGAGTGTATCATCTTCAGTAAGTCACTTCTTATTTTTGAATCCATCCTTATAAGTTCATATAGACTAACCTTGTGATGAATACCTTTCAAGATCTGTTCAATGTTTACCTCCTTAGTATTTTCTTGTAGACGTGTTGGTTGGCCCCTTAGAGAAGTAGCCATTTCTTCATAAGCTCCTTCAATTTCCACTTGGTCCTTCCATCCAGACTTCTTTTCTTCCTCTTTATCCTGCATTCCATGTTGTTTCCCCCTAAGGTTTGCTGCTGCTTGCCTAGCTCTGGTCATCATGGGCATAGCAGAGGATGAAACAGCATAGGATTGAGTAGTTATACCTTCTACTGGTGGGGAGACTGCAATCATGTGAATTGGAGCAGGACGACCTCTTGGGCAATCTTTGGTATAATGATCCTTGGCCTCTGGACAATGCTGACAAGGAGGTGCATCTTCTGGAAGAGAACACCTATTTTGCATGTGGCCGTACTCACCACAACGATAGCACATCAAAGGTCTATTATATCTAGGCTTTGCAGGCCGATTCTCCTCTCTATTAGATGTATTTGAAGTACTAGCATAGTATGAATCCAAAGTTTGAGGGTTACTTCTCTGCTGTGTGCCCTTGAGATAATAACAATCTCTGGCTTCATGACCATCTTTGCCACAAAATTGACAGCTTACCTTAATAGGGCAATTAGCATTGGAATGTCCATTGTTGTTACAGATTGTACACCAAATTTGTCTCCTTATATCCTGAGTGGTCTTCAAATCTTCTAACTCTCGGCGAAGTTGAGCTACTTCATCATGAGTGCGACGCAGTGGTGGCAAGACCTTCTCTTCTTGTTGATTTTGTTACATCTTCAATGCTTCCAGTTCCCTCCTTAGTTGCTCAATAGGATCCAGATCTGCGGCATACTTTTGTTGTGTATCCCCCTCAAAATGTTGCCTTGCTTCTTCAATGCGTGATGCCGCTGCAACAAAATCATTGAGAGTGGCATCCAATCTAAGAGACTCCCGAAGCTTTTGCTGAGATGACCTTGGCAGGGCCCTCTCAATCCACTTTTTAACCAAAAAGTCACCTGGAGCATGTGGCAGACGTGCAACAAGTGCTTTTGTTCTAGTGTGAAGTTCATGAAAAGATTCACCTGGTCTTAGCTTCAAATTCTCTAGCTGATCTAGAGCTCTTTTCGAAGAATCACTCGGTCTGAATGTTTGTGAGAAAGCCGCTTTCAAAGCCTCCCATGTAGTGAAATGGCCATCTGCATACTGACTGTACCATTTATCTGCAAGACCCTCCAATGTGGATGGAAAAAGTGCTAGCATTGCATCTTCCCTATTCTGCAGACCTCGCCCATGGCATAAAGAGATGAATCTTCTCACATGATCATCAGCATCCTCATAAGCATGTCCCTTGAAGGTAGGGAACTTGATGTTGAGCCTGGAGAGCAAATGATAAAGATCCTCCATTTGGACCGGTGTCTCTTCTGACGTATCTGAGGAGAAATCTAGAGTCTCCTATACCCTTCTTTTGACAATGGTGTCGCACCCAAGTCAATGGACAAATTTAGGGAAGGCAGAGGGGAGGTAGACTCACAAGCCGTGGCTATTGCTAACTTGTTAAGACTCCTCCGAGCACGAAGAGACTCCTTATCTACTCGTGTATGGGTCATGTACTTATTCGCAAGTGTAATAGGGCAAATACCTCTCACAGAAATGCAAAGGTCCCACCGGGCGTGCCAAACTGTAGAGGAGGTACTGGGGTATCCACTTTTATCAAAAGTAGAGAATAAAGATTAAACACGTCCAGTACGTCACCTACTCAAGGGAGGTTCTCTTTAGGGAAGTATACCCTTTAACATTTCTGTGAGCAGGTAGATAACACGGATTGCGCGGAGTGGTAAATACTTCAGAAAATATGGGCAACGATTGACCAAGGAAGACCATACACTTCTTTGATTCGATTCAGATGATTACAAGGTTTGTCCAGGAGATGCTCAAAAGAACTAATGCACAGAGCTTCGTGGTACTCTATGCAGATAAATACAGATCAATACAAATGATGAAGGAATTGCTCAAGAGAATAGAGCTTAACACCAATAGTGCCCCACAAAAAAGAAAGAAAATCCAAGACACTCTCTTACACTATAGTGCTCATAGCCCTCCATTGAGAAGCCTACCCTCTCTATCCACACTACAGAGTAGCTCCTACAATAGGCTTGAAACCACCAAGTGCAAGAGAGAACTTCTGCACGTATACACACGTCAAAGTAACTCCAAAAATGTACCAACGAAATGTGTACCCAAATGAGCTCAAATCCCTTGATTTTATAGGCCTCAATAGGCCAAGAGAGCCTTGCCGAATCTTCACGTCCACTGATCACGCGTCGGTTGATTGCCCAAAATTGAAGGGTGTAGGTCAAATATTCCACTTGATTTGAATTAGATCCACAAAAATAGGTAGTCCCCGTGAATGGTTGGTGACAAAAAAGCTTTTTCCTGCTTCCACTTTTCACAATTACCTTTCACCTTCTTACTTGCAAATAGAGTCCCTTTAATTATGCAATCCGAGAGATTGGGATGACAGGTGGGATAGCATTAATTCAAGTAAGCCCTTGTACTCTTTATTTACCATAGTCTCCAAAGGAAAGACCCATTGATAGGCATGTTGCAATCCCATCAAAATTGTAACATCCTATACAAAGCGTGCATCTAGTTTCCCAATATTTGACTTTCTCCATCCACCTTTATCATGCAACGATCACGCCTCCGGAAGCCATGCTTCCATCCTACACAAGTTGCCAATTCACCACAAGGGGACTTCCGGGTGGTGATTCGCAGCACCTTAGTTGGCATCTTTACTGGCCCTTTGACCTTAAGCCGCTTATCCTTCGCACCCTTCACAAGATCTGCACATACTTTCTCGAGATTCTTGACATTTTTAGACGACAAGGTAATCCGGATGGGGGAAGGTGGGGGAGTGGGGGAGTGGGGGAGTGTGGGGGAAGGCGGGGGAGAGCGGGGGAGTGTGGGGGAATGGGGAAGGCGGGGGAGTGTGGGGGAAGGGGGCGCACGGGGAAGGTGGAGCAGAGTGGGGGAGTGGGAGAGTGGGGGAGTGGGGGAGTGTGGGGGAATGCGGGGGGGAACTGGGCGGAGGGGGGGGGCGGGACTAGGCTGGTGTAGGCGGGGGGAGTAGGCAGCGGGGGGCGGGGGGAGGAAGGCAGCGGGGGGCGGGGGTTAGAGGGCAGTGGGGGCAAGGGGTTATGGCGGAGGGGTGCGGGGTGAGGGGGCGGCGGAGGTGGGCGGAGGGCGGAAGGGTGCGGGGCGGGGGAAGAGGGTGCGGAGGGTGGAGAACGGAAGGGTGCAGGGGAAGAGAGAGAAGGAGGGGGGAAGGTGGGAGAAGGCGGGGGAGTGCGGGGGTCAAAGGCGGAGGGAGGCGGGGGTCAATGGCGGAGGGGGCAGGGGTCAAAGGCGGAGGGGGGCGGGGGTCAAAGGCGGAGGGGGGCGGGGGTCAAAGGCGGAGGGGGGCGGGGGTCAAAGGCGGAGGGGGGGCGGGGTTCAAAGGCGGAGGGGGGCGGGGGTCAATGGCGGAGGGGGGCGAGGTCAAAGGCGGAGGGGGGCGGGGGTCAAAGGCGGAGGGGGGCGGGGGTCAATGGCGGAGGGGGGCGGGCTATTGCGGGTGGAGGAGGAGAGAGAAAGAGGGGGGAAGAGAGAGAGAGAGAGAGAGAGAGAGAGAGAGAGAGAGAGAGAGAGAGAGAGAGAGAGAGAGAGAGAGAGAGAGAGAGAGAGAGAGAGAGAGAGAGAGAGAGAGAGAGGGAGAGAGAGAGAGAGAGAGAGAGGGGTAGGTTGAAAGAGAGAGGTAAATAGAGAGAGAGTGAGAGAAGAAAGAGAGAGAGAGAGGGACCGAGAGAGAGAGGGAAAGATAGCGAGAGGGGGAGAGAAAGAGGGAGAGAGAGAAAGAGAGAGAAAGAGAGAGAGAGTGAAAAAAGAGAGAGAAAGGGGAAAGAGAGAAGGGAATAGAGAGATAGGTATCAAAACAAAAGAAAAGATGAAAGCAACGACTGCTCAGAACTCAGATATGTCCATGTAATGGAAACGAGCACTTGAACACTTCCTGAAGCTGCAGCCCACTGCATTTTTCCTCTCAATCTTGGCAACCGATGTTACGACAGTGATGAAGCTGTTTTATCTGAGAAATTAAGAAGCTCTGACCTCTGGCACATGACGCAAACAGAGAGAGGAAAAAAGGAGTACTACAGTATGTACATCTATATGTATGTATGTATGTATGTATGTATGTACATCTATATGTATGTATGTATGTATGTATGTATGTATGTACATCTATATGTATGTATGTATGTATGTATGTATGTATGTATGTATGTATGTATGTATGTATGTATGTTTGTATGTATGAATGTATGTATGTATGAATGTATGTATGAATTATGTATGTATGTATGCATGTATGTATGCATGTAAGTGTTTATGCATGCATGTGTATATGTATGTGTGTATGTATTTATGTACATGTATCTATGTATGTATGTTTGTATGTTTGTGTGTATATGTATGTATGTATACATGCATGTACCTGTGTATGCATGTATGTGTGTGTGTATGTGTATGCATGTATGTATGTGTGTATGTTTATATGTATGTGTGTATATACATATGTATATATGTATGTATGTATACATGTATATGTATAATATTAGCATATATACATACACACATACACACACACATACATATATATACGTGTGTGTGTGTGTGTGTATCTGTAATATTAGTATATAGATGTTTGTGTATGTATGCATGCATGTTTATGTATGTGTGTGTGCATGTATGTATGTATGTATGTATGTATGTATGTATGTATGTATGTATGTATGTATGTGTGTATGCATGTATGTATGTGTACATGTATGTGTGTTTGTATGCATCTATGTATATGTGTACGTAAATATGTATGTACATGTGCATGCGTGTATGTGTATGTATGTGTGTATGTATGTATGTATGTATGTTTGTATCTATATAGGTATATATGTATGTATGTAGGTATGTGCATATATATATATATATATATGTTTGTTTGTATTTGTGTATATGTATGTGTGTATGGTCTTTTTACACCCGTCCATATGGCTGTTTTTCTCACAAGCATGGTATATGTTTCTGGTAAAAGTGTACATGTATTCCTTCCAATACATCAAAGCAAAGAAGCCCCACCAAAGCGTACATATTGATGGGAGATGCAAGGAGAAAGAAATAAATGTGGAGCTAAAGAGGGACATATAGGGAGAAACGCAAAGTTGAAGGAGAATGCAGAATGGATAGAAATTGGGCTGATTCTTTGTCTTCTTCCGTCTATAAACAACAAGAATAGAAATGTTGAAATTGTTAATAATATAAAATCAATATTTTCCTTCCAAAAAATGAAGGCATGTGCGTCTATTCGGTCTATAAACCACGAGAATAGAGTCTTCCTTCTCTTTGTTCAATAAAATTTGACAGATTTTCAATCCAAAAGGTATTAATAACAACAATAACTTGTATTCAAACCAATCTCTATCTATGTATGTATGTATGTATGCATGTATGCATTATCTCCTTTCTAAGCTCTGTATTGCTTTCCCTCCCCGGCTGCACGTTTGTCCATTTCTCTCTGCATCTCTCCACGTTTCTCTCTTTCTCATATTCTCTATACATCTCTCTTTAATATCTACTCTTCTGGTTTTATTATGCATGTTGTTTATATTAATCTGTTTTCTCTCATTCTCTATGCATCTCTCTTCAATATCTACTCTTCTGGTATGCATGTGTGTTTATGTATGTGTCTATGTATGTATGTATGTATAGCTACATGTATGTGTGTATGTATGTATCTATGTATACATGTATGTACATATGTGTGTATGTGTATGTATTTGTGTATGTATGTACGTATGTATGTTTGTATCTATGTATATATATACGTATGTATGTAGGTATGTGCATATGTGTATGTTTGTATGTATTATATGTATGTGTGTATGGTCTTTTTACACCTGCCCATATGGTTGTTTTTCTCCCAAGCACGACATATGTTTTTGGTGAAATTGTACATGTATTCCTTCCGATACATCAATGCATAGAAGTCCCACGAAATGGATTTTCAAGGATCCTTCACATATAGTTACAATGTAAGCTTTCAATATTTGCAGTAGACTAGTTATGTACATATAGATCAATACAAAAATCATGCTTGGAAATCAATTTTTAAGATGGAAACCAGAAACCCAAAGAGTACATATTGAAGAGAGATGCAAAGAAAAAGAAAGAAATGTAGAGCTGAAGAGGGACATATAGAAAGAAATGTAGAGCTGAAGAGGGACATATAGGGAGAAATGCAAAGGTGAACGAGAATACAGAATGGATAGAAATTGGCCTGATTCTTTGTGTCGTATCCATTAATCCCTTTCGTCTATAAACAACAAGAATAGAAATGTTGAAATCGTTAATAATATAAGATCAATATTTGCCTTCAAAAATATAGAGGCGCTACAGAACTTGTCGTAATGACGCTGCGGTATAACTCCGACAGCAATGGAAAATAAATACCGAGAAATCTACGCAGTCCGTATGGGCAGATCGCCGCAAGGGCGAAATGTTAGGGAACCCCAGGAGTGAACACGAAATCGTAGTTGGCGCAGGGAGCAAGGAAAGGTGAACTCTAATGGAGAGCTACAGCCGTTGTGGAGGTGGGCATAAAATGAAAGAAAATTCCGAAGAACACAAGCTAACAAGATCGTAAGATCGAACTTGAGTATAGACGCATAGAAGAATCATTTAAAGAAGCATACAAGGATCATCGAGGATTAGCTGCATAGAAGGATCATCGAGGATTAGCATCATTCAGTCGTAAAATCAAGAGAATTGAAGCACAAATAATGAAAATGCTACGCATAGCTTTACTGGATAAACCCTGTTCATGTCTGTAGTTGCACACACTCAGAGTCTCATTGAAATGGAAAGCCATTCTAATCTGCAAATCGAGCATGAAAAAGCTGCTATGCAGCGTCGGATTCACCACCCTCTTACAGAAGAAATTTTCAATTTCACGGACACATCATTTATTGTTCAGTAAGATTGTAGCTCAGAAACATTGATGACAATGTTTGAATATGTAAGCAGGCGAAATTGTCGACTGAAATCGACTTGCATGCAGAGAGCAGTATAGACGCTTTTCCTGTAAATTTTAACAGAACTTTTCCTGATTGTTGAATATAACGCTGTCTCTCAATATTACAAGCTCATAAGATCTCTTTTCTCATGAAAAATAGCTTGTCGTAAAATTTCAATGTCCCAAGCATCGTCGAAAAACATAGTTTGTTGTATATTTTCTATAGCCTCTCGCTCTTGTCGTCTCCATTCTTGGAGAAACGAAGACAACAACTTTTGCTGCGGTTGTTGTCCGATGTATCGTTCACGTTTAGAATCTGATTGTACTCTCTGCTTCAACTTCTTGAACTCCGCTAATTTCTTCCAATAATCTGCAAGACGGTATTCTTTGATCGATCGCTTATCTGTTGGAAATTCCTGGGATGATGAGCTAGGCTCTTTTCTCTTTTTCGGCTCTACAGAAGATTGAATGTGAGTAGTAGCTTCGGCTTTGTCATCAATGCTCACGTTCATTTCTATGGACTTCATCTTGGCCTTTTCAATGGTTGCGCTGAACCGCCGAAGTAATCTGTTGCGCCTATCTTCTACAGGTTCCGGCGCCGTTGTTGTTGCTTTTGTCGGTCTTTCCATGACAAGCTCCATACTCTGTCTGAGTGTATATATGCGCGCAGAGCGTAGTGTGCTGTTATGCGAAGACAGACATATTTCTTTCGTTTATATAGAGGAGGCTAAAAACCAACGAGCTTCTGCGTTTCCATGACGAGCTTTTGCATTTCCATTTGTGTTTCTATGATTTGGGTTTCCGTTTGCGTTTGAAAGGTTTGTATGGTCTTTGAATGTTTGAGTGTTATCTTGATTATTATTTCACAAGGATGTCATTATTATTTTGCTATATGAATGTCATGAACATTGATATTGTATCCATATTATGATTTTCTTTACAAACCCAAAGAATTCAACATTTAGTGACCCTTGTTTTCTCGAACTTTAGTTATTTGGTAATTTGAAAAGATATTTTAGATGATATGATATTTCAAATTATCCAATAATGAATGCTATGATTTATAAAAGTCCTTTTTACTTGCATATTTCTTATAAAATAGGTTTTTATAGTTTTTTTAATGTTTTATCTTTGTCATATTTCACAAGAAGCGTGGATGAGTACTATTTTGCTATATGGATTTCATTTACAAAGCGAAACAATTCAAGATAGTTATGAATAAACAATGCGTGAGAACGAGACAAACAAGAAATGCTTGAGAAAGAGCCAAACAAGACTCTCTCCTGTTGGCTTACGTAATTGTTTTAATAAACCTTAATGGCTCATAAATGAAACATTTTCACCTATTTAATTGATATTTTTAGAGAATTTTCTAGATATTCATTTTCATCTAGTCCTAATAAAATTTATTTTCATCATATTCAATTTTGACTTCAAAATCTTAAGGAAGTGTCCATGCTTCTCATATAAAGTTGTAAAACTTTTCTTCAACCAAATCCTTCTCAAGAATCTGCAACCTCTACTCGAAACATAAGTGGACAAATTTCTCACCTTGAGAACTCCAAAAGTTGCAAGTTGATGCTTCATCTTTTCATATTCTTCCCTGGTGAAATGTGATAGTACCTGCTTGACTTTCTTTTGGCTAACTCCACCTCTCAATCAAGTAATAGGATCTGATGGAACAACTTTTTGAATACAAGCATGTATCCAAAAATCTAGACAAACATAGAAAGTAGATTCTTCAACTGATTGGTACATCAAAAATCTGAATTTTCTGAAGTTTTTTGAAAATATTAAATATCAGGTAACTTTTCCAAACACAAAACCTCAACCCAAGTCTTCAACATCTGATACAAAAAACTTTTTTACCTCAAGAGTTAGATAGAGAAGAAATATATTTCTTTGCAACTTGTCATATACCAAGTAGCTCTGTATTGACACTCCAAGAATTCTTTGAGGGAACATATAAGCCGCCTGCTCAAAAGCTTCAACTAAAACATAACTCATACATATATGAGTCAAAACATATATCTGCTGCTTTTCTTTCTCTCAATGCAATTCTTTGTCAAACCTACTAAATCATGACTAGTTCTAGCATCTCATAATCATTGAACCAAGGTACAATAATTTTACTATGAACACATCATTGGCTTCTTTATCACTTAAGAAAGCTAATGCTTTGCTCATTGTACTAGCTAGAACATGGGCATGTTGTAGCTACATTTGTGATTTACAACCACCTTTAGGTTTAGGGATCTCATTTTTCTAAACTTTAGCATGCTAGAAAGTTACTTTCTATGTAAATTTCCTAGATAAACATCTATAACCTCAAGATGTTTACTTTCCCTTTCCTAACCATGATCAGTTAGGCTTAATGATTCTCTCATTTTTTTGTAGAAAATATACTTTAAAAGAAATCGAGGCTTTCATCATGTGATAAATTCTATCTTTATAATATTTTTTTCAAAAGGACATCATCATGTACTTGTCCTAACATATTTATGAACTTATTGCTTGTTTTGGGAAAATTTCACGGGCCAATTGAGATCCATTTTTTTGGAACTTCTTGTATTCACAAAAGATATATTCACCTTGAATATGATAGGAAAATGGCATGATTCATGAAAAAGAATTTTATGCTATTTCATTTAAGTTCTTGTCTTTAGGAGCTATCTCATTTCCTGAAGATCACTTATCTAAGTTTCATCTTGAAATTGTAAATCTCCTAGATGAAAGCACAAATTAACTCTCTAACTCAACTAAGAGGAAGAGATTGTTTAAAGTTTCCATGTTTCTTGGCACTCGCATCATTACAATAGTTGCAATCATTGAACCTAACATCCAAGTATTGAACTTTCAAAGTTCAATTGATGCTAAAGTTCACTCACTTTTCTTTTATTTCCATCACTTCTTTATATGTAATCAACTGAAAAGGTTCACTTCAAAGTGTTCATGGAATTAAAGAAATTATCTTCTATTATCATCCTACTTGAATGCATGAGAATTTATACAAGAAAGTGTAAAATCTCATATAAGTTCGCAACTAGTGATGTATTCTTGGCCATCAATATGACAGGAAAACTGAATGCTTGGATTTCTACTTGTGCCTAATTTTATTACGAAAGACATCTAACATACTTAATGTAATTATTAAGTAAGTATGTGATATCTAAATATCACCTTGGGAAGGATTCTACTAGTTACTTGAGTTGCAAGGTTGCATCTTAGCATAACTTTACAACTAACTAGTTTTTTGTCTATCCAAATGTCAAACTTGAGCTTGAAAAAGTAAGCTAGCTTTTGCAAACAATTATACCAATATATACGCAAATGCATGTGCTTGCATGTAAATGCATATGCTTGCATGCATGTGTTGGCATGTTTTTTCATGTTGTAAACTAACACAAGGGTTTCTCGAGCTTGCAATGCATGCACATCATGCCTCTATACACAAACATACTAACATTGCTTCCTATAAAAGATATGACATGCTAGTGCACATGCTTGAGTGGATCAAGAAACGTTTCTAACAATAAGGAAGCTTATGTTGTGCATTCAAAGCATTTTCTTTAGGAAGGAGAAATGCACAAACATTCATCCATTTCCATGCAGGGGATTTTGGATGCATGTCAAGTTTCTTAGTAATTGATGTGTTTTCTAATACATCTATGCTCAGCCATTTAGCTTTCGTTAGTGTTCGTAAAACTCACATAAACATTATCAATAGTGGAGACTTATACCATGCTTCAATGAGAATTAATTGAAATCTACATGAAAGCAAAAAGTAGAGCAAGTATTGTTCAGTGTGTGCTTTATAGTCTAGGCAAGGATCTGCTTTTTAAGTAGAAGTAGGTAGCAAAAGATAAGGATTTACTTGTGTGCTCACACCAACAAGGACTTGAGATCAAGCACGAGCTTCCATGTGAAGGATTTCTTCTTATGGAACATAGGCATTTGATATGCACCAAAGAAGCCTCTACAACAATAAACATAACCATAAGGCACTACATGTTCATTCTTATGATAGATCCTTCAACTTTGATACGCCACGGGATAAAGTTCGATTTTCCACCATTTGATGTGGGTGCCTTCTTGTCTTACCATATCACAACTATGTTGTGCTACATCCAAAATCACTATAAATATAGGAAATCAAGTTCAAATTTGGATGTCTCAAGTAGTTGAGCAAATGGATAGATCATTATCTTGCTCATGCCATGTAGTATGTTCCATTCTTGTTTCTCTCATGTATTGAGTACAAACTTTTACTCTTTGCCCAGATAGGAGCACACCAAATTCTGAATCAAACAAAACATGTGAAACTATGCCAGTCATGCCCATAATTTGAACCCATAACCTCATGAATGGGCAACATAGAATCCATTTGCCTCAATGTAGAAGCACTCATGAGGATAAAGAGAAAAAAGAGATCAAAGTGTTTGCTAAGTTGTGAAGACAACGATGAGCTTCAAAAGGTCTCCATGGAAACTCCATGATGGGCTTTAATATTAATGCAAAAAACTACCTATTATGACCACTACCTGCAAAAGAGATGACCACTACCTACAAAAGAGATGACTCTCCTTTCAACCTTATGCCTCTGTATATAGCTCTCTCTAGGGGTCTACCTACTATGGTAGGTGGATGCTCACCATCCAAGTGTCGTCCATGTAAGTACATGTGTACCAAGTGTCCTTGTTAACTAGGTTTAACTCAAGTGGATGCTTCTAGAAGGCTCTAGAGCTCTTCGAGCAAATATGTCAATGAATATTTGCAAGATAAATGTATCGAGAGAGAGGTCACTAACTAGGTACTCTCCTCAACTGAATGGTGTTGGTGAAAGGAGGAATAGAACCCTCATTGGGACATCTATGACTATGCTTGAAGAAAGTAAGCTACCACACTACCTATGGGTAGAAGCAATATTTACCCTAGTTTATCTTTTCAATAGACTACCATCCAAATCACTTCAATGTATTACTCCCTATGAAGCCTAGAATCAAAAAAAGCCAAGTCTAGGCCATTGCAAAGTCTTTGGTTGTTTAGCATGAGTGCATATACCTTCACAAATCGGAGGGAAACTAGATAACAGAGGAACTGAGGCTGTGATCATTGGATATCAACACAAATGGGCTACAAATTCTACAATCCAACCACAAAGAAATCCCCTATAAGCAAGGATGTCGTATTTGAAGAACATAGGTCATGGTATGAAGAAGACAAGCAGGAGGTAAACCTACCCTATGATCTTGATACATATTTTCTCCCATTAGACAATAAGTATGATGCCCAAGTACGACTCAAGAAGTGAATCAAAACAAGAACAAAATGAGAAAGAGAGAGATTACAAACTATGGAAATCTAGAGCGAAGGCCAACATGAAGAATGCTCCAAAACAACCATTATTTTATGATGTGATAGGCAAAGATGTTGCTCAAATGAGCACATTGGTTCCTGAAAAATACTTCAAATTACTTATTTCAGAATTCCATACACATCCGTTCAAAATTCTACAGCTAGTGAAAATGGTGAGTGACGTCATATGGAGTGTCCAAGGCGGTCAAATCCAAGTGTCATGTTGGAGAGGTGAATGGACTTTGATTTAGTTTCACCGAGCTGTTAACTGCGACATATGGACTGCGCCTCAACCATGTGGAGATAAATCAATTTATATCTCCATTTTGAAAATTAATGTTATATGTATTATGAATAAGTGGTTTTCAAGCGCAATGAAGAGTAGGAAGGTAATAAGCAAATAGTAGATGATGGAAAGTAATGTAAATCTACTTAAATGGATTTTGTCAAAACGTGCAACATTTTTGGTGGGGATGAAAATATATTTAAGAAGTGGGAAGTGCAAAGTTAAGTACAAACTAAAGTTTGATAATTATCAACAAAACGTTAGAAGGGTCCCCTGTTGAAAGGGCTAACATGGGTTGCGATTTCTTTTTTTTTGTTTTAATAAAAGGAGGTTTGAAGGAGGACTAGTCCCCCTTGCTTGAACTAATAAGAGAGAAAGTTTACAAAGAAGGGGCATAGTGCCCTTGGGATCCCCATATCCTATAGAGTGGGGGTGGCACGACTGGAAGGCACGATATTGTGGACTGCGTGAAGTGGGAAGAGACCTACATTTTAGAGAGATTTGTAGTAAATGTTAATAAACTTTTCATTGCCCTCATGGGCAGCCCACTTTGATCATGTTATTTTCAAACACGAAAATCTTATGGTGTCTGAAGGGATGGTACTTCTTGCAATTACATATTCTTTTGCCTAACAAGCTAAGGGATCTTTTCGTTGACCATTCTTTTGGATGATCATTGAACTTGTCTCCACTTCTTTCTTTCCATTTCTTCCATAGTGCTGCCTCCTATGGCATTCCACAATTCAGAGGAGCAATTGATCACATCTCCAAATAATTCTTATTTCTAGTTAATTGGACTCTCTAAACTCAAAATCCTCATAAGTTCCTATTAGAGCGAGAGAATCCTAGGGCATGAAAAGAAGAGAGGATGCCACAAATACTTGAACTCAAATTACCATCTAATACAAGGAGAGCTTAGACACCATCTCCTCGTAAGGGAGATATACAAATTTAGGTACTTCGTAAGATTCAAATTCTTATCCAATTCGTTGTTGTTGATCCATCTCAACCCTTGAATCTGCAGATCATGCTTTAGAAGAAACCGAGTCTTAAGGTTCTCCGAACAATTGATTCTTCGTCTTAAAAGGCACCAATCTTCAAAGTGTCCTCAAATTTGATATAGTGGGTTCTCTCTTGATTCCATAGATGTTTCACATATGAAACCCTTTATTCCATAGCTTCCTTGCTCTTACGAGGTTCTTGGAGTATTTTTTTTCAATTCCCACAATAGGGAACCAAATGGAATCATTTTTTCTAATCTTAGATGCCCACTTCCAATCTTCATTGACCTTGACATATGATATCATCTTGTTCCAATTGCTGCACAAGGAGAAGACCAAGCCTGAACCCTTAAAAGTCAGTGAAAAGGAGAAGGCAATAGAGTGAGAAGATCATGCCCCTTCCACCAAGGAAGATTGGCGTGATGGAAAGCTAAACAACTAAGTCCATCATGCACATACAATAGCAAAGAGAAGTGGAGCAAGCGGGCAACCTTGTTTAATAGAGCATTTTAAAATAATTGCCTCATGGATTTGAATGTTGATATTAATACAAGCCGAGAAATTTTCCATCAGTGTTGAGATAATCTTGATGAATCTTGAACCTCAACCAAGATCTCTCATGGATTGGAGAATGTAGTCATGCTCAAACTGGTCATAAGCTTTGTCAAAATCAATCTTGATGAAGATGATATTTTGAGAAGAATCTTTATCAAACTCAAGGCCCTCAAACACATGAATAATTACCTCCAAGATGGTTCTATCCTTTATAAACCCCTTTTCATCCTCATTGATCCATGTGCAAAGATGGAAAGAAATCTGATTAGCGAGGATCTTTGCGAAGATCTTATAACAAATTTGTAACCTAGTGATAGGCCACTAGTTATGAATCTTGTTTTTTCTATCCTACTTGTGAATAATCTTGATTACAACTTCCTTAAGAATGTTAGTTAGAGCACAAAAGTGTAGGACTTCCTACCAAACTAGGCATAATAGTTTCACCAAAACACTTTTGAATGTCTTGAAGAGCTCATTGGTAAGACCATCCAAACCCGAGCTTTTATCATTGGGCAGAGAATCAATCACTTCTACTATTTCTAGGTTAGTGATGGGGGAATCAAGGAGATGCACCATATTTGAAAAAATTCTTTTGATTCTAATTCTAGAGATGGTAGCCATGCAATCACACCTTTAAGAAGAGAGCAGAGTGGATACGACGAGGAGCTGCATGAAGTGGTTGGTGACTAGTCTTGTATTCTCTTTATTAGTAGTCCATTTCACTCTCTGATTGTCAATCATGTATGGGATCCTTCCATGTGCCATTTATTCTTCTTCTTTAGGAGTTTACATATTTCTTTAATCAATTTATCAGCTTTCTTGGCCTACAAATCTTTAAAGTAAATTTGTAGATTCTACCATTGGTTTAGTGCAAAACTTGGTAAACCCCTTTCTAGATGTAAATTCAATATCAAAAATATTAAAATAAAGCATTCCCTCTACTAGGGATATAAATATCATAGGGAAGGATCAAAATGTAGATATAAGAGATTTTCTCGGAGAAGGTTTACATTAATAATATAGTTACTTAGTATGAACGCATGTTCCCCCTCCTCTTGGAAAACATATGGAAAACCAAGTGTGCAATTTCTAGGTGTCATTGAGCTATTAACTGCAACATATTATGATGAAATACGTGTACAGAGACATATGGGCTGCCCCTCAACCATGTGGAGATAATTCACAGTATGTAAGAGCAAGCATCAAATGTTGGAATAATATCCATTTTGACGATTAATGCTATGTGTATTATGAATAAGTGTTTGTCAAGCATAATGTAGAGTAATAAGGTTATAATAGGTTTAAGTACCCTCAACATCAAATCTATCTCTATACAAAAATCACATATATAAGGTAAAAAATTCTAGAAAATGAGACAAAATACAAAAATGTGTATCAAGAAGCTGAGTGATAAAAAATGTGAGGGAGTATCCAGCAAAACAATTGTGTGGGTGAACTTTATGTACATATAAATTATATATACTAGACAAAAGAAAAAAATATGTACCATCAAGTGATATCATCCTTTTCAATGTTGAGAAATTGCACTCAGAGTTTCCTATTTGATGGGAGATCTCATGCTCTCCAAACCAATGAGCACCTTAGTAAGGCTCCACACATATCCATCCACTCCTCAAAACATGTACGATGATGATCAATGGTCACAAGCTACATATAATAAATAAACAGTGACTAATGAAATAATGCTAATATATATAATTGAAATAGACATAAATTACTTACAAACACATGATGAAATAGCTTCAATCTACCAGTCCATAAATGAGAGGTACCCATGCCATGTAGATGCAAAGCTACTACCTCTCTTTGCTAGCAATAGCGGCCAAGATCATGCACTCATGTGATAGTGTCTACAACTCATGCTTAGTAATAAACAAGGGCTTTTGAGGCCCATTGTGAGTACCTTTCCTTGAGTATCCATGTTGTATAGTTTCAATGAGCATATTCTTATGAGGAATAATTCAATATCTCTTTATCCTACTCTTCCAAGGAAAGAATATGCACTTTTTATATTGCACCCCAACAAGTGATCATATGCATTGGTGCATAACTATGCCAACTTTGTTCATGTGGATAAATCCATCCTTATCAAATGTATATAATTTGGATTTCTCATGCTCATGTGCACCCCAAGCTATGCTAGGTATGGTTGGAGTAGGTGGTTGTGATGATCCAAGTAATTGTGGTGGTGTGGATGCATCATCACCACCACAACATCTACAGCCACTTTAACATCTACATCATGCTCATTGCGATGAGCTAGCTACTACTAGTAAGGCTCTTTGAGATCCAATAGATCTATGAGCCAATTGAGAATTGGATTCCTCATAGAACATTGGAGATGCAATATCAAGAGGTGCCACCTCTCATATATGCATTACCTATCCAACAGGTGTTCTCGTAAGAAGATATCATGGAGAGGAATCTAGGAATGACTTTGAGAAGAAGTCCACATGGTAGATGTGGTATACATATGTGATGCAAGTTTTAGTTGTACAAGATTCACATGTGATAATATCTCTTCAAACTTGGTATCACTATAGTACCATGGTCTATTATCACCAGCCATGCCACAAAAAGGACCAACATTAGTAATGTTTAATAAAAGTAAATAACGTTCAAAAAGAAATTCGAAAAATAAGAAAACTTTAACTAGTAAATAATAAGACCATATCTCTTGTTTAACTATCAACCCTAAATATTAGCATTACTTTGTATTCCCAAACATGGATCTTTCTTTATCTCTCTAAATGGGGGGTTTCTCTCTCTCTCTAAATGTTTCTCTTTCTCAATCCCTCTCTAGACATGGTTCTTTCTCTCACTACAGTAAGTGACAATGGTAATGGATGCCAAGATGGATCATAGTAGCCATATCAAAATTTCCCACATGAGATATCATAGAAAAAGAGAAACTATACCGAAAGAAAGAGCCACAAATTATGAGAAAGAGCCTCATTCTCTCTCAATGTAACATGTGACTCTTTATTTTTTGATACATTAAGCTATATATACTAATATTAATATTAAAAAATTCATTTTTTATATGTTTAATTATATACTAATACTAATTTGAAAACCTTGATTCTCTATATATTTCATTATATATACTAGTTTGAATCCTAGAGCCCTAGCTTTTATATATTTAAATTATGTATACTAATATTAATCGTAAAACCTAGTTCTTTATATATTCAATTATATTAATTTTAAAACTCTAATTTTTAATATATTTAATTATATACACTCATATTTATCATAAAACCATAAATTTAATACATTTAATTATATATGAAAATATTAATCATAAAACCTTGGTTTCTTATATATTTATTTATATATACTAATTTTAATCCTAAAACCCAATTTTTTATATAATCAATTATATATACTAATATTAACCTTAACACCATAGTATTTTATATATTTAATTATATATACTAATATTAATCCTTAAACTCTAGTTTCATATATAGTTATTTATATATACTAATGCTAATCCTAAAAACCTAGCTTTTAATATATTTAATCCTATATACTAATATCAATTTAAGGACCTTTGTTTTTTATATATTCAATTATATATGCTGATATTAATCCTAAAACACTATTTTTGTTTAATATTTAATAAGATATTATAATTTTAAGCTTGAAATTATAGCTTTTATGTATTTAGTTATATATACTAATATTAATCCTAAAACCCTAACTTAACATACATTTAATTGTAGAAACCAATATAAATACTAAAACTTAAGTTTCCTATATATTTAATTAATACACTAATTTATCATAAAACCTTAGTTCTTTATATATCTAATTGAAAATGATAATAGTTTTTATAAATAATACTTTTTAATCAATTTAATTATATATATTAATACTTATCATAAAATCTTATATATATAAATATAAATATATATATATGTATATATATATATATATATATATATATATATATATATATATATATATATATATATATATATATATATATATATATATATATATATATATTTGTCATTTAATCCTATTTTTAATACACTTAGTTATATATACCAATATCAATTCTAAAAATTTAGGTTTTTATATTTTTAATTGTATATGTTTATATAAATCCCAAAACCCTATTTTTTAATTTATTTAATTATAAATATAAATACTAATCTAGAAAGCTTAGATATTTGTATATTTAACTAAATGAACTAAAATGTATTGTAAAACTCTAGATTTGAATAAATTTAATTATATATATAAATTATATTCCTAGACAACTAGTATTTATGTATGTTTTATTATGTATACTAATATTAATCATAAAACCCTAATTTCTAATAAGTTTGATGAAAAATTACTAATATTAATCCTAAAACCATAGTTTTCTATATATTTATTTATAAGTATATTAATATTAATCCTAAAATCCTAGTTGTTTATTGATATAGTTATATAAACTAAAACTATCACAAAACCCTAATTTTAATACATTGGGAGTTACACACTAATATTAATCCTAAGATGCTGGTTCTCAATGCATCTGTGTTTATGTGTTTATGTGTTTATGTGTATTTATGAATGAATGTATACATGTATGTATATATATATATATATATATATATATATATATATATATATATATATATATATATATATATATATATATATATATATATATATATATATATATATATATATATATATATATATATTTATATATATATATATGTATGTATGTATGTATGTATGTATGTATGTATGTATGTATGTATGTATGTATGTATGTATGTATGGATGTATGCATAACTAATACACCATTATTTATGATAAACCATAGTACTTTATAAATTTAATTAAATATGATAATATTTTTTTATTAAACCTTAATTTTTAATCAACTTAATTATATATACTAAAATTTATCATAAAATCGTATTTTTAATACAATTATTTATATATACTAATATTGATTCTAAAAATTTAGTTTTCTATATTTTTATTTGTATATACTAATATAAATACTAAAACCCTATTTTTTAATTTATTTAATTATAAGTAAAAATATTAACCTACAAATTTAACTATATCAACTGATATTTATCATAAAACTCTAATTTAAGTATATGAACTAATATTTCTCATAAAAATCTAGAATTTAATAAATTTAATAAATGTATGCATGCATGTGTATTTGTATGTGTGTATGTATGTGTGTACATGTTTCTATGAATGTATCTTTGTATGTATGTGTTTATATGTATGTATGTATGTATGTATATTTGTATGTACGTATGTATGTATGCATGTACCTGTGTATGCATGTATGTATGTATGTATGTATGTGTGTATGTGTATATGTATGTGTGTAGATATGTATGTGTATATGTATGTGTGTATGCATGTATGTATATATGTATGTATGTATGTATGTATGTATGTAAGTATGTATGTATGTATGTCTATTATATTAGCATATACAAATACACACATAAATACACATATTTCCGTATGTATGTATCTGCAATATTATTATATAGATGTGTGTGTATGTATGCATCTATGTATGTAAATATGTACGTAAATATGTATGTACGTATGTGTGTGTATGTGTGTATGTATGCATCTATGTATATATGTATGTACGTGTGTGTGTGTATGTATGCATCTATGTATATATGTATGTAAATATGTATGTACGTATGTGTGTGTATGTATATTTGTATCTATGTATGTATGTAGGTATCTGTGTATATGTATGTGTGTATGTATTTGTGTAAATGTGTGTATGGTCTTGTCCATATGCTTGTTTTTCACGCAAGCACGACATATGTTTCTGATAAAATTGTACATGTATTCCTTCCGATACATCAATGCATAAAAGTCCCAACAGAGGGATTTTCAAGGATCCTTCACATTAGTTACAATGTAAAATTTCAATATTTGCAATATAATATTATATACGTATAGATTAATACAAAAAGCATGCATGGAAATCATCTTTTAACATGGAAACCATAAACCTGAAGAGTAGATATTGAAGAGAGATGCAAAGAGAAAGAAAGAAATGCAAAGTTGGACGAGAATACAAAATGGATAGAAATTGGGCTGATTCTTTGTCTTGTACCGATTAATCCCTTCGTTCTATAAACAACAACAAAAGAAATGCTGAAATCGTTACTCATATAATCAATATTTGCCTTAAAAAAATAAAGGCGCTATTAAAGGCATGCCCGTTTATTAGGATATATTGATGCGTCATCCCAAAGTGCCTTACAGATGGTTTATCACAAAGTGCGGAAAAGAAAGAGTCTTGCTTCTCTCTCTTCAAGAAAATCTGACAGATTTTCATTCCATAAGGTATCCAATCATTATCTCCTTCCTCACATCTGCATTATCTCATCATTATCTCCTTCCTCACCTCTGCATTGCTTTCTCTTTTCACCTCCACATTTCTCCCTTTCTCTCTGCATTTCTCCACATTTCTCTCATTCTCTATGCATCTCTCTTCTCTCATTCTCCCTTTCTCTTTGAATCTCTCCACATTTCTCTCATTCTCTCTGCATCTCTCCACATTTGTCTCATTCTCTATGCATCTCTCTCTAATATCTACGGTTCTGGTTTTATCTTCCATCTTAAGAAATTATTTGCATGCATGTTCTTTATATTAATATGTAGGTATGTAGCTATATTGTTGCAGATATTAAATGTATGCAGAAAATAGTTTGTCTTAATGGCGTTGAGTTATAACTCCGACCGCAATGGAAAGTAAATACCAAGAAATCTGCACTCATGACAAATTCCCTTTGAATTGATCTCCGTCTGCGCAGTCCTCATGGGCAGATCGCCGCAAGGGCGAAATGTTAGGCAACCTTGTGCATAAGGAGCAAGGAAAGGTAAAATACCAAGTTGAAGTAGTTTTATATGGAGCCACCGAAAGTTTTCACAAACTATAATGGAAAGCTACAGCCGTTGCAGATTGTTTTGTCTCAATGTGGATGTGGGCATAAAATGAAATCCTGCATAGTAGTGGAATGAAAGAAAATTAACTCAAGCATTGAATTATGCATCAGATTAAATCCGAAGAACCCGCTAACAAAACGCTGCATTTCAATATATTACAAGCTAAGAAGATCGTAAGATCGACTTCAGTATAGAAGCATAGAACAATCATTGCATAGAAGCATAGAAGGATCGATCATAGAGGATTAGCTGCATAGAAACATCATTTAGTCCTAAAATCAAGAGAAATGAAGCACAAATAACGAAAATGCTACGCGTCGCTTTACTGGATAAACCGTGTTCATGTCTCTAGTTGCACGCGCGCGCACACACACACACACTCAGAGTTTCATTGAAATTGAAAGCCATTCTCATCTGAAAATCGAGCATGAAAAAGCTGCTATGCAGCGTCGGATTCACCACCCTCTTAGAGAAGAAATTCTCAACTTGACGGACACATCATTTATTGTTTAGTAAGATTATAGCTCAGAAGCATTGACGACAATGTTTGAATATGTAATCAGGCCAAATTTGTCGACTGAAATCGACTTGCATGTAGAGAACGGAGTCATGTAAATTTTAACAGAACTTGTCTATAGGAAAGAAATTAAATTTTAACAGAACTTGTCTATAGGAAAGAAATTAAAGAAAATTCGACGCGAGAATGGAGTCATGTATCAGATTAAATCCGAAGAACTTAAAAAAATATAGACAAACTTTGATAGTCTTTACAAGTATATGAGTTTTCATGTGATTTGGTGATAGTGAAGTTTTTTCCCTAATTTTCAAAATTTGACCAGCTTTGAATGCTATCATGCATTTTCTTGATTTCTTCCAAACTTTGCATATGAACTCCCTTTGACATCCTTCACACATCTTCGACTTCTCAAGGAATTGTAGCTACTTTTGTCAAATGTGTTTCTTGTAGGCCTTCACAAGTTAGAGAGGAGAGAAGATCTAGATGACATTTAGCCCTAATGAACTTGTGATTTGTCTAGAAGCACCACTCTAGTTTCTTTGAAAAACAATAAGTACCACACATCAAATTCTTTCATAGGATACATAAGAAACATACAAGGAAAAATTGATCATACGCATGAACAAGACAACATGACATCAAGGAACATATGCACGAACAAGACAACATGACATCAAGGAACATATGCATGAAAGAAAGAAATTGCAACATGTTGGAGTTAGACGTCTGCGGAAGCACGCGAACAACACAAGGAAGAGGAAGAAGCTAGGAGCACAACACACAAGACTGAATGTATTACTAGAGAATGTACAAAGATAAGTAGCCCATTAGGGCAATAGGCGTATATACAAGCCGGGGGAAAAAAACCTCCTAAAGAGGGAAAAAAGTGCCCCGGCGGTCCTAGAGTGTTCACACACATCACTACCTAAATATATCAACAAATCCCCCTTGGGAGTGATGCGGTGAACAAGGAGCTGGCACTCATGTATAAGGAAGTGCCGAGCTATGTGGAAATCACTCCACAAAAGGAAGTAAGCCCAAAGCTTTGCGGAAAGCTTCAAACTTCTCCCTAGGCAGAGCCTTCGTGAAAAGGTCTGCAATGTTCTCCTGCGTGGGCACATATGCCAAGCTGATCTCCCCAGCAGAGAACCTCTCCCTGACATAGTGATAGTGCACCTCAATGTGCTTAGTGCGAGCATGGAACACAGGGTTCCTCGCAACTGCCAATGCGCTCTGACTGTCAGTGAAGATGGTGGTGGCAGAATACTGGCCAACACCCAAATCAGCCATAAGGCGTCTGAGCCACACACACTCAACAGTCGCTGTGAAAGCTGCCCTATACTCAGCCTCACAACTGGAAGTGGCCACAGTAGGCTGCTTCTTGCTCAACCAAGATATACATGAGCTACCAAGCATGAAGCAAAAACCACTGGTGGACACACGAGTGTCATAGCAACCAGCCCAATCTGAGTCAGAAAAAGCATGCAAATCTGGCGGTAGTGATCCCCCCTTGGGATAAAACAACCCAAGTAGCCGAGTACCACTCAAGTAGCGAAAGATGCGCTTAACCGCTTTCCAATGCGTGACTCCTGGGCAATGCATAAACCTGCTCATCTGTGAGACAGCAAACTGAATATCTGGCCGAGTAATGCATAAGTAAATCAAGCATCCAACAGCCTGCTGATAGAGAACAGCATCAAATGCATCTCCAGCATCATGAAGACTCAATCGTAAACCTGTCTCCATAGGAGTGGCAATAGGCTTACAGTCTTCAAGGCCAAAACGCCGCAATAATGTGTCAATATATTTCGTTTGACACAAAGCCATTCCACCATCAACTTGCATAAACTGAATGCCCAAATAGTGATGCAAATGCCCCAAATCAGACATCTCAAATGAGGCATGCAAATCAGCCTTGAAATCAGCAATATGCTTCTCAAGAGGACCAGTGAGCAGCATGTCGTCTACATAGACAACAATGATCAAAAGCACATCATTAGCACGCTTAACATATAAGGTGCTTTCAGTTGGACTGTTCTCAAAACCATGTGCAATCAGATAGGCATGTATTTTCTCATACCAAGCACGTGGTGCTTGCTATAAACCATATAACGCCTTCTTTAACCTGCACACCTGGTTTTCATGCCCTTTCTGCACAAAGCCACGGGGCTGAAAAACATACACTTCTTCATGCAAGTCACCATTCAGAAATGTTGTTTTAATGTCCAACTGATGTACATTCCAACCATGATGGGCTGCAAGTGCACAAATGCTCCGAACAAAAGTCATACGGCATGTAGGTGCAAAGGTCTCATCAAAATCAATGCCTCTTTCCTGCGCATAACCCTTTGCAACAAGCCTAGCCTTATACCTATCAACTGTACCATCAGGTTTACGCTTCAGCTTGTATACCCACTTAGTGCCAATGGCCTTCTTGCTAGGAGGCAAGTCACATAAAGACCATGTACCATTCTTCATTATAGCATCATATTCAGATTGCATAGCAGCAATCCAATTTTCTGAATTTTGTGCTTCATCAAAAGAAACAGGCTCATTCTCATCACAGAGACTAGATGCAGCCATAGCATAGCAATTTGATGCGAAGGAGGTACTATGAGAACCTGAACGAGTACGATATGACAAAGGTGCATCTAATTTGCTGTCACGCAAAGTCTGCACCAGCCATTTTGGCATAGTTTTTGCCTGTTCAATATTAGCTCTCTCATCAACAAGTGCATCATGTAAATCTGCATCAGAAATGGCATGATCTGCATCATCATATGAAACCTGCAAAGGCTGAGAAGTTGCCTCATTAGGACCAGCGCTAGCCTGTCCACCTGTAAAAAGAGGCATCAAAGTATCATACATGTCTTTGGAGCTAACAGATGTCTCCTTAGTACATGAAAGCAATGGCTGAATAGCATCTTCCACAAAGACAACATCACGGCTAACCAGAATGCGTTTAGTCTGTGGATAATACAGACGATAGCCTTTACTTTCAGAACTGTACCCAACAAAAATACATTTTACTGCCTTATCGTCCAATTTTCTGCGATGTTGTTCAGGCACTAATGCATATGCCAAACAACCAAAAACACACAGATGAGCAACAGATGGCTTGCGGTCATGCCAAGCCTCATATGGAGTGATAGACTGCAACGCTTTCGTGGGACACCTGTTCAGTACATATGCTGCACACATGACAGCCTCAAGCCAGAAACTATGTGGTAAAGCCTGACTTTTGACCATGCACCTCGCCATCTCCATGAGTGACCTGTTCTTTCGTTCAGCAACTCCATTCTGTTGAGGTGTATACGGCACTGTACACTGGTGTTTTATCCCACGTTCAGCCAGAAATGCATTAAAATCTGAAGACATATATTCCCCCCCTCGATCAGAACGGAGGGTGCCCATTTTACATGCTGACAGATTTTCAGTCAAAACCAAAAACTGTTTGAAGCACATGAACACTTCGGACTTTGCTTTGAGTGGATATACCCATGCGTGCGTGGAAAAATCATCAATGAAAGTCACGAAGTAAAGGTAATTTCCAAAAGAGGGTGTCTGCATAGGACCACAGACATCACTATGTACAAGCTGCAATTTCTGCATAGCCCGAACTGAACCATCTTTTGGAAAGGAAGAACGCTGCATTTTGCCCAAAATACAGCCTTCACAAACATGTTTTCCAGGTGCCTCAAGTTTGGGCAAAGAGGACACCATTTCAGATTTCTGCAGGCGTAACAAACTAGCAAAATTCAGATGACCAAAGCGTGCATGCCAAAGCTTTGCATCTGACATAGCCTGAGAATCATGAACTGCACATGCCGAATCATTCACAGATTTTTCATAGTCTATGAGCTTATACAGCCCACGACATAAAATGCCAGAAGCAATAATCACATCGCCATTTGAGAGATCATGGACTGTACACCTGTCATCAACGAATTTCACAACCAAGCCAATCTTGGCTAATGCAGAAACTGATAACAGGTTCTTTTTGATCCCTGGCACAAATAAAGCATCTGACAAAGTGAAAGAACTACCATCAGCAGTAGTCAGAATGATCTTACCAACTCCCATAACAGGATAAGAGGAGTTATTGGCGCATGTGACAGTATTCCCTGTAGGGGCAGGCTCGAGTGAAGAGAAGAAACTGCGCTGCGAGGTAATATGTTTGGTTGCCCCACTATCAAAGTACCAAACATCTGAGCCTACTGCAGACATGCACTGATCATGAGAAGATGGGTCAAAACTGCTGACAGTAGTAAACACCCATTCTTCTTCCTGCACAAGATTTGCAGACTCTGTTTTTGGTGTAGAGGCCTCTGCAACAACCATTCCAGCCTCTTTCTTCTTTGCCTCTTTAGCAGCCAGTTTTGGACAGTTCTTTATAATATGATCATTTCCTTTACAGTACTTGCAGAACAATTTCTGCTTTTCTGATTTCTTCTCATCTTTATCCTGGTTCTTCGATTGTGCAGCATTTGTAGATTTCTGCTTACTAGTAGAAGAGCTCCATTTTCCTTTGCCCTTCTGACTAGCCAGGAAAGCTTGATCTGCAACACGCATAATGGACCTGTTCTGCCTGGACTGATCTTCCTGCAACAGAACAGAGACTAATTCCTCAAATGACAAGGCATTCGGATTGCCTTTCATCATCAATCGAAGAGTAGAGGCAAAACTCTGATATGAATCAGGAAGGCCATTCAGAACGGTCTGCACAAGTGAGCTATCTGGTATAACCTCATCAGCAGAAATCAATTGTTCCTTCAGGTCTTTGATCTTTGTAAGAAAACTGTCCATCGAATCACCTTCATTCATGTGCTCACTCTCCAACTGTTTTCGAAGGTAAGCAACACGAGCCTCATTCCTAGCCTGGTACAAAGTGGTAAGTGTATCCCAAGCATCCTTTGCTGTTCTGCAAGAGCGAATGTGAGGAATAATGGCACGTTTGACAGACAAAGCTATCAATGCATGTGCCTGGGCATCTCTGCCATCCCAACGAATCTGCTCTGCAGTAGGTGCAACAGAAACAGCAGCACGAACAGGAATCTGCGGAATATCATCTTCGACACCATCTTCATCAGCTCCAACACCTGTATTTGCAGTACCTGTCGTTACAGGTGTAACAGGACGTCTTTCAACACCCTGCACAATGTTCCACAATCCTTTTGCAACCAGTACATGTCGCATCATATAAGCCCATAATGGGTAGTTGGTACCATCCAACTTATCCTCAACAGCCAACATACGGAATACATCACTGCTTTCAGCCATGGCCGGTGACTAAAATACCTTGATGCAGAAAATTGACTGTATCTCAAAAAGTTGAACAGAACTGCCCAGACGAGTTCTGCTAGACCTGTAGCAGACTTCGAGACGCTTAAACTGGCGAACAGAAACTGGTATATACCTTTGGCACAAAAGGACGAAATAACCTGCACAAGCACTGCGATAGTGCGTTCGGAGGCCGAAACGAGCTCAGATCGCGATTTCGGCACCACAAAGCGAAGCGGTTTTGATCTCGGAAACACCTTGAGTATGCTCACCAAATTTTGTGCGAATCTGAGACTGCAAACGGAGGAGTGTCGACGGCGCCCTAGAAGAAGCAACGACCTGCTTTGATACCAATTGTTGGAGTTAGACGTCTGTGGAAGCACGCGAACAACACAAGGAAGAGGAAGAAGCTAGGAGCACAACACACAAGACTGAATGTATTACTAGAGAATGTACAAAGATAAGTAGCCCATTAGGGCAATAGGCGTATATACAAGCCGGGGGAAAAAAACCTCCTAAAGAGGGAAAAAAGTGCCCCGGCGGTCCTAGAGTGTTCACACACATCACTACCTAAATATATCAACACAACACACAACATGAATGTGCATTAACAAATAGGCAACATGTCTATGAATGAATGGGCAAAAATGGCAACATGTAAAGAAAGAAAAAATAAACATTATGTGCAAGAATGAATATTAAGTGGAAGTGAGTATATTTACTCATTTAAGGCACCAATTATTCTCATCTTTAAGATAAATTTGTAACCTTTTCATAAATCAATCTACCTTAAATATAAATATAGACAAAGATTTAGGATTTTCAACTCACATCGTTCATTTTTATCTTGAGTGTGTGTGTGTGTGTATATATATATATATATATATATATATATATATATATATATATATATATATATATATATATATATATATATATATATAAGACAAAAGCGAAAAATATGTACCATCAAGTGATATCATCCTTTTCAACATCGAAAAATTGCACTCACAGTTCCCTATTTGATGGGAAATCTCATGCTCCCCAAATCAATGAGCGCCTTATGAAGGCTCCACACATGCCCATATGCTCCTCACCACATGTAAGATGATGATAAATGGTGACAAACTACATATAGTGAATAAAAAAGTGACTAACAAAATAATTAATGCCTAAATATATAATTAAAATAGACATAAATTACTTAGAAACTCATGATGAAATAGATTCAATCTACAGTCTATAAATGTGAGGTCCCCATTCCTTGTAGATGTGAAGCTAATACGTCCTCTCTTTGCTATCAACACTGGCCAGGATCATGGACCCCTGCAATAGTGTCTACAACTCATGCTTAGTAATAAATGAGGGCTTTTGAGGCCCATTCTAAGTAGCTTCCCTCACACATCGATGTTGTATAGTT
>CM035438.1:58027068-58072068 GCA_020310875.1 Ceratopteris richardii
GCGGTATAACTCCGACAGCAATGGAAAATAAATACCGAGAAATCTACGCAGTCCGTATGGGCAGATCGCCGCAAGGGCGAAATGTTAGGGAACCCCAGGAGTGAACACGAAATCGTAGTTGGCGCAGGGAGCAAGGAAAGGTGAACTCTAATGGAGAGCTACAGCCGTTGTGGAGGTTGGCATAAAATGAAAGAAAATTCCGAAGAACACAAGCTAACAAGATCGCAAGATCGAACTTGAGTATAGACGCATAGAAGAATCATTTAAAGAAGCATACAAGGATCATCGAGGATTAGCTGCATAGAAGGATCATCGAGGATTAGCATCATTCAGTCGTAAAATCAAGAGAATTGAAGCACAAATAATGAAAATGCTACGCATAGCTTTACTGGATAAACCGTGTTCATGTCTGTAGTTGCACACACTCAGAGTCTCATTGAAATGGAAAGCCATTCTAATCTGAAAATCGAGCATGAAAAAGCTGCTATGCAGCGTCGGATTCACCACCCTCTTACAGAGGAAATTTTCAACTTCACGGACACATCATTTATTGTTCAGTAAGATTGTAGCTCAGAAACATTGATGACAATGTTTGAATATGTAAGCAGGCGAAATTGTCGACTGAAATCGACTTGCATGCAGAGAGCAGTATAGACGCTTTTCCTGTAAATTTTAACAGAACTTGTCTATATAGGAAAGAAGATTCAACGCGAGAATGGAGTCATGTATCAGATCAAATCCGAAGAACTTGCTCATCTCCTGAAAACGTGTCCACAATATAAACTGATTGTTGAATATAACGCTGTCTCTCAATATTACAAGCTCATAAGATCTCTTTTCTCATGAAAAATAGCTTGTCGTAAAATTTCAATGTCCCAAGCATCGTCGAAAAACACAGTTTGTTGTATATTTTCTATAGCCTCTCGTTCTTGTCGTCTCCATTCTTGGAGAAACGAAGACAACAACTTTTGCTGCGGTTGTTGTCCGATGCATCGTTCACGTTTAGAATCTGATTGTACTCTCTGCTTCAACTTCTTGAACTCCGCTAATTTCTTCCAATAATGTGCAAGACGGTATTCTTTGATCGATCGCTTATCTGTTGGAAATTCCTGGGATGATGAGCTAGGCTTTTTTCTCTTTTTCGGCTCTACAGAAGATTGAATGTGAGTAGTAGCTTCGGCTTTGTCATCAACGTTCACGTTGATTTCTATGGACTTCATCTTGGCCTTTTCAATGGTTGCGCTGAACCGCCGAAGCAATCTGTTGCGCCTATCTTCTACAGGTTCCGGCGCCGTTGTTGTTGCTTTTGTCGGTCTTTCCATGACAAGCTCTATACTCTGTCTGAGTGTATATATGCGCGCAGAGCGTAGTGTGCTGTTATGCAAAGACAGACATAGTTCTTTCGTTTATATAGAGGAGGCTAAAAACCAACGAGCTTTTGCGTTTCCATTACGAGCTTTTGCATTTCCATTTGTGTTTCTATGATTTGGGTTTTCATTTGCGCTTGAAAGGTTTGTATGGTCTTTGAATGTTTGAGTGTTATCTTGATTATTATTTCACAAGAATGTCATTATTATTTTGCTATATGAATGTCATGAACATTGATATTGTATCCATATTATGATTTTATTTACAAACCTAAAGAATTCAACATTTAGTGACCCTTGTTTTCTCGAACTTTAGTTATTTGGTAATTTGAAAAGATATTTTAGATGATGTGATATTTCAAATTATCCAATAATGAATGCTATGATTTATAAAAGTCCTTTTTACTTGCATATTTCTTATAAAATAGGTTTTTATAGTTTTTTTAATGTTTTATCTTTGTCATATTTCACAAGAAGCGTGGATGAGTACTATTTTGCTATATGGATTTCATTTACAAAGCGAAACAATTCAAGATAGTTATGAATAAACAATGCGTGAGAACGAGACAAACAAGAAATGCTTGAGAAAGAGCCAAACAAGACTCTCTCCTGTTGGCATGGGGTAGCTTTAACTAAATACTATTGTATTTTGGCTTACGTAATTGTTTTAATAAACCTTAATGCCTCATAAATGAAACATCTTCACCTATTTAATTGATATTTTTAGAGAATTTTCTAGATATTCATTTTCATCTAGTCCTAATAAAATTTATTTTCATCATATTCAATTTTGACTTCAAAATCTTAAGGAAGGGCAAATTTTCTTTTAATGGATCAATTAGACAACATGTATGTGGTGGCCTATGGAAAATATTAGAGTTTTTTGGACTCCAAAAGTTGACGAGAGATTGCACAAATCTCCAACTACATCAACAAACGACTTTATATGCTCTAAAGATAAAATCAAGTGTAATTATTGACATGTTTTATTTTCAAACCATGCTATTTCAACTTCAACCTTCAAGATGTATTTCAAGATTTCATACTAAATTTAATTAAATATGATAAATTTTTTTATTAAACCTTAATTTTTAATCAATTTAATTATATATACTAATATTTATCATAAAATCTTATCTTCATATATATTTATTAAAATATAGTAATATTTATTATAAAATCGCATTTTTAATACAATTAATTATATATACTAATATTGATTTTAAAAATTTAGGTTTTTGTATTTTTATTTGTATATACTAATATAAATCCTAAAACCCTAATTTTTAATTTATTTAATTATAAGTAAAAATATTAATCTACAAATTTAACTATATGAACTGATATTTATGATAAAAATCTAATTTAAGTATATGAACTAATATTTCTCATAAAACTCTAGAAATTAATAAATTTAATAAATGTATGCATGCGTGTGTATTTGTATGTGTGTATGTATGTGTGTACATGTATCTATGAATGTATCTTTGTATGTATGTGTTTATATGTATGTATGTATGTATGTATGTATGTATATTTGTATCTATGTATGTATGTATGCATGTACCTGTGTATGCATGTATGTATGTATGTATGTATGTGTGTATGTGTATATGTATGTGTGTAGATATGTATGTGTATATGTATGTGTGTATGCATGTATGTATATATGTATGTATGTATGTATGTATGTATGTATGTATGTATGTATGTATGTCTATTATATTAGCATATACAAATACACACATAAATACACATATTTCCGTATGTATGTATCTGAGATATTATTATATAGATGTGTGTGTACGTATGCATCTATGTATGTAAATATGTACGTAAATATGTATGTACGTATGTGTGTGTATGTGTGTATGTATGCATCTATGTATATATGTATGTACGTATGTGTGTGTATGTATGCATCTATGTATATATGTATGTAAATATGTATGTACGTATGTGTGTGTATGTATATTTATATCTATGTATGTATGTAGGTATGTGTGTATATGTATGTGTGTATGTATTTGTGTAAATGTGTGTATGGTCTTGTCCATATGCTTGTTTTTCACACAAGCACGACATATGTTTCTGATAAAATTGTACATGTATTCCTTCCGATACATCAATGCATAAAAGTCCCAACAGAGGGATTTTCAAGGATCCTTCACATTAGTTACAATGTAAAATTTCAATATTTGCAATATAATATTATATACGTATAAATTAATACAAAAAGCATGCATGTAAATCATCTTTTAACATGGAAACCATAAACCTGAAGAGTAGATATTGAAGAGAGATGCAAAGAGAAAGAAAGAAATGCAAAGTTGGACGAGAATACAAAATGGATAGAAATTGGGCTGATTCTTTGTCTTGTACCGATTAATCCCTTCGGTCTATAAACAACAAGGAAAGAAATGTTGAAATCGTTACTAATATAATCAATATTTGCCTTAAAAAAATAAAGGCGCTATTAAAGGCATGCCCGTTTATTAGGATATATTGATGCGTCATCCCAAAGTGCCTTACAGATGGTTTATCACAAAGTGCGGAAAAGAAAGAGTCTTGCTTCTCTCTCTTCAAGAAAATTTGACAGATTTTCATTCCATAAGGTATCCCATCTTTATCGCCTTCCTCACATCTGCATTATCTCATCATTATCTCCTTCCTCACCTCTGCATTGCTTTCTCTTTTCACCTCCACATTTCTCTCTTTCTCTCTACATTTCTCCACATTTCTCTCATTCTCTATGCATCTCTCTTCTCTCATTCTCGCTTTCTCTCTGAATCTCTCCACATTTCTCTCATTCTCTCTGCATCTCTCCACATTTCTCTCATTCTCTATGCATCTCTCTCTAATATCTACGCTTCTGGTTTTATCTTCCATCTTAAGAAATTATTTGCATGCATGTTGTTTATATTAATATGTAGGTATGTAGCTATGTTGCAGATATTAAATGTATGCATAACATAGTTTTTCTTAATGGCGTTGAGGTATAACTCCGACCGCAATGGAAAGTAAATACCAAGAAATCTGCACTCATGACAAAATGCCTTTGAATTGATCTCCGTCTGCGCAGTCCTCATGGGCAGATCGCCGCAAGGGCAAAATGTTAGGCAACCTTGTGCATAAGGAGCAAGGAAAGGTGAAATACCGGGTTGAAGTAGTGTTATATGGAACCACCGAAAGTTTTCACAAACTATAATGGAAAGCTACAGCCGTTGCAGATTGTTTTGTCTCAATGTGGATGTGGGCATAAAATGAAATCCTGCATAGGAGTGGAATGAAAGAAAATTAACTCAAGCATTGAATTATGCATCGGATTAAATCCGAAGAACCCGCTAACAAAACGCTGCATTTCAATATATTACAAGCTAAGAAGATCGTAAGATCGACTTCAGTATAGAAGCATAGAACAATCATTGCATAGAAGCATAGAAGGATCGATCATAGAGGATTAGCTGCATAGAAACATCATTCAGTCGTAAAATCAAGAGAAATGAAGCACAAATAACGAAAATGCTACGCGCGCTTTACTGGATAAACCGTGTTCATGTCTGTAGTTGCGCGCGCACACACACACACACACACTCAGAGTTTCATTGAAATCGAAAGCCATTCTAATATGAAAATCGAGCATGAAAAAGCTGCTACGCAGCATCGGATTCACCACCCTCTTAGAGAAGAAATTCTCAACTTGACGGACACATCATTTATTGTTCAGTAAGATTATAGCTGAGAAGCATTGACGACAATGTTTGAATATGTAAGCAGGCCAAATTTGTCGACTGAAATCGGCTTGCATGCAGAGAATGAAGTCATGTAAATTTTAACAAAACTTGTCTATAGGAAAGAAATTAAATTTTAACAGAACTTGTCTATAGGAAAGAAATTAAAGAAAATTCGACGCGAGAATGGAGTCATGTATCAGATTAAATCCGAAGAACTTAAAAATATATAGACTAACTTTGATAGTCTTTACAAGTATATGAGTTTTCATGTGATTTGGTGATAGTGAAGTTTTTGCCCTAATTTTCAAAATTTGACCAGCTTTGAATGCTATCATGGATTTTCTTGATTTCTTCCAAACTTTGCATATGAACTCCCTTTGACATCCTTCACACATCTTCGACTTCTGAAGGAATTGTAGCTACTTTTGTCAAATGTGTTTCTTGTAGGCCTTCACAAGTTAGAGAGGAGAGAAGATCTAGATGACATTTAGCCCTAGTAAACTTGTGATTTGTCTAGAAGCACCACTCTAGTTTCTTTGAAAAACAATAAGTACCACACATCAAATTCTTTCATAGGATACATAAGAAACATACAAGGAAAAATTGATCATACGCATGAACAAGACAACATAACATCAAGGAACATATGCACGAAAAAGACAACATGACATCAAGGAACATATGCATGAAAGAAAGAAATTGCAACACACAACATGAATGTGCATTAACAAATAGGCAACATGTCTATGAATGAATGGGCAAAAATGGCAACATGTAAAGAAAGAAAAAATAAACATTATGTGCAAGAATGAATATTAACTGGAAGTGAGTATATTTACTCATTTAAGGCACCAATTATTCTCATCTTGAAGATAAATTTGTAACCTTTTCATAAATCAATCTACCTTAAATACAAATATAGACAAAGATTTAGGATTTTCAACTCACATCTTTCATTTTTATCTTACGTGTGTGTGTGTGTGTATATATATATATATATATATATAAGACAAAAGCGAAAAATATGTACCATCAAGTGATATCATCCTTTTCAACATCGAGAAATTGCACTCAGAGTTCCCTATTTGATGGGAAATCTCATGCTCCCCAAATTAATGAGCGCCTTATGAAGGCTCCACACATGCCCATATGCTCCTCACCACATGTAAGATGATGATAAATGGTGACAAACTACATATAGTGAATAAAAAAGTGACTAACAAAATAATTAATGCCTAAATATATAATTAAAATAGACATAAATTACTTAGAAACTCATGATGAAATAGATTCAATCTACAGTCTATAAATGTGAGGTCCCCATTCCTTGTAGATGTGAAGCTAATACGTCCTCTCTTTGCTATCAACACTGGCCAGGATCATGGACCCCTGCAATAGTGTCTACAACTCATGCTTAGTAATAAATGAGGGCTTTTGAGGCCCATTCTAAGTAGCTTCCCTCACACATCGATGTTGTATAGTTTCAATGAGCATATTCTTATGAGGAATAATTCAAATTCTCTTTATCATGCTCCTTCAAATGAAATAAGGTGCACTTTTTATATTGTACCCCAACGAGTGATCATATGCATTGGTGCATAGCGATACCAACTTTGTTCTGGTGCGCAGATCCATCCTTATCACATGTATATACTTTGTATTCATCATGCTCATGTGCACCCCAAGCTATGTTGGGTGTGGTTTGAGTAGAAATTTGTGATGACCTAGGTGATTGTGGTGGTGTGGATGCATCATCACCACCAAAACATCTTCCACCTTAACATCTACCTCAATGCGATGAGCTAGATACTGCTAGTAAGGCGCTCTAAGATCAAACATATCTACGAGGCACTTGAGAATTGGATTGCTTACAAAACTTTCAAGATCGAATATCTAGAGATGCCACCTCTCATATAGGTATCCCCTATGCAATAGGTGGTCTAATAAGAGGATATGATGGAGAGGAATCTAGGAAGGACTTTGAGAAGAAGTCCAGATCATAGATGTGGCATACATACGTGATGCGAGTTACATTTGTACAAGATTCACGTGTGATAAGATCTTCTCGAACTTGGTATCACTATAGTAACATGGTATATTATCACCGGCCATGCTACAAAAAGAAACCCACATTAGCACTGTTTGATAAAAAGTAAATGATATTTATAAATAGATTCAATAAATAAGAAAGCCCTAACTAGTAAATAATAGGACCATAGCTCTAGTTCAACTATCAACCCTAAATTTTAGCATTACCTTCTAGTCCTAAACATGGATCTTTCTCTATCTCTCAAAATGGGGATCTTTTTCTCTCTCTAAATATTTCTCTTTCTCGATCTCTCTCTCTAAACGCGGTTATTTCTCTCTCTATAAATCTAGTTCTAAGTTTCAAGATGGGAGCATAGCAGCAATGGTGATGGATTCCAAGATGCATCATAGTAGCCAATATGGAATTTCCCACATGATATATCACAAAAAGAGAGAATTTAGATTGAAAGAAAGAGCCATCCACATTATGAGAAAGAGACACACATTATGAGAAAGAGCCACATTCTCTCTCAATGTAACATGTGGATCTTTATTTCACTTGAGTTTCTTTCTTTTTATAATATCTCATGTGCAAAATTCCTTGTTGGCAATGATGGTGCATCTTGCAAGACATCACAATTGTCCTTCTTCTCCATTCTTGACATTGTTTCTGAGGCCATTGAGCTTTATGATTAAGTTCAAGTGTCAAAATTTTACATAACCCAGATTATATAGAGCCCTAGTTTCTTATATATTCATAAGTATATACTAATAATAATCATAAACACCTATTTTCTATTTGCTCAATAATACAAAGTAATATTAATCATTAAATTCTAGTTTTTTTATAGATTAAGCTATATACACCAATATTAATGGTAAAACCTTTCTTTTTATATATATTTAACTCTATATTAATATTGATATGAAAACCTTGATTCTATATGTATCTGATTATATATACCAATTTGAATCCTAGAGCCCTAGTTTTTATAAATTCTAAATCTCTAGTTTTTAATATATTTGATTATATATACAAATATTAATTATAACAACTTGGTTTCTTATATATTCATTTATATATATTTATCTGAATACTAAAGACCAATTTTTTTATAATCAATTATATATACTAGTATTAGCCTTACAACCCTAGTATTTCATATATTTAATTATATATAGTAATATTGATCCTTAAACTCTAGTTTCTCATATATTTATTTATATATTCTAATCCTAGTCCAAAAAGCTTACTTTTTTATATATTTAATCATATAGACTAATAATAATCTTAGGAACTTTGTTTTTTACATATTGAATTATCTATGCTAATATTAATCCTAAAACACTATTTTTGTTTAAGTTTTAATAAGATATGCCAATTCTAATCTTGAAATCCTAGCTTTTCGGTATTTAATATACATACTAATATTAATATTAAAACCCTGGTTTTTCATACATTTAATTATAGAAACCAATATAAATCCTAAAACTCAAGTTTCCTATGTATTTAATTTATACACTAATCTTTATCATAGAAGCTTAGTTCTTTATATATTTGATTAAATATGCTAATATTTATTATAAAACTTTAATTTTTATCAATTTAATTATATATACCAATATTTATCATAAAATCCTATATTTGTATATGTTTGTTTATATATAGTAACGTTTATCATAAGATCATTATTCTAAGACACTTAATTATATATACTAATATTAATTCTCAAACCCTACTTTTTTATATTTTAAATTATATATAGTAAGATAAATCCCAAAATCCTAGTTTTTAACTTATTAAATTATAAATACAAACATTAATCTATTATTTAAATATATGAACTAATATATATAATAAAACTCTAGATTTTAGTAAACCTAATTATATATACTAATTTTAATCCTAAAACCCTAGTGTTTATATATATTTTATCATGTATACTGATATTAATCATAAAACCCTAATTTTTAATAAGTTTAATGAATAATACTAATATTAATCCTATATTTAATTATATATATCGTATAAATTATTTTAAAACCTGAATTGTTTTTAAAATTGATTATATGAACGAGAATTTATTGTTCAACCAAAATTTTAATACATTTGAATTTATATACTAATATTAATTCTACGATGCTAATTATAAATGTATGTGTGTTTATGTGTATTTATGAATGAACCTATGCATGTATGTGTGCATGTATGTATGTATGTGTGTATGTATGTATGTATGTATGTATGTATGTAGTACATATGTATGTACATCTATATGTATGTATGTATGTATGTATGTATGTATGTATGTATGTATGTATGTATGTATGTATGTATGTATGTACATCTATATGTATGTATGCATGTATGTATGTATGTATGTATGTATGTATGTATGTATGTATGTATGTATGTATGTATGTATGTATGTATGTATGTATGTATGTATATATGTATGTATGTATGTATCTTTGTATGTATGAATGTATGTATGAATTATGTATGTATGTATGCATGTAAGTGTTTATGCATGCATGTGTATATGTATGTGTGTATGTATTTATGTACATGTATCTATGTATGTATGTTTGTATGTTTGTGTGTATATGTATGTATGTATGCATGCATGTACCTGTGTATGCATGTATGTGTGTGTGTATGTGTATGCATGTATGTATGTGTGTATGTTTATATGTATGTGTGTATATACATATGTATATCTGTATGTATGTATACATGTATATGTATAATATTAGCATATATACATACACACACACACACACACACACACACACACACATATATATATATATATATATATATATATATATATATATATATATATATATATATATATATATATATATATATATATATATATATATATATATATATATATATATATATATATATATGTGTGTGTGTGTGTGTGTGTGTGTGTATGTATATATGCTAATATTATACATATATGCTAATATTAGTATATAGATGTTTGTGTATGTATGCATGCATGTTTATGTATGTGTGTGTGCATGTATGTATGTATGTATGTATGTATGTATGTATGTATGTATGTATGTATGTGTGTATGCATGTATGTATGTGTGTTTGTATGCATCTATGTATATGTGTACGTAAATATGCATGTACATGTGCATGCGTGTATGTGTATGTATGTGTGTATGGACGTATGTATGTATATATGTATGTATGTTTGTATCTAGATAGGTATATATGTATGTATGTAGGTATGTGCATATATATATATATATATATATGTTTGTTTGTATTTGTGTATATGTATGTGTGTATGGT
Source organism: Ceratopteris richardii (assembly GCA_020310875.1). Taxonomy (NCBI): domain Eukaryota; kingdom Viridiplantae; phylum Streptophyta; class Polypodiopsida; order Polypodiales; family Pteridaceae; genus Ceratopteris; species Ceratopteris richardii. The sequence goes on from CM035438.1 coordinate 58,037,514, forward strand.
CTTTTTACACCCGTCCATATGGCTGTTTTTCTCACAAGCATGGTATATGTTTCTGGTAAAAGTGTACATGTATTCCTTCCAATACATTAAAGCAAAGAAGCCCCACCAAAGCGTACATATTGATGGGAGATGCAAGGAAAAAGAAATAAATGTGGAGCTAAAGAGGGACATATAGGGAGAAATGCAAAGTTGAAGGAGAATACAGAATGGATAGAAATTGGGCTGATTCTTTGTCTTCTTCCGTCTATAAACAACAACAATAGAAATGTTGAAATTGTTAATAATATAAAATCAATATTTTCCTTCCAAAAAATGAAGGCATGTGCGTTTATTCGGTCTATAAACAACAAGAATAGAGTCTTCCTTCTCTTTGTTCAAGAAAATTTGACAGATTTTCAATCCAAAAGGTATTAATAACAACAATAACTTGTATTCAAACCAATCTCTATCTATGTATGTATGTATGTATGCATGTATGCATTATCTCCTTTCGGAGCTCTGTATTGCTTTCCCTTCTCGGCTCCATGTTTGTCCATTTCTCTCTGCATCTCCCCACGTTTCTCTCTTTCTCATATTCTCTATACATCTCTCTTTAATATCTACTCTTCTGGTTTTATTATGCATGTTCTTTATATTAATCTGTTTTCTCTCATTCTCTATGCATCTCTCTTTAATATCTACTCCTCTGGTATGCATGTGTGTTTATGTATGTGTCTATGTATGTATGTATGTATAGCTACATGTATGTGTGTATGTATGTATCTATGTATACATATATGCACATATGTGTGTATGTGTATGTATTTGTGTATGTATGTACGTATGTATGTTTGTATCTATGTATATATATACGTATGTATGTAGGTATGTGCATATGTGTATGTTTGTATGTATTATATGTATGTGTGTATGGTCTTTTTACACCCGCCCATATGGTTGTTTTTCTCCCAAGCACGACATATGTTTCAGGTGAAATTGTACATGTATTCCTTCCGATACATCAATGCATAGAAGTCCCACGAAATGGATTTTCAAGGATCCTTCACATATAGTTACAATGTAAGCTTTCAATATTTGCAGTAGACTAGTTATGTACATATAGATCAATACAAAAATCATGCTTGGAAATCAATTTTTAAGATGGAAACCAGAAACCCAAAGAGTACATATTGAAGAGAGATGCAAAGAAAAAGAAAGAAATGTAGAGCTGAAGAGGGACATATAGAAAGAAATGTAGAGCTGAAGAGGGACATATAGGGAGAAATGCAAAGGTGAACGAGAATACAGAATGGATAGAAATTCGCCTGATTCTTTGTGTTGTATCCATTAATCCCTTTCGTCTATAAACAACAAGAATAGAAATGTTGAAATCGTTAATAATATAAGATCAATATTTGCCTTCAAAAATATAGAGGCGCTACAGAACTTGTCGTAATGACGCTGCGGTATAACTCCGACAGCAATGGAAAATAAATACCGAGAAATCTACGCAGTCCGTATGGGAAGATCGCCGCAAGGGCGAAATGTTAGGGAACCCCAGGAGTGAACACGAAATCGTAGTTGGCGCAGGGAGCAAGGAAAGGTGAACTCTAATGGAGAGCTACAGCCGTTGTGGAGGTGGGCATAAAATGAAAGAAAATTCCAAAGAACACAAGCTAACAAGATCGTAAGATCGAACTTGAGTATAGACGCATAGAAGAATCATTTAAAGAAGCATACAAGGATCATCGAGGATTAGCTGCATAGAAGGATCATCGAGGATTAGCATCATTCAGTCGTAAAATCAAGAGAATTGAAGCACAAATAATGAAAATGCTACGCATAGCTTTACTGGATAAACCGTGTTCATGTCTGTAGTTGCACACACTCAGAGTCTCATTGAAATGGAAAGCCATTCTAATCTGAAAATCGAGCATGAAAAAGCTGCTATGCAGCGTCGGATTCACCACCCCCTTACAGAAGAAATTTTCAACTTCACGGACACATCATTTATTGTTCAGTAAGATTGTAGCTCAGAAACATTGATGACAATGTTTGAATATGTAAGCAGGCGAAATTGTCGACTGAAATCGACTTGCATGCAGAGAGCAGTATAGACGCTTTTCCTGTAAATTTTAACAGAACTTGTCTATATAGGAAAGAAGATTCAACGCGAGAATGGAGTCATGTATCAGATCAAATCCGAAGAACTTGCTCATCTCCTGAAAACGTGTCCACAATATAAACTGATTGTTGAATATAACGCTGTCTCTCAATATTACAAGCTCATAAGATCTCTTTTCTCATGAAAAATAGCTTGTCGTAAAATTTCAATGTCCCAAGCATCGTCGAAAAACACAGTTTGCTGTATATTTTCTATAGCCTCTCGCTCTTTTCGTCTCCATTCTTGGAGAAACGAAGACAACAACTTTTGCTGCGGTTGTTGTCCGATGCATCGTTCACGTTTAGAATCTGATTGTACTCTCTGCTTCAACTTCTTGAACTCCGCTAATTTCTTCCAATAATCTGCAAGACGGTATTCTTTGATCGATCGCTTATCTGTTGGAAATTCCTGGGATGATGAGCTAGGCTTTTTTCTCTTTTTCGGCTCTACAGAAGATTGAATGTCAGTAGTAGCTTCGGCTTTGTCATCAATGTTCAAGTTCATTTCTATGGACTTCATCTTGGCCTTTTCAATGGTTGCGCTGAACCGCCGAAGTAATCTGTTGCGCCTATCTTCTACAGGTTCCGGCGCCGTTGTTGTTGCTTTTGTCGGTCTTTCCATGACAATCTCCATACTCTGTCTGAGTGTATATATGCGCGCAGAGCGTAGTGTGCTGTTATGCGAAGACAGACATATTTCTTTCGTTTATATAGAGGAGGCTAAAATCCAACGAGCTTTTGCGTTTCCATTACGAGCTTTTGCATTTCCATTTGTGTTTCTATGATTTGGGTTTCCATTTGCGTTTGAAAGGCTTGTATGGTCTTTGAATGTTTGAGTGTTATCTTGATTATTATTTCACAAGGATGTCATTATTATTTTGCTATATGAATGTCATGAACATTGATATTGTATCCATATTATGATTTTATTTACAAACCCAAAGAATTCAACATTTAGTGACCCTTGTTTTCTCGAACTTTAGTTATTTGGTAATTTAAAAGATATTTTAGATGATGTGATATTTCAAATTATCCAATAATGAATGCTATGATTTATAAAAGTCCTTTTTACTTGCATATTTCTTATAAAATAGGTTTTTATAGTTTTTTAATGTTTTATCTTTGTCATATTTCACAAGAAGCGTGGATGAGTACTATTTTGCTATATGGATTTCATTTACAAAGCGAAACAATTCAAGATAGTTATGAATAAACAATGCGTGAGAACGAGACAAACAAGAAATGCTTGAGAAAGAGCCAAACAAGACTTTCTCCTGTTGGCATGGGGTAGCTTTAACTAAATACTATTGTATTTTGGCTTACGTAATTGTTTTAATAAACCTTAATGCCTCATAAATGAAACATTTTCACCTATTTAATTGATATTTTTAGAGAATTTTCTAGATATTCATTTTCATCTAGTCCTAATAAAATTTAGTTTCATCATATTCAATTTTTACTTCAAAATCTTAAGGAAGGGCAATTTTCTTTTAATGGATCAAATAGACAACATGTATGTGGTGGCCTATGGAAAATATTAGAGTTTTTTGGACTCCAAAAGTTGACGAGAGATTGCACAAATCTCCAACTACATCAACAAAAGACTTTACATGCTCTAAAGATAAAATCAAGTGTAATTATTGACATGTTTTATTTTCAAACCATGCTATTTCAACTTCAACCTTCAAGATGTATTTCAAGATTTCATACTAAATCATGTGATGATATGATATGATACAAATTGGAATTTTTCATTTTCTCTATTTATGGTTGCACTAGATCAAACTATTACAAGTATAATTATGTGGGAGACAATGAAAAAGTAGTATAAATCAATGTCAATCATTTTTAGTGCTTATTAATTGTAGAAATATATGCTTTCCCTATTGCATAACAATGGCTAGGACTTCATTATTTATCTATTAGTGTATTTATGTATTACATAAATTCTTCTCCATGTTGAAATTTCAACAATGATGTACTGAATCAAATATGAAATTTGGACTATTGGGAGTTTCGTCTAGAAGAATTTAATCACGAAGTGATACGTAAAGTGGGAGTGTCTCAAAATGTAGAATTATTAATCTTATTTGGTTATGGAGAAGTAAAACTATATGGACGATGAACTCCTAAATGTTATCTTTCTCTAAATTATATCTAGCATAAAGAAAACGTGTATAATCTTCATGGACATAGTATGGAAAATTGATCATATTCTTCACTCCAAGAAGAAAGCTTGAGAAATTATAAATAAGAATAATCAACAAAAAAAACATACTACAATGATCGATATAGTAACATATATAGTCATGTGGAACCCCGTATATCATGCTCTAAAGGGTAAAGCACATAGGTATGTATGTTTAACCAAATTAATCATTATTTGTACATAAATATACAAGTGTTAAGTTTAATTATTATATTTACATAAATGACTAATTTGAGTTTAAAAAATAAATCAAAATACAGGGAGTAAGAAAACAAAAAATTAAAATCAAACCTTGGGTATGAATACATGTCACATGATCATGTAAAGATAAGAATCAAGTGACACCTTGTCAGTGAGAAAAACCTTAAAATTATCTTTGTAAAAACTTAGTCAAAGCATTGTTATATGTTTCTGATCATGGAGCTTCTAATATGGAATTCACTATGTCGATGACATCATGAAGAAAATGATAGCACACCTCAATGTGCTTGGAAACTAGATCATGGACTAAATTCTTAGCCATTGAACAACATTCTCACTATCATTATTAAGATATCTCCCCATCAAAATCCCTACAAATCTAGAATGATTTTTTTGATCTAGATACATAACTTCTATAATAGAAACTTTTTGTATTCTCGAAAGTGAATTTACAAGAGATAAAACCTCTATGCAGCAAGCATAGCTAGAGTTCATGTGTCCAATAGTGGATGTATCACCCAAATCCAAGCATAGAAACAGATCTATAGTCCTAGTAAAATACTAAGTTATTATTGTGATTGATTTCAATAATTTTGATTGTTGTATATATGCTACTCAATGGTCCCACTACAAATGCAATGTTGTGGAGGTGATCCCAATCCAATGGATTGAGTCCAATCATGGCACCCACAGGGTGTATGATAATTGCTTATGAGTGTTGAAAGGTTGATGTTACATGAATGTGAAAGTGAAGATGAAGATAAAGAAAAGTGATATATGTTGTAAAAATTGGCTACGGAGAAGAGAGATGTGATGATTTCAATGTAGAAACAGAAATGTATATATGCAAAATCTATACATGCATATGAGGGATGATAAGAATAAAGAACCATACACATGAATCAATAATAAAATGAAGAATCACGCAAAAGGAGCCTCTTAGACACTTTCAAGATCAATACATCCACATGGATGATGATAACCATGTAAAACCATACACATAAAGCAATCTTAAAAGGATGATTGATGTATAATGAGCTTCTTAGAAAATTTCAAGACCACTACATAAACATGGGTGCATGTGGATTGTATGTATGCATGTCCGACATAAATTATGAATACAAACAGATTTTTCTCACAACTCAATAGAAAATTCTCAATGGTTTGATGAAAAGTTGTGGAGTCTTCTCCCATGTAGAAAGATTTAAGAGGAGACATGTAAAAAGGAAAACTTAGGAGACAAGAGACATGGAGACAAGAAAACTTGAATTGAAAAGAGATTACAATGTAATACATGCACATGAATATCATTATATATCAAGAAAGCATTTAATGGTCAAAAGGAGTCTGCAAGACCCTCCACCATGAGAGTTCACCTAAGTGCCACATTTGAGATGATTTGAACCACTTTAGTGTTGGAGGCGATGGTGGATAGTCTTAAGAGATGAAGTGGTGTTGCTTAAACCTGCTTCACACTAGCCTACAACAATTTCTGGAGAGTGTAGTGGGCCTCTTTAGCTTGCGAATGATCATAAATAATCACCTTTGTTGTTTGGAATATGATCCACTAATCAATGGATCAAAACAGATAGATAGGAATTTAATCCAAGTTCATAGACTTCCTATTTTAGTCTCTACACCTATTGATTATTTTGAACAGTGTCGTGAGCATGATAGAAATTAGTCTAATTCCTTCTGATGATGTATAATTGACTTAGACAACTATTAGTCATTAGTGATTTCAACAAAAAAGATGAATTACTTTCTGAGTATGATGTTTAGCAAATCATAGGAGTATTCCGACATTTTCGGGGTGCATCAGTCAATGGACCAAAGAGTAATAAAGTGATACTATCTCACGACTTAGAGAAGCAATGATAATGAGATTTTTTAGCTATAAAGAAGACAGTATACTGAATCTATGATGCTTTAAATCATGACAAATGATCAATCATACACTATGAACAAGCTCTGAGAAGATCACTATACTGATGTAGTCATGGCAGAGAATTGAAATAAAGATGTAATGAAAATCTATGTATTAAATCATATACAAATACAATGTCATTGGCAATAATGTATTGCACAATGTTAGAAATGTGATTGAGCTATGGAGTGAGCTCTCAAATCACAATGTATCCCCTTCAAGTTATCTTCTCAAGTTGAGATATTACGCGGGTCATTTGATCCTCTTTTTATCGTTGAGTTTGGAGCCCTAAACTATAGGATATATTCTCTCATCAGTCAATTATGAGAATGAGGCTTACTAACTTCATCATGGATGTAAGACTCTTTTACAAAGGTAAATGTAATTGATTTTACAAGGGATTGATCATATAAGGCTCCTATGAAAATTATGCTAATCGTCCAAGTATGTGGGCTTGGATTTACTTGCACCAACAGCTCCCCCTCAAGCCTAACATGCTTGTTCTTTATTCCTCCTTGATTTCCTACAAACCAATCATCAATTCGAACCTATTTATCTTGCTTCCATCCAAAGATTTTGTGAGTATATCTAGACATTGTAAGTGAGTTGATACATAGGATAATTGAATATCCTTGCTAAGAAATTTCTCCCTTACATAATGATAGTGCACTTCAATGTGCTTAGTCCTTGCATGATATACAGGATTAGGAACCAAATGAAGTGAGCTAGTGTTGTCTCCAAAACTTATTGGAGTGTAAGAGTGTAACCCTAAATCTATGTATAGCTACTTGAGCGACATAGCCTCTTGAGTTGCATTTGCTAGGCTTCTATATTCTACCTCTATAGATGACAATGCCATAGTTGCTTGCTTCTTTGATGACCATGACATAAGTTTTGAGCCTGCAAAAGACAAATATCTTGAGGTGCTCCTCCTATCATCCTTAGAGCCAGCCCAATCTACATAAGAATACATCTTTATGTCCAAGTTAGTAGTGAAAGGATAAAACAACGCTTGATTCATGGTACCCTTTAGATATTTTAGCATCCTATTGGCAGTTTCCATGTGAGGCTTTCTTACTGAATGGATGAACTGACTTAATATACTTACTCTATGAGTAATGTCTACTCTTCTTAGGGTTGCATAGTTGAGACCCCCAACAAGTTTTTGGTAATCTGTAACATCCTCAAGAAGTTCTCCTTCATGAGATCTAAGCTTATGATTGAGTTCCATGGGTGTACCTACAATTTTGGTGTTCTTCATCTCTAATTTTATCAACATATCATGGATGTACATTCTCTGAGTAATAAACACACCGGAATCCGTATACACAAGTCCTAGACCAAGAAAGTATGTTAACAAACCAAGATCAATAATTTTAAATTCTTCCATTAGTTGAGCTTTAACTTGCTTGATGCCATTAGCATCATTTCCTGTAACGATAAGGTCATCCACATAGACACATAAGTAGATTACTTCTGAGTTGGTCTTCTTTATAAATAAAGAAGAATCTACTTTGCTAGCCACAAAAATTTGATCCTGCAAATAAGTAACAAACCTATGGTTCCAAGCTCTAGGAGCTTGCTTTAGGCCATAGAGTGCCTTAGCTTGCATACAAAACCTCGTTTATCCTTATCCTCATACCCCGGTAGTTGAGCCATGTACACCTATTCTGAGATCCATCCATTTAGGCATGCATTCTTGACATCTAATTGATATAGGATCCAATTCTTGGAAGTAGTAGTACTTACCAAAACCGTAATTGATGGCATCTTTACCACAGGTGAAAAAGTTTCTCCATAATCCACTCCATGGGTTTGAGCAAACCCTTTTGCTACTAGCCTTGCCTTGGACCTCTTTATAGAACCATCTGAGTTCTTTTTATTTAATATATCCATCTGGATCCTATTACCTTCATGCTTGGCTTCTTAGAAACCAAATTTGAGATCTCCCTTTGAGATCTCCTGAGTGCCTGATTGGAGGACTCTGGAATGTCTTCCAATTGCTTGAACTTGGTCTTGCCTCTTGACTTCCAAGCCATGAAGTCAATCTCCTCTTCATCCTTTAAACTAACATCTTTTGGTAATTGTTGATCTTCTTGAGTGAGAGTTGGAAAATCATTTTCCAAATCATAAGCTAACTTGATCTTCCTGCAATCATCTTCAAACCATGAATTATTTTCATCAAAACACTACATCCCTACTAACTTATGAATCCTTTGTTAGTGGGATTATGTAGCCTATAACCCTTCTCTCTGGCACTCCATTTAGTTCAGGAGTATACTTTGTTGTGACTTCCCTTTTTATACCTCTGTCTTGTAAGAATGAATCAAACTCATGTGAGAAATACTCATCACCACCATCAAATCTGCTCCTCTTCAAGCTTCTACCTATATGGTTCTCAACCAATGCCAAATACTTTTTGAAACATGTAAATACTTCATCCTTATGCTTCATGAACTAAAGAATTGTCTATCTACTGTCATCGTGTATAAATGAAACATAGTAATTTGAACCTAAGATTGATGGATCTTTGCTAGAACCCCAAACATCATGTGTATACAAGCTCCAAGTAGTGTTCATACATGTAGCCCTTTATGTTGAATGCTTGACTGTGAGCTTTGCCAAATTGACATGCTCCACACTTGTATATCATGTGTTTCTTGGACACATTTGGAATGCCACACACACTCTGATCCTTGCATATTTGCTTTAGTGTTCTTTTTCCTATATGACCTAGCCTTTTGTGGCATATCTCTAGTTCAGATAGAGTTAAATGTTTGTTGTTGAAGAGTGTTATGTTTTTGGTGTCTCAACCTCAAAGTAAAGAGTCTGCCAGATTTCTCACCTTTTGCAATCCTCGTCAAGACTTGTTGAGGGTCTTCCACATATGCTCCATGTCTTGTGAATCTGACATGTAAGCCTTTCTCAACAATGTGTCCAATAGTAATTCGTTTTTTGGTTATAGTTGGCACATACAAAACCTTACTTAAGAGGTTCATGTTACCATCACAAGCCTTGACATTTCTAATTTTCGTGATAGAGTGTCTAGTTTCATCACCTTTCTGCACTTCATGCTTCCCTTTGGGTTCTTCAGATCAGATAACAATGCTACATTTCTAGCCACATGATTGGAACAACCTGAATAAATATAGAGAATATGCTCATCATCTTTACCTTGCTTGGATGTCATGTTCATTATGAGTAGATAATCCTCTTGTTCTTTGGTGTAGTTGTTATAATCTCTTCTTCCTTTGAACCCACCTTGATAATTGTTGTTGTTGTAGCCTTGGTTGTAGTTGTGATTGTAGTTGCTTCCTCCATTGTTAAATCTGCATTTGGATTGTCCATAGCTTCCTATATGGAAGCCTCGTCCACTTTGATTCCTTGTGTTCTTGAAGCATTCTTCTATGATATGGTTTGTAAGGCCTCAAATGTTGCAAGATGGAGTGTTGTAGGTTCTCCCCGTGCCTTGCTTTCCTCCTCTATCCCTTCCTCTAGTACCGCTTCATCTACCTGTGTACTTAACTTGAGAGGTACTAACCTCTTCTTCATTTTTTTTCTTTTACCCTTATCCTTACTTTTATTCTTATCTGTATAAAGGGGAGAAGATTGGTTACCTCTAGATTTGTCACCATTTTTGTTGAGCTTTGTCTCATGGGTGAAGAGTTGCCCCATCAAGGTGTTGAGGTCAAGTATCTGCATATCCATATAAAGGTCCATTGTTGTGGTGAATGACTCCCACTTATCATCATCTTTGATGCCACTTGATGATCTATCTTACTATGTGCTCTTCTTCTATCTCCTCTCCAATGCTTGTAAGTTGGTCAGCCACATCCTTCGTCTTGGTCACATAATCATCCACACTTTTCTTTGGTTGCTTTTTATGGTTGTAAAATCCATCAATAGCTGGTTCTTCCTAGCTCTTGTATTTGATGAGAAATATGATGAGAGTACTTCCCAAGTCTCTTGGGAGATGTTGCAACTCCTAATGTGAGGCAATAAGAAATCAGATATTGAGTGTGGTAGATAGGGCCTAGCAAGAGCATCCTTTGCACACCATGTGGTCAACCTTTCTTGCTCTTCCCTTGTGGGTTGATGTTTGCTTCTGAATGTTCACATCTCTTCATCTCTTGAGATGTATCCATATAGACTTCTCCCTTGAAGGTAGGCTTGCATCCTTAATGACCATGCTGGGTAGTTGCTTCTCTCCAATTTATCAATGAATGGTGGGATTCCATCTCCCATCTTGCTTGTTGTAGCTCTGATACCATTGTTGGAGGAGATGGTGGATACTCTTCAAAGATGAAGCGGTGTTGCGTAAACCTGCTTCACACTAGCCAAGAACAATTGCTGGAGAGTGCAGTGGGCCTCTTTAGCTTGCTAAGGATCAATGTTTGGAATATGATCCACTATACAATGGATCAACACAAATAGATAGGAATTTAATTCAAGTCCATAGACTTGCTATTTTAGTCTCTACACCTATTCAATATTTTGAGCAGTGCTCTAAGCATGATAGCAATTAGTCTAATTCCTTTTGATGATTTCTAATTGACTTAAACAACTATTAACCATTAGTGATTTCAACAAACCAACGGAAATTATGATATGGTGTATGACATGAGCTCCACCCCCAGCATTTGTGTGGCTTATGCCTGGTGAACTACACCGTGAGTGTGATGTCTAGCAAATCATAGTAGTGTCTCAACATTTTCGGGGTGCATCAGCCAACATACTAGAAAGTAATGAAGTGATAATATCTCACGATTTAGAGAAATTATAATGAGATTTTCTAGCTATAAAGTAGACAATATAATGAATCTATGATTCTATAAATCATGAAAAATGATCAATCATACACTAACAACAAGCTCTGAGAAGATCACTGTATTGATGTAGTCATGGTAGAGAACTGAATAAAGATTTAATGAAAATGTATTTATTAAATCATATACAAATACAATGTTATTGGAAATAATCTAATACACAATGTGAGAAAGGTGATTGAGCTATGGAATGAGTTCTCAAATCACGATGTATCCCCTTCAAAATTATCTCCTCAAGTTGAGATATCATTCGGGTCATTTGATCCTTTTCTTATGGTTGTGTTTGGAGGCAATCCTTTGAATTCCAAATTCAAAAGTCCACCTCAAAGTAAATCCTAAACTACAAGATATATTCTCTCATCAATCAATTACAAGAATGATGCTTACTTACTTCTTCGTGGATGTAGGACTCTTTGACAAAGGTAAATGCAATTGAATTTTCAAGGGATTGATCATATAAGGCTCCTATGAGAAATATGGGAATCATCCAAGTATGTGGGCTTGTATTTACTTGCACCAACATTTAGTGACCCTAAACCTGACTAGGAACACAATGCTTATCTAGGGAAGTCTAAGACTGATAAACCCAACACTAACTCACTCATGTGCTCCACTAAGGGTGAGCAAAGAGAGAGAAATCCTTGAGTTTATAATCCTATCCTAGTATGGGAATCTAACTAAATCTGAATCATGGATCTATGCTCTTACTAGCCCACTTTGGATCCTCATATGCTCAACTTAGGGTGACTCACAAGGAAATCATGTTCTGGCAAGACCCCATGGATGCCTAATAATGATCCTCCACGAGTTTAGGAGGGGATTTCTATAGTTTTCTGAATTAATCTTGGCCCTTGGATCATGGACATCAACTCTCAACCCTAGGATCAACTACTTTTTCTTAAAACCATCAAATTTATCAAATGGATTGTTAGGATTTCTTACTCATATCAAATCTAGGGAAAAAAAGGTGAAAATGGTACCTTCCATTCACCACCTTTGGATTTGGGAAGATCTGGATTGTTGGATCAATGTTGATACGGATTAGGATAAGATTAATCGCTATGTTTAAAAAACTTTGCATTATTGCTCTTGGACATCCAATAAGGACTTATCTAAGTAAAAACTACTCATGGATTCCCCCTAGATTGTATGCCTAGTGCATCTCTTGTTTACAAGATCTTAATTTATGCTCACACAGAGGATATGGATGCTGAAACATACAAAAAAATAGATATGTAAAGGGATGAGATAGAACACAGGATTGGGTTCAATCTCCCCCCGTTCACTTTGTTTCCAGAGTCCACAAAGTGCATGTATTTATGGGATTTTTCATTTTGTCAAAACTATCAGTTATAGTGAGACGGTTCCAAAAAGCAAGCATGAATGTAAAACGTTGCTCTTTTTTATGTAGAGCCTTTGCTTTTATTAACAAAAATTGTGCTCTATAGTGATTCTTATCTTAAACACTACTTTTATATTTGTTTCTAAAAATAGAACCATCTACATGGGTTTATTCACAAAATATAAATCCGAATATTTATGTTTGAATATGTTCAAAACATCCATGCCCTCTCATACATTTCACGCACTCATGAACCTTAAGCTGCTATACCAAAACACCAAAACATATTAATAAATTAATAAATTAACACTCCAACAATTCCTTGTTCAACACATTCTATAATTCATAACATCTCCACCCTTGAATGTGAGCTCATCCTAACCATACAAGATGGATCAATCATCTTTTGCCATGCAGTAGCCCTTCAAACCTCTAATTTGCTTAATCTAGAAAACTACTATGACCATAAAAACTCGTTTTTGTGCTCTTTGACCCTCAAGATATTCTTTGATGAAGATAAAACTTTGTAGGGCTATGTTTTCAAACCTCTCCTTTAGAAATATGATGAAATACTCCCATCAGAATCTCTGTTATACAAGTTTGACTAGATTTGGGAGTTTTCAAGGTGACATTAAGGTGCCAGTATAGAAAGTTGGAATAGCATTGGAACTTTGTAGGAATGTGTAGCATCTAAATACGGACCACATCATATGCTAAACATAAGTTCCTATACAAGATTTTGTACGGTATAAATGGAAAAAATACATTTCTTCTAAAATGCAAATGGGCATATCAATGTCGTAAAAATTGATTTACAAATTAATTTTAAGGTATAGACTACCTTTGATAGTATTTACAAGTATATGAGTTTTCATGTGATTTGGTGATAGTGAATTTTTTTGCCCTAATTTTCAAAATTTGACCAGCTTTGAATGCTATCATGGATTTTCTTGATTTCTTCCAAACTTTGCATTTGAACTCTCTTTGACATCCGTCACACATCTTGGACTTCTCGAGGAATTGTAGCTACCTTTGTCAAATGTGTTTCTTGTAGGCCTTCACAAGTCACAGAGGAGAGAAGATCTCGATGACATTTGGCCCCACTAAACTTGTGATTTGTCTGAAAGCACCACTCTACTTTCTTTGAAAAACAATAAGTACCACACATCAAATTCTTTCATAGGATACATAAGAAGCATGCAAGTAAAAATTGATCATATGCATGAACAAAACAACATGACATTAAGGAACATATGCATGAACAAGACAACATGACATCAAGGAACATATGCATGAAATAAAGAAATTGCAACACACAACATGAATGTGCATTAACAAATAGGCAACATGTCTATGAATGAATGGGCAACAATGGCAACATGTAAAGAAGTAAAAAATAAACATTATGTGCAAGAATGAATATTAAGTGGAAGTGAGTATATTTACTCATTTAAGGCACCAATTATTCTCATCTTGAAGAAAAATTTGTAACTTTTTCATAAATCAATCTACCTTAAATACAAATATAAACAAAGATTTAGGATTTTCAACTCACATCTTTCATTTTTATCTTATTTAAGATCAACTTCTTTCCTAATTTGTACTAAAGGCTTAAAAATCCTATGTAGAATGTAGGAGAAAGTTTCCCATTTTCTTTTGGTCAGCCTTACTTGAAATTGATTAATTCAATTCCAAAATGTAAACTGTCCAATTTAGAATAGTTTTCTTAAAGACTTTAGCTTTTCTTTCTTGAGAATTTTTAGTGTTATGAGAAATTCCTAACTTTTCTTTTCAAGAATATACTCAACTCTATTGAATTGTGTTATCAAGATCTTGCTCACATGCACACAGAGGTTGCAGACACAAAAAATAAACAGAAAAAATAGAGACGCCAAGAGAGAGATTGAATGCAGTATTGGGTGCAATCTCCCCCCATGCACTCTGTTTTGACAGTCCAAAGAGTGCATGTATTTATAGGAATTTTTTATTACGTCAAAAAGAGTGTTTACATGAGAGCGGCTTCAAAAAGCATGCATGTAACTAAAAGTTGGTGACTTTCTTAGAAAACCTCTTCTTTTAATATCCACAATTGCGGTCTACAATGACCTAGGTTGCATTTATTCGATCGAATAATTAAAAAATATCAAATAGGTTCATTTTTTTTGGGGTTGTCCAAATAAACACCAAAAAAAAAAAATGCACAGGAATACATTTTTGATCGAAGAGCTTTCGATCGAAAGTTTGTTCGAAGAAAAACATTTCGATCGAGACATTTTCGATCAAAATTTGTTTCCATCGAAACTTTATGACCAAGAACTCATTTCGCACATGGTTTGAGAGTCTAGAGAGCTCTCGACTTTTCTTCAAAGATAAAATTAGTGTTTTTGTTTTACAGATTTGAAAGTACATATATGCATATGTGTGTATGTATGTGGATGTCATACACACACTTGCACACATATACACACACAAACATGTGCACATGTACACACAAGATCATACACACACATATAGATACTTGCACATATAGACACACACACATACACTCACATGCATACATACATGCATATGCATACATACACGCATATGCATATATACATAGACATGAATACACACATGCACATACATACATACATATGCATATACACATATGCACAAACCTACATATGCATATACACACATGCACATGCATACATATGCATACACACATGTGCATACATACATGCATTCATACACATACATGGATATGTATACATACGTACACACATGCATATGTATACATACGTACACACATGCATATGTATACATACGTACACACATGCATATGTATATATACATAAATACAGGCACATACACACAATTAATTGACTTGAGCCTAAAAAAAAAAAGCAAAGTTCACGATTCAAATGATGCAAGTTAACAATTGATAACCATCCCTTTTCAATGGGAAATTTCTACCTTTATGCTCAGCTCATAATCAATCAACTTTCAAAATAATCTGTACAAATATAAGAAAGTAAAAATTCATTATTATGTCACTACAACATATGAGGCGCATACCGACGCTGCATATACCGACGATCACAGTCGGCGTCGGTATGGGCCTCAAAAAATGTGACTTGGAGATACCGACGGTCAAGTGACTGTCGGTATGACCGTTTTAAACGGATCATCGGTGTGGCCCGCACCCGCCGGTATGTGCATCGGTATATGCGTCGGTATAGGCGTCGGTATGAGCGTCGGTAATTTGCTGGGAACTACCAACGCGTATATCGACGCCCATACCGGCGGCGAGTTTCAAACATACCGCAAACCCGAGAGCAAAACTTCACATTTTTGCGCGTGTTTGAATACTGTTGGTCTTCTGTTGAAGTTGCATGCGCGAACCGAACTGCGACCTACATTGTCTTGTGCACACACACACACAGATCTCTCTCTCTACACACACACACTCTCTCTCGGCTTAGATCTCACATCTTGGTAAGTGCTGCGCGTACTGTTAGCATTTGTGTTTCTCTATGCTTTAGGTTCTATAATTTCTCTTTTCTTCAATTTTGCAAAAGTTCTTTGGCGTCGATTGTTTAGAATTGGACGATAGACAACATACATTATGCTTTGACTACAACAATCCAAAAGAGGGGCATACTTGTAAGTGATTGTTTTATTCTCTATTGATAGAGAGAGAGGAGAGAGATAAAGAGAGAGAGAGAGAGAGAGAGAGAGAGAGAGAGAGAGAGATAGAGATAGAGAGAGAGAGAGAAAGAGAGAGAAGAGAGAGAGAGTGAGAGATAAAGAATAATGAAAGAAAGGAAGATAGAGATAGGAAATAGAGCATACATACACACACACATACACACACATTTACACACATACATGTACACACATGCACATACACATACACACATACATGTACACACATGCATACATACACACATACATGTACACACATGCATGCTTACATACACACACACATATACACACATGCATGCATACACACACATATAAATTTACACACATGCATACATACACACACATGCATACACACATACATACACACATATATACACATATGCATACATACACATACACACACACATATACACACATACATACACACACACACACATATACACACATATACATACATGCATGCATACATACACACACATATACACACATGCATGCATACAGACATATACACATATACACACATGCATACATACACACACATGCATACACACATACATACACACACATATATACACATATGCATACATACACATACACACACACATATACACACATACATATATATACACACACACATATACACACATGCATGTATACATACACACACATACACATACACACACATGTATACACATGCATACACATACACACACATGCATGCATACATACACACGTACACACACATGCACACACATGCATGCCTACATACACACACACACATACACACACATGTATACACATGCATACATACACACGCACACATGTACACATGCATACATACACACACATATATACACACATGCATACATACACACATATAATCCTATTTTTATTTTGAAGTTTTTTTTACATCAAATATATAAAAATAGGATTAGGGTTTTTATGCTATTTACACATACATACACATATATAATATATATATACATGTATACAAAAATATACATATTTTAGGTCTAGATATTTAAGATTAGGTTTTTAGGGTTTCGGCATACATATCACTCAATTATATTTATATTAAGAAAAAATATAGAGAAAAATAAGAAAAGAAATGAATATATAAATAAATATATATATAAAATATGATTAGGGTTTTAGGATTAGGGGTTCAGATTTTCATAGGTGTTTAAGTATTTAGGTCTTAGTATTTCAGATTTAAGTCTAAGTCTTTCTGATTAGGGTTTTAGGGTTTTAATACATAGATAACATATATACACAAACACACATATACATATAATACATAAATACATGTAGATACACATGCATACACAAATATACATATTTTAGATTTAAATCTTTAAGATTAGGGTTTTAGGGTTTTAACACCTACATAACATATATGCACACACATACACATGCACATATAATACATATATACATGTATATACACATGTATACAGAAATATACAAATTTTAGGTCTAGATCTTTAAGATTAGGGATTTAGGGTTTAGACATACATATCACTCAATTATATTTATATTAAGACAAAATATAGAGAAAAATAAGAAAAAAAATCTGAATATAAAAATAAATATATATATAAAATATGATTAGGATTTTAGGATTAGGGGTTTAGATTTTGATAGGTGTTTAAGTATTTAGGTTTTAGTATTTCAGATTTAAGTCTAAATCTTTAAAATTAGGGTTTTAGGGTTTTAACACCTACATAACATATATACACACATACACATATACATATAATACATACATACATGTAGATACACATGCATACAAAAATATACATATTTTAGATTTAAATCTTTAAGATTAGGGTTTTAGGGTTTTAACTCCTACATAACATATATGCACACATACACATGCACATATAATACATATATACATGTATATACACATGTATACAGAAATATACATATTTTAGGTCTAGATCTTTAAGATTAGGGTTTTAGGGTTTAAACATACATATCACTCAATTATATTTATATTAAGGAAAAATATAGAGAAAAATAAGAAACAAAATCTGAATATATAAATAAATATATATATGAAATATGATTAGGGTTTTAAGATTAGGGGTTTAGATTTATTTTGGTGGTTAAGTATTTAAGTTTTAGTATTTCAGATTTAAGTCTAAATCTTTAAAATTAGGGTTTTAGGGTTTTAACACCTACATAACATATATACACACATACACATATACATATAATACATACATACATGTAGATACACATGCATACAAAAATATACATATTTTAGATTTAAATCTTTTAGATTAGGGTTTTAGGGTTTTAACACCTACATAACATATATGCACACATACACATGCACATATAATACATATATACATGTATATACACATGTATACAGCAATATACATATTTTAGGTCTAGATCTTTAAGATTAGGGTTTTAGGGTTTAGACATACATATCACTCAATTATACTTATATTAAGGAAAAATATTGAGAAAAATAAGAAAAACAATCTGAATATATAAATAAATATATATATAAAATATGATTATGGTTTTAGGATTAGGGGTTTAGATTTTTATTGGTGGTTAAGTATTTAGGTTTTAATATTTGAGATTTAAGTCTAAATCTTTAATATTAGGGTTCTAGGTTTTTAACACCTACATAGCATATATACACACATACACATATACATATAATACATACATTTATGTAGATACACATGCATACAAAGATGTACATATTTTAGATTTAAATATTTAAGATTAGGGTTTTAGGGTTTTAACACCTACATAACATATATGCACACATACACATGCACATATAATACATATATACATGTATATACACATGTATACAGAAATATACATATTTTAGGTCTACATCTTTAAGATTAGGGTTTTAGGGTTTAGACATACATATCACTCAATTACATTTATATTAAGGAAAAATATAGAGAAAAATAAGAAAAAAAAATCTGAATATATAAATAAATATATATATAAAATATGATTAGGGTTTTAGGATTAGGGGTTTAGATTTTTATTGGTGGTTAAGTATTTAGGTTTTAGTATTTCAGATTTAAGTCTAAATCTTTAAAATTAGGGTTTTAGGGTTTTAACACCTACATAACATATATACACACATACACATACACATATATTACATATATACATGTAGATACACATGCATACATAAATATACATATTTTAGATCTAGAATTTTAAGATTAGGGTTTTAATTAAATATATATAATTAAATATATAAAATTAAATATATAAAAATAGGATTACATATGGAGAAAATCTGAATATATAAATAAATATATATATATAATAAGATAATTATATACATAAATAAATATAAAGAGAACTAGTGTTTAAATAATTTAATTAAATATATATAATTAAATATATAAAATTAAATATATAAAAATACAATTATGTAATGAAAAAATCTGAATATATAAATAAATATATATATAAAATAGGATAATTATATAGATAAATAAATATAAAAAGAACTAGTGTTTTAAAAAAATTAATTAAATATCTAGTTCTTTTTATATTTATATTTATTTATTTATATTTTTCCTTACTTAATCCTATTTTTATATAATTAATATATAAAAATAGGATTAAGTGAGGAAAAAATCTGAATATATAAATAATATATATATAAGGTAGGATAATTACACACATATGCATGTTTTAGGGTTAGGGTTAGGGTTTTTGGCTTTTACATATATACACACATGCATACACACATATACACATATGAACACATAATTCATATGCACATACACATATATATACACGTGCATACACACATACACACACATACATTCATAGACACACACACACACACATATATACACGTGCATACACACATACACACACATACATGCATACACACATACACATATGTGACATATACATACACACATATGCATGTTTTAGGGTTAGGGTTTTTGGATTTTACATATATACACACATGCATGCACACATATACACATATAAACACATAATACATATACACATACACATATATATACACATGCATACACACATACACACATATACATGTTTTAGGTCTAGGCCTTCAGAAATAGGGTTTTAGGATTTTAACATAGATACACATATGCATACACACACATACACATATATATATTCACCTACACATATATACACAAGCATACACACATACACCTGTTTTAGGTTTAGGTCTTTAGGATTAGGGTTTTATGGTTTTTACACATGCAGATAAATATTTACACATATAGAAATATACACACATAATACATGTACACATACACATGTATATACATAGGGAGACACACATATACATGTGTTCTAGTTGTTGTTTATAAATATCATGTCTATGTGTCCCATTTCTTTGGACACAATTCATGATTCATTTTGCTCATGTCTTTTGTATTTGACAGTATGTTTTACTTTATCAAATCATTTTTTTGTTGCCTGTCATACATGTCACATGTAGTTGTGTTTTTCTTGGGCAGAGTGGATTGTCTTTTGCTACACAACAGCATGGGAATGTTGCTGTAGCAAGAGACGACACACTCTACCCAAAAAAAATTTGCAGATATGGTCGTCGGTATAGGCGACGGTATAAGCGTCGGTATCCCCAGGCACATACTGATGCTTATACGGACTATTTTGCCCAGGTGCATACCATGGTTTATACCGTCGCTTATACCGACGCATATACCGGCGCTTATACCGACGCATATACCGACGTTTGGTTCCGACGCCTACACCGACATCAGAGCAAAATCGCACCCATTCATTTTCCTCGGTAGAAGCCTCGGTATATGCCTGATATGTTGTAGTGTGTGCTTGAAAAAATATTAAACTATATCATAATAAGTAAAATTTTTTATTACTTGTTTATATCTCTTTTTTTGTAAGTATGAAAAGTTTGAGTGCATAAGTCAATTTCTATCAAAACTTGGCCATAACAAGTCCCTCTTGATGCTATTATCTCAATAAGCCTATTTCTTTCTTCCCAACAAGTCCCTCTTGATGTGATTGTCTTGATGCCAATATCTAAGCTAACAGAAGGTTCATGTTGTATCAATACAATACAACTTCCTAAAGAAGATCTATGGATATGTGAAGTTGTATTGTATTAATATAACACGAACCATCTATTAAGCTGATATACATTTTCCAAGATGTCATTGATCTTCACTTGTTCATATCTTCTCAACCCTTGAATTCTAAAGAAGAACAGAAAACCTTTTTCAACAATTACCATATTTTTTAATTCACAATCATGCACGCACATGCACATAGACAATCAGTATTTGATTTTCACTTGCAATCATATAATATACACGCACATACACATACACACTTGCATGCACGTACTTCATGCGCACATACATACACATGCATACACATACTTTCATGCACACATACACATATACATATATATACAGATACGTGCACATATACATACACACACGACCACACATACACATATACTCACATGCACACATACAAACACATATGCATACATAGTCACATGCATATGTATATGCATACATACACATGCATATGCATATTCGTTATTATATGCTAGAAAAAATACTAGACTATATCATAAAAAGTAAAATCTTTTTTCACCTGTTTGCATCTTTTTTATCGTAAGTATCCAAGGATCAAGTGCATAAGTCAAATTCTATCAAAACTTTGTCATCCCTCTCGATACTATTGTTTCAACAAATTGATTTCTTTCCTCCCAACAAGTCCCTCTTGATAGTATTGTCTTGATGCCAAGCCCAACATCTCAGCTAAGAGAAGGCTCTTGTTGTATTAATACAATACAACTTTCTAAAGAAGATCTATAGATCTATGAAGTTATATTGAATTGATACAACAAGAACCTTCTCTTAGCTGATATGCAGCCCTGGATGCCTTTGATCTTCACTTATTAATACCTTTTGAACCATTTAATTAAAAAAAGAAACATAAAATCTTTTCCAACAATTGCAATAGTTTTTAATTCACAATCATACAAACACATATACATGCACATACACAATCATATTATATTTTCACTCACAATCATATAACATACACGCACATACACATACACATACACATACACATAGTATTGTGAAGTAAGCATCAATATTGATTCAAACAATCACAATACATTTCTATTCACAATCATACACACACACATACTATTGTGAAGTAAGAATCAATGTTGAATCAAACAATCACAATAGATTTCATTCACAATTATACACTCAAATACATTTACATATATTATTATGAAGTAAGAATCAAATTCAAACAATCACAATACATATTACTCACAATCATACACACACATACATATACTATTGTGAAGTAAGAATCAATGTTGAGTCAAACAATCACAATAGTTTTTAATTTGCAAACAAATATATTTGTCTTTATGCTTTAAGTACAAAAGTTAATATGTATAGCAAGAGTTTATACTTTGTTCTATCTACGACACTGTAAGTTTGTAAAAAACAAAGTAATTCTTATGAAAAATGAGTCCACTTGTATTGTTTTATAAAAAAATATTCGATCGAATTTGTTTCAATTGAAGATTTTTCGATCAATAAAATTTTCGATCGAAAACTTTTTCGATCGAAAGCGCATTCGACAAAAATTGTCAAATTACCGTGCAAAAAGTATTCGCTCATCTCTGAATAAGCGGATGTGGCAACGAATAATTCGATCGAATAATGGGGGGTTACCGTAAAATTTCATAATTATTCACGAATAAATGAATTGTTGAATAACGAATAATGCAACCTTGACAATGACTCTTATTCTAACCGCTATTTTTCTAACTATTTCTAACAATAGAACCTTCTACAGGGATTTATTTACAAACTAAATTATAAATCGAATTTATTGATGTCCACCCTTTCACGCTTTCAGGCCCTCAAGAACCTTGAACTGCTATATCAAAAACACCAAAAACACATTAATACATTAATAAATTAACACTCCAACAATGCTTTTTTCAACATATTCCATAATGTATAACATGCCCCTCAATTGAAAAAGCAACTGACCTTAGTTGATAAAATAAAATAAACATGGATGGCCAATCACATGTTTCATCACTGAATGAAAATAAGCATGTTCCATGTTAAAAGAAACATGCATGGAAATGTTCATGGAGGAATTACATTAATGCATTTGTGTATGATATGCAAAAATTAAGTGGTCATAATGAGGTCCTAATTGTGTTTTATGTATCCATTGACATTCTTGAATAGAGTGATTTTTTTACTTAACCAAATGTCGATGGTACTGAGTACCTGTGTGTGTAGTAGTGACATCATGATCAATTATTTTCTTAGGAACCAAGATTTCAGATTGTTCTTCAATCAAAGGAGGGTCATCAAGAAGTGGTGTGAGTGGTAAAATGCCTTTAAATGGTTTAAGTAAACTAATATGAAAAAGAGTTATGTATATTCCAATGAGATGGTATATCTAATCTAAATGAATTATCATTAATTTTTTTTCCATAATGCGAAACGGTCCATAATCGCGTGGTGCAAGTTAAATTTTAGGATGTAGCAAAATATTTTTTAGATGTCTTTTAATGATACGCAACCATACAAGATCATTTTCCTTGAATTCCTTGGCTAATCATTTAGTATTGATATTACGTGTGTATCACTCTTGAATTTTCCTAATGTGCTCGTGAACATCGTGAAGTATAGAAATGTGATCTTGAGCAATAGAATCAGCCATCCGAATGTCGGTTTGGGTGAGTGGCATGGGAGTGGGAAGCTTTTTACCATAAACAATTTCAAAAGGTGCACGACCAGTAGTGGTGTGTGTGGTGTTATTGTAAGCAAATTGAAGCAATGGCAACTTTTCATCCCAATTAGGTGGACTATCTAATGAATAACAACGTAATAAATCAAGAATAGTACTATTTGTAGCCTCACTTTGTCCATTACTTTCGGGATGAAATGTAGAGCTAAAATCTATTTTAGAACCAAAATGTTGAAATAAGGCAACCCAAAAATGATTACAAAATCTAACATCATGATCAGATAGTATTACTTTAGGAAATCCATGATGTGGGAAAATGCATTTAATGAATAATTTTGCAGCCTGAGGTGCAGACAAAGTTTTCCTACATGGAATGAAATATGCATATTTACTAAACCTATCAACTATTGTCCAAATCATATCAATTATGTGATGAAGTGATGGGAAGACCTGTGATAAAATCCATAGAAATATGTTCCCATGGTCCATTCGGAATGGGAAGTGGCATTAATAATCCAAATGGTTTACCATGATGACGTTTTACATGCTGACATACAATGCATTGACAAACATAATGTGCAATATCTTTTTCCATGTGTAGCCAAAAGAAGAAAACTTTGTAGGGAGAAATGGTGCTTTGTATGCCTCTATGACCCATGTAAGATGGTTCATGCATTTCTTTGATGACAAAATCTTTAAAAGCTTGGGTTATGCATAATCTATGTCGAAAATAAAGAAAGCCATTATGAAATGTATAATGTTCATCAGATAAAGGTGCACCATTGTTGAAGTCATGCCATGCACGTGAAAAGTACAAATGAGATGCATAAGTGGAAGCCATTTCTTGAAAAGAATGTATTTGGATGGCAAAAATATTATGCAAAACAACAGAATGTAAAGGAAATTGGCTAAGAGCATTAGCTACAGCATTAGCTTTACCAGGTTGATATTGGATCATGGGTTGGAAATTTTGAATGAATGATGCCCATTTAAGATGGCGATCAAAGATTAAGGGTTGATTTAATAAATGCTTAATAGCCTGTTGATTGGTTTTGATTAAGACCTGAGAGCCCATAAGATAGTGTTTCCAAATTCGCAAAGCATGCACAACCACTGGAGGGCTTAAGATTCCTACTCTCAAATGCAATGGGATGATCATTTTGCATTAAAATAACACCTATTCATGACCCACTAGCATCAGTAACAACATGAAAGGGTTGTGAAAAATTAGGTAATTGTAAAACAAGTGCATGTGAAAGTGCATGTTTGAGTTTTTCAAAGGATTGTTGTTGGGTAAGTCCCCATAGAAATTTTATTTTTTTTCTTCAATAACAAGATAAGGGGCAATGCTATATAAGAAAAATTTCGAACAAACTTTCTATAGAAACTAGCCAACCCAACAAAAGAAAGAGCATCATTGACTGATTGTGGTGTAGGCCATTCCACTATAACTTTAACTTTTTTTGGATCCACATGCACACCTTCACTTGAAATAATATGTCTTAGATATTCTAGCTTACGTTGAAAGAAGTAACTCTTTTCAGGATTAGCGTAAAGTGTATTCTCTCGTAGTAAATGAAAAATTGTCTTAAGATGCATCTCATGCTCACTATCATTCTTACTGTAAACAAGTATATCGTCGAAAAATACAAGAACAAAAGCTTGGAAATCAAGAAAAATGTTATTCATCATTCATGCAAATGTAGCAAGGGCATTAGTAAGTCCAAAGGGCATTACCATAAATTCATAATGGCCTGTTTGAATTCTAAATGCAGTCTTAAAAATATCACTTTGCAATTTTAGATCAATTTTAGTGAAGACACGAGCTCCTCGTAATTTATCTAAAAGATCATCTATTCGAGGAATGGGATATCTATTCTTTATTGTGATCTTGTTAAGGAATCTATAATCAATGCACATTCAATAAGATTTATTCTTCTTCTCTACTAAGAGAATTGGTGCTCCATATGGGGAAGAACTAGGCCTTATAAGTCCTTTTTGTAATAGGTCTTTTACTTGGTTCTCTATTTCCTTTTGGTGTAGTGGGCCATGTCTATAAGGCGCTTTATGTGGAGGAGAACTACCTGGGACTAAGTCTATGCTATGGTCAAAGGATCCTCGAGATGGTGGTAGTTAAGAGGGATACTCAGACATAAAACACTCCTTATAAGCAGTCATGAAAGGTTTATGTGCACCAAGAAGTGTATGAGTATAATCATTGATGACATTGACAAAGACAATGCATGAATTGAATCCTTTCCTAAATGCATGTTTTACTTGAGTATGACTAATCAATGGAAATGGTTGGAAATCATGTCATGCAGACAAAGTAATGATTTGATCCCTGAATTCAAAGTTAAAAGTATGTGTGTGGTAGTCAATGCGTGGGTTATAATGATGATGAAAAGGTATACCTAGTCTAACATCGTAAGATTGCAAAGGTGCAATTAAAAATGTTCGTGAATCAACATATGGACCTATACTAATCATAACATTTTCACTTCTCATGTTACATTATAACGATTACTTTGAAATGCATCTTTTACTCTATACAAAGAAGGAAATGTTTTTAATTTAAGTTCTTGTACTAATAAATGTAAAAATAAGTCATGTGAACTACCATCATCATGTAGAATTTTAATGAGTTTTTTGTTTATAGTACCCTGCTTGCAAAGTAGAGAATGAAGGGAGATATCATTACCCAAGGTACTTAAGTCCTTCTCCAATGATTCCTCTATCCAAAGAGGAGGAATTTATTCATTGTGGGCATCCATGTTATGTAATTGAGCTGCAACTAGTTTCATGTTAAGAGGTAGCAATCGGCACTTCATTTTTGTATGTCCAGGTTTACCACAATTCTAGTAGGTAATTTGTGTCGCTTCTGTTGGGCATCCATCACTGAAGTTTATAGGTGGTTTGGTAGGTTGGAGAGATGAAGCAATAGGTGCAGTTGAGTAATTGGATTGCGATGGACGAGGAAAACTAGGGTAAGATGGGGCATTAAAAGTACGTTGCATGGGAAGATTTGGTTTAACAAAAAGTGGTCATTGACGTGGTTGTTGTAGATGAAGTGACTTGGTTATGGACTGGAATTCTTTCTCTACATCATAGGCGAAAGATATAACCTCGTTGAGGGTTGTAGGTTGTAAGGTGTGAGGCTTAGCTTGGATTCCCACCTCCAAACCATCTTCATATTTCTGCTACAAGCTATCCTCTGGTACATCTTCAAGCATTCGAAGCAATAGTAAATTTTGCCATAAGTGCTCCATGTAGGTAGTAACCGTATCCCCCTCCTTCCATGTAAGGGTCGTCCATGCACGTCGAACATGCAAATGGTATTGAGGAGGAAGAAAAGAGTCCTTCACTTTATCTTGAAAAGCCTTCCACATTGTTGGACGCTTTGTACTGTGCCGCAGGACATTCCACCAGAGTTGAGCTTTTCCTACTAAATAGTTAGTGGTCAATTTAACTTTTTCATTTTCAGCATATGTTTCATCAGTATAAAAATCATCAAACTATGAAAGTCATGAAAGGATAAAAGGGTCGTCCTTCTGGCCATCAAACAATAAAAACTGGTAACTCTTAACAGCAATCTTGGAATGTGTGCCATCCGACTACGCAGAGACAATGGCTTTGACCACCCTCGTAAGGTTGTCTTCCTCAGTTTGCATCTTTTCAAGTATCTCCTCACGCTGTCGGATCTCATTCTGAGAACCTCATAATTCATGCCGTAGCAGCTCCAGTTGTTGCTCGAGTGTGATCTCGGGTAGGGGTGATTCGCTGAAATCCTCCATGTTGTTCATAGGGTCCATGAGGATGTAGAGACAAAACCCTCTTGCTACATATGTAAAAACAATTTTTGAGTTTGTTTGGGTTAAAATGTAAAAGGAATGGTTGTTCTTGGGAATTAAAAAAGTAAGAAAGAGGTGAAAGTTGTGTTAAATATAAGAAAAGAGAAGTAGAGTGACAAAACAAAGAGATAGTGTAGTGGTAAAACACTTCCTTTGTGTGGGTGAGGTTGTGGGTTCAAATCCTCCCACCTTGGTGAATCTAAAAGTCCTTATTGCCACTCATAATTAAAATTGGTTCGGGCGTAGCCAACGGCTACCAACGATTGCCAAGGGATCCTTGGGTGCCAAAGTAATGCCTTAGTTATGCCTTAGTTATGCCTAAGTTCTATGCCTTATTCAACACCTTAGTCGACGCCTTGGAGTAAACCGAAGGAGTAAATGTAGGTGTAAACATAGGTGTAAACGTAGGTTCTGGTTCTAGAACAGGAACAAAAACAGAAACCGAAACTGAAACAAAAACGGAAATGGATACAGAAGCAGAAGCCCGAAATCGAAACCAAAACAGAAATGGAAATGCAAACAGAGAACAGCAAACAACGAACAATGAACAACCAACTGCGAAACAGAGATCAATTAGCCAAAATGAACAGAAACAGATCCCTTCGTAGTGATGCGTGCAAGGCTCTGATACCATTGTTATCAAGATCTTGCTCACATCCACACAAAGGTTGCAAACACAGAAAATACACAAAAAAATAGGGACGCCAAGAGACGAGACTGAACATAGTATTGGGTGCAATCTCCCCCCATGCACTCTGTTTTGACAGTCCACAGAGTGCACGTATTTATAGGATTTTTTTATTACATCGAAAAGAGTGGTTACATGAGAGCGGCTTCAAAAAGCATGCATGTAACTAAAAGTTGGTGACTTTCGTGGAAAGCCTCTTCTTTTAATATCAACAATTGCGGTCTACAATGACTCTTATTCTAACCACTATTTTTCTAACTATTTCTAACAATAGAACCTTCTACACTGATTTATTTACAAACTAAATTATAAATTGGATTTATTGATGTCTGCCCTACAGTCGGATTATTGATGTCTACCCTTTCATGCTTTCACGCCCTCATGAACCTTCAGCTGCTATATCAAAAACACCAAAAACACATTAATACATTAGTAAATTAACACTCCAACAATGCATTGTTCAACATATTCCATAACGTATAACAAATTTATTAGAGTTATGCTATGTAACTTGAAGAGAACTTAAATGAATAAATTAAATAATACATAGCATCTTTTGATGATTAAAAAGGTTCATGTACAAACCATCTATTAGGGATGTTTAGTTTAGCTATATGGTCCCAACCAATTAACCGTAGACTTTCATGAAAGGATTAGACATTATCTGAGTCAAATACAAAAGATTTGAAAAGCAAAAAGAAAGATCTAAAATTGTGTGCAATCAATTCAAAATTCTAATAAACTTGAACTTGCTATTAGTCCAATTCTAGGTGATTCAAGACTTCAAGTTCTCAAAGATCTATTTCAAGAAGGTGTTGAAGCAATTTATGTATCTTTAAGAGAAGTAAACTAGATTATTAAAAAGACTGATGGCGTAAAGCTAAAAAACATCCAAACACAAGATACTAGTGTGGTATTCAACATCAGTGTGTTGATCCATTGAGGTTCTATTCATGATATTTTATTCAAAATAATGCTTCACTTGAGACTAAGTTACTTTCTTAATTCAGTCTTTTATGAATCCTTACTAGGAATGCAATTATTGTGCATTACTTTGAGTCAAAGGATTGAATTTACCCCATTACACTACGAAATTTATGCTTCATTTAGTCAATGGAACCTTAGTTAAAAAGACTATTTCAAAGTCATACTTCTTGAGTAATGTATTAATATTTCAGAATTAAACATATCTGAATTTGATGTATCTTATAAAAGCTTTATCTTCAAGTGCTTTATAAGATCATGTTCTTAAACTCCTTGAGTTCAAACTTTTTAATTCCCTTGAGGATCTAGTCTTACTTCAACATTCATTCTAAGAGTTTTAGTACACTACCTCAATGCACTTTCCCAAGAAAGAGATATCTTGAATGATTTTTTTTATGAATCATGGATTCTTTATCTTTCTGGCAATGAAAGAAAAATTTTCAAAAGGAGTTAGCATTCCAATATCCTATACAAGTGGATACTTTCCTCAATCAACAAAAATAGATCCTTAGTTTGTCCTACTTCATGTTTCTTTTAGATGTTCTCATGATCATTCCTAATGATTCTTTCAAGAATAAAGACTTTATCTTTATCTTTGATATATTTCAAAATTGTATGAAGATTCTTGGCTTCTCAAAGCTATTTGTAGGGATCTTTCCCTCAACTCAAATCCAAGCATATGTTAATGCCTTTCAGATTCCAAAGCTAAGAATCTCATCAAGATTGATACACCTATGGGTTATATCAATAATTGGAATTTAAGTACCACTACAGGTGGATTGGGACTTCTTTGAGACTACTTGCTGTCTAACCAACTTTGAAGAATTCCGTTCTCTCTACAAGGGAAAATTTTATTCTTCAATTATTTGAAATAACTCCTAAGGAATCAACAACATGAGCAAAAGATTCACCTTGGAATCAACTGCACTTCTTGAATGATCCTTGAAAGGAATTCTAGACTTTTGGACAACACCGTTGAAGCTTTATTACTTGAGTTGTGTTCACTTCCTAAGTTTCAAACCAAAAAATAAATTTCACCTAGGATATGGTTTCCCATTCCACCATGAAATTTGACTTGAACTTTCATTTATATGTGATATGTATGTATTTTCTTGATTTTGAGAGGAAATTTTATCATTGGTCAACCTTTGGATGTTACTAGAGTACTCTAAACGGATTTCAACAACTCATGGTGTGTCCGACATTGATGCACAAGATCATGACTTTGGTCCATAGGGATCATTCCATGTGTGTGAGGGACAATGGCCAGCTAGCCAAGGTCCCAAGCTTGGGGTATACCCTAAGGTACCTTGGTAGTAATGGGAATTACTTTGATAGTAATGGGAATAAGTGTCACATGATGGAAACATGTTCACACTAGACTATTCCATATCATTGCTATTTTTAGAGTATATTATTACTATTTCTAGAGTATAAGAGGGTATATATATGGATGGGAGGAGAGTCACACACACATCATTCAAGTCATTTTCTCACAATTGGTATCAAAGCACTTATTCTCTTGGGTATAAGTTTTTTCGTGTGTGTCTTGCTTTTTGGCATTTTTGAACTTCCATATGCATGATTGCATACTCATCTTCCTTTGCATTCTTCATCGACTATCATTGTCGATCGCCGCCTCCAGCAAAAGGCTTGCTGGAGCAAGGGAGCCCCATAGAACCCCCCTCTAAATAAGTTATCATGACAACCATGTGAAGAGCCTGCCCGCGATTAGGAGATCTCCAGACACCCTTGTTTTTTGCCAATGCATTAGAGCACTACCAGAGTCTACAGATGTTGCCCACTCACACTCATGGCATGCACATGTGCCTAGGTTTTTTGGCCACCCATGTTCCAGTAGAGCTAAGAGAAAGGGACCGAGAGAAAAAACGACTTTTGTTTATTGCTTATCCTTTTGTATTGAGCGTCTGATCGGGATGTACATCTAGTCATTCATGTTTAGCATCGTGTATGTGGGATAAGAAAATTGCTTGCATGCGTTTCAAATGGGGGGAGATGATCAGCCAACATAATAGCGCCAATTTGGAGTTTGTTTGTTTGCTAGAAGCTTTGGTTATTAGCCAATTTAACCCATCAATATCCACTATTTTGGTCATATCTTAGTCATCAAAGATGCAAATCCAAAGATTCTTCTTATTGTGGAAAGCTCTCTCAAAGCTCTTTTCAAAGACTAGTTGCAAGCCATACTTTGACTTCAGTCTTAGTTATTTTTAGAGCTTCAACTTTGATCCTTCTTCTTCAATGACCCTCTTCTGAGTATCATTTTGAAGCACAACCCATGAGAAGAGTCTTGGGACATTATTGTGACGGAGTGTGGACCATCTTTAACACTTGCACACACCTGAAAGTTACTTTTTGTGTGTAAATGTGTGTATGGTCTTGTCCATATGCTTGTTTTTCACACAAGCACGACATATGTTTCTGATAAAATTGTACATGTATTCCTTCCGATACATCAATGCCTAAAAGTCCCAACAGAGGGATTTTCAAGGATCCTTCACATTAGTTACAATGTAAAATTTCAATATTTGCAATATAATATTATATACGTATAGATTAATACAAAAAGCATGCATGGAAATCATCTTTTAACATGGAAACCATAAACCTGAAGAGTAGATATTGAAGAGAGATGCAAAGAGAAAGAAAGAAATGCAAAGTTGGACGAGAATACAAAATGGATAGAAATTGGGCTGATTCTTTGTCTTGTACCGATTAATCCCTTCGGTCTATAAACAACAAGGAAAGAAATGTTGAAATCGTTACTAATATAATCAATATTTGCCTTTAAAAAATAAAGGCGCTATTAAAGGCATGCCCGTTTATTAGGATATATTGATGCGTCATCCCAAAGTGCCTTACAGATGGTTTATCACAAAGTGCGGAAAAGAAAGAGTCTTGCTTCTCTCTCTTCAAGAAAATTTGACAGATTTTCATTCCATAAGGTATCCCATCATTATCTCCTTCCTCACATCTGCATTATCTCATCATTATCTCCTTCCTCACCTCTGCATTGCTTTCTCTTTTCACCTCCACATTTCTCCCTTTCTCTCTGCATTTCTCCACATTTCTCTCATTCTCTATGCATCTCTCTTCTCTCATTCTCCCTTTCTCTCTGAATCTCTCCACATTTCTCTCATTCTCTCTGCATCTCTCCACATTTCTCTCATTCTCTATGCATCTCTCTCTAATATCTACGCTTTTGGTTTTATCTTCCATCTTAAGAAATTATTTGCATGCATGTTCTTTATATTAATATGTAGGTATGTAGCTATATTGCTGCAGATATTAAATGTATGCAGAAAATAGTTTGTCTTAATGGCGTTGAGGTATAACTCCGACCGCAATGGAAAGTAAATACCAAGAAATCTGCACTCATGACAAACTTCCTTTGAATTGATCTCGGTCTGCGCAGTCCTCATGGGCAGATCACCGCAAGGGCGAAATGTTAGGCAACCTTGTGCATAAGGAGCAAGGAAAGGTGAAATACCAGGTTGAAGTAGTGTTATATGGAACCACCGAAAGTTTTCACAAACTATAATGGAAAGCTACAGCCGTTGCAGATTGTTTTGTCTCAATGTGAATGTGGGCATAAAGTGAAATCCTGCATAGGAGTGGAATGAAAGAAAATTAACTCAAGCATTGAATTATGCATCAGATTAAATCCGAAGAACCCGCTAACAAAATGCTGCATTTCAATATATTACAAGCTAAGAAGATCGTAAGATCGACTTCAGTATAGAAGCATAGAACAATCATTGCATAAAAGCATAGAAGGATCGATCATAGAGGATTAGCTTCATAGAAACATCATTCAGTCGTAAAATCAAGAGAAATGAAGCACAAATAACGAACATGCTACGCGTCCCTTTACTGGATAAACCGTGTTCATGTCTGTAGTTGCACGCGTGCGCACACACACACACACTCAGAGTTTCATTGAAATCGAAAGCCATTCTAATCTGAAAATCAAGCATGAAAAAGCTGCTATGCAGCATCGGATTCACCACCCTCTTAGAGAAGAAATTCTCAACTTGACGGACACATCATTTATTGTTCAGTAAGATTATAGCTCAAAAGCATTGACGAAAATGTTTGAACTCCCTTTGACATCCTTCACACATCTTCGACTTCTCAAGGAATTGTAGCTACTTTTGTCAAATGTGTTTCTTGTAGGCCTTCACAAGTTAGAGAGGAGAGAAGATCTAGATGACATTTAGCCCTAGTGAACTTGTGATTTGTCTAGAAGCACCACTCTAGTTTCTTTGAAAAACAATAAGTACCACACATTAAATTCTTTCATAGGATACATAAGAAACATACAAGGAAAAATTGATCATACGCATGAACAAGACAACATGACATCAAGGAACATATGCACGAACAAGACAACATGACATCAAGGAACATATGCATGAAAGAAAGAAATTGCAACACACAACATGAATGTGCATTAACAAATAGGCAACATGTCTATGAATGAATGGGCAAAAATGGCAACATGTAAAGAAAGAAAAAATAAACATTATGTGCAAGAATGAATATTAAGTGGAAGTGAGTATATTTACTCATTTAAGGCACCAATTATTCTCATCTTGAAGATAAAGTTGTAACCTTTTCATAAATCAATCTACCTTAAATACAAATATAGACAAAGATTTAGGATTTTCAACTCACATCTTTCATTTTTATCTTAACTGTGTGTGTATATATATATATATATATATATATATATATATATATATATATATATATATATATATATATATATATATATATATATATATATATATATATATATATATATATATATATATATATATATATATAAGACAAAAGCGAAAAATATGTACCATCAAGTGATATCATCCTTTTCAACATCGAGAAATTGC
>CM035438.1:58077068-58489568 GCA_020310875.1 Ceratopteris richardii
TTCAGTATAGAAGCATAGAACAATCATTGCATAGAAGCATAGAAGGATCGATCATAGAGGATTACCTGCATAAAAACATCATTCAGTCGTAAAATCAAGAGAAATGAAGCACAAATAACGAAAATGCTACGCGTCGCTTTACTGGATAAACCGTGTTCATGTCTGTAGTTGCGCGCGTGCACACACACACACACACTCAGAGTTTCATTGAAATCGAAAGCCATTCTAATCTGAAAATCGAGCATGAAAAAGCTGCTATGCAGCGTCAGATTCACCACCCTCTTAGAGAAGAAATTCTCAACTTGACGGACACATCATTTATTGTTCAGTAAGATTATAGCTCACAAGCATTGACGACAATGTTTGAATATGTAAGCAGGCCAAATTTGTGGACTGAAATCGACTTGCATGCAGAGAACGGAGTCATGTAAATTTTAACAGAACTTGTCTATAGGAAAGAAATTAAATTTTAACAGAACTTGTCTATAGGAAAGAAATTAAAGAAAATTCGACGCGAGAATGGAGTCATGTATCAGATTAAATCCGAAGAACTTAAAAATATATAGACTAACTTTGATAGTCTTTACAAGTATATGAGTTTTCATGTGATTTGGTGATAGTGAAGTTTTTACCCTAATTTTCAAAATTTGACCAGCTTTGAATGCTATCATGGATTTTCTTGATTTCTTCCAAACTTTGCATATGAACTTCCTTTCACATCCTTCACACATCTTCGACTTCTCAAGGAATTGTAGCTACTTTTCTCAAATGTGTTTCTTGTAGGCCTTCACAAGTTAGAGAGGAGAGAAGATCTAGATGACATTTAGCCCTAGTGAACTTGTGATTTGTCTAGAAGCACCACTCTAGTTTCTTTGAAAAACAATAAGTACCACACATCAAATTCTTTCATAGGATACATAAGAAACATACAAGGAAAAATTGATCCTACACATGAACAAGACAACATGACATCAAGGAACATATGCATGAACAAGACAACATGACATCAAGGAACATATGCATGAAAGAAAGAAATTGCAACACACAACATGAATGTGCATTAACAAATAGGCAACATGTCTATGAATGAATGTGTAAAAATGGCAACATGTAAAGAAAGAAAAATAAACATTATGTGCAAGAATGAATATTAAGTGGAAGTGAGTATATTTACTCATTTAAGGCACCAATTATTCTCATCTTGAAGATAAATTTGTAACCTTTTCATAAATCAATCTACCTTAAATACAAATATAGACAAAGATTTAGGATTTTCAACTCTCATCTTTCATTTTTATATTAAGTGTGTGTGTGTGTGTGTGTGTATATATATATATATATATATATATATATATATATATATATATATATATATATATATATATATATATATATATATATATATATATATATATATATATATATATATATATATATATATATATATAAGACAAAAGCGAAAAATATGTACCATCAAGTGATATGATCCTTTTCAACATCGAGAAATTGCACTCAGAGTTCCCTATTTGATGGGAAATCTCATGCTCCCCAAATCAATGAGCACCTTATGAAGGCTCCACACATGCCCATATGCTCCTCACCACATGTAAGATGATGATAAATGGTGACAAACTACATATAGTGAATAAAAAAGTGACTAACAAAATAACTAATGCCTAAATATATAATTAAAATAGACATAAATTACTTAGAAACTCACGATGAAATAGACTCAATCTACAGTCTATAAATGTGAGGTCCCCATTCCTTGTAGATGTGAAGCTAATACGTGCTCTCTTTGCTATCAACACTGGCCAGGATCATGGACCCCTGCAATAGTGTCTACAACTCATGCTTAGTAATAAATGAGGGCTTTTGAGGCCCATTCTAAGTAGCTTCCCTCACACATCGATGTTGTATAGTTTCAATGAGCATATTCTTATGAGGAATAATTCAAATTCTCTTTATCATGGTCCTTCAAATGAAATAAGGTGCACT
Organism: Ceratopteris richardii; assembly: GCA_020310875.1. NCBI lineage: Eukaryota > Viridiplantae > Streptophyta > Polypodiopsida > Polypodiales > Pteridaceae > Ceratopteris > Ceratopteris richardii. The sequence continues at coordinate 58,079,067 of CM035438.1, forward strand.
TTTTATATTGCACCCCAACGAGTGATCATATGCATTGGTGCATAGCGATACCAACTTTGTTCTGGTGGGCAGATCCATCCTTATCACATGTATATACTTTGTATTCATCATGCTCATGTGCACCCCAAGCTATGTTGGGTGTGGTTTGAGTAGAAATTTGTGATGACCTAGGTGATTGTGGTGGTGTGGATGCATCATCACCACCAAAAAATCTTCCACCTTAACATCTACCTCATGCTCAGTGCGATGAGCTAGATACTGCTAGTAAAGGCTCTCTAAGATCAAACATATCTACGAGGCACTTGAGAATTGGATTGCTTACAAAACTTTCAAGATCCAATATCTAGAGATGGCACCTCTCATATAGGTATCCCCTATGCAATAGGTGGTCTAATAAGAGGATATGATGGAGAGGAATCTAGGAAGGACTTTGAGAAGAAGTCGAGATGATAGATGTGGCATACATACGTGATGCGAGTTACATTTGTACAAGATTCAGGTGTGATAAGATCTTCTCGAAGTTGGTATCACTATAGTAACATGGTATATTATCACCGGCCATGCTACAAAAAGAAACCAACATTCGCACTGTTTGATAAAAAGTAAATGATATTTATAAATAGATTTAATAAATAAGAAAGCCCTAACTAGTAAATAATAGGACCATAGCTCTAGTTCAACTATCAACCCTAAATTTTAGCATTACCTTCTAGTCCTAAACATGGATCTTTCTCTATCTCTCGAAATGGGGATCTTTTTCTCTCTCTAAATATTTCTCTTTCTCGATCTCTCTCTCTAAATGCAGTTCTTTCTCTCTCTATAAATCTAGTTCTAAGTTTCAAGATGGGAGCATAGCAGCAATGGTGATGGATTCCAAGATGCATCATAGTAGCCAATATGGAATTTCCCACATGAGATATCACAAAAAGAGAGAATTTAGATTGAAAGAAAGAGCCATCCACATTATGAGAAAGACACACACATTAGGAGAAAGAGCCACATTCTCTCTCAATGTAACATGTGGATCTTTATTTCACTTGAGTTTCTTTCTTTTTATAATATCTCATGTGCAAAATTCCTTCTTGGCAATGATGGTGCATCTTGCAAGACATCACAATTGTCCTTCTTCTCCATTCTTGACATTGTTTCTGAGGCCATTGAGCTTTATGATTAATTTCAAGTGTCAAAATTTTACATAACCCAGATTATATAGAGCCCTAGTTTTTTATATATTCATATGTATATACTAATAATAATCATAAACACCTATTTTCTATTTGCTCAATAATATAAAGTAATATTAATCATTAAATTCTAGTTTTTTTATAGATTAAGCTATATACACCAATATTAATGCTAAAACCTTTCTTTTATATATATTTAACTCTATGTTAATATTGATATGAAAACCTTGATTCTATATGTATCTGATTATATATACCAATTTGAATCCTAGAGCCCTAGTTTTTGTAAATTGTAAATCTCTAGTTTTTAATATATTTGATTATATATACAAATATTAATTATAAAAACTTGGTTTCTTATATATTCATTTATATATATTTATCTGAATACTAAAGACGAATTTTTTTATAATCAGTTATATATACTAATATTAGCCTTACAACCCTAGTATTTCATATATTTAATTATATATAGTAATATTGATCCTCAAACTCTAGTTTCTCATATATTTATTTAGATATTCTAATCCTAGTCCTGAAAGCTTACTTTTTTATATATTTAATCATATAGACTAATAATAATCTTAGGAACTTTTTTTTTTACATATTGAATTATATATGCTAATATTAATCCTAAAACACTATTTTTGTTTAAGTTTTAATAAGAAATGCTAATTCTAATCTTGAAATCCTAGCTTTTCGGTATTTAATATACATACTAATATTAATATTAAAACCCTGGTTTTTCATACATTTAATTATAGAAACCAATATAAATCCTAAAACTCAAGTTTCCTATGTTTTTAATTTATACACTAATCTTTATCATAGAAGCTTAGTTCTTTATATATTTCATTAAATATGCTAATATTTATTATAAAACTTTAATTCTTTATCAATTTAATTATATATACCAATATTTATCATAAAATCCTATATTTGTATATGTTTGTTTATATATAGTAATGTTTATCATAAGATCATTATTCTAAGACACTTAATTATATATACTAATATTAATTCTCAAACCCTACTTTTTTATATTTTTTATTATATATAGTAAGATAAATCCCAAAATCCTAGTTTTCAATTTATTAAATTATACATACAAACATTAATCTATTATTTAAATATATGAACTAATAAATATAATAAAACTCTAGATTTTAGTAAACCTAATTATATATACTAATTTTAATCCTAAAACCCTAGTGTTTATATATGTTTTATCATGTATACTGATATTAATCATAAAACCCTAATTTTTAATAAGTTTAATGAATAAGACTAATATTAATCCTATATTTAATTATATATATCGTATAAATTATTTTAAAACCGGAATTGTTTTTAAAATTGATTATATAAACTAGAATTTTTCGATCAACCAAAATTTTAATACATTTGAATTTATATACTAATATTACGTCTACGATGCTAATTATCAATGTATGTGTGTTTATGTGTATTTATGAATGAACCTATGCATGTATGTGTGCATGTATGTATCTATGTGTGTATGTATGTATGTATGTATGTACATATGTATGTACATCTATATGTATGTATGTATGTATGTATGTATGTATGTACATCTATATGTATGTATGTATGTATGTATGTATGTATGTACATCTATATGTATGTATGTATGTATGTATGTATGTATGTATGTATGTATGTGTGTATGTATGTATGTATGTATGTATGTTTGTATGTATGAATGTATGTATGTATGAATGTATGTATGAATTATGTATGTATGTATGCATGTATGTATGCATGTAAGTGTTTATGCATGCATGTGTATATGTATGTGTGTATGTATTTATGTACATGTATCTATGTATGTATGTTTGTATGTTTGTGTGTATATGTATGTATGTATGCATGCATGTACCTGTGTATGCATGTATGTGTTTGTGTATGTGTATGCATGTATGTATGTGTGTATGTTTATATGTATGTGTGTATATACATATGTATATATGTATGTATGTATACATGTATATGTATAATATTAGCATATATACATACACACATACACACACACACATACATATATATACGTGTGTTTGTGTGTGTATCTGTAATATTAGTATATAGATGTTTGTGTATGTATGCATGCGTGTTTATGTATGTGTGTGTGCATGTATGTATGTATGTATGTATGTATGTATGTATGTATGTATGTATGTATGTATGTATGTATGTGTGTATGCATGTATGTATGTGTACATGTATGTGTGTTTGTATGCATCTATGTATATGTGTACGTAAATATGTATGTACATGTGCATGCGTGTATGTGTATGTATGTGTGTATGTATGTATGTATGTATGTTTGTATCTATATAGGTATATATGTATGTATGTAGGTATGTGCATATATATATATGTTTGTTTGTATTTGTGTATATGTATGTGTGTATGGTCTTTTTACACCCGTCCATATGGCTGTTTTTCTCACAAGCATGGTATATGTTTCTGGTAAAAGTGTACATGTATTCCTTCCAATACATCAAAGCAAAGAAGCCCCACCAAAGCGTACATATTGATGGGAGATGCAAGGAGAAAGAAATAAATGTGGAGCTAAAGAGGGACATATAGGGAGAAATGCAAAGTTGAAGGAGAATGCAGAATGGATAGAAATTGGGCTGATTCTTTGTCTTCTTCCGTCTATAAACAACAAGAATAGAAATGTTGAAATTGTTAATAATATAAAATCAATATTTTCCTTCCAAAAAATGAAGGCATGTGCGTTTATTCGGTCTATAAACTACGAGAATAGAGTCTTCCTTCTCTTTGTTCAATAAAGTTTGACAGATTTTCAATCCAAAAGGTATTAATAACAACAATAACTTGTATTCAAACCAATCTCTATGTATGTATGTATGTATGTATGTATGCATGTATGCATTATCTCCTTTCTAAGCTCTGTATTGCTTTCCCTCCCCGGCTGCACGTTTGTCCATTTCTCTCTGCATCTCTCCACGTTTCTCTCTTTCTCATATTCTCTATACATCTCTCTTTAATATCTAGTCTTCTGGTTTTATTATGCATGTTCTTTATATTAATCTGTTTTCTCTCATTCTCTATGCATCTCTCTTTAATATCTACTCTTCTGGTATGCATGTGTGTTTATGTATGTGTCTATGTATGTATGTATGTATAGCTACATGTATGTGTGTATGTATGTATCTATGTATACATGTATGTACATATGTGTGTACGTGTATGTATTTGTGTATGTATGTACGTATGTATGTTTGTATCTATGTATATATATACGTATGTATGTAGGTATGTGCATATGTGTATGTTTGTATGTATTATATGTATGTGTGTATGGTCTTTTTACACCCGCCCATATGGTTGTTTTTCTCCCAAGCACGACATATGTTTTTGGTGAAATTGTACATGTATTCCTTCCGATACATCAATGCATAGAAGTCCCACGAAATGGATTTTCAAGGATCCTTCACATATAGTTACAATGTAAGCTTTCAATATTTGCAGTAGACTAGTTATGTACATATAGATCAATACAAAAATCATGCTTGGAAATCAATTTTTAAGATGGAAACCAGAAACCCAAAGAGTACATATTGAAGAGAGATGCAAAGAAAAAGAAAGAAATGTAGAGCTGAAGAGGGACATATAGAAAGAAATGTAGAGCTGAAGAGGGACATATAGGGAGAAATGCAAAGGTAGAACGAGAATACAGAATGGATAGAAATTGGCCTGATTCTTTGTGTTGTATCCATTAATCCCTTTCGTCTATAAACAACAAGAATAGAAATGTTGAAATCGTTAATAATATAAGATCAATATCTGCCTTCAAAAATATAGAGGTGCTACAGAACTTGTCGTAATGACGCTGCGATATAACTCCGACAGCAATGGAAAATAAATACCGAGAAATCTACGCAGTCCGTATGGGCAGATCGCCGCAAGGGCGAAATGTTAGGGAACCCCAGGAGTGAACACGAAATCGTAGTTGGTGCAGGGAGCAAGGAAAGGTGAACTCTAATGGAGAGCTACAGCCGTTGTGGAGGCGGGCATAAAATGAAAGAAAATTCCGAAGAACACAAGCTAACAAGATCGTAAGATCGAACTTGAGTATAGACGCATAGAAGAATCATTTAAAGAAGCATACAAGGATCATCGAGGATTAGCTGCATAGAAGGATCATCGAGGATTAGCATCATTCAGTCGTAAAATCAAGAGAATTGAAGCACAAATAATGAAAATGCTACGCATAGCTTTACTGGATAAACCCTGTTCATGTCTGTAGTTGCACACACTCAGAGTCTCATTGAAATGGAAAGCCATTCTAATCTGAAAATCGAGCATGAAAAAGCTGCTATGCAGCGTCGGATTCACCACCCTCTTACAGAAGAAATTTTCAACTTCACGGACACATCATTTATTGTTCAGTAAGATTGTAGCTCAGAAACATTGATGACAATGTTTGAATATGTAAGCAGGCGAAATTGTCGACTGAAATCGACTTGCATGCAGAGAGCAGTATAGACGCTTTTCCTGTAAATTTTAACAGAACTTGTCTATATAGGAAAGAAGATTCAACGCGAGAATGGAGTCATGTATCAGATCAAATCCGAAGAACTTGCTCATCTCCTGAAAACGTGTCCACAATATAAACTGATTGTTGAATATAACGCTGTCTCTCAATATTACAAGCTCATAAGATCTCTTTTCTCATGAAAAATAGCTTGTCGTAAAATTTCAATGTCCCAAGCATCGTCGAAAAACACAGTTTGTTGTATATTTTCTATAGCCTCTCGCTCTTGTCGTCTCCATTCTTGGAGAAACGAAGACAACAACTTTTGCTGCGGTTGTTGTCCGATGCATCGTTCACGTTTAGAATCTGATTGTACTCTCTGCTTCAACTTCTTGAACTCCGCTAATTTCTTCCAATAATCTGCAAGACGGTATTCTTTGATCGATCGCTTATCTGTTGGAAATTCCTGGGATGATGAGCTAGGCTTTTTTCTCTTTTTCGGCTCTACAGAAGATTGAATGTGAGTAGTAGCTTCGGCTTTGTCATCAATGCTCACGTTCATTTCTATGGACTTCATCTTGGCCTTTTCAATGGTTGCGCTGAACCGCCGAAGTAATCTGTTGCGCCTATCTTCTACAGGTTCCGGCGCCGTTGTTGTTGCTTTTGTCGGTCTTTCCATGACAAGCTCCATACTCTGTCTGAGTGTATATATGCGCGCAGAGCGTAGTGTGCTGTTATGCGAAGACAGACATATTTCTTTCGTTTATATAGAGGAGGCTAAAAACCAACGAGCTTTTGCGTTTCCATTACGAGCTTTTGCATTTCCATTTGTGTTTCTATGATTTGGGTTTCCATTTGCGTTTGAAAGGTTTGTATGGTCTTTGAATGTTTGAGTGTTATCTTGATTATTATTTCACAAGGATGTCATTATTATTTTGCTATATGAATGTCATGAACATTGATATTGTATCCATATTATGATTTTATTTACAAACCCAAAGAATTGAACATTTAGTGACCCTTGTTTTCTCGAACTTTAGTTATTTGGTAATTTGAAAAGATATTTTAGATGATGTAATATTTCAAATTATCCAATAATGAATGCTATGATTTATAAAAGTCCTTTTTACTTGCATATTTCTTATAAAATAGGTTTTTATAGTTTTTTTAATGTTTTATCTTTGTCATATTTCACAAGAAGCGTGGATGAGTACTATTTTGCTATATGGATTTCATTTACAAAGCGAAACAATTCAAGATAGTTATGAATAAACAATGCGTGAGAACGAGACAAACAAGAAATGCTTGAGAAAGAGCCAAACAAGACTCTCTCCTGTTGGCTTACGTAATTGTTTTAATAAACCTTAATGGCTCATAAATGAAACATTTTCACCTATTTAATTGATATTTTTAGAGAATTTTCTAGATATTCATTTTCATCTAGTCCTAATAAAATTTATTTTCATCATATTCAATTTTGACTTCAAAATCTTAAGGAAGTGTCCATGCTTCTCATATAAAGTTGTAAAACTTTTCTTCAACCAAATCCTTCTCAAGAATCTGCAACCTCTACTCGAAACATAAGTGGACAAATTTCTCACCTTGAGAACTCCAAAAGTTGCAAGTTGATACTTCATCTTTTCATATTCTTCCCTGGTGAAATGTGATAGTACCTGCTTGACTTTCTTTTGGCTAACTCCACCTCTCAATCAAGTAATAGGATCTGATGGAACAACTTTTTGAATACAAGCATGTATCCAAAAATCTAGACAAACATAGAAAGTAGATTCTTCAACTGATTGGTACATCAAAAATCTGAATTTTCTGAAGTTTTTTGAAAATATTGAATATGAGGTAACTTTTCCAAACACAAAACCTCAACCCAAGTCTTCAACATCTGATACAAAAAACTCTTTTACCTCAAGAGTTAGATAGAGAAGAAATATATTTCTTTGCAACTTGTCATATACCAAGTAGCTCTGTATTGACACTCCAAGAATTCTTTGAGCGAACATATAAGCCGCCTGCTCAAAAGCTTCAACTAAAACATAACTCATACATATATGAGTCAAAACATATATCTGCTGCTTTTCTTTCTCTCAATGCAATTCTTTGTCAAACCTACTAGATCATGACGAGTTCGAGCATCTCATAATCATTGAACCAAGGTACAATAATTTTACTATGAACACATCATTGGCTTCTTTATCACTTAAGAAAGCTAATGCTTTGCTCATTGTACTAGCTAGAACATGGGCATGTTGTAGCTACATTTGTGATTTACAACCACCTTTAGGTTTAGGGATCTCATTTTTCTAAACTTTAGCATGCTAGAAAGTTACTTTCTATGTAAATTTCCTAGATAAACATCTATAACCTCAAGATGTTTACTTTCCCTTTCCTAACCATGATCAGTTAGGCTTAATGATTCTCTCATTTTTTTGTAGAAAATATACTTTAAAAGAAATCGAGGCTTTCATCATGTGATAAATTCTATCTTTATAATATTTTTTTCAAAAGGACATCATCATGTACTTGTCCTAATATATTTATGAACTTATTGCTTGTTTTGGGAAAATTTCACGGGCCAATTGAGATCCATTTTTTTGGAACTTCTTGTATTCACAAAAGATATGTTCACCTTGAATATGATAGGAAAATGGCATGATTCATGAAAAAGAATTTTATGCTATTTCATTTAAGTTCTTGTCTTTAGGAGCTATCTCATTTCCTGAAGATCACTTATCTAAGTTTCATCTTGAAATTGTAAATCTCCTAGATGAAAGCACAAATTAACTCTCTAACTCAACTAAGAGGAAGAGATTGTTTAAAGTTTCCATGTTTCTTGGCACTCGCATCATTACAATAGTTGCAATCATTGAACCTAACATCCAAGTATTGAACTTTCAAAGTTCAATTGATGCTAAAGTTCACTCACTTTTCTTTTATTTCCATCACTTCTTTATATGTAATCAACTGAAAAGGTTCACTTCAAAGTGTTCATGGAATTAAAGAAATTATCTTCTATTATCATCCTACTTGAATGCATGAGAATTTATACAAGAAAGTGTAAAATCTCATATAAGTTCGCAACTAGTGATGTATTCTGGCCATCAATATGACAAGAAAACTGAATGCTTGGATTTCTACTTGTGCCTAATTTTATTACGAAAGACATCTAACATACTTAATGTAATTATTAAGTAAGTATGTGATATCTAAATATCACCTTGGGAAGGATTCTACTAGTTACTTGAGTTGCAAGGTTGCATCTTAGCATAACTTTACAACTAACTAGTTTTTTGTCTATCCAAATGTCAAACTTGAGCTTGAAAAAGTAAGCTAGCTTTTGCAAACAATTATACCAATATATACGCAAATGCATGTGCTTGCATGTAAATGCATATGCTTGCATGCATGTGTTGGCATGTTTTTTCATGTTGTAAACTAACACAAGCGTTTCTCGAGCTTGCAATGCATGCACTTCATGCCTCTATACACAAACATACTAACATTGCTTCCTATAAAAGATATGACATGCTAGTGCACATGCTTGAGTGGATCAAGAAACGTTTCTAACAATAAGGAAGCTTATGTTGTGCATTCAAAGCATTTTCTTTAGGAAGGAGAAAAGCACAAACATTCATCCATTTCCATGCAGGGGATTTTGGATGCATGTCAAGTTTCTTAGTAATTGATGTGTTTTCTAATACATCAATGCTCAGCCATTTAGCTTTCATTAGTGTTCGTAAAACTCACATAAACATTATCAATAGTGGAGACTTATACCATGCTTCAATGACAATTAAATGAAATCTACATGAAAGCAAAAAGTAGAGCAAGTATTGTTCAGTGTGTGCTTTATAGTCTAGGCAAGGATCTGCTTTTTAAGTAGAAGTAGGTAGCAAAAGATAAGGATTTACTTGTGTGCTCACACCAACAAGGACTTGAGATCAAGCACGGGCTTCCATGTGAAGGATTTCTTCTTATGGAACATAGGCATTTGATATGCACCAAAGAAGCCTCTACAACAATAAACATAACCATAAGGCACTACATGTTCATTCTTATGATAGATCCTTCAACTTTGATACGCCACGGGATAAAGTTCGATTTTCCACCATTTGATGTGGGCGCCTTCTTGTCTTACCATATCACAACTATGTTGTGCTACATCCAAAATCACTATAAATATAGGAAATCAAGTTCAAATTTGGATGTCTCAAGTAGTTGAGCAAATGGATAGATCATTATCTTGCTCATGCCATGTAGTATGTTCCATCCTTGTTTCTCTCATGTATTGAGTACAAACTTTTACTCTTTGCCTAGATAGGAGCACAGCAAATTCTGAATCAAACAAAACATGTGAAACTATGCCAGTCATGCCCATAATTTGAACCCATAACCTCATGAATGGGCAACATAGAATCCATTTGCCTCTTAAAACACCTTGAAAGGAGTAAGAATTATGCATGATCATCTTCTTTAGATGCATGAGAATCGATGAGTGCCTCAAGGTAGAAGCACTCATGAGGATAAAGAGAAAAAAGAGATCAAAGTGTTTGCTAAGTTGTGAAGACAACGATGAGCTTCAAAAGGTCTCCATGGAAGCTCCATGATGGGCTTTAATACTAATGGAAAAAACTACCTATTATGACCACTACCTGCAAAAGAGATGACCACTACCTACAAAAGAGATGACTCTCCTTTCAACCTTATGCCTCTGTATATAGCTCTCTCTAGGGGTCTACCTACTATGGTAGGTGGATGCTCACCATCCAAGTGTCGTCCATGTAAGTACATGTGTACCAAGTGTCCTTGTTAACTAGGTTTAACTCAAGTGGATGCTTCTAGAAGGCTCTAGAGCTCTTCGAGCAAATATGTCAATGAATATTTGCAAGATAAATGTATCGAGAGAGAGGTCACTAACTAGGTACTCTCCTCAACTGAATGGTGTTGGTGAAAGGAGGAATAGAACCCTCATTGGGACATCTATGACTATGCTTGAAGAAAGTAAGCTACCACACTACCTATGGGTAGAAGCAATATTTACCCTAGTTTATCTTTTCAATAGACTACCATCCAAATCACTTCAATGTATTACTCCCTATGAAGCCTAGAATAAAAAAAAGCCAAGTCTAGGCCATTGCAAAGTCTTTGGTTGTTTAGCATGAGTGCATATACCTTCACAAATCGGAGGGAAACTAGATAACAGAGGAACTGAGGCTGTGATCATTGGATATCAACACAAATGGGCTACAAATTCTACAATCCAACCACAAAGAAATCCCCTATAAGCAAGGATGTCGTATTTGAAGAACATAGGTCATGGTATGAAGAAGACAAGCAGGAGGTAAACCTACCCTATGATCTTGATACATATTTTCTCCCATTAGAAAATAAGTATGATGCCCAAGTACGACTCAAGAAGTGAATCAAAACAAGAACAAAATGAGAAAGAGAGAGATTACAAACTATGGAAATCTAGAGCGAAGGCCAAGATGAAGAATGCTCCAAAACAACCATTATTTTATGATGTGATAGGCAAAGATGTTGCTCAAATGAGCACATTGGTTCCTGAAAAATACTTCAAATTACTTATTTCAGAATTCCATACACATCCGTTCAAAATTCTACAGCTAGTGAAAATGGTGAGTGACGTCATATGGAGTGTCCAAGGCGGTCAAATCCAAGTGTCATGTTGGAGAGATGAATGGACTTTGATTTAGTTTCACCGAGCTGTTAACTGCGACATATGGACTGCGCCTCAACCATGTGGAGATAAATCAATTTATATATCCATTTTGAAAATTAATGTTATATGTATTATGAATAAGTGGTTTTCAAGCGCAATGAAGAGTAGGAAGGTAATAAGCAAATAGTAGATGATGGAAAGTAATGTAAATCTACTTAAATGGATTTTGTCAAAACGTGCAGCATTTTTGGTGGGGATGAAAATATATTTAAGAAGTGGGAAGTGCAAAGTTAAGTACAAACTAAAGTTTGATAATTATCAACAAAAAGTTAGAAGGGTCCCCTGTTGAAAGGGCTAACATGGGTTGCGATTTTTTTTTTTTTTTAATAAAAGGAAGTTTGAAGGAGGACTAGTCCCCCTTGCTTGAACTAATAAGAGAGAAAGTTTACAAAGAAGGGGCATAGTGCCCTTGGGATCCCCATATCCTATAGAGTGGGGGTGGCACGACTGGAAAGCACGATATTGTGGACTGCGTGAAGTGGGAAGAGACCTACATTTTAGAGAGATTTGTAGTAAATGTTAATAAACTTTTCATTGCCCTCATGGGCAGCCCACTTTGATCATGTTATTTTCAAACACGAAAATCTTATGGTGTCTGAAGGGAGGGTACTTCTTGCAATTACATATTCTTCTGCCTAACAAGCTAAGGGATCTTTTCGTTGACCATTCTTTTGGATGATCATTGAACTTGTCTCCACTTCTTTCTTTCCATTTCTTCCATAGTGCTGCCTCCTATGGCATTCCACAATTCAGAGGAGCAATTGATCACATCTCCAAATAATTCTTATTTCTAGTTAATTGGACTCTCTAAACTCAAAATCCTCATAAGTTCCTATTAGAGCGAGAGAATCCTAGGGCATGAAAAGAAGAGAGGATGCCACAAATACTTGAACTCAAATTACCATCTAATACAAGGAGAGCTTAGACACCATCTCCTTGTAAGGGAGATATACAAATTTAGGTACTTCGTAAGATTCAAATTCTTATCCAATTCGTTGTTGTTGATCCATCTCAACCCTTGAATCTGCAGATCATGCTTTAGAAGAAACCGAGTCTTAAGGTTCTCCGAACAATTGATTCTTTGTCTTAAAAGGCACCAATCTTCAAAGTGTCCTCAAATTTGATCTAGTGGATTCTCTCTTGATTCCATAGATGTTTCACATATGAAACCCTTTATTCCATAGCTTCCTTGCTCTTACGAGGTTCTTGGAGTAATTTTTTTCAATTCCCACAATAGGGAACCAAATGGAATCATTTTTTCTAATCTTAGATGCCCACTTCCAATCTTCATTGACCTTGACATATGATATCATCTTGTTCCAATTGCTGCACAAGGAGAAGACCAAGCCTGAACCCTTAAAAGTCAGTGAAAAGGAGAAGGCAATAGAGTGAGAAGATCATGCCCCTTCCACCAAGGAAGATTGGCTTGATGGAAAGCTAAACAACTAAGTCCATCATGCACATACAATAGCAAAGAGAAGTGGAGCAAGCGGGCAACCTTGTTTGATAGAACATTTTAAAATAATTGCCTCATGGATTTGAATGTTGATATTAATACAAGCCGAGAAATTTTCCATCAGTGTTGAGATAATCTTGATGAATCTTGAACCTCAACCAAGATCTCTCATGGATTGGAGAATGAAGTCATGCTTAAACTGGTCATAAGCTTTGTCAAAATCAATCTTGATGAAGATGATATTTTGAGAAGAATCTTTATCAAACTCAAGGCCCTCAAACACATGAATAATTACCTCCAAGATGGTTCTATCCTTTATAAACCCCTTTTCATCCTCATTGATCCATGTGCAAAGATGGAAAGAAATCTGATTAGCGAGGATCTTTGCGAAGATCTTATAACAAATTTGTAACCTAGTGATAGGCCACTAGTTATGAATCTTGTTTTTTCTATCCTACTTGTGAATAATCTTGATTACAACTTCCTTAAGAATGTTAGTTAGAGCACAAAAGTGTAGGACTTCCTACCAAACTAGGCATAATAGTTTCACCAAAACACTTTTGAATGTCTTGAAGAGCTCATTGGTAAGACCATCCAAACCCGAGCTTTTATCATTGGGCAGAGAATCAATCACTTCTACTATTTCTAGGTTAGTGATGGGGGAATCAAGGAGATGCACCATATTTGAAAAAATTCTTTTGATTCTAATTCTAGAGATGGTAGCCATGCAATCACACCTTTAAGAAGAGAGCAGAGTGGATACGATGAGGAGCTGCATGAAGTGGTTGGTGACTAGTCTTGTATTCTCTTTAGTAGTAGTCCATTTCACTCTCTGATTGTCAATCATGTATGGGATCCTTCCATGTGCCATTTATTCTTCTTCTTTAGGAGTTTACATATTTCTTTACTCAATTTATCAGCTTTCTTGGCCTACAAATCTTTAAAGTAAATTTGTAGATTCTACCATTGGTTTAGTGCAAAACTCGGTAAACCCCTTTCTAGATGTAAATTCAATATCAAAAATATTAAAATAAAGCATTCCCTCTACTAGGGATATAAATATCATAGGGAAGGATCAAAATGTAGATATAAGAGATTTTCTCGGAGAAGGTTTACATTAATAATATAGTTACTTAGTATGAACGCATGTTCCCCCTCCTCTTGGAAAACATATGGAAAACCAAGTGTGCAATTTCTAGGTGTCATTGAGCTATTAACTACAACATATTATGATGAAATACGTGTACAGAGACATATGGGCTGCCCCTCAACCATGTGGAGATAATTCACAGTATGTAAGAGCAAGCATCAAATGTTGGAATAATATCCATTTTGACGATTAATGCTATGTGTATTATGAATAAGTGTTTGTCAAGCAGAATGTAGAGTAATAAGGTTATAATAGGTTTAAGTACCCTCAACATCAAATCTATCTCTATACAAAAATCACATGTATAAGGTAAAAAATTCTAGAAAATGAGACAAAATACAAAAATGTGTATCAAGAAGCTGAGTGATAAAAAATGTGAGGGAGTATCCAGCAAAACAATTGTGTGAGTGAACTTTATGTACATATAAATTATATACACTAGACAAAAGAAAAAAATATGTACCATCAAGTGATATCATCCTTTTCAATGTTGAGAAATTGCACTCAGAGTTTCCTATTTGATGGGAGATCTCATGCTCTGCAAACCAATGAGCACCTTAGTAAGGCTCCACACATATCCATCCACTCCTCAAAACATGTACGATGATGATCAATGGTCACAAGGTACATATAATAAGTAAACAGTGACTAATGAAATAATGCTAATATATATAATTGAAATAGACATAAATTACTTACAAACGCATGATGAAATAGCTTCAATCTACCAGTCCATAAATGAGAGGTACCCATGCCATGTAGATGCAAAGCTACTACCTCTCTTTGCTAGCAATAGCGGCCAAGATCATGCACTCATGCGATAGTGTCTACAACTCATGCTTAGTAATAAACAAGGGCTTTTGAGGCCCATTGTGAGTATCTTTCCTTGAGTATCCATGTTGTATAGTTTCAATGAGCATATTCTTATGAGGAATAATTCAATATCTCTTTATCCTACTCTTCCAATGAAAGAATATGCACTTTTTATATTGCACCCCAACAAGTGATCATATGCATTGGTGCATAACTATGCCAACTTTGTTCATGTGGATAAATCCATCCTTATCAAATGTATATAATTTGGATTTCTCATGCTCATGTGCACCCCAAGCTATGCTAGGTATGGTTGGAGTAGGTGGTTGTGATGATCCAAGTAATTGTGGTGGTGTGGATGCATCATCACCACCACAACATCTACAGCCACTTTAACATCTACATCATGCTCATTGCGATGAGCTAGCTACTACTAGTAAGGCTCTTTGAGATCCAATAGATCTATGAGCCAATTGAGAATTGGATTCCTCATAGAACATTGGAGATGCAATATCAAGAGGTGCCACCTCTCATATATGCATTACCTATCCAACAGGTGTTCTCGTAAGAAGATATCATGGAGAGGAATCTAGGAATGACTTTGAGAAGAAGTCGACATGGTAGATGTGGTATACATATGTGATGCAAGTTTTAGTGTACAAGATTCACATGTGATAATATCTCTTCAAACTTGGTATCACTATAGTACCATGGTCTATTATCACCAGCCATGCCACAAAAAGGACCAACATTAGTAATGTTTAATAAAAGTAAATAACGTTCAAAAAGAAATTCGAAAAATAAGAAAACTTTAACTAGTAAATAATAAGACCATATCTCTTGTTTAACTATCAACCCTAAATATTAGCATTACTTTGTATTCCCAAACATGGATCTTTCTTTATCTCTCTAAATGGGGGGTTTCTCTCTCTCTCTAAATGTTTCTCTTTCTCAATCCCTCTCTAGACATGGTTCTTTCTCTCACTACCGTAAGTGTCAAGATGGGAGCATAGTGACAATGGTAATGGATGCCAAGATGGATCATAGTAGCCAATACAAAATTTCCCACATGAGATATCATAGAAAAAGAGAAACTATACCGAAAGAAAGAGCCACAGATTATGAGAAAGAGCCTCATTCTCTCTCAATGTAACATGTGACTCTTTATTTTTTGATACATTAAGCTATATATACTAATATTAATATTAAAAAATTCATTTTTTATATGTTTAATTATATACTAATATTAATTTGAAAACCTTGATTCTCTATATATTTCATTATATATACTAGTTTGAATCCTAGAGCCCTAGCTTTTATATATTTAAATTATGTATACTAATATTAATCGTAAAACCTAGTTCTTTATATATTCAATTATATTAATTTTAAAACTCTAGTTTTTAATATATTTAATTATATACACTCATATTTATCATAAAACCATAAATTTAATACATTTAATTATATATGAAAATATTAATCATAAAACCTTGGTTTCTTATATATTTATTTATATATACTAATTTTAATCCTAAAACCCAATTTTTTTATATAATCAATTATATATACTAATATTAACCTTAACACCATAGTATTTCATATATTTAATTATATATACTAATATTAATCCTTAAACTCTAGTTTCATATATAGTTATTTATATATACTAATGCTAATCCTAAAAACCTAGCTTTTAATATATTTAATCCTATATACTAATATCAATTTAAGGACCTTTGTTTTTTATATATTCAATTATATATGCTGATATTAATCCTAAAACACTATTTTTGTTTAATATTTAATAAGATATTATAATTTTAATCTTGAAATTATAGCTTTTATGTATTTAGTTATATATACTAATATTAATCCTAAAACCCTAACTTAACATACATTTAATTGTAGAAACCAATATAGATACTAAAACTTAAGTTTCCTATATATTTAATTAATACACTAATTTATCATAAAACCTTAGTTCTTTATATATCTAATTAAAAATGATAATAGTTTTTATAAATAATAATTTTTAATCAATTTAATTATATATATTAATACTTATCATAAAATCTTATATATATATAAAAATATATATATATATATATATATATATATATATATATATATATATATATATATATATATATATATATATATATATATATATATGTATATATATGAAAAAAAAATATATATATATATATATATATATATGTATATATATGAAATATATATATATATATATATATATATATATATATATATATATATATATATATATATATATATATATATATATATATATGTCATTTAATCCTATTTTTAATACACTTAGTTATATATACCAATATCAATTCTAAAAATTTAGGTCTTTATATTTTTAATTGTATATGTTTATATAAATCCCAAAACCCTATTTTTTAATTTATTTAATTATAAATATAAATACTAATCTAGAAAGCTTAGATATTTGTATATTTAACTAAATGAACTAAAATGTATTGTAAAACTCTAGATTTGAACAAATTTAATTATATATATAAATTATATTCCTAGACAACTAGTATTTATGTATGTTTTATTATGTATACTAATATTAATCATAAAACCCTAATTTCTAATAAGTTTGATGAAAAATTACTAATATTAATCCTAAAACCATAGTTTTCTATATATTTATTTATAAATATATTAATATTAATCCTAAAATCCTAGTTGTTTATTGATATAGTTATATAAACTAAAACTATCACGAAACCCTAATTTTAATACATTGGGAGTTACACACTAATATTAATCCTAACATGCTAGTTCTCAATGCATCTGTGTTTATGTGTTTATGTGTTTATGTGTATTTATGAATGAATGTATACATGTATGTATATATATATATATATATATATATATATATATATATATATATATATATATATATATATATATATATATATATATATATATATATATATATATATATATATATATTTATATATATATATATATAAATGTATGTATGTATGTATGTATGTATGTATGTGTGTATGTATGTATGTATGTATGTATGTATGTATGGATGTATGCATAATTAATACACCATTATTTATGATAAAACCATAGTACTTTATAAATTTAATTAAATATGATAATATTTTTTATTAAACCTTAATTTTTAATCAGTTTAATTATATATACTAATATTTATCATAAAATCGTATTTTTAATACAATTATTTATATATACTAATATTGATTCCAAAAATTTAGTTTTCTGTATTTTTATTTGTATATACTAATATAAATACTAAAACCCTATTTTTTAATTTATTTAATTATAAGTAAAAATGTTAATCTACAAATTTAACTATATCAACTGATATTTATCATAAAACTCTAATTTAAGTATATGAACTAATATTTCTCATAAAACTCTAGAATTTAATAAATTTAATAAATGTATGCATGCATGTGTATTTGTATGTGTGTATGTATGTGTGTACATGTATCTATGAATGTATCTTTGTATGTATGTGTTTATATGTATGTATGTATGTATGTATATTTGTATGTACGTATGTATGTATGCATGTACCTGTGTATGCATGTATGTATGTATGTATGTATGTGTGTATGTGTATATGTATGTGTGTAGATATGTATGTGTATATGTATGTGTGTATGCATGTATGTATATATGTATGTATGTATGTATGTATGTATGTATGTATGTATGTATGTATGTATGTATGTCTATTATATTAGCATATACAAATACACACATAAATACACATATTTCCGTATGTATGTATCTGCAATATTATTATATAGATGTGTGTGTATGTATGCATCTATGTATGTAAATATGTACGTAAATATGTATGTACGTATGTGTGTGTATGTGTGTATGTATGCATCTATGTATATATGTATGTACGTATGTGTGTGTATGTATGCATCTATGTATATATGTATGTAAATATGTATGTACGTATGTGTGTGTATGTATATTTGTATCTATGTATGTATGTAGGTATCTGTGTATATGTATGTGTGTATGTATTTGTGTAAATGTGTGTATGGTCTTGTCCATATGCTTGTTTTTCACGCAAGCACGACATATGTTTCTGATAAAATTGTACATGTATTCCTTCCGATACATCAATGCATAAAAGTCCCAACAGAGGGATTTTCAAGGATCCTTCACATTAGTTACAATGTAAAATTTCAATATTTGCAATATAATATTATATACGTATAGATTAATACAAAAAGCATGCATGGAAATCATCTTTTAACATGGAAACCATAAACCTGAAGAGTAGATATTGAAGAGAGATGCAAAGAGAAAGAAAGAAATGCAAAGTTGGACGAGAATACAAAATGGATAGAAATTGGGCTGATTCTTTGTCTTGTACCGATTAATCCCTTCGTTCTATAAACAACAAGAAAAGAAATGCTGAAATCGTTACTCATATAATCAATATTTGCCTTAAAAAAATAAAGGCGCTATTAAAGGCATGCCCGTTTATTAGGATATATTGATGCGTCATCCCAAAGTGCCTTACAGATGGTTTATCACAAAGTGCGGAAGAGAAAGAGTCTTGCTTCTCTCTCTTCAAGAAAATCTGACAGATTTTCATTCCATAAGGTATCCAATCATTATCTCCTTCCTCACATCTGCATTATCTCATCATTATCTCCTTCCTCACCTCTGCATTGCTTTCTCTTTTCACCTCCACATTTCTCCCTTTCTCTCTGCATTTCTCCACATTTCTCTCATTCTCTATGCATCTCTCTTCTCTCATTCTCCCTTTCTCTTTGAATCTCTCCACATTTCTCTCATTCTCTCTGCATCTCTCCACATTTGTCTCATTCTCTATGCATCTCTCTCTAATATCTACGGTTCTGATTTTATCTTCCATCTTAAGAAATTATTTGCATGCATGTTCTTTATATTAATATGTAGGTATGTAGCTATATTGCTGCAGATATTAAATGTATGCAGAAAATAGTTTGTCTTAATGGCGTTGAGTTATAACTCCGACCGCAATGAAACGTAAATACCAAGAAATCTGCACTCATGACAAATTCCCTTTGAATTGATCTCCGTCTGCGCAGTCCTCATGGGCAGATCGCCGCAGGGGCGAAATGTTAGGCAACCTTGTGCATAAGGAGCAAGGAAAGGTAAAATACCAAGTTGAAGTAGTGTTATATGGAACCACCGAAAGTTTTCACAAACTATAATGGAAAGCTACAGCCGTTGCAGATTGTTTTTTCTCAATGTGGATGTGGGCATAAAATGAAATCCTGCATAGTAGTGGAATGAAAGAAAATTAACTCAAGCATTGAATTATGCATCAGATTAAATCCGAAGAACCCGCTAACAAAACGCTGCATTTCAATATATTACAAGCTAAGAAGATCGTAAGATCGACTTCAGTATAGAAGCATAGAACAATCATTGCATAGAAGCATAGAAGGATCGATCATAGAGGATTAGCTGCATAGAAACATCATTTAGTCCTAAAATCAAGAGAAATGAAGCACAAATAACGAAAATGCTACGCGTCGCTTTACTAGATAAACCGTGTTCATGTCTCTAGTTGCGCGCGCGCGCACACACACACACACACTCACAGTTTCATTGAAATTGAAAGCCATTCTAATCTGAAAATCGAGCATGAAAAAGCTGCTATGCAGCGTCGAATTCACCACCCTCTTAGAGAAGAAATTCTCAACTTGACGGACACATCATTTATTGTTCAGTAAGATTATAGCTCAGAAGCATTGACGACAATGTTTGAATATGTAATCAGGCCAAATTTGTCGACTGAAATCGACTTGCATGCAGAGAACGGAGTCATGTAAATTTTAAGAGAACTTGTCTATAGGAAAGAACTTAAATTTTAACAGAACTTTTCTATAGGAAAGAAATTAAAGAAAATTCGACGCGAGAATGGAGTCATGTATCAGATTAAATCCGAAGAACTTAAAAATATATAGACAAACTTTGATAGTCTTTACAAGTATATGAGTTTTCATGTGATTTGGTGATAGTGAAGTTTTTGCCCTAATTTTCAAAATTTGACCAGCTTTGAATGCTATCATGGATTTTCTTGATTTCTTCCAAACTTTGCATATGAACTCCCTTTGACATCCTTCACACATCTTCGACTTCTCAAGGAATTGTAGCTACTTTTGTCAAATGTGTTTCTTGTAGGCCTTCACAAGTTAGAGAGGAGAGAAGATCTAGATGACATTTAGCCCTAATGAACTTGTGATTTGTCTAGAAGCACAACTCTAGTTTCTTTGAAAAACAATAAGTACCACACATCAAATTCTTTCATAGGATACATAAGAAACATACAAGGAAAAATTGATCATACGCATGAACAAGACAACATGACATCAAGGAACATATGCACGAACAAGACAACATGACATCAAGGAACATATGCATGAAAGAAAGAAATTGCAACACACAACATGAATGTGCATTAACAAATAGGCAACATGTCTATGAAGGAATGGGCAAAAATGGCAACATGTAAAGAAAGAAAAAATAAACATTATGTGCAAGAATGAATATTAAGTGGAAGTGAGTATATTTACTCATTTAAGGCACCAATTATTCTCATCTTGAAGATAAATTTGTAACCTTTTCATAAATCAATCTACCTTAAATACAAATATAGACAAAGATTTAGGATTTTCAACTCACATCCTTCATTTTTATCTTGAGTGTGTGTGTGTATATATATATATATATATATATATATATATATATATATATATAAGACAAAAGCGAAAAATATGTACCATCAAGTGATATCATCCTTTTCAACATCGAAAAATTGCACTCACAGTTCCCTATTTGATGGGAAATCTCATGCTCCCCAAATCAATGAGCGCCTTATGAAGGCTCCACACATGCCCATATGCTCCTCACCACATGTAAGATGATGATAAATGGTGACAAACTACATATAGTGAATAAAAAAGTGACTAACAAAATAATTAATGCCTAAATATGTAATTAAAATAGACATAAATTACTTAGAAACTCATGATGAAATAGATTCAATCTACAGTCTATAAATGTGAGGTCCCCATTCCTTGTAGATGTGAAGCTAATACGTCCTCTCTTTGTTATCAACACTGGCCAGGATCATGGACCCCTGCAATAGTGTCTACAACTCATGCTTAGTAATAAATGAGGGCTTTTGAGGCCCATTCTAAGTAGCTTCCCTCACACATCGATGTTGTATAGTTTCAATGAGCATATTCTTATGAGGAATAATTTAAATTCTCTTTATCATGCTCCTTCAAATGAAATAAGGTGCACTTTTTATATTGCACCCCAACGAGTGATCATATGCATTGGTGCATAGCGATACCAACTTTGTTTTGGTGAGCAGATCCATCCTTATCACATGTATATACTTTGTATTCATCATGCTCATGTGCACCCCAAGCTATGTTGGGTGTGGTCTGAGTAGAAATTTGTGATGACCTAGGTGATTGTGGTGGTGTGGATGCATCATCACCACCAAAACATCTTCCACCTTAACATCTACCTCATGCTCAGTGGGATGAGCTAGATACTGCTAGTAAGGCTCTCTAAGATCAAACATATCTATGAGGCACTTGAGAATTGGATTGCTTACAAAACTTTCAAGATCCAATATCTAGAGATGCCACCTCTCATATAGGTATCCCCTATGCAATCGGTGGTCTAATAAGAGGATATGATGGAGAGGAATCTAGGAAGGACTTTGAGAAGAAGTCCAGATGATAGATGTGGCATACATACGTGATGCGAGTTACATTTGTACAAGATTCACGTGTGATAAGATCTTCTCGAACTTGGTATCACTATAGTAACATGGTATATTATCACCGGCCATGCTACAAAAAGAAACCCACATTAGCACTGTTTGATAAAAAGTAAATGATATTTATAAATAGATTCAATAAATAAGAAAGCCCTAACTAGTAAATAATAGGACCATAGCTCTAGTTCAACTATCAACCCTAAATTTTAGCATTACCTTCTAGTCCTAAACATGGATCTTTCTCTATCTCTCAAAATGGGGATCTTTTTCTCTCTAAATATTTCTCTTTCTCGATCTCTCTCTCTAAACGCGGTTCTTTCTCTCTCTCTATAAATCTAGGTCTAAGTTTCAAGATGGGAGCATAGCAGCAATGGTGATGGATTCCAAGATGCATCATAGTAGCCAATATGGAATTTCCCACATGAGATATCACAAAAAGAGAGAATTTAGATTGAAAGAAAGAGCCATCCACATTATGAGAAAGAGACACACATTATGAGAAAGAGCCACATTCTCTCTCAATGTAACATGTGGATCTTTATTTCACTTGAGTTTCTTTCTTTTTATAATATCTCATGTGCAAAATTCCTTGTTGGCAATGATGGTGCATCTTGCAAGACATCACAATTGTCCTTCTTCTCCATTCTTGACATTGTTTCTGAGGCCATTGAGCTTTATGATTAATTTCAAGTGTCAAAATTTTACATAACCCAGATTATAGAGAGCCCTAGTTTTTTATATATTCATATGTATATACTAATAATAATCATAAACACCTATTTTCTATTTGCTCAATAATATAAAGTAATATTAATCATTAAATTCTAGTTTTTTTATAGATTAAGCTATATACACCAATATTAATGCTAAAACCTTTCTTTTATATATATTTAACTCTATATTAATATTGATATGAAAACCTTGATTCTATATGTATCTGATTATATATACCAATTTGAATCCTAGAGCCCTAGTTTTTATAAATTCTAAATCTCTAGTTTTTAATATATTTGATTATATATACAAATATTAATTATAACAACTTGGTTTCTTATATATTCATTTATATATATTTATCTGAATACTAAAGACCAATTTTTTTATAATCAATTATATATACTAATATTAGCCTTACAACCCTAGTATTTCATATATTTAATTATATATAGTAATATTGATCCTTAAACTCTAGTTTCTCATATATTTATTTATATATACTAATCCTAGTCCTAAAAGCTTACTTTTTTATATATTTAATCATATAGACTAATAATAATCTTAGGAACTTTGTTTTTTACATATTGAATTATATATGCTAATATTAATCCTAAAACACTATTTTTGTTTAAGTTTTAATAAGATATGCTAATTCTAATCTTGAAATCCTAGCTTTTCGGTATTTAATATACAAACTAATATTAATATTAAAACCCTGGTTTTTCATACATTTAATTATAGAAACCAATATAAATCCTAAAACTCAAGTTTCCTATGTATTTAATTTATACACTAATCTTTATCATAGAAGCTTAGTTCTTTATATATTTGATTAAATATGCTAATATTTATTATAAAACTTTAATTGTTTATCAATTTAATTATATATACCAATATTTATCATAAAATCCTATATTTGTATATGTTTGTTTATCTATAATAATGTTTATCATAAGATCATTATTCTAAGACACTTAATTATATATACTAATATTAATTCTCAAACCCTACTTTTTTATATTTTTAATTATATATAGTAAGATAAATCCCAAAATCCTAGTTTTTAATTTATTAAATTATAAATACAAACATTAATCTATTATTTAAATATATAAACTAATATATATAATAAAACTCTAGATTTTGGTAAACCTAATTATA
Organism: Ceratopteris richardii; assembly: GCA_020310875.1. Taxonomy (NCBI): domain Eukaryota; kingdom Viridiplantae; phylum Streptophyta; class Polypodiopsida; order Polypodiales; family Pteridaceae; genus Ceratopteris; species Ceratopteris richardii. The sequence continues at coordinate 58,103,665 of CM035438.1, forward strand.
TATACTAATTTTAATCATAAAACCCTAGTGTTTATATATATTTTATCATGTATACTGATATTAATCATAAACCCTAATTTTTAATAAGTTTAATGAATAATACTAATATTAATCCTATATTTAATTATATATATCGTATAAATTATTTTAAAACTTGAATTGTTTTTAAAATTGATTATATAAACTAGAATTTATCGTTCAACCAAAATTTTAATACATTTGAATTCATATACTAATATTAATTCTACGATGCTAATTATCAATGTATGTGTGTTTATGTGTATTTATGAATGAACCTATGCATGTATGTGTGCATGTATGTATGTATGTGTGTATGTATGTATGTATGTACATATGTATGTACATCTATATGTATGTATGTATGTACATATGTATGTACATCTATATGTATGTATGTATGTATGTATGTATGTATGTACATCTATATGTATGTATGTATGTATGTATGTATGTATGTATGTATGTATGTATGTATGTATGTATGTATGTATGTATGTATGTTTGTATGTATGAATGTATGTATGTATGAATGTATGTATGAATTATGTATGTATGTATGCATGTATGCATGTATGTATGCATGTATGCATGTATGTATGCATGTAAGTGTTTATGCATGCATGTGTATATGTATGTGTGTATGTATTTATGTACATGTATCTATGTATGTATGTTTGTATGTTTGTGTGTATATGTATGTATGTATGCATGCATGTACCTGTGTATGCATGTATGTGTGTGTGTATGTGTATGCATGTATGTATGTGTGTATGTTTATATGTATGTGTGTATATACATATGTATATATGTATGTATGTATACATGTATATGTATAATATTAGCATATATACATACACACATACACACACACACACATATATATATATATATATATGTATATATCTATCTATATATATATATATATATATATATATATATATATATATATATATATATATATATATATATATATATATATATATATATATATATATATATATATATATATATATATGTGTGTGTGTGTGTGTGTGTGTGTGTGTGTGTATCTGTAATATTAGTATATAGATGTTTGTGTATGTATGCATGCATGTTTATGTATGTGTGTGTGCATGAGTGTATGTATGTATGTATGTATGTTCTATGGTATATGTTTCTGGTAAAAGTGTACATGTATTCCTTCCAATATATCAAAGCAAAGAAGCCCCACCAAAGCGTACATATTGATGGGAGATGCAAGGAGAAAGAAATAAATGTGGAGCTAAAGAGGGACATATAGGGAGAAATGCAAAGTTGAAGGAGAATGCAGAATGGATAGAAGTTGGGCTGATTCTTTGTCTTCTTCCGTCTATAAACAACAAGAATAGAAATGTTGAAATTGTTAATTATATAAATTCAATATTTTCCTTCCAAAAAATGAAGGCATGTGCGTTTATTCGGTCTATAAACCACAAGAATAGAGTCTTCCTTCTCTTTGTTCAAGAAAATTTGACAGATTTTCAATCCAAAAGGTATTAATAACAACAATAACTTGTATTCAAACCAATCTCTATGTATGTATGTATGTATGTATGTATGTATGCATGTATGCATTATCTCCTTTCCGAGCTCTGTATAGCTTTCCCTTCCCGGCTCCACGTTTGTCCATTTCTCTCTGCACCTCTCCACGTTTCTCTCTTTCTCATATTCTCTATACATCTCTCTTTAATATCTACTCTTCTGGTTTTATTATGCACGTTCTTTATATTAATCTGTTTTCTCTCATTCTCTATGCATCTCTCTTTAATATCTACTCTTCTGGTATGCATGTGTGTTTATGCATGTGTCTATGTATGTATGTATGTATAGCTACATGTATGTGTGTATGTATGTATCTATGTATACATGTATGTACATATGTGTGTATGTGTATGTATTTGTGTATGTATGTATGTATGTTTGTATCTATGTATATATATACGTATGTATGTAGGTATGTGCATATGTGTATGTTTGTATGTATTATATGTATGTGTGTATGGTCTTTTTACACCCACCCATATGGTTGTTTTTCTCCCAAGCACGACATATGTTTCTGGTGAAATTGTACATGTATTCCTTCCGATACATCAATGCATAGAAGTCCCACGAAATGGATTTTCAAGGATCCTTCACATATAGTTACAATGTAAGCTTTCAATATTTGCAGTAGACTAGTTATGTACATATAGATCAATACAAAAATCATGCTTGGAAATCAATTTTTAAGATGGAAACCAGAAACCCAAAGAGTACATATTGAAGAGAGATGCAAAGAAAAAGAAAGAAATGTAGAGCTGCAGAGGGACATATAGAAAGAAATGTAGAGCTGAAGAGGGACATATAGGGAGAAATGCAAAGGTGAACGAGAATACAGAATGGATAGAAATTGGCCTGATTCTTTGTGTTGTATCCATTAGTCCCTTTCGTCTATAAACAACAAGAATAGAAATGTTGAAATCGTTAATAATATAAGATCAATATTTGCCTTCAAAAATATAGAGGCGCTACAGAACTTGTCGTAATGACGCTGCGGTATAACTCCGACAGCAATGGAAAATAAATACCGAGAAATCTACGCAGTCCGTATGGGCAGATCACCGCAAGGGCGAAATGTTAGGGAACCCCAGGAGTGAACACGAAATCGTAGTTGGCGCAGGGAGCAAGGAAAGGTGAACTCTAATGGAGAGCTACAGCCGTTGTGGAGGTTGGCATAAAATGAAAGAAAATTCCGAAGAACACAAGCTAACAAGATCGTAAGATCGAACTTGAGTATAGACGCATAGAAGAATCATTTAAAGAAGCATACAAGGATCATCGAGGATTAGCTGCATAGAAGGATCATCGAGGATTAGCATCATTCAGTCGTAAAATCAAGAGAATTGAAGCACAAATAATGAAAATGCTACGCATAGCTTTACTGGATAAACCGTGTTCATGTCTGTAGTTGCACACACTCATAGTCTCATTGAAATGGAAAGCCATTCTAATCTGAAAATCGAGCATGAAAAAGCTGCTATGCAGCGTCGGATTCACCACCCTCTTACAGAGGAAATTTTCAACTTCACGGACACATCATTTATTGTTCAGTAAGATTGTAGCTCAGAAACATTGATGACAATGTTTGAATATGTAAGCAGGCGAAATTGTCGACTGAAATCGACTTGCATGCAGAGAGCAGTATAGACGCTTTTCCTGTAAATTTTAACAGAACTTGTCTATATAGGAAAGAAGATTCAACGCGAGAATGGAGTCATGTATCAGATCAAATCCGAAGAACTTGCTCATCTCCTGAAAACGTGTCCACAATATAAACTGATTGTTGAATATAACGCTGTCTCTCAATATTACAAGCTCATAAGATCTCTTTTCTCATGAAAAATAGCTTGTCGTAAAATTTCAATGTCCCAAGCATCGTCGAAAAACACAGTTTGTTGTATATTTTCTATAGCCTCTCGCTCTTGTCGTCTCCATTCTTGGAGAAACGAAGACAACAACTTTTGCTGCGGTTGTTGTCCGATGCATCGTTCACGTTTGGAATCTGATTGTACTCTCTGCTTCAACTTCTTGAACTCCGCTAATTTCTTCCAATAATCTGCAAGACGGTATTCTTTGATCGATCGCTTATCTGTTGGAAATTCCTGGGATGATGAGCTAGGCTTTTTTCTCTTTTTCGGCTCTACAGAAGATTGAATGTGAGTAGTAGCTTCGGCTTTGTCATCAATGTTCACGTTCATTTCTATGGACTTCATCTTGGCCTTTTCAATGGTTGCGCTGAACCGCCGAAGCAATCTGTTGCGCCTATCTTCTACAGGTTCCGGCGCCGTTGTTGTTGCTTTTGTCGGTCTTTCCATGACAAGCTCCATACTCTGTCTGAGTGTATATATGCGCGCAGAGCGTAGTGTGCTGTTATGCAAAGACAGACATATTTCTTTCGTTTATATAGAGGAGGCTAAAAACCAACGAGCTTTTGCGTTTCCATTACGAGCTTTTGCATTTCCATTTGTGTTTCTATGATTTGGGTTTCCATTTGCGCTTGAAAGGTTTGTATGGTCTTTGAATGTTTGAGTGTTATCTTGATTATTATTTCACAAGGATGTCATTATTATTTTGCTATATGAATGTCATGAACATTGATATTGTATCCATATTATGATTTTATTTACAAACCTAAAGAATTCAACATTTAGTGACCCTTGTTTTCTCGAACTTTAGTTATTTGGTAATTTGAAAAGATATTTTAGATGATGTGATATTTCAAATTATCCAATAATGAATGCTATGATTTATAAAAGTCCTTTTTACTTGCATATTTCTTATAAAATAGGTTTTTATAGTTTTTTTAATGTTTTATCTTTGTCATATTTCACAAGAAGCGTGGATGAGTACTATTTTGCTATATGGATTTCATTTACAAAGCGAAACAATTCAAGATAGTTATGAATAAACAATGCGTGAGAACGAGACAAACAAGAAATGCTTGAGAAAGAGCCAAACAAGACTCTCTCCTGTTGGCATGGGGTAGCTTTAACTAAATACTATTGTATTTTGGCTTACGTAATTGTTTTAATAAACCTTAATGCCTCATAAATGAAACATTTTCACCTATTTAATTGATATTTTTAGAGAATTTTCTAGATATTCATTTTCATCTAGTCCTAATAAAATTTATTTTCATCATATTCAATTTTGACTTCAAAATCTTAAGGAAGGGCAAATTTTCTTTTAATGGATCAATTAGACAACATGTATGTGGTGGCCTATGGAAAATATTAGAGTTTTTTGGACTCCAAAAGTTGACGAGAGATTGCACAAATCTCCAACTACATCAACAAAAGACTTTATATGCTCTAAAGATAAAATCAAGTGTAATTATTGACATGTTTTATTTTCAAACCATGCTATTTCAACTTCAACCTTCAAGATGTATTTCAAGATTTCATACTAAATTTAATTAAATATGATAATTTTTTTTATTAAACCTTAATTTTTAATCAATTTAATTATATATACTAATATTTATCATAAAATCTTATCTTCATATATATTTATTAAAATATACTAATATTTATTATAAAATCGTATTTTTAATACAATTAATTATATATACTAATATTGATTTTAAAACTTTAGTTTTTTGTATTTTTATTTGTATATACTAATATAAATCTTAAAACCCTAATTTTTAATTTATTTAATTATAAGTAAAAATATTAATCTACAAATTTAACTATATGAACTGATATTTATCATAAAACTCTAATTTAAGTATATGAACTAATATTTCTCATAAAACTCTAGAAATTAATAAATTTAATAAATGTATGCATGCGTGTGTATTTGTATGTGTGTATGTATGTGTGTACATGTATCTATGAATGTATCTTTGTATGTATGTGTTTATATGTATGTATGTATGTATGTATGTATATTTGTATGTATGTATGTATGTATGCATGTACCTGTGTATGCATGTATGTATGTATGTATGTATGTGTGTATGTGTATATGTATGTGTGTAGATATGTATGTGTATATGTATGTGTGTATGCATGTATGTATATATGTATGTATGTATGTATGTATGTCTATTATATTAGCATATACAAATACACACATAAATACACATATTTCCGTATGTATGTATCTGAAATATTATTATATAGATGTGTGTGTATGTATGCATCTATGTATGTAAATATGTACGTAAATATGTATGTACGTATGTGTGTGTATGTGTGTATGTATGCATCTATGTATATATGTATGTACGTATGTGTGTGTATGTATGCATCTATGTATATATGTATGTAAATATGTATATATGTATGTAAATATGTATGTACGTATGTGTGTGTATGTATATTTATATCTATGTATGTATGTAGGTTTGTGTGTATATGTATGTGTGTATGTATTTGTGTAAATGTGTGTATAGTCTTGTCCATATGCTTGTTTTTCACACAAGCACGACATATGTTTCTGATAAAATTGTACATGTATTCCTTCCGATACATCAATGCATAAAAGTCCCAACAGAGGGATTTTCAAGGATCCTTCAAATTAGTTACAATGTAAAATTTCAATATTTGCAATATAATATTATATACGTATAAATTAATACAAAAAGCATGCATGTAAATCATCTTTTAACATGGAAACCATAAACCTGAAGAGTAGATATTGAAGAGAGATGCAAAGAGAAAGAAAGAAATGCAAAGTTGGACGAGAATACAAAATGGATAGAAATTGGGCTGATTCTTTGTCTTGTACCGATTAATCCCTTCGGTCTATAAACAACAAGAAAAGAAATGCTGAAATCGTTACTAATATAATCAATATTTGCCTTAAAAAAATAAAGGCGCTATTAAAGGCATGCCCGTTTATTAGGATATATTGATGCGTCATCCCAAAGTGCCTTACAGATGGTTTATCACAAAGTGCGGAAAAGAAAGAGTCTTGCTTCTCTCTCTTCAAGAAAATTTGACAGATTTTCATTCCATAAGGTATCCCATCTTTATCGCCTTCCTCACATCTGCATTATCTCATCATTATCTCCTTCCTCACCTCTGCATTGCTTTCTCTTTTCACCTCCACATTTCTCTCTTTCTCTCTACATTTCTCCACATTTCTCTCATTCTCTATGCATCTCTCTTCTCTCATTCTCGCTTTCTCTCTGAATCTCTCCACATTTCTCTCATTCTCTCTGCATCTCTCCACATTTCTCTCATTCTCTATGCATCTCTCTCTAATATCTACGCTTCTGGTTTTATCTTCCATCTTAAGAAATTATTTGCATGCATGTTCTTTATATTAATATGTAGGTATGTAGCTATGTTGCAGATATTAAATGTATGCATAAAATAGTTTGTCTTAATGGCAAAATGAAATCCTGTATAAGAGTGGAATGAAAGAAAATTAACTCAAGCATTGAATTATGCATCGGATTAAATCCGAAGAACCCGCTAACAAAACGCTGCATTTCAATATATTACAAGCTAAGAAGATCGTAAGATCGACTTCAGTATAAAAGCATAGAAGAATCATTGCATAGAAGCATAGAAGGATCGATCATAGAGGATTAGCTGCATAGAAACATCATTCAGTCGTAAAATCAAGAGAAATGAAGCACAAATAACGAAAATGCTACGCGCGCTTTACTGGATAAACCGTGTTCATGTCTGTAGTTGCGCGCGCGCACACACACACACACACTCAGAGTTTCATTGAAATCGAAAGCCATTCTAATATGAAAATCGAGCATGAAAAAGCTGCTATGCAGCATCGGATTCACCACCCTCTTAGAGAAGAAATTCTCAACTTGACGGACACATCATTTATTGTTCAGTACGATTATAGCTGAGAAGCATTGACGACAATGTTTGAATATGTAAGCAGGCCAAATTTGTCGACTGAAATCGACTTGCATGCAGAGAACGGAGTCATGTAAATTTAACAGAACTTGTCTATAGGAAAGAAATTAAATTTTAACAGAACTTGTCTATAGGAAAGAAATTAAAGAAAATTCGACGCGAGAATGGAGTCATGTATAAGATTAAATCCGAAGAACTTAAAAATATATAGACTAACTTTGATAGTCTTTACAAGTATATGAGTTTTCATGTGATTTGGTGATAGTGAAGCTTTTGCCCTAATTTTCAAAATTTGACCAGCTTTGAATGCTATCATGGATTTTCTTGATTTCTTCCAAACTTTGCATATGAACTCCCTTTGACATCCTTCACACATCTTCGACTTCTGAAGGAATTGTAGCTACTTTTGTCAAATGTGTTTCTTGTAGGCCTTCACAAGTTAGAGAGGAGAGAAGATGTAGATGACATTTAGCCCTAGTAAACTTGTGATTTGTCTAGAAGCACCACTCTAGTTTCTTTGAAAAACAATAAGTACCACACATCAAATTCTTTCATAGGATACATAAGAAACATACAAGGAAAAATTGATCATACGCATGAACAAGACAACATAACATCAAGGAACATATGCACGAACAAGACAACATGACATCAAGGAACATATGCATGAAAGAAAGAAATTGCAACACACAACATGAATGTGCATTAACAAATAGGCAACATGTCTATGAATGAATGGGCAAAAATGGCAACATGTAAAGAAAGAAAAAATAAACATTATGTGCAAGAATGAATATTAACTTGAAGTGAGTATATTTACTCATTTAAGGCACCAATTATTCTCATCTTGAAGATAAATTTGTAACCTTTTCATAAATCAATCTACCTTAAATACAAATATAGACAAAGATTTAGGATTTTCAACTCACATCTTTCATTTTTATCTTACGTGTGTGTGTGTATATATATATATATATATATATATATATATATATATATATATATATATATATATATATATATATATATATATATATATATATATATATATAAGACAAAAGCGAAAAATATGTACCATCAAGTGATATCATCCTTTTCAACATCGAGAAATTGCACTCAGAGTTCCCTATTTGATGGGAAATCTCATGCTCCCCAAATCAATGAGCGCCTTATGAAGGCTCCACACATGCCCATATGCTCCTCACCACATGTAAGATGATGATAAATGGTGACAAACTACATATAGTGAATAGAAAAGTGACTAACAAAATAATTAATGCCTAAATATATAATTAAAATAGACATAAATTACTTAGAAACTCATGATGAAATAGATTCAATCTACAGTCTATAAATGTGAGGTCCCCATTCCTTGTAGATGTGAAGCTAATACGTCCTCTCCTTGCTATCAACACTGGCCAGGATCATGGACCCCTGCAATAGTGTCTACAACTCATGCTTAGTAATAAATGAGGGCTTTTGAGGCCCATTCTAAGTAGCTTCCCTCTCACATCGATGTTGTATAGTTTCAATGAGCATATTCTTATTTCCAAATCATAAGCTAACTTGATCTTCCTGCAATCATCTTCAAACCATGAATTATTTTCATCAAAACACTACATCCCTACTAACTTATGAATCCTTTGTTAGTGGGATTATGTAGCCTATAACCCTTCTCTCTGGCACTCCATTTAGTTCAGGAGTATACTTTGTTGTGACTTCCCTTTTTATACCTCTGTCTTGTAAGAATGAATCAAACTCATGTGAGAAATACTCATCACCACCATCAAATCTGCTCCTCTTCAAGCTTCTACCTATATGGTTCTCAACCAATGCCAAATACTTTTTGAAACATGTAAATACTTCATCCTTATGCTTCATGAACTAAAGAATTGTCTATCTATTGTCATCATCTATAAATGAAACATAGTAATTTGAACCTAAGATTGATGGATCTTTGCTAGAACCCCAAACATCAGTGTATACAAGCTCCAAGTAGTGTTCATACATGTAGCTCTTTATGTTGAATGCTTGACTGTGAGCTTTGCCAAATTGACATGCTCCACACTTGTATATCATGTGTTTCTTGGACACATTTGGAATGCCACACACACTCTGATCCTTGCATATTTGCTTTAGTGTTCTTTTTCCTATATGACCTAGCCTTTTGTGGCATATCTCTAGTTCAGATAGAGTTAAATGTTTGTTGTTGAAGAGTGTTATGTTTTTGGTGTCTCAACCTCAAAGTAAAGAGTCTGCCAGATTTCTCACCTTTTGCAATCCTCGTCAAGACTTGTTGAGGGTCTTCCACATATGCTCCATGTCTTGTGAATCTGACATGTAAGCCTTTCTCAACAATGTGTCCAATAGTAATTCGTTTTTTGGTTATAGTTGGCACATACAAAACCTTACTTAAGAGGTTCATGTTACCATCACAAGCCTTGACATTTCTAATTTTTGTGATAGAGTGTCTAGTTTCATCACCTTTCTGCACTTCATGCTTCCCTTTGGGTTCTTCAAGATCAGATAACAATGCTACATTTCTAGCCACATGATTGGAACAACCTGAATAAATATAGAAAATATGCTCATCATCTTTACCTTGCTTGTATGTCATGTTCATGATGAGTAGATAATCCTCTTGTTCTTTGGGGTAGTTGTTATAATCTCTTCTTCCTTTGAACCCACCTTGATAATTTTTGTTGTTGTAGCCTTGGTTGTAGTTGTGATTGTAGTTGCTTCCTCCATTGTTAAATCTGCATTTGGATTGTCCATAGCTTCCTCTATGGAAGCCTCGTCCACTTTGATTCCTTGTGTTCTTGAAGCATTCTTCTATGATATGGTCTGTAAGGCCTCAAATGTTGCAAGATGGAGTGTTGTAGGTTCTCCCCGTGCCTTGCTTTCCTCCTCTATCCCTTCCTCTAGTACCGCTTCATCTACCTGTGTACTTAACTTGAGAGGTACTAACCTCTTCTTCATTTTTTTTCTTTTACCCTTATCCTTACTTTTATTCTTATCTGTATAAAGGGGAGAAGATTGGTTACCTCTAGATTTGTCACCATTTTTGTTGAGCTTTGTCTCATGGGTGAAGAGTTGCCCCATCAAGGTGTTGAGGTCAAGTATCTTCATATCCATATAAAGGTCCATTGCTGTGGTGAACGACTCCCACTTATCATCCTCTTTGATGCCACTGATGATCTATCTTACTATGTGCTCTTCTTCTATCTCCTCTCCAATGCTTGTAAGTTGGTCAGCCACATCCTTCGTCTTGGTCACATAATCATCCACACTTTTCTTTGGTTGCTTTTTATGGTTGTAAAATCCATCAATAGCTGGTTCTTCCTAGCTCTTGTATTTGATGAGAAATATGATGAGAGTACTTCCCAAGTCTCTTGGGAGATGTTGCAACTCCTAATGTGAGGCAATAAGAAATCAGATATTGAGTTTGGTAGATAGGGCCTAGCAAGAGCATCCTTTGCACACCATGTGGTCAACCTTTCTTGCTCTTCCCTTGTGGGTTGATGTTTGCTTCTGAATGTTCACATCTCTTCATCTCTTGAGATGTATCCATATAGACTTCTCCCTTGAAGGTAGGCTTGCATGCTTAATGACCATGCTGGGTAGTTGCTTCTCTCCAATTTATCAATGAATGGTGGGATTCCATCTCCCATCTTGCTTGTTGTAGCTCTGATACCATTGTTGGAGGAGATGGTGGATACTCTTCAAAGATGAAGCGGTGTTGCGTAAACCTGCTTCACACTAGCCAAGAACAATTGCTGGAGAGTGCAGTGGGCCTCTTTAGCTTGCTAAGGATCAATGTTTGGAATATGATCCACTATACAATGGATCAACACAAATAGATAGGAATTTAATTCAAGTCCATAGACTTGCTATTTTAGTCTCTACACCTATTCAATATTTTGAGCAGTGCTCTGAGCATGATAGCAATTAGTCTAATTCCTTTTGATGATTTCTAATTGACTTAAACAACTATTAACCATTAGTGATTTCAACAAACCAACGGAAATTATGATATGGTGTATGACATGAGCTCCACCCCCAGCATTTGTGTGGCTTATGCCTGGTGAACTACACCGTGAGTGTGATGTTTAGCAAATCATAGTAGTGTCTCAACATTTTCGGGGTGCATCAGCCAACATACTAGAAAGTAATGAAGTGATAATATCTCACGATTTAGAGAAATTATATTGAGATTTTCTAGCTATAAAGTAGACAATATAATGAATCTATGATTCTCTAAATCATGAAAAATGATCAATCATACACTAACAACAAGCTCTGAGAAGATCACTGTATTGATGTAGTCATGGTAGAGAACTGAATAAAGATTTAATGAAAATGTATTTATTAAATCATATACAAATACAATGTTATTGGAAATAATCTAATACACAATGTGAGAAAGGTGATTGAGCTATGGAATGAGTTCTCAAATCATGATGTATCCCCTTCAAAATTATCTCCTCAAGTTGAGATATCATTCGGGTCATTTGATCCTTTTCTTATGGTTGTGTTTGGAGGCAATCCTTTGAATTCAAATTCAAAAGTCCACCTCAAAGTAAATCCTAAACTACAAGATATATTCTCTCATCAATCAATTACAAGAATGATGCTTACTTACTTCTTCGTGGATGTAGGACTCTTTGACAAAGGTAAATGCAATTGAATTTACAAGGGATTGATCATATAAGGCTCCTATGAGAAATATGGGAATCATCCAAGTATGTGGGCTTGTATTTACTTGCACCAACATTTAGTGACCCTAAACCTGACTAGGAACACAATGCTTATCTAGGGAAGTCTAACACTGATAAACCCAACACTAACTCGCTCATGTGCTCCACTAAGGGTGAGCAAAGAGAGAGAAATCCTTGAGTTTATAATCCTATCCTAGTATGGGAATCTAACTAAATCTGAATCATGGATATATGCTCTTACTAGCCCACTTTGGATCCTCATATGCTCAACTTAGGGTGACTCTCACAAGGAAATCATGTTCTGGCAAGACCCCATGGATGCCTAATAATGATCCTCCACGAGTTTAGGAGGGGGTTTCTATAGTTTTCTGAATTAATCTTGGCCCTTGGATCATGGACATCAACTCTCAACCCTAGGATCAACTACTTTTTCTTAAAACCATCAAATTTATCAAATGGATTGTTAGGATTTCTTACTCATATCAAATCTAGGGAAAAAAAGGTGAAAATGGTACCTTCATTCACCACCTTTGGATTTGGGAACATCTGGATTGTTGGATCAATGTTGATACGGATTAGGATAAGATTAATCGCTATGTTTAAAAAACTTTGCATTATTGCTCTTGGACATCCAATAAGGACTTATCTAAGTAAAAACTACTCATGGATTCCCCCTAGATTGTATGCCTAGTGCATCTCTTGTTTCCAAGGTCTTAATTTATGCTCACACAGAGGATATGGATGCTGAAACATACAAAAAAATAGATATGTAAAGGGATGAGATAGAACACAGGATTGGGTTCAATCTCCCCCCGTTCACTTTGTTTCCAAAGTCCACAAAGTGCATGTATTTATGGGATTTTTCATTTTGTCAAAACTATCAGTTATAGTGAGACGGTTTCAAAAAGCAAGCATGAATGTAAAACGTTGCTCTTTTTTATGTAGAGCCTTTGCTTTTATTAACAAAAATTGTGCTCTATAGTGATTCTTATCTTAAACACTACTTTTATATTTGTTTCTAAAAATAGAACCATCTACATGGGTTTATTCACAAAATATAAATCCGAATATTTATGTTTGAATATGTTCAAAACATCCATGCCCTCTCATACATTTCACGCACTCATGAACCTTAAGCTGCTATACCAAAACACCAAAACATATTAATAAATTAATAAATTAACACTCCAACAATTCCTTGTTCAACACATTCTATAATTCATAACATCTCCACCCTTGAATGTGAGCTCATCCTAAACATACAAGATGGATCAATCATCTTTTGCCATGCAGTAGCCCTTCAAACCTCTAATTTGCTTAATCTAGAAAACTACTATGACCATAAAAACTCGTTTTTGTGCTCTTTGACCCTCAAGATATTCTTTGATGAAGATAAAACTTTGTAGGGCTATGTTTTCAAACCTCTCCTTTAGAAATATGATGAAATACTCCCATCAGAATCTTTGTTATACAAGTTTGACTAGATTTGGGAGTTTTCAAGGTGACATTAAGGTGCCGTGTAGAAAGTTGGAATAGCATTGGAACTTTGTAGGAATGTGTAGCATCTAAATACGGACCACATCATATGCTAAACATAAGTTCCTTTACAAGATTTTGTACGGTCTAAATGGAAAAAATACATTTCTTCTAAAATGCAAATGGGCATATGAATGTCGTAAAAAATTGATTTACAAATGAATTTTAAGGTATAGACTACCTTTGATAGTCTTTACAAGTATATGAGTTTTCATGTGATTTGGTGATAGTGAATTTTTTGCCCTAATTTTCAAAATTTGACCAGCTTTGAATGCTATCATGGATTTTCTTGATTTCTTCATAACTTTGCATATGAACTCTCTTTGACATCCGTCACACATCTTGGACTTCTCGAGGAATTGTAGCTACCTTTGTCAAATGTGTTTCTTGTAGGCCTTCACAAGTCAGAGAGGAGAGAAGATCTCGATGACATTTGGCCCCACTAAACTTGTGATTTGTCTGAAAGCACCACTCTACTTTCTTTGAAAAACAATAAGTACCACACATCAAATTCTTTCATAGGATACATAAGAAGCATGCAAGTAAAAATTGATCATATGCATGAACAAAACAACATGACATTAAGGAACATATGCATGAACAAGACAACATGACATCAAGGAACATATGCATGAAAGAAAGAAATTGCAACACACAACATGAATGTGCATTAACAAATAGGCAACATGTCTATGAATGAATGGGCAACAATGGCAACATGTAAAGAAATAAAAAATAAACATTATGTGCAAGAATGAATATTAAGTGGAAGTGAGTATATTTACTCATTTAAGGCACCAATTATTCTCATCTTGAAGAAAAATTTGTAACTTTTTCATAAATCAATCTACCTTAAATACAAATATAAACAAAGATTTAGGATTTTCAACTCACGTCTTTCATTTTTATCTTATTTAAGATCAACTTCTTTCCTACATAAATATGAATATGATCTTTATCTATTTGTATGCAAGGAAATCTAAGTAAACTTCACTAATGCATAAATGTATTTATATAGCCCATGCTTTATTCTTCTATGCCTTCTTAGCTTCATTTCCCTTGGAGAATCTTCATCTCACCTTACTATTTTTTTGTTGCTTCTTCTCGATTCAATGCCTTTATGCTTATGCTCAATTTTTTGGGGGTGGAAGGAAGTGTAAACTTCATGGTAGTAGATGGTAGCTATTTTTTTATGTCGGGGAAAGATTAAACTCTCATACAAGGTACATTAATTTTTTATGATGGATAACAATCGTTTAAACTCTAGTTCAACTGTTGTGAGGTTACTTGGATGTTTGTAATATGGTTCACTCCTAACCAACATCTACTTGTTTTTTTCACCTGCCTAGAGGACTAATTTGTACTAAAGGCTTAAAAATCCTATGTAGAATGTAGGAGAAAGTTTCCCATTTTCTTTTGGTCAGCCTTACTTGAAATTGATTAATTCAATTCCAAAATGTAAACTGTCCAATTTAGAATAGTTTTCTTAAAGATTTTAGCTTTTCTTTCTTGAGAATTTTTAGTGTTATGAGAAATTCCTAACTTTTCTTTTCAAGAATATACTCAACTCTATTGAATTGTGTTATCAAGATCTTGCTCACATGCACACAGAGGTTGCAAACACAAAAAATAAACAGAAAAAATAGAGACTCCAAGAGAGAGATTGAACGCAGTATTGGGTGCAATCTCCCCCCATGCACTATGTTTTGACAGTCCAAAGAGTGCATGTATTTATAGGAATTTTTGATTACGTCAAAAAGAGTGTTTACATGAGAGCGGCTTCAAAAAGCATGCATGTAACTAAAAGTTGGTGACTTTCTTAGAAAACCTCTTCTTTTAATATCCACAATTGCAGTCTACAATGACCTAGGTTGCATTTATTCGATCGAATAATTAAAAAATATCAAATAGGTTCATTTTTTTTGGGGTTGTCCAAATAAACACCAAAAAAAAAATGCACAGGAATACATTTTTGATCGAAGAGCTTTCGATCGAAAGTTTGTTCGAAGAAAAACATTTCGATCGAGA
The DNA here is from genome assembly GCA_020310875.1 of Ceratopteris richardii. Taxonomy (NCBI): domain Eukaryota; kingdom Viridiplantae; phylum Streptophyta; class Polypodiopsida; order Polypodiales; family Pteridaceae; genus Ceratopteris; species Ceratopteris richardii. Next base: position 58,119,359 of record CM035438.1, read on the forward strand.
CATTTTTGATCAAAATTTGTTTCGATCGAAACTTTATGACCAAGAACTCATTTCGCACATGTTTGAGAGTCTAGAGAGCTCTCGACTTTTCTTCAAAGATAAAATTAGTGTTTTTGTTTTACAGATTTGAAAGTACATATATGCATATGTGTGTATGTATGTGCATGTCATACACACACATGCACACATATACACACACAAACATGTGCACATGTACACACAAGATCATACACACACATATAGATACTTGCACATATAGACACACACACATACACTCACATGCATACATACATGCATATGCATACATACACGCATATGCATATATACATAGACATGAATACACACATGCACATACATACATACATATGCATATACACATATGCACAAACCTACATATGCATATACACACATGCACATGCATACATATGCATACACACATGTGCATACATACATGCATTCATACACACACATGGATATGTATACATACGTACACACATGCATATGTATACATACGTACACACATGCATATGTATACATACGTACACACATGCATATGTATATATACATAAATACAGGCACTTACACACAATAAATTGACTTGAGCCTAAAAAAAAAAAGCAAAGTTAACGATTCAAATGATGCAAGTTAACAATTGATAACCATCCCTTTTCAATGGGAAATTTCTACCTTTATGCTCAGCTCATAATCAATCAACTTTCAAAATAACCTGTACAAATATAAAAAAGTAAAAATTCATTATTATGTCACTACAACATATGAGGGGCATACCGACGCTGCATATACCGACGATCACAGTCGGCGTCGGTATGGGCCTCAAAAAATGTGACTTGGAGATACCGACGGTAAAGTGACTGTCGGTATGACCGTTTTAAACAGATCGTCGGTGTGGCCCGCACCCGTTGGTATGTGCATCGGTATATGCATCGGTATAGGCGTCGGTATGAGCATCGGTAATTGGCTGGGAACTACCAACGCGTATACCGACGCCCATACCGGCGGCGAGTTTTAAACATACCGCAAACCCGAGAGCAAAACTTCACATTTTTGCGTGTGTTTGAATACTCTTGGTCTTCTGTTGAAGTTGCATGCGCGAACCGAACTGCGACCTACATTGTCTTGTGCACACACACACACAGATCTCTCTCTCTACACACACACACACTCTCTCGGCTTAGATCTCACATCTTGGTAAGTGCTGCGCGTACTGTTAGCATTTGTGTTTCTCTATGCTTTATGTTTTATAATTTCTCTTTTCTTCAATTTTGCAAAAGTTCTTTGGCGTCGATTGTTTAGAATTGGACGATAGACAACATACATTACGCTTTGACTACAACAATCCAAAAGAGGGGCATACTTGTAAGTGATTGTTTTATTCTCTATTGATAGAGAGAGAAGGAGAGAGAGAAAGAGAGAGAGAGAGAGAGAGAGAGAGAGAGAGATTGAGATAGAGAGAGAGAGAGAGAAAGAGAGAGAAGAGAGAGAGAGTGAGAGATAAAGAATAATGAAAGAAAGGAAGATAGAGATAGGAAAATAGAGCATACATACACACACACATTTACACACATACATGTACACACATGCACACATACACACATACATGTACACACATGCATACATACACACATACATGTACACACATGCATGCTTACATACACACACACATATACACACATGCATGCATACACACACATATAAATTTACACACATGCATACATACACACACATGCATACACACATACATACACACATATATACACATATGCATACATACACATACACACACACATATACACACATACATACACACACACACATATATACACACATATACATACATGCATGCATACATACACACACATATACACACATGCATGCATACACACATATACACATATACACACATGCATACATACACACACATGCATACACACATACATACACACACATATATACACATATGCATACATACACATACACACACACATATACACACATACATATATACACACATATACATTCACACACACACATATACACACATGCATGTATACATACACACACATACACATACACACACATGTATACACATGCATACACATACACACACATGCATGCATACATACACACGTACACACACATGCACACACATGCATGCCTACATACACACACACACATACACACACATGTATACACATGCATACATACACACGCACACATGTACACATGCATACATACACACACATATATACACACATGCATACATACACACATATAATCCTATTTTTATTTTGAAGTTTTTTTTACATCAAATATATAAAAATAGGATTAGGGTTTTTATGCTATTTACACATACATACACATATATAATATATATATACATGTATACAAAAATATACATATTTTAGGTCTAGATATTTAAGATTAGGTTTTTAGGGTTTCGGCATACATATCACTCAATTATATTTATATTAAGAAAAAATATAGAGAAAAATAAGAAAAAAAATATGAATATATAAATAAATATATATATAAAATATGATTAGGGTTTTAGGATTAGGGGTTCAGATTTTCATAGGTGTTTAAGTATTTAGGTTTTAGTATTTCAGATTTAAGTCTAAGTCTTTCTGATTAGGGTTTTAGGGTTTTAATACATAGATAACATATATACACAAACACACATATACATATAATACATAAATACATGTAGATACACATGCATACACAAATATACATATTTTAGATTTAAATCTTTAAGATTAGGGTTTTAGGGTTTTAACACCTACATAACATATATGCACACACATACACATGCACATATAATACATATATATATGTATATACACATGTATACAGAAATATACAAATTTTAGGTCTAGATCTTTAAGATTAGGGTTTTAGGGTTTAGACATACATATCACTCAATTATATTTATATTAAGACAAAATATAGAGAAAAATAAGAAAAAAAATCTGAATATAAAAATAAATATATATATAAAATATGATTAGGGTTTTAGGATTAGGGGTTTAGATTTTGATAGGTGTTTAAGTATTTAGGTTTTAGTATTTCAGATTTAAGTCTAAATCTTTAAAATTAGGGTTTTAGGGTTTTAACACCTACATAACATATATACACACATACACATATACATATAATACATACATACATGTAGATACACATGCATACAAAAATATACATATTTTAGATTTAAATCTTTAAGATTAGGGTTTTAGCATTTTAACACCTACATAACATATATGCACACATACACATGCACATATAATACATATATACATGTATATACACATGTATACATAAATATACATATTTTAGGTCTAGATCTTTAAGATTAGGGTTTTAGGGTTTAAACATACATATCACTCAATTATATTTATATTAAGGAAAAATATAGAGAAAAATAAGAAACAAAATCTGAATATATAAATAAATATATATATGAAATATGATTAGGGTTTTAGGATTAGGGGTTTAGATTTATATTGGTGGTTAAGTATTTAAGTTTTAGTATTTCAGATTTAAGTCTAAATCTTTAAAATTAGGGTTTTAGGGTTTTAACACCTACATAACATATATACACACATACACATATACATATAATACATACATACATGTAGATACACATGCATACAAAAATATACATATTTTAGATTTAAATCTTTTAGATTAGGGTTTTAGGGTTTTAACACCTACATAACATATATGCACACATACACATGCACATATAATACATATATACATGTATATACACATGTATACAGAAATATACATATTTTAGGTCTAGATCTTTAAGATTAGGGTTTTAGGGTTTAGACATACATATCACTCAATTATATTTATATTAAGGAAAAATATTGAGAAAAATAAGAAAAACAATGTGAATATATAAATAAATATATATATAAAATATGATTATGGTTTTAGGATTAGGGGTTTAGATTTTTATTGGTGGTTAAGTATTTAGGTTTTAATATTTGAGATTTAAGTCTAAATCTTTAATATTAGGGTTTTAGGTTTTTAACACCTACATAACATATATACACACATACACATATACATATAATACATACATTTATGTAGATACACATGCATACAAAAATGTACATATTTTAGATTTAAATATTTAAGATTAGGGTTTTAGGGTTTTAACACCTACATAACATATATGCACACATGCACATGCACATATAATACATATATACATGTATATACACATGTATACAGAAATATACATATTTTAGGTCTAGATCTTTAAGATTAGGGTTTTAGGGTTTAGACATACATATCACTCAATTACATTTATATTAAGGAAAAATATAGAGAAAAATAAGAAAAAAAAAATCTGAATATATAAATAAATATATATATAAAATATGATTAGGGTTTTAGGATTAGGGGTTTAGATTTTTATTGGTGGTTAAGTATTTAGGTTTTAGTATTTCTGATTTAAGTCTAAATCTTTAAAATTAGGGTTTTAGGGTTTTAACACCTACATAACATATATACACACATACACATACACATATAATACATATATACATGTAGATACACATGCATACATAAATATACATATTTTAGATCTAGAATTTTAAGATTAGGGTTTTAATTAAATATATATAATTAAATATATAAAATTAAATATATAAAAATAGGATTACATATGGAGAAAATCTGAATATATAAATAAATATATATATAAAATAAGATAATTATATACATAAATAAATATAAAGGGAACTAGTGTTTAAATAATTTAATTAAATATATATAATTAAATATATAAAATTAAATATATAAAAATACAATTATGTAATGAAAAAATCTGAATATATAAATAAATATATATATAAAATAGGATAATTATATAGATAAATAAATATAAAAAGAACTAGTGTTTTAAAAAAATTAATTAAATATTTATAATTAATATATAAAAATAGGATTAAGTAAGGAAAAAATCTGAATATATAAATAATATATATATAAGGTAGGATAATTACACACATATGCATGTTTTAGGGTTAGGGTTAGGGTTTTTGGCTTTTACATATATACACACATGCATACACACATATACACATATGAACACATAATACATATGCACATACACATATATATACACGTGCATACACACATACACACACATACATTCATAGACACACACACACACATATATACACGTGCATACACACATACACACACACACATGCATACACACATACACATATGTGACATATACATACACACATATGCATGTTTTAGGGTTAGGGTTTTTGGATTTTACATGTATACACACATGCATGCACACATATACACATATAAACACATAATACATATACACATACACATATATATACACATGCATACACACATACACACATATACATGTTTTAGGTCTAGGCCTTCAGAAATAGGGTTTTAGGATTTTAACATAGATACACATATGCATACACACACATACACATATATATATTCACCTACACATATATACACAAGCATACACACATACACCTGTTTTAGGTTTAGGTCTTTAGGATTAGGGTTTTATGGTTTTTACACATGCAGATAAATATTTACACATATAGAAATATACACACATAATACATGTACACATACACATGTATATACATAGGGAGACACACATATACATGTGTTCTAGTTGTTGTTTATAAATATCATGTCTATGTGTCCCATTTCTTTGGACACAATTCATGATTCATTTTGCTCATGTCTTTTGTATTTGACAGTATGTTTTACTTTATCAAATCATTTTTTTGTTGCCTGTCATACATGTCACATGTAGTTGTGCTTTTCTTGGGCAGAGTGGATTGTCTTTTGCTACACAATAGCATGGGAATGTTGCTGTAGCAAGAGACGACACACTCTACCCAAAAAAATTTTGCAGATATGGTCGTCGGTATAGGCGACGGTATAAGCGTCGGTATCCCCAGGCACATACTGATGCTTATACCGACTATTTTGCCCAGGTGCATACCATGGTTTATACCGTCGCTTATACCAACGCATATACCGGCGCTTATACCGACGCATATACCGACGTTTGGTTCCGACCCCTACACCGACGTCAGAGCAAAATCGCACCCATTCATTTTCCTCGGTAGAAGCCTCGGTATATGCCTGATATGTTGTAGTGTGTGCTTGAAAAAATATTAAACTATATCATAATAAGTAAAATTTTTTATTACTTGTTTATATCTCTTTTTTTGTAAGTATGAAAAGTTTGAGTGCATAAGTCAATTTCTATCAAAACTTGGCCATAACAAGTCCCTCTTGATGCTATTATCTCAATAAGCCTATTTCTTTCTTCCCAACAAGTCCCTCTTGATGTGATTGTCTTGATGCCAATATCTAAGCTAACAGAAGGTTCATGTTGTATCAATACAATACAACTTCCTAAAGAAGATCTATGGATATGTGAAGTTGTATTGTATTAATATAACACGAACCATCTATTAGCTGATATACATTTTCCAAGATGTCATTGATCTTCACTTGTTCATATCTTCTCAACCCTTGAATTCTAAAGAAGAACAGAAAACCTTTTTCAACAATTACAATATTTTTTAATTCACAATCATGCACGCACATGCACATAGACAATCATATTTGATTTTCACTTGCAATCATATAATATACACGCACATACACATACACACTTGCATGCACGTACTTCATGCGCACATACATACACATGCATACACATACTTTCATGCACACATACACATATACATATATATACAGATACGTGCACATATACATACACACACGACCACACATACACATATACTCACATGCACACATACACACACATATGCATACATAGTCACATGCATATGTATATGCATACATACACATGCATATGCATATTCGTTATTATATGCTAGAAAAAATACTAAACTATATCATAAAAAGTAAAATCTTTTTTCACCTTTTTGCATCTTTTTTATCGTAAGTATCCAAGGATCAAGTGCATAAGTCAAATTCTATCAAAACTTTGTCATCCCTCTCGATACTATTGTTTCAACAAATTGATTTCTTTCCTCCCAACAAGTCCCTCTTGATAGTATTGTCTTGATGCCAAGCCCAACATCTCAGCTAAGAGAAGGCTCTTGTTGTATTAATACAATACAACTTTCTAAAGAAGATCTATAGATCTATGAAGTTATATTGAATTGATACAACAAGAACCTTCTCTTAGCTGATATGCAACCCTGGATGCCTTTGATCTTCACTTATTAATACCTTTTGAACCATTTAATTAAAAAAAGAAACATAAAATCTTTTCCAACAATTGCAATAGTTTTTAATTCACAATCATACAAACACATATACATGCACATACACAATCATATTATATTTTCACTCACAATCATATAACATACACGCACATACACATACACATACACATACACATAGTATTGTGAAGTAAGCATCAATATTGATTCAAACAATCACAATACATTTCTATTCACAATCATACACACACACATACTATTGTGAAGTAAGAATCAATGTTGAATCAAACAATCACAATAGATTTCATTCACAATTATACACTCAAATACATTTACATATATTATTATGAAGTAAACATCAAATTCAAACAATCACAATACATATTACTCACAATCATACACACACATACATATACTATTGTGAAGTAAGAATCAATGTTGAGTCAAACAATCACAATAGTTTTTAATTTGCAAACAAATATATTTGTCTTTATGCTTTAAGTACAAAAGTTAATATGTATAGCAAGAGTTTATACTTTGTTCTATCTACGAAACTGTAAGTTTGTAAAAAACAAAGTAAATCTTATGAAAAATGAGTCCACTTGTATTGTTTTATAAAAAAATATTCGATCCAATTTGTTTCAATTGAAGATTTTTCGATCAATAAAATTTTCGATCGAAAACTTTTTCGATCGAAAGCCCATTCGACAAAAATTGTCAAATTACCGTGCAAAAAGTATTCGCTCATCTCTGAATAAGCGGATGTGGCAACGAATAATTCGATCGAATAATGGGGGTTACCGTAAAATTTCGTAATTATTCACGAATAAACGAATTGTTGAATAACGAATAATGCAACCTTGACAATGACTCTTATTCTAACCGCTATTTTTCTAACTATTTCTAACAATAGAACCTTCTACAGGGATTTATTTACAAACTAAATTATAAATCGAATTTATTGATGTCCACCCTAAAGTCGGATTATTGATGTCCACCCTTTCACGCTTTCAGGCCCTCAAGAACCTTGAACTGCTATATCAAAAACACCAAAAACACATTAATACATTAATAAATTAACACTCCAACAATGCATTTTTCAACATATTCCATAATGTATAACATGCCCCTCAATTGAAAAAGCAACTGACTTTAGTTGATAAAATAAAATAAACATGGATGGCCAATCACATGTTTCATCACTGAATGAAAATAAGCATGTTCCATGTTAAAAGAAACATGCATGGAAATGTTCATGGAGGAATTACATTAATGCATTTGTGTATGATATGCAAAAATTAAGTGGTCATAATGAGGTGCTAATTGTGTTTTATGTATCCATTGACATTCTTGAATAGAGTGATTTTTTTACTTAACCAAATGTCGATGGTATTGAGTACCTGTGTGTGTAGTAGTGACATCATGATCAATTATTTTCTCAGGAACCAAGATTTCAGATTGTTCTTCAATCAAAGGAGGGTCATCAAGAAGTGGTGTGAGTGGTAAAATGCCTTTAAATGCTTTAAGTAAACTAATATGAAAAAGAGTTATGTATATTCCAATGAGATGGTATATCTAATCTAAATGAATTATCATTAATTTTTTTTCCATAATGCGAAACGGTCCATAATCGCGTGGTGCAAGTTAAATTTTAGGATGTAGCAAAATATTTTTGAGATGTCTTTTAATGATACGCAACCATACAAGATCATTTTCCTTGAATTCCTTGGCTAATCATTTAGTATTGATATTACGTGTGTATCACTCTTGAATTTTCCTAATGTGCTCGTGAACATCGTGAAGTATAGAAATGTGACCTTGAGCAATAGAATCAGCCATCCGAATGTCGGTTTGGGTGAGTGGCATGGGAGTGGGAAGCTTTTTACCATAAACAATTTCAAAAGGTGCACGACCAGTAGTGGTGTGTGTGGTGTTATTGTAAGCAAATTGAAGCAATGGCAACTTTTCATCCCAATTAGGTGGACTATCTAATGAATAACAACGTAATAAATCAAGAATAGTACTATTTGTAGCCTCACTTTGTCCATTACTTTCGGGATGAAATGTAGAGCTAAAATCTATTTTAGAACCAAAATGTTGAAATAAGGCAACCCAAAAATGATTACAAAATCTAACATCATGATCAGATAGTATTACTTTAGGAAATCCATGATGTGGGAAAATGCATTTAATGAATAATTTTGCAGCCTGAGGTGCAGACAAAGTTTTCCTACATGGAATGAAATATTCATATTTACTAAACCTATCAACTATTGTCCAAATCATATCAATTATGTGATGAAGTGATGGGAAGACCTGTGATAAAATCCATAGAAATATGTTCCCATGGTCCATTCGGAATGGGAAGTGGCATTAATAATCCAAATGGTTTACCATGATGACGTTTTACATGCTGACATACAATGCATTGACAAACATAATGTGCAATATCTTTTTCCATGTGTAGCCAAAAGAAGAAAACTTTGTAGGTAGAAATGGTGCTTTGTATGCCTCTATGACCCATGTAAGATGGTTCATGCATTTCTTTGATGACAAAATCTTTAAAAGCTTGGGTTATGCATAATCTATGTCGAAAATAAAGAAAACCATTATGAAATGTATAATGTTCATCAGATAAAGGTGCACCATTGTTGAAGTCATGCCATGCACGTGAAAAGTACAAATGAGATGCATAAGTGGAAGCCATTTCTTGAAAAGAATGTATTTGGATGGCAAAAATATTATGCAAAACAACAGAATGTAAAGGAAATTGGCTAAGAGCATTAGCTACAGCATTAGCTTTACCAGGTTGATATTGGATCATGGGTTGGAAATTTTGAATGAATGATGCCCATTTAAGATGGCGATCAAAGATTAAGGGTTGATTTAATAAATGCTTAATAGCATGTTGATTGATTTTGATTAAGACCTGAGAGCCCATAAGATAGTGTTTCCAAATTCGCAAAGCATGCACAACCGCTGGAGGGCTTAAGATTCCTACTCTCAAATGCAATGGGATGATCATTTTGCATTAAAATAGCACCTATTCATGAACCACTAGCATCAGTAACAACATGAAAGGGTTGTGAAAAATCAGGTAATTGTAAAACAAGTGCATGTGAAAGTGCATGTTTGAGTTTTTCAAAGGATTGTTGTTGGGTAAGTCCCCATAGAATTTTTTTTTTTTTTTTTCAATAACAAGATAAGGGGCAATGCTATATAAGAAAAATTTCGAACAAACTTCCTATAGAAACTAGCCAACCCAACAAAAGAAAGAGCATCATTGACTGATTGTGGTGTAGGCCATTCCACTATAACTTTAACTTTTTTTGGATCCACATGCACACCTTCACTTGAAATAATATGTCTTAGATATTCTAGCTTACGTTCAAAGAAGTAACTCTTTTCAGGATTAGCGTAAAGTGTATTCTCTCATAGTAAATGAAAAATTGTCTTAAGATGCATCTCATGCTCACTATCATTCTTACTGTAAACAAGTATATCGTCGAAAAATACAAGAACAAAAGCTTGGAAATCAAGAAAATTGTTATTCATCATTCATGCAAATGTAGCAAGGGCATTAGTAAGTCCAAAGGGCATTACCATAAATTCATAATGGCCTGTTTGAATTCTAAATGCAGTCTTAAAAATATCACTTTGCAATTTTAGATCAATTTTAGTGAAGACACGAGCTCCTCGTAATTTATCTAAAAGATCATCTATTCGAGGAATGGGATATCTATTCTTTATTGTGATCTTGTTAAGGACTCTATAATCAATGCACATTCAATAAGATTTATTCTTCTTCTCTACTAAGAGAATTGGTGCTCCACATGGGGAAGAACTAGGCCTTATAAGTCCTTTTTGTAATAGGTCTTTTACTTGGTTCTCTATTTCCTTTTGGTGTAGTGGGCCATGTCTATAAGGCGCTTTATGTGGAGGAGAACTACCTGGGACTAAGTCTATGCTATGGTCAAAGGATCCTCGAGATGGTGGTAGTTAAGAGGGATACTCAGACATAAAACACTCCTTATAAGTAGTCATGAAAGGTTTATGTGCACCAAGAAGTGTATGAGTATAATCATTGATGACATTGACAAAGACAATGCATGAATTGAATCCTTTCCTAAATGCACGTTTTACTTGAGTATGACTAATCAATGGAAATGGTTGGAAATCATGTCATGCAGACAAAGTAATGATTTGACCCCTAAATTCAAAGTTAAAAGTATGTGTGTGGTAGTCAATGCGTGGGTTATAATGATGATGAAAAGGTATACCTAGTATAACATCGTAAGATTGCAAAGGTGCAATTAAAAATGTTCGTGAATCAACATATGGACCTATACTAATCATAACATTTTGCACTTCTCGTGTTACATTATAACGATTACTTTGAAATGCAGCTTTTACTCTATACAAAGAAGGAAATGTTTTTAATTTAAGTTCTTGTACTAATAAATGTAAAAATAAGTCATGTGAACTACCATCATCATGTAGAATTTTAATGAGTTTTTTGTTTATAGTACCCTGCTTGCAAAGTAGAGAATGAAGGGAGATATCATTACCCAAGGTACTTAAGTCCTTCTCCAATGATTCCTCTATCCAAAGAGGAGGAATTTATTCATTGTGGGCATCCATGTTATGTAATTGAGCTGCAACTAGTTTCATGTTAAGAGGTAGCAATCGGCACTTCATTTTTGTATGTCCAGGTTTACCACAATTCTAGTAGGTAATTTGTGTCGCTTCTGTTGGGCATCCATCACTGAAGTTTATAGGGTAGGTGGTTTGGTAGGTTGGAGAGATGAAGCAATAGGTGCAGTTGAGTAATTGGATTGCGATGGACGAGGAAAACTAGGGTAAGATGGGGCATTAAAAGTACGTTGCATGGGAAGATTTGGTTTAACAAAAAGTGGTCATTGACGTGGTTGTTGTAGATGAAGTGACTTGGTTATGGACTGGAATTCTTTCTCTACATCATAGGCGAAAGATATAACCTCGTTGAGGGTTGTAGGTTGTAAGGTGTGAAGCTTAGCTTGGATTCCCACCTCCAAACCATCTTCATATTTCTGCTACAAGCTATCCTCTGGTACATCTTCAAGCATTCGAAGCAATAGTAAATTTTGCCAGAAGTGCTCCATGTAGGTAGTAACCGTATCACCCTCCTTCCATGTAAGGGTCGTCCATGCACGTCGAACATGCAAATGGTATTGAGGAGGAAGAAAAGAGTCCTTCACTTTATCTTGAAAAGCCTTCCACATTGTTGGACGCTTTGTACTGTGCCGCAGGACATTCCACCAGAGTTGAGCTTTTCCTACTAAATAGTTAGTGGTCAATTTAACTTTTTCATTTTCAGCATATGTTTCATCAGTATAAAAATCATCAAACTATGAAAGTCATGAAAGGATAAAAGGGTCGTCCTTCTGGCCATCAAACAATAAAAACTAGTAACTCTTAACAGCAATCTTGGAATGTGTGCCATCCGACTAGGCAGAGACAATGGCTTTGACCACCCTCGTAAGGTTGTCTTCCTCAGTTTGCATCTTTTCAAGTATCTACTCACGCTGTCGGATCTCATTCTGAGCACCTCATAATTCATGCCGTAGTAGCTCTAGTTGTTGCTCGAGTGTGATCTCGGGTAGGGGTGATTCGCTGAAATCCTCCATGTTGTTCATAGGGTCCATGAGGATGTAGAGACAAAACCCTCTTGCTACATATGTAAAAACAATTTTTGAGTTTGTTTGGGTTAAAATGTAAAAGGAATGGTTGTTCTTGGGAATTAAAAAAGTAAGAAAGAGGTGAAAGTTGTGTTAAATATAAGAAAAGAGAAGTAGAGTGACAAAACAAAGAGATAGTGTAGTGGTAAAACACTTCCTTTGTGTGGGTGAGGTTGTGGGTTCAAATCCTCCCACCTTGGTGAATCTAAAAGTCCTTATTGCCACTCATAATTAAAATTGGTTCGGGCGTAGCCAACGGCTACCAACGGTTGCCAAGGGATCCTTGGGTGCCAAAGTAATGCCTTAGTTATGCCTTAGTTATGCCTAAGTTCTATGCCTTAGTCAACACCTTAGTCGACGCCTTGGAGTAAACCCAAGGAGTAAATGTAGGTGTAAACATAGGTGTAAGCGTAGGTTCTGGTTCTAGAACAGGAACAAAAACAGAAACCGAAACTGAAACAAAAACGGAAATGGATACAGAAGCAGAAGCCCGAAATCGAAACCAAAACAGAAATGGAAATGCAAACAGAGAACAGCAAACAACGAACAATGAACAACCAACTGCGAAACAGAGATCAATTAGCCAAAATGAACAGAAACAGATCCCTTCGTAGTGATGCGTGCAAGGCTCTGATACCATTGTTATCAAGATCTTGCTCACATCCACACAAAGGCTGCAAACACAGAAAATACACAAAAAAATAGAGACGCCAAGAGACGAGACTGAACATAGTATTGGGTGCAATCTCCCCCCATGCACTCTGTTTTGACAGTCCACAGAGTGCACGTATTTATAGGATTTTTTTATTACATCAAAAAGAGTGGTTACATGAGAGCGGCTTCAAAAAGCATGCATGTAACTAAAAGTTGGTGACTTTCGTGGAAAGCCTCTTCTTTTAATATCAACAATTGCGGTCTACAATGACTCTTATTCTAACCACTATTTTTCTAACTATTTCTAACAATAGAACCTTCTACACTGATTTATTTACAAACTAAATTATAAATTGGATTTATTGATGTCTGCCCTACAGTCGGATTATTGATGTCTACCCTTTCATGCTTTCACGCCCTCATGAACCTTCAGCTGCTATATCAAAAACACCAAAAACACATTAATACATTAGTAAATTAACACTCCAACAATGCATTGTTCAACATATTCCATAACGTATAACAAATTTATTAGAGTTATGCTATGTAACTTGAAGAGAACTTAAATGAATAAATTAAATAATACGTAGCATCTTTTGATGATTAAAAAGGTTCATGTACAAACCATCTATTAGGGATGTTTAGTTTAGCTATATGGTCCCAACCAATTAACCGTAGACTTTCATGAAAAGGATTAGACATTATCTGAGTCAAATACAAAAGATTTGAAAAGCAAAAAGAAAGATCTAAAATTGTGTGCAATCAATTCAAAATTCTAATAAACTTGAACTTGCTATTAGTCCAATTCTAGGTGATTCAAGACTTCAAGTTCTCAAAGATCTATTTCAAGAAGGTGTTGAAGCAATTTATGTATCTTTAAGAGAAGTAAACTAGATTATTAAAAAGACTGATGGAGTAAAGCTAAAAAACATCCAAACACAAGATACTAGTGTGGTATTCAACATCAGTGTGTTGATCCATTGAGGTTCTATTCATGATATTTTATTCAAAATAATGCTTCACTTGAGACTAAGTTACTTTCTTAATTCAGTCTTTTATGAATCCTTACTAGGAATGCAATTATTGTGCATTACTTTGAGTCAAAGGATTGAATTTACCCCATTACACTACGAAATTTATGCTTCCATTAGTCAATGGAACCTTAGTTAAAAAGACTATTTCAAAGTCATACTTCTTGAGTAATGTATTAATATTTCAGAATTAAACATATCTGAACTTGATGTATCTTATAAAAGCTTTATCTTCAAGTGCTTTATAAGATCATGTTCTTAAACTCCTTGAATTCAAACTTTTTAATTCCCTTGAGGATCTAGTCTTACTTCAACATTCATTCTAAGAGTTTTAGTACACTACCTCAATGCACTTTCCCAAGAAAGAGATATCTTGAATGATTTTTTTTATGAATCATGGATTCTTTATCTTTCTGGCAATCAAAGAAAAATTTTCAAAAGGAGTTAGCATTCCAATATCCTATACAAGTGGATACTTTCCTCAATCAACAAAAATAGATCCTTAGTTTGTCCTACTTCATGTTTCTTTTAGATGTTCTCATGATTATTCCTAATGATTCTTTCAAGAATAAAGACTTTATCTTTATCTTTGATATATTTCAAAATTGTATGAAGATTCTTGGCTTCTCAAAGCTATTTGTAGGGATCTTTCCCTCAACTCAAATCCAAGCATATGTTAATGCCTTTCAGATTCCAAAGCTAAGAATCTCATCAAGATTGATACACCTATGGGTTATATCAATAATTGGAATTTAAGTACCACTATAGGTGGATTGGGACTTCTTTGAGACTACTTGCTATCTAACCAACTTTGAAGAATTCCATTCTCTCTACAAGGGAAAATTTTATTCTTCAATTATTTGAAATAACTCCTAAGGAATCAACAACATGAGCAAAAGATTCACCTTGGAATCAACTGCACTTCTTGAATGATCCTTGAAAGGAATTCTAGACTTTTGGACAACACCGTTGAAGCTTTATTACTTGAGTTGTGTTCACTTCCTAAGTTTCAAACCAAAAAATAAATTTCACCTAGGATATGGTTTCCCATTCCACCATGAAATTTGACTTGAACTTTCATTTATATGTGATATGTATGTCTTTTCTTGATTTTGAGAGGAAATTTTTATCATTGGTCAATCTTTGGATGTTACTAGAGTACTCTAAACGGATTTCAACAACTCATGGTGTGTCCGACATTGATGCACAAGATCATGACTTTGGTCCATAGGGATCATTCCATGTGTGTGAGGGACAATGGCCAGCTAGCCAAGGTCCCAAGCTCGGGGTATACCCTAAGGTACCTTGGTAGTAATGGGAATTACTTTGATAGTAATGGGAATAAGTGTCACATGATGGAAACATGTTCACACTAGACTATTCCATATCATTGCTATTTTTAGAGTATATTATTACTATTTCTAGAGTATAAGAGGGTATATATATGGATGGGAGGAGAGTCACACACACATCATTCAAGTCATTTTCTCACAATTGGTATCAAAGCACTTATTCTCTTGGGTATAAGTTTTTTCGTGTGTGTCTTGCTTTTTGGCATTTTTGAACTTCCATATGCATGATTGCATAGTCATCTTCCTTTGCATTCTTCATCGACTATCGTTGTCGATCGCCGCCTCCAGCAAAAGGCTTGCTGGAGCAAGGGAGCCCCATAGAACCCCCCTCTAAATAAGTTATCATGACAACCATGTGAAGAGCCTGCCCGCGATTAGGAGATCTCCGGACACCCTTGTTTTTTGCCAATGCATTAGAGCACTACCAGAGTCTACAGATGTTGCCCACTCACACTCATGGCATGCACATGTGCCTAGGTTTTTTGGCCACCCATGTTCCAGTAGAGCTAAGAGAAAGGGACCGAGAGAAACGACTTTTGTTTATTGCTTATCCTTTTGTATTGAGCGTCTGATCGGGATGTACATCTAGTCATTCATGTTTAGCATCGTGTATGTGGGATAAGAAAATTGCTTGCATGCGTTTCAAATGGGGGGAGATGATCAGCCAACATAATAGCGCCAATTTGGAGTTTGTTTGTTTGCTAGAAGCTTTGGTTATTAGCCAATTTAACCCATCAATATCCACTATTTTGGTCATATCTTAGTCATCAAAGATGCAAATCCAAAGATTCTTCTTATTGTGGAAAGCTCTCTCAAAGCTCTTTTCAAAGACTAGTTGCAAGCCATACTTTGACTTCAGTCTTAGTTATTTTTAGAGCTTCAACTTTGATCCTTCTTCTTCAATGACCCTCTTCTGAGTATCATTTTGAAGCACAACCTATGAGAAGAGTCTTGGGACATTATTGTGACGGAGTGTGGACCATCTTTAACACTTGCACACACCTGAAAGTTACTTTTTGAACCTCCAAATAAGTCTCTTGTCAATTTATAAGCATTGTTGCTTGCTTTTCGCATCATAGTGCATATAAGACATGCAAGTTTTGCATAGTATCTAGAATATACACGTAGTTACGACGTAGGTGCATATTGTATGGTGCATGTATTCTTCTTTGCAGGGACAGGTAAGTATGTTTCTTGCAAGTTAGCGAGGAGAGAAATATAATTGTTAGGGTGTGTAATCCCCTTTTGATCTACTTGTAGTTATATTGTGCCTATCGACATTGTGAAATTGTCAGGGTGTGTAATCCCCTTTCGATCTATTTGTAGATAGACTGTGCCTGCCAACATTGTTATCATGAAAATTGTTTGTGGTAATTTTTCCAATCTTAAAAATTGCACCATTATGCTGCCAAAATTTTTAGAAGATTAGTATGCATATGCATTCAAGAATATAGAACATACTGAAAGTTTCTTATTTCTTCATGTTCCATTGAGCAAAGGCTTATAATTTATTTCTTTTTCGCTACCGCTTACTTGTTTTGAGTATACATAGAATATCCAAACTATATAATGATGAAGATGAATGATTAGTAGCAGCTTGATCAAAGAATCATATAAGCTTGTGGATATCTAGTAGATATCACTATTTGGGGAAAAAAATTCAAGGATAAGCCTAGGGGTAGTCTTAAGACAAGGGCAAATGTTGCCAAGGTCATTAGAATGAGGAACTTAATAGTTTCATAGCTAAGAATTCGAGGATTTCTAGTTCATCCTCAAAGATTTCATGATCTAGAAGAATGCAAGTGGCATTTTGATAATAAGGAATAAAATCGAGATTTGGCACATGTAAAGTATTACATTTAGAAAGAGATGAGAATTTTCAAGTAAATGGAATTTGCCCTTTTGTAGTAAGGACAAATTGAGACAAGGGCTAGTTTTACCAAGGTCTCCTGAGTTAGAAACTTAGAGGTCGGAGGTCTTTGGGTAATTTGACACCTTAGAAGAGAACTCTAAGAACACCTACAATTTAGGATGCTTATAAATTAGGTATCTAGTTCATAAGTAGTTACTATGATTACATAGCTATGAGTTCTAGTGCACATTTCTATGTGTATAGAACAAACAAGTTTATTTCACATGAACTATAGAATTTAGATTTGTGAAAGAAAAGGTCAAATCAAGGTTGATTAGAATTCCATAGTTAGAAATGGTAAAAGAAAATTCACGTAAGAACTTCCTCTATTTAGGATTTGAGACATATACCTTAAAGTTACTAGTTCTATAAAAGGAATCATAGATTGATTCCATAATAGTTTAATTCAAGCAGATGGGGTAGTTCCATTTATCTATCTATCTAAGAATGAAGAATAGAGATCCTAGGTGGGCTCATCTTCATTAAGCAAGAGTGGCAAAGATAAATAGAAAGGCAAGATGTGGGTCAAACACGATATATAGAAAGGCAAGGTTTGCAAAGAGTAAACAAGGCAAGGCTATAGTCTAAGTCCCTAACAACAAGTGGACAAAGTTACATAGCAAGGCATGGTTTGCAATAAGCAAACAAGGCAAGGTTGTCTCTAGTAGGGATTGGTTATACAACAATGCAAGGTCTACCTTTGTTGGTATTGCTATGCGCCAATGCATATGATAATTCTTTGGGGTGCAATATAAAAAGTGCACATTCTTTCATTTGAAGGAGCATGATAAAGAGAATTTGAATTATTCCTCATAAGAATATGCTCATTGAAACTATACAACATGGATATGTGAGGGAAGCTACTCAGAATGGGCCTCAAAAGCCCTGAGTTATTACTAAGCATGAGTTGTAGACACTATTGTAGGGGTGCATGATCCTGGCCAATGTTGATAGCAAAGAGAGGAAGTAGCTTCACATCTACAAGGAATGGGGACCTCACATTTACATACTGTAGATTGAAGCTATTTCATCATGAGTTTGTAAGTAATTTGTGTCTATTTTAATTATACATTTAGGCATTAATTATTTTATTAGTCACTTTTTTATTTACTATATGTAGCTTGTGACCACTGATCATCATCTTATATGTGGTGAGGAGCATATGGGCATGTGTGGAGGCCTTAATAAGGTGCTCATTGATTTGGGGAGCATGAGATTTCCCATCAAATAGGGAACTTTGAGTGCAATTTCTCAATGTTGAAAAGGATGATCTCACTTGATGGTACATATTTTTCTCTTTTGTCTTATATATATATATATATATATATATATATATATATATATGTGTGTGTGTGTGTGTGTGTGTGTGTGTGTGTGTGTCTGTGTATGTACATAAAGTTCACTAACACAATGTTTTTGCAAGATACTCATTCGCATTTTTCATCACTTGATTCCCAACTTCTTGATACACATATTTGTATTTTATCTCATTTTAAAAAAATTCTCACATTTTTACCTTATATATATGATTTTTGTATATAGATAGATATATCTTCTTGCATGCATCATATGGATGCAATATGTTTACCATTATCGTTTATATATTAGATTCTTTCTTTTATATTCAGATTTATCAAGTTTAGCTGAAGTTATGATGTTTATGTAAACAATACACATATGTTTTGGATTATGATATTTATGTACAAGTTTATGTTAATGTTTATGTACAAGTTTATGTCAATGTTTATGTACAAGCATGTTGATGATATGACCTAAGATGTTTGAATTTAGGTTTGTGTCAATGTCTGTGTACAAGTTTATGTCAATGTTTATGTATAGGCTTATGTGAATTTTAATGTATAGGTTTATTTTGGTTCATGTTAAAAAGAATTGTATTTTCGTAATAGAATTGATTATATATAATTTTTTTCTAGTATCCAATATGCCTAAAGTTACCTATATTAATGTAGAGATCTATGATGCACTAGATCTTTCAATGATTTTATATATTGTTCTATCACAATGTGAATATATGCTATTACAAATATTATTGATTAGAGCTAAACATATTGGTCCATTCGGGCTTCTTTGAGTCTATCTAGTATGATCCTAAGTGTAATAGATTAAATGCCTTCACTTTTGGAACTACCTTCTTAACATCAAAATGAGCACTTATAGGTTATTTCTAATAGCATACAACTTGCATATAAGGATTAATAAATAATCCTAAGATAACCAAGAGAAGTTTCAAGAAAGATAACACTAAGAAAAACAAGAAAACATCACAGTGATAAGAGTGTCACGGTACCAAGAAACTTTGGTGCATAATTAGAGAACCATTCTCTATGTGGTATCTATATATGCCTATAACCCTAACACATCACTTATATTTGTATGTTTAGTGGTAATACATTCAATATTGTTTGTTGTGCTTCAAGCTTCTTCTTCCTTGTGCTCTTCACATGATTCCATAGACTTGGAACTCCAACAGATATCTTGTCCTATGGGGTCCTCATACCTTCAATTGGTCACTTAAGGGATTGACATTTCACCATCAAGGAGTTCTCTTACTTGATTTCAATACATCAGTTGTGCAGAGGCACACAATCATACGATCAAGTATCAGTCACGAGAAAGACATAAGAGATCCCAAGAAGCTCACAATGTTGATAAGAAGGAAGAATGAAGAGGAATAAGAAGCTTCCAAATGAGGGTAAGTCCTCTTCTATAGCCAAGCCTTAAGAAGTGGCCCTCTCCACACTATAATGTGCACCATTGATAAATATAGACCCTAAACCCTCATTTTGATGTTTGATTTCAGTGCAAAAATATTTCAAAAGAAATTTTAGAGGTAACAAAATCATTGATCAAGATCAAGGATTCATTGGCTTGCACATATGTAAAGTAAACTACAATAAATGGCTTTTAAAATAATTTTTGAAGGTGAAATTTCACCTAGAAATGATCAAATATAGGGTGCATTTTAGAGAATATGGAACCCTAATCAGACTCTTTCCTTTCTTTGCATGTCTACCATGTTCTTTTCTTTCATATTCCATGTTTTTTAGCAATAATACTTTTTTAAAGCTATCTTGCATTGAACATGCATGCAAAGTAGTTCACAATCCCAACATGCATGATGAAAAGATACTAATTACACCATTTTCTACATACATGAAGTTGAGAAATAATGATTGTACCAAATTCAATGAGAAGAAAGAATTTAGGGCTCAATTTCCTTATCAATCCTTGGTTTTTAGTTTCATATATGATAGGCATTATCATCGAGATTTTCTCTCCTCTCTTGCTTTTGAAAGCCGACAAGAAAAACATTCAATGAAGGTAGACAAAACTCCCCGAGAAGTCCAAGATGCATCAAGGATGTCAAAGGAAGTTTACATACAAAGTTTGGAAGAAATCAAGGAAATCCATGGTAGCGATCAAAGATGCTCAAATTTTGGACATTAGGGAAAAAATCTCGCTATCACCAAATCATATGCTAGTAAAGCCCAAAGGCAGTCTATAGCATAAAATTCACTTGTAAATGGATTTTTTAGCACCTTGATATGCCCACTTGCATTTTGTAAAAATGAAAATTCTATAATCAGACCCTACAAAAGCTTTTATGGGAGTTTGTGTTAACCATATGGTATGGTCTGACATGTATAAAGACCATATGAGACTACAAATTTATACAAAGTTTCAAGGCTATCAGAGCTTTCTACACACCGTAATGTCACCTTGCCAACTTCCAAATGTAGACAAACTCGTATATCAAAGATTCATATGGAAGGTTTTTTATTTTTGCATATTTCTGAAGGAGAGGTTTGAAAACATAACCCTACAAAGTCCCTACATCATCAAAGAGTATTTGGAGGGTCAAAGAGCACAAAAGCAAGTTTTTGGGGTCACCATAATTTTCTCGATTAAGCATATTGCAAGATTGAAGGGCTACCACATGGCAAAAGATGATTGGTCCATGTTGTATGGCCAAGAACACACATTCAAGGGTGAAGATGCACCAAAGCTAAAATCAAGGAGACATCCACCATTCTTTTCACCTCGATAAACCTTAATTTGATGCCAAGAGAAATAATGCAAAGTTCTTTAAAGATTGTGGCTAATCTTATCAAATTTCATGTCAGTATTGATCCCATGATCTAGATCTTCCTAGATCCAAGGGTGGAGAATGAAAGAACCTTTCTTCTCCTTCTTTCCCATAGATTTGATATGATGAAGCAATCCTAAATACAATAGTTTTAATCAAGAGTAGTTGATCCTAGGGTTGAGAGCTGATCTCTCCATGATCGAAGGGCCTAGATTCATTCAAGAAACTATAACAATCCCCTCCAAAATCATGGAGGACAATTATTAGGCATCCATAGGGCCTTGCTAGCACATGATTTCCTTGCAATGATCATACTCAGTTCAACGTGTGAGGATCCAAGGTGGGCTAGTAAGATCATAGATCCTAGATTCAAATATAGCTAGACTTCCATACTAGGATAGAATTATAAACTCAAGGAGTTCTCTCTCTTTGCTCACCCTCACTGAAGCATGTAAGTGAGTTGGAGTTGAGTTTATTGATGTTAAACTTCCTTAGATAGATGGTGTGGTCCTAGTCAGATATAAGCTCAATGAATTGGTTCCTATCCTCTAACATGTGGCATTCAATTGAATTGTCATGGTGGAGGGTCATGCGCCCATTCCCACATTTAAATCATTACATCTGTCTTCCAATTTTTACATACATACATCACTTGTCTTTACCTTCATATTCACTTTCACATTCATATCACATCAATCTTTCAACACTCATAAGAAATTATCATACACCCTCTATCTTCCATGACTAGACCCAATCCATCCGGATTGTGATCACCTCCACATTTGAATTTGAAGTGAAACACTTCAAAGTGTTTGATTCTATACCTATTGGGAGGTTGTGATACATATACTTCATTGCATACTTTCCACTATCATCATCATCATCAATCTTGATTGATGCACCGGATTTCTCACAATGTCATGCACATCTTTGTCATGAATTAAACACATTCATCACAGATCTAGAGCATCATAAATCACTTGCATATTCAGAGCATGGAGCAATCACTCAAATCCCTCATTGTTAAGAAACAAGGCCAAAGGAAATTCTCTTCTATTTTCAGAGAGAAGAGAAAATTCAATGGCATTCACACTACAAGCTACTTTGATTTTTTCAACATCAAGCTCCAATCTTTGGGATTCCCGAAGAGCTTTTGATAACATTCTTTGAGAAACTTGTTGATAGCACTATCATAAACTGTATCACACAATATGATAGTCTTTCTTGGAGTGATTTCTAAAAGGAGATGATCAAAGAATTCTATCTTATGGACTATAGCCAACGTAATCAGAAAGGATCCTTAAAGTGGGTTAATCCCCGAAAGCCCAATAGCTCTATCACTCACATAGAAAATGAGTATATTAGATGCTATGAACAAATTCCTAATGAGAATAAGATAGCTTTGGAATCTGATCTTTGGATCAATTTTCTTAAGCTCCTTGATCCTCAAACTCATAGGGAAGCTGAATGCCAACAAGAAGATTTGGATATATGCTATGGTCTTACTGACAATTGAAAGTACTAGAAAGGAAAGGAATGAAAGCAATGTACTAACTTGAGTGATGAGGTTTTTTTCAACTATCTAGTACATAACTTGCCTTTAATCACTTTGATACTTTGATTCACCTTATGAACTTCAACTTAGTCCAAAAAAAAAACTTATATCCTTTGTAAATCACAATGAACAAGTTGATGCAAAATAGACTATTTACTTGTCAAGCAACTATGAAGAACTTTTTATTTAGGGATGGAAAGTCCAACTTGAAATGATCAGTGCTCTTAGCCTCATTAAATTGGTTGAATTCCTCGTGGAGGATGTTGCCTACTAGTGTAAAACATCTATTGTGCACCATAGTTTAAATAATAAACAACACATACTCATAGTAGGATACTTCAAATGATACAAGATTTGGAAAATGCAAATAGGCTCTAACTTTCCCACGAATCCTTATTCATGAGGATTGGACGTCAGAATAAGGAGAACCAAGCTCTGCAATTCTGATCACTTTGGAGATGATGACACAAAGAAAGGGTCATTGAGCAAGATGTAGATCAAATCAAACTGTATATTCATCTAGCTTAAATGAAAAGTACATGTAGTGTTTTTATATACTCCTCCAAGTCTCTTCATGGTATCCCATGACTCCAAACAACCAAATAGCATTCAAAATCCTCATAGGAATAATTATTTGTTACCTATTCCCTTTTCCTACAATGTAGGAGATCACCATTAAAATTCAAAACTTGATTTGAAGTGTCAGTTGGAGACCAACCAATTGACTCATTGCTATTGGGCTTCATATTTCATTACCAAATAATGAATCAATACTATGGTATATGAAGTTTCATTCATATATGTGATTATACAAGAGAGTATATGTGAAACCATGTGTTTTGTAATAAAACATCATTCGAAGAAACAAAACATCGTCTCTTTGATAGTCTTCCATCTTGAAGCGTGATGAAAGCTTGTTGCTCTAAGAGCTCTCCCTCAAGCTAAATCATGCTTGAGTCTTCAATCTAAAATAACTTTTATACTTAAAATTTCTTTGGACTTACAAAGCTTTACTCCATTTAGAGCTTTAGTCATCATATGTACAACTTGCTTATGTGTTGGAACAAATGATAGATGAATCTCTTTTGATAGGAATTTCACTCTAAAAGAATATGTAATGAACCTCTATATGTTTGGTTCTTGAATGATATACAGGGTGAGCTACTAGATGCCTTAAACTTAAGTTGTCTCAAAACGTGTGAGGTTTTTGAGCTCAGAAATCCCAAATCTGGATATAAATCCTTCAACCATATAGCTTCTTGTGAGGCTATTGTCAAGCCTTTGTACTCAACTTGAGTTGAGGATAATGTTACTGTGGGTTGCTTCCTTCAATTCCAAGAAACAAGTTTTGATCCTGGGAATGCTAGAAATCCTAATGTACTTCTTCTATTATCCTTGGATTCTACCCAAATCTACATCTGAATATAACTTGAGATCAAAATTAGATGTACAAGAGTAAAATATACCTTGATTGATTGGGCCTTTAAGTTACTTGAGCACTCTTTTAGATGCATCCATATGTGGATTTCTTGGAGAGTGCATAAATTGACTAAGCACTCCAACATTATAGGAGATATATGCCCTTGTATATGTAGCATAAATTAGAATACCCACAAGAAATTGCTTTTCTTTCACATCTTCTATGTGTTCTCCTTCATAAACACTACATTTATGGTTCATCTCCATATGTGTTCTTGTAGTTCTCCATTTTGAACTTAAAAACTAGGTCCTCAATATACCTTCTTTGGTTCAAGTACATTCCTTACTCTGTATAGATAACCCACATCCCTAGGAGGAATGTAAGTTCTCCAAGATCACTAATCTTGAATTCCACCTCCATGTGTGCCTTGATTATTTCTATCCCAATCACATCATCATATGCCCTAATAATGTCATCTACAGAAACACATAAGTAGATAACTTCATCTTGAATCCTTCTTATGAATAATGATGGTTTTGTATTACTTGGTTTGAAACCTTGATCCTATAAGTATGTTAGAATTCTGTAGTTCGAAGCTCTAGGGTCTTGTTTTAGACCATACATTGCTTTCTTAAGCTTATATACATAATTAGAATAATTATAGTTTTCATAACCTAGGGGTTTTGACATATGTACCTCCTCATTGATCCATCAATATGGAAAGCATTCTTCACATCAAGTTGAAGTATCGTCCAATTCCTTGCTGCTACAACACTAAGCAAGGTTCTGATGGTGGTCATCTTAGGCACATGTGAGAAAGTTTCTTCATAGTCAATGCCCTATGTTTGGGCACATCCTTTAGCAAGAAATCTGGATTTATACCTACAAATAGAGCCATCTGATTGTCTTTTCAATTGGTACACCCATCTACAACATATTACCTTTGTATTTGTTTGCATAGGAACCAACTCCCATCTCTTTTAAATATTTTATTTCCTCTCTCATGGCTTTTCCCAACTAGGGTTACCTTTGGCTTCTTCTAAAGTTGAATCTTTTGCAAAATAGATGGTATGTTTAGTTACAAATGTTGAATCATAATTGTACCTTTCACGTTGTCTTATCTCCCTTGTTGATCTTCTAGGAGTATGTTTGGAGCATTCTCCACACTCCTATATCTTGGCATTCCCTCTAGATTTCTATATTTTGTAATCTCTCTCTTTCTCATCTTGTTATTCTTATGATTCACTTCTTTAGTCATGCACTTGTGCATCATGCTTATTTTCTAATGGAAGAAAAACTTTATCAAGATCATAGGGTACCTTTACCTTCTACTTGTCTTTTTCATACCGTGAACTGTGTTCTTCAAATACAATATCCATCCTTGTAGTGAATTTCTTTATGGTTGCATTGTAAAAACTTTGACCCATTTGTGTTGAGTCATATCCAATGAACAGACCCTTGGTTGCTCTCTTATCCAATTTGCCTCTGATTTGTGAAGGTATATGCACAAATGCTAAAAATGCAAAGACTTTGCAATGGCATAGGCTTGGCTTTTTGCCATTCCAAGCTTCATAGGAAGTCATACCTTGAAGTGATTTCATTGGTATTCTATTGACAAGATATAATACAGTGGATATTGCTTCTCCCTATAGGTAGTGTGGCAGCTTCTTTTCTTCGAGAATAGTCCTAGTTGTACCAACAAGAGTTTTGTTCCTCCTTTTAGAAACACCACTCTGTTGAAGAGAGTACCTAGTACTTGTTGATATATTTAGGTAGTGATGTGTGTGAACACTCTAGGACCGCCGGGGCACTTTTTTCCCTCTTTAGGAGGTTTTTTTCCCCCGGCTTGTATATACGCCTATTGCCCTAATGGGCTACTTATCTTTGTACATTCTCTAGTAATACATTCAGTCTTGTGTGTTGTGCTCCAAGCTTCTTCTTCTTCCTTGTGATGTTCGCGTGCTTCCGCAGACGTCTAACTCCAACAATTGGTATCAGAGCAGGTCGTTGCTTCTTCTAGGGCGCCGTCGACACTCCTCCGTTTGCAGTCTCAGATTCGCACAAAATTTGGTGAGCATACTCAGGGTGTTTCCGAGTATCGCAGTGCTTGTGCAGGCTATTTCGTCCTTTTGTGCCAAAGGTATATACCAGTTTCTATTCGCCAGTTTAAGCGTCTCGAAGTCTGCTACAGGTCTAGCAGAACTCGTGTGGGCAGTTCTGTTCAACTTTTTGAGATACAGTCAATTTTCTGCATCAAGGGATTTTAGTCACCGGCCATGGCTGAAAGCAGTGATGTATTCCGTATGTTGGCTGTTGAGGATAAGTTGGATGGTACCAACTACCCATTATGGGCTTATATGATGCGACATGTACTGGTTGCAAAAGGATTGTGGAACATTGTGCAGGGTGTTGAAAGACGTCCTGTTACACCTGTAACGACAGGTACTGCAAATACAGGTGTTGGAGCTGATGAAGATGGTGTCGAAGATGATATTCCGCAGATTCCTATTCGTGCTGCTGTTTCTGTTGCACCTACTGCAGAGCAGATTCGATGGGATGGCAGAGATGCCCAGGCACATGCATTGATAGCTTTGTCTGTCAAACGTGCCATTATTCCTCACATTCGCTCTTGCAGAACAGCAAAGGATGCTTGGGATACACTTACCACTTTGTACAAGGCTAGGAATGAGGCTCGTGTTGCTTACCTCCGAAAACAGTTGGAGAGTGAGCACATGAATGAAGGTGATTCGATGGACAGTTTTCTTACAAAGATCAAAGACCTGAAGGAACAATTGATTTCTGCTGATGAGGTTATACCAGATAGCTCACTTGTGCAGACCGTTCTGAATGGCCTTCCTGATTCATATCAGAGTTTTGCCTCTACTCTTCGATTGATGATGAAAGGCAATCCGAATGCCTTGTCATTTGAGGAATTAGTCTCTGTTCTGTTGCAGGAAGATCAGTCCAGGCAGAACAGGTCCATTATGCGTGTTGCAGATCAAGCTTTCCTGGCTAGTCAGAAGGGCAAAGGAAAATGGAGCTCTTCTACTAGTAAGCAGAAATCTGCAAATGCTGCACAATCGAAGAACCAGGATAAAGATGAGAAGAAATCAGAAAAGCAGAAATTGTTCTGCAAGTACTGTAAAGGAAATGATCATATTATAAAGAACTGTCCAAAACTGGCTGCTAAAGAGGCAAAGAAGAAAGAGGCTGGAATGGTTGTTGCAGAGGCCTCTACACCAAAAACAGAGTCTGCAAATCTTGTGCAGGAAGAAGAATGGGCGTTTACTACTGTCTGCAGTTTTGACCCATCTTCTCATGATCAGTGCATGTCTGCAGTAGACTCAGATGTTTGGTACTTTGACAGTGGGGCGACCAAACATATTACCTCGCAGCGTAGTTTCTTCTCTTCACTCGAGCCTGCCCCTACAGGGAATACTGTCACATGCGCCAATAACTCCTCTTATCCTGTTATGGGAGTTGGTAAGATCATTCTGACTACTGCTGATGGTAGTTCTTTCACTTTGTCAGATGCTTTATTTGTGACAGGGATCAAAAAGAACCTGTTATTAGTTTCTGCATTAGCCAAGATTGGCTTGGTTGTGAAATTCGTTGATGACAGGTGTACAGTCCATGATCTCTCAAATGGCGATGTGATTATTGCTTCTGGCATTTTATGTCGTGGGCTGTATAAGCTCATAGACTATGAAAGATCTGTGAATGATTCGGCATGTGCAGTTCATGATTCTTAGGCTATGTCAGATGCAAAGCTTTGACATGCACGCTTTGGTCATCTGAATTTTGCTAGCTTGTTACGCCTGCAGAAATCTGAAATGGTGTCCTCTTTGCCCAAACTTGAGGCACCTGGAAAACATGTTTGTGAAGGCTGTATTTTGGGCAAAATGCAGCGTTCTTCCTTTCCAAAAGATGGTTCAGTTCGGGCTATGCAGAAATTGCAGCTTGTACATAGTGATGTCTGTGGTCCTATGCAGACACCCTCTTTTGGAAATTACCTTTACTTCGTGACTTTCATTGATGATTTTTCCAGCCATGCATGGGTATATCCACTCAAAGCAAAGTCCGAAGTGTTCATGTGCTTCAAACAGTTTTTGGTTTTGGCTGAAAATCTGTCAGCATGTAAAATAGGCACCCTGCGTTCTGATCGAGGGGGGGAATATATATCTTCAGATTTTAATGCATTTCTGGCTGAACGTGGGATAAAACACCAGTGTACAGTGCCGTATACACCTCAACAGAATGGAGTTGCTGAACGAAAGAACAGGTCACTCATGGAGATGGCGAGGTGCATGGTCAAAAGTCAGGCTTTACCACATAGTTTCTGGCTTGAAGCTGTCATGTGTGCAGCATATGTACTGAACAGGTGTCCCACCAAAGCGTTGCAGTCTATCACTCCATATGAGGCTTGGCATGACCGCAAGCCATCTGTTGCTCATCTGCGTGTTTTTGGTTGTTTGGCATATGCATTAGTGCCTGAACAACATCGTAGAAAATTGGATGATAAGGCAGTAAAATATATTTTTGTTGGGTACAGTTCTGAAAGTAAAGGCTATCGTCTGTATCATCCACAGACTAAACGCATTCTGGTTAGCCGTGATGTTGTCTTTGTGGAAGATGCTATTCAGCCATTGCTTTCATGTACTAAGGAGACATCTGTTAGCTCCAAAGACATGTATGATACTTTGATGCCTCTTTTTACAGGTGGACAGGCTAGCGCTGGTCCTAATGAGGCAACTTCTCAGCCTTTGCAGGTTTCATATGATGATGCAGATCATTCCATTTCTGATGCAGATTTACATGATGCACTTGTTGATGAGAGAGCTGATATTGAACAGGCAAAAACTATGCCAAAATGGCTGGTGCAGACTTTGCGTGACAGCAAATTAGATGCACCTTTGTCATATCGTACTCGTTCAGGCTCTCATAGTACCTCCTTTGCATCAGATTGCTATGCTATGGCTGCATCTAGTCTCTGTGATGAGAATGAGCCTGTTTCTTTTGATGAAGCACAAAATTCAGAAAATTGGATGGCTGCTATGCAATCTGAATATGATGCTATAATGAAGAATGGTACATGGTCTTTATGTGACTTGCCTCCTGGCAAGAAGGCCATTGGCACTAAGTGGGTATACAAGCTGAAGCGTAAACCTGATGGTACAGTTGACAGGTATAAGGCTAGGCTTGTTGCAAAGGGTTATGCGCAGGAAAGAGGCATTGATTTTGATGAGACCTTTGCACCTACATGCCGTATGACTACTGTTCGGAGCATTTGTGCACTTGCAGCCCATCATGGTTGGAATGTACATCAGTTGGACATTAAAACAGCATTTCTGAATGGTGACTTGCATGAAGAAGTGTATGTTTTTCAGCCCCGTGGCTTTGTGCAGAAAGGGCATGAAAACCAGGTGTGCAGGTTAAAGAAGGCGTTATATGGTTTAAAGCAAGCACCACGTGCTTGGTATGAGAAAATACATGCCTATCTGATTGCACATGGTTTTGAGAACAGTCCAACTGAAAGCACCTTATATGTTAAGCGTGCTAATGATGTGCTTCTGATCATTGTTGTCTATGTAGACGACATGCTGCTCACTGGTCCTCTTGAGAAGCATATTGCTGATTTCAAGGCTGATTTGCATGCCTCATTTGAGATGTCTGATTTGGGGCATTTGCATCACTATTTGGGCATTCAGTTTATGCAAGTTGATGGTGGAATGGCTTTGTGTCAAACGAAATATATTGACACATTATTGCAGCGTTTTGGCCTTGAAGACTGTAAGCCTATTGCCACTCCTATGGAGACAGGTTTACGATTGAGTCTTCATGATGCTGGAGATGCATTTGATTCTGTTCCCTATCAGCAGGCTGTTGGATGCTTGATTTACTTATGCATTACTCGGCCAGATATTCAGTTTGCTGTCTCATAGATGAGCAGGTTTATGCATTGCCCAGGAGTCACGCATTGGAAAGCGGTTAAGCGCATCTTTCGCTACTTGAGTGGTACTCGGCTACTTGGGTTGTTTTATCCCAAGGGGGGATCACTACCGCCAGATTTGCATGCTTTTTCTGACTCAGATTGGGCTGGTTGCTATGAAACTCGTGTGTCCACCAGTGGTTTTTGCTTCATGCTTGGTAGCTCATGTATATCTTGGTTGAGCAAGAAGCAGCCTACTGTGGCCACTTCCAGTTGTGAGGCTGAGTATAGGGCAGCTTTCACAACGACTGTTGAGTGTTTGTGGCTCAGACGCCTTATGGCTGATTTGGGTGTTGGCCTGTCTTTTGCCACCACCATCTTCACTGACAGTCAGAGCGCATTGGCAGTTGCGAGGAACCCTGTGTTCCATGCTCGCACTAAGCACATTGAGGTGCATTATCACTATGTCAGGGAGAGGTTCTCTGCTGGGGAGATCAGCTTGGCATATGTGCCCACGCAGGAGAACATTGCAGACCTTTTCACGAAGGCTCTGCCTAGGGAGAAGTTTGAAGCTTTCCGCAAAGCTTTGGGCTTACTTCCTTTTGTGGAGTGATTTACACATAGCTCGGCACTTCCTTATACATGAGTGCCAGCTCCTTGTTCACCGCATCACTCCCAGGGGGGATTTGTTGATATATTTAGGTAGTGATGTGTGTGAACACTCTAGGACCGCCGGGGCACTTTTTTCCCTCTTTAGGAGGTTTTTTTCCCCCGGCTTGTATATACGCCTATTGCCCTAATGGGCTACTTATCTTTGTACATTCTCTAGTAATACATTCAGTCTTGTGTGTTGTGCTCCAAGCTTCTTCTTCTTCCTTGTGCTGTTTGCGTGCTTCCGCAGACGTCTAACTCCAACAGTACTGACCTCTCTTGATACCTTTATCTTGAAAATATTCATCAAAATCTTTGGAAAAATAATATTCTTCCACATGAGATCTAATATTTGTCAATGATATGCCAATGTGGATCTTTACATGTGCTAAATATCTTTTCAATTAATCAAACATTTCACTTTTGTTCTTGGTAAAGTATAAGATTGTCCATCTACTATGATCATCAACAAAAGATACATAATACCTTGAGCCTCTGAGTGATAGTTCTTGACCTGTTTCCAACACATCTACTTGTAGTAAGTCCAAGTGATTGTTGTGGATGTACCATTTGTTGTGGTAAGGTTATCTTTGTGACTTCCCAATCTAATAAGCATCACACCTGTTGCTTTGAGATGTTTGGCAGCCCTAGAACACTTTGATCCCTGCATATGTCCTTTAATGTTCTTTCATTCACATGTGCAAGCCTCTTATGCAACACTTCTACCTCAAATAGGTTTTGTGACCCAAAGTTGTATAGAGCTTCATTTCTAGTTTCTCCACTTCAAAAGTGAAGAGCTTACCATGTTTCCCACCGTTTCCTATCCTTTTGAAGCCTTGACATGGATTCTCCACATATGCTCCATGTTGGGTGAACCTAACCTACAAGCCTTCTTCTACAATCCAACCTACAGTTATAAGGTTTTCGTAGTAGTGGGTACATAGAGGACCTTACTCAAAATGTTTGTTCTGCTATTGGATGCTTTGACATTGCCAATCATTTTCACATTTTTCTTGCTATCATCTCTTGTTTGTACATCATGCTAGTCCTTAGGTTTCTCCAAGTCTAATAGAATAGCAACATTGCTTGCAACATTGTTTGAACAACCATAATATATGAAAAACAAATGCTCGTCCTCTTTACCTTTTTTATGGCTCAAGTTCATTAGTTAACCACTCTTTATGTGATTGATCCTCTAAGTAATTGTTGTAATCTCTTCTTGTATTGTTTCTTTTGTTGTTGTTGTAGTTGTTTTCACCTGTACCTCTTGTATTGCCAAATCCACTTCTACCTCTTCCTTTTTGTATTCTTCCATTGAACCAATAGTTTTGATAGTTTTGAGTAGTGTGGTTAGACTTGTTACAAATGCAACAAGGTTGACCTTCTTGTCCTTTAGGCTTGTTTTGCTTTCTGCCTTTGTTCTTACCCTTCTATTTGCTTTTGCCTACATAATTGGCATGGGAAAAATCTTCATCATCATCATCGTCATCTTCCTTCTTCTTCCCTTTGTTCTTCTTGTCATTCTTATTTGTATAACGAGCAATTCTAGAGTTACCTCCGAAAGATTTACCTTCCTTTATCTTGTTGGCATCTTGGTTGAACAGTTGTCCAAGAAATTTATTGAAGTTTGGTGTCTACACATCCATGATGAGGTCATATGTAGTTGTGGATGATTTCGAGTGCCTATCCTTCCTAATGTCATATAGGATCTGCCTCATAAATGCTTCATTCTTAATCACCTCTCTAATTGTAATTGATTTGCAACCTCCTTGATAGTTGTAACAAAATATGCAATTTTGTGCTAGCTTACTTCTTCATTTCATTGATTTCACTCCACAAGTGATTTTTCCTAGTGTCGGTGCTACCAAAGAAGAATTTCTCAAGTGCGTTCCAAGTTTATTATGATAGTTTATAGCTTGTAATATGTGGAAGCGAGAAACGAGAGATATATCTTAGGACGTAAGACCTTGCTTGACCATCTCTTGCACACGATAATATTATCTTCTTAGTCTCTTCTTGTGTAGGTACTCCTTTGGATCTTGGTTTAGGCATGACTTCATCATCCTTTACTATTCCATAGAGATTTCTTCCTTGAAAATAAGCGTCCACCCTTATTTGACAAGCAGCATAGTTGTTCCTATCAACCTTCTCAATTATGGAAGGAAATACGTCACTACTATAAACTAAGTTTATGACATGAGGATTCGATAGGTTCACTTGTTCTAGGATCAGGCATCATATAATCATTCAAGTGTCTGGTGGAAATCTTTAGACTAGACTTATGGAAAGGTGCTTATGCTCTCTAGACAAGAAAATGTGATTGGCCTAGTGGTTAAGCCATATTGCTGTGAAGAGGTCTTGGGTTCAAGTCCTATGAGAGTCATTTGAGAATGTTTAACCCAGCGGATTGAGGAATTTTGGGAATTATTCAAGTCCCATTGATAATACTTGCTATGATAACTTCTTAGTTCTGAGCCTAGCCTTAATCCTCCACTTATAGTAAAATTAAGTTGAATGTTAAAGTGTCAATTTAGTAATCCAATCAAGAGATAATAACATGTTCTACTGTGTGAAATAACTAAAAAAGAATAAATTTTGGAAACAAAGAATTGTCTCAAAATCATGAATAATTCCCACCTTTCATGAATTGGCCTCTAAGAGCTCTAGAGCCTTCTGAAAGCATCCTCTTGAGTTAACTCTAGTTAACTATGACACTTGATGCACATATAGTTACATGGTTGACACTTGGATTGTGAGTTTCCACCTTTGTAGTAGGTTATCACTTGGAGAGAGCTATATAAAGAGGCATAAGGTTGGGAGGAGATTCATCTCTCTAAAGACTCAGTCACAAAAAAGGAGAACAAAGACATGTTCTCTTTTTATTTGGACCTAAACATCATGAAATCATGCAAAAAAGGATCCATTTCACAATCTTTAGTCAAAACCACTTGTCTCTTGCTCACGAACAATAGAAAGAAGCTTGATTTTATAGCCTTAGAAGTCTGAACTAGATAGAATAATTTGCTTGGGATCAAGAAAAGCATCTTTACAATCAAGTACCCCACATCATAACCTTCAACTCTAGAAAAACTAAATTCAAAACAAATAATAATAAGTGAAACCTCTTAATTTACTTTTTAAATCTATAGAATCACAAATGATAAGAGCCCAAATGCTATTACATGAGATGGAACAAACCGTTACTCTTTTTCATAGGCCAATTCTGATAATAATCATGACATTGTCTAGTAGAGACATTGAGAGTAGGCCTTTTACGTACCATATTGAATACCACAAAGCATTTTCTAACTAACATTTCAAAAAGACGATCTTAAACAACCATAAATGTTAAAAAATATCCACACATTGATCAGACAATAAAGTTCAACATAGATAACAATAAGAACAATTTGAAACAAACACTTAGAATTGTATTTCTATTAATTTGGTTTTTCCAGTCAAGGTAGTGTTTACAAAAATAAAAAGCTTCTACAATAGAAGTTGATCATATGTGTCCTCAGCTTCATGCATAATATCATCTTCCTAAGATTTAGAAGTCATAGCCTCTTTTTCTTGCTCCAAGATTGGCTCTTCAAGGTCAGCCATATCTCCAGGTTCATCTACAAGTGGTGGAACAGGCTCGCTTGAAGCAACTTGGAATCTTTTAGTATCTGTTGTGTGCTTCCTCCATACCTCTTGGTTCTCATCTAGGCATTCATTCAACCCATTTATCCTAATTCTTATGAAACTCACTTGAGCTTCATCTTTCTCTACAGCTATGCAATGCGGCGTGAACATCTTTAATGAATAAGCAAGAGTCGTCCTTGAAAAGAAAGCAAAACAATTAGAGGCACATCATGATACATGGTAAATGAGATCCATTAGAACTTCAATTACTTGTGCTAGAGAAAACGTCTAGGACCCAATCATCATCAGTGGAAAACAAATGAAGAAGTCACATAATCAGTTTTTGTGGCTACGCATATGGATTAACCAATGTATTGTCCCCATCCACATGACGAAGTTTCTTTGTAACTATAGGGAACATGAGTACATTGGAGATTCCGTTCTCATTGCAATGTTCCCTGACCCTTCATTTGCCTACTTCATCATAATACCCGATTCTAATTCATTTAATTGAGCTTGCAAACCTATGCAAAGGAGTATGATTCACATTTGTCTTTACCCTACCAAAGAAAAACATAAGTAAAATAGAGTTCATCATGCATAAATGAGAGAAAAATATGAAAGATTGCCATGTAAGACAATCCACAGCACGACATCTTGACTTCAAAGCAGTTGATACAAAAAAGGAGTAGTCCCTTCTATGCAGATTTGTGGGTGCTTGAATGGCTCATCATCATTAATATATCCAATCATTGTAAACCCATAGGGTATATCTGCTATTACAAGGGAGTAATGTTTTCTAGGTACAACAATACACATAGTATTTACATCACTACAATATACATTGTAGTATACAAGTCTAAGTGGGTCTAGAGGGTTCGAGAAACACTTGATATCTAACTCATGATCAAAATGGATTTCCTTAGCTTTCAGCATAGACTTCTCATGCCTCGCCCTTTGAATGTGAGCCAGGAATGTAGGTGGGCAATCGACATTTAGCTCTGCAGACTTTGACTTTTTTGGCTTCTACAAAAATAAGAGAAGAAAAATAATTATTGGCACACATATTATGATTCAATGCCTGTCATCGACCTATGCAAAGAGGTTGATGTTTGGCATCGATTCAGTGTAATAGCTGATGATTGGCATCGACTTCTAACAAGAAGTCAATGTCTGGCATGGATTCTTTGCTGCATTTCAATGCCTCGCATCAAATCTCTATTCACAACTTGATCCTAGCATCACATCTCTCCTGAAATTTGATGCTTGGCATCGAATTCTTGCTACAACTCAATGTCAGGCATCGAATTTGAAGAGAGAGTTGATGCTAGGCATCAACATTTAGCAGAGAACTCGATGCCAGGCATCGACATTCAGCAGGAATCGATGCTAGGCATCGACTTCTTGCCAAAAGTCGATGCCAAGCATCAACATTCAGCAAAGAATCGATGCCAGACATCAACCTCTTGCCAAAACTCGATGCGAGGCATGGAGTATCTAAATAGAGAGTGGAGTTTGCAGCACCTACCCAGTCACAGAACAGTATAAAGTATTCTGACAATGCTTTGTATGATGAGGTGGTTAGATACTCTGCCTGCACTTCACTCTAGGAGAAGCATCCCAACCTCTTCATCATTACCTCTTGAATCTTCATATAGACTTTATGACTACATTTCCATGGATAAAAGAGGCCTAGTGAGTTCATAAATGAGAAACATAGACCAAAGAAGCTTTTAGAAACTTCTACTCACTTATTGAGCTCAGTGACCATCTCTTCAAGACTTAAATCTTATGAAATTACTCTTGACAAAGTTGATATTATCAACATATCATCTTTGATCCCTTGGATGGCTCTCCATGGTATCAGCTTCATATCCTCAATAGCCTATTCAATGCAAAGATCAAGCTTCTTTCCTTTTCCCTTTACATCCACCTAAAGATCTTGCCTTGCTTTCTTCTGTTTTTGGCCCTTAACCTCCTTATTTTCCCACATTGTAAAAATCTTGTCCTAGAGATCCCATATTTCACTTGTGACATCTAAAGGCTTAAGGAATGTTATCTGCAAAATGGATGTCTTGTGCCTAGAGTGTTTTGTGCCAGAGAAGCTTGCAGATCTTTGTAGGGACTCGGAGAATTTTATTAGGAATTTAATGTCGTGGATCCAAGGGAACATAATGCCAACATAGCAAAAGAAGACAAACCCTATAAAGGCAAAGGGTAATCAGTCTCTACAGAAGAAACCACTAAAAAGTTGAAGTAAACTGTAGATGAAGCATCCTTTGAGACAAGTTTTGACTCAGAGGATGTTATCATGGCACCTGGTGGAGAACTTGCATCAAGGATCTTTGGTACTGAACAGAATAGGATGAGGGAGGATATTGCCAAGAGAAAACTTATTAGAAAAGGACAACTTTCCACCTACCCATTAATATTATCCACAGACCACCCGTAGATCCAGTCATAGGGAGCAGGCCCCTTGAGATAAGGGAGCCACATAATCTGCATGTGCAAAACCTAAAGAAAATAATGAAGATAAATCCACATGGAAATGTAGTTCCTTTTCTAGTAATGGTGGACCCAAACGAATGCAACTCTGTAGAATATTTCAATGAGGCTTTTTTTAAGGACTACACGTACTCTTGGAAACAATGTCGCATAGTCCAAAATCCTTCGGTTTATATAGTATTTATTGTAGCTCAATTATTAGAATTTTCAGAATAAAAGCCCTTGGGCGCGTTGGTGTAAGTGAATGCCTCCCAAGGTGTGGGCGTGGGTGCAAAACCCGTTGGCTGCAATGCTTCATATATCCTTTTGATAAAGCAAACAAGGCATGAAAATCGAATCAAATCAACAAAAGCACAAATCGCGTAGCTTTTCACGAATGGTGATGCTTCATATATCCTTTTGATAAAGCAAACAAGGCATGAAAATCGAATCAAATCAACAAAAGCACAAATCGCGTAGCTTTTCACGAATGGTGTTGATGGAAAGCGATCGTGTAGTTTTTTAACGAAGGAGCTTTATTTTTAGCATAGCTTTTAGTTATGCTTTTGAAGGGAATACAATACTATATAAGGAGGGCAAGGCTCATTGTTGTATTATCACTCAAGTCTCTCAAGTCCTCAAGGCTAAGGAGAAAGAGGTGATCAGGCTCTTGGAGAAGATCTTTGGAGGCTATTTTGGAGGAGGAGTTCTCACACTCTTGGAAGAGTTGTGATCTACATCTTGGTGATTATTTGGAGAAGATTCTGCCAGCTTACCATCAACATTCATTGTTGATTTACTATGAGTAGCAAGTCTATTTTGGTTCTTACTTGCTAGGTCACTATGATTAAGGTTGATCAGAATTTGGATTTGTTGTAAAACAATTCTAAATTGTTCTTATTCTCCATATTCTCACACACACACTCTTCATAGCTCTTAGGCACACAATCTCTTGTATCTAGTTCCTATTTATGCCTAGATATAGATATTGTCAGTTTGTATCATATACACACATTGTAATTTGACATTCATATATAAGTTAGTGAAGGTGAGCCTCATAGCTTACTGTTACACTTGAAATCTCGTCTATTCTCTCTCTATCTCTCACTCATCTATTTTTGAGTCTTAAGGTGTGTATGTTAAGGTTCATCTGTTGGAAGATCCTCTAAACCTGGATTTATTTTTACTGGGCCCCATACCACTTCCAACATATGGTATTCAGACCTTAAAATACCAACATTTGGTATCAAAGCATAGTTGACATACACCCTTAACAAGATGAGTGACTATAGACTTGAGAATGAAAAGCTTGAGGGCATGTCTAATTAATCAATGTGGAGATTTATGATTATGAATCTGTTAGTATTAAAGGACTTAAGTAATATTGTCAATGGCACTTATCCAAGCCCAAGCCAAGTCAGAGAAGAGGCTACTTCATCTTCTAGAAGACCCCCGGTTCCTATTTCTGCTAAACAAGAGGTTAGTGAGGAAGAAGAAACTCTTTCATCATCAAGAGTCCGTACTACTATGAGACTACTTCCGACAGCAGAGCAATCTAGATGAGATTCAA
Source organism: Ceratopteris richardii (assembly GCA_020310875.1). NCBI lineage: Eukaryota > Viridiplantae > Streptophyta > Polypodiopsida > Polypodiales > Pteridaceae > Ceratopteris > Ceratopteris richardii. The sequence goes on from CM035438.1 coordinate 58,158,664, forward strand.
GAGATGCTTTAGCACTTTCATATATTGCTATGGGAGTCAAGAGGCATATTATAACCCAGATGAGGTCTTGCAGAACCTCTCGTCAAGCTTGGTTGGAGTTACCGAATCTCTATGAGAGCAGAAAACCTACTAGGAAAGCTCATCTAAGGAGACAATTAGCCAACACAAGGATGAAAGTTGGTGAATCAGTTCAAACACATATTGTGAAGCTTAAAGATTTATGAGATCAGTTACTCAATGTAGGAGTCAACATTTCAGATGAAGAGATGGTAAACTCACTTCCATCTACATACTGTGCTTATGTTACCTCTTTATCTCTCTCTACAAGAGATAGAGAAATTTCATTTGAAGAGCTACAGTTCCTATTACTTCAAGATGAAGATTAACAAAAGAGTATGGAAGAGAATGATGAAGCCATGTTATCATCATCAAAGGGAAAGAAGAAGAAGGAGAGAAAGAAGGAGCATAAGATTCAGCAATCCAAGAAGGAAAGTAAGTCTTCTAATCCTAAGTTTTCCAGTTTTATCTCTAATGCTTCCTCTACACCAAAAAAAAAAATCTTCGACTACATCTGATTCAAAGAAAGGAGTATGCCATTACTATAAGAAGCTAGGTCATTTCATAGCAAAATGCAGAGCAAGGATTCTCAGTGAGGAGAAGAAAGCATTACGAAATAGTATTGAAGATTATCCAAAGACTAAATCTTCAAAGGTAGATTCATATGTGTGTGCCACTACTGAAGAGATAGCTTTTGATCAGGCAGCGTTAAATACAATCTCAGATAATCCTTGGGTTTTTTATTCTAGAGCTACTAAGCATATGACAAGTTGCAGAAAGGTATTTTCTTCCCTTTCTAACTCTTCTAGTAGAAGAGTGACCATTGCAGATGGTCAAGACTTAGATATTGTTGGTGTTGGAGAAGTGAACCTTAAGTCCAAAGCGGGTGGAAATTTCACAATTTCCAATGTTCTCTATGTTCTTGAAATAAAGAAGAATTTGCTCTCTATCTCGACTTGCTTGTCAGATGGTTATAAAGTTGTTTTTGAGAAAGATTCATGTGAGATCCTCTCACCTGATGAGGAGCATTGTCTACTTCAAGGTGAAAATAAAAGTGGCATGTTTGTATTGTCCAAAATAATTCATGGTTATGTTGCTAGGTCTACTACACCTAAGGAGAACATGAAGTTATGTCATGCTAGATTTGGGGATATCAGTTACATAGATCTCAAGCATATCAAAGATCAAGGTATGGTGGAGAGTTTGCCTACTTTTGCTTTACTAGATGATGTGGAGTCATGTGAAGGATGTCTTGAAGGAAAGCTTCACAAACTACTTTTCAAGAAAAATCCTTCACAAGAATCTGCATCATCAAGTAAAGCAAAAGTAGGAAAACTCTCCACCATACATTGATCTTTGATGATATGGCCAAATCTAGCATGCCATAACTTCATGTTCTCCTTAGCTGTAGTAGACCTAGGGAGAACATGAAGTTATGGCATGCTAGATTTGGCCATATCAGTTACACAACACTCAAGCATATCAAAGATCAAGGTATGGTGGAGAATTTGCCTACTTTTGCTTTACCAGATGATGCAGAGTCATGTGAAGGATGTCTTGAACGAAAGATTCACAAACTACCTTTCAAGAAACATGGATTTATCACGGCCACAAGGAAGTTGCAGATGGTACATTCAGATATGAATGGTCCGATGAGAACAAATTCTATTCAAGGTTTCATGTACTTTGTTATGTTCATTGATGATTTCTAAGGTACCAAATGTTGGTATTCTAAGGTCTAAATACCATATGTTGGAAGTGGTATGAGCCCCAATAATAATAAATCATAGGTTTACAAGATCTTCCAATAGATGAACCCTAACATACACACCTTAAGACTCAAAAATAGATGATTGAGAGATAGAGAGAGAATAGACAAGATTTCAAGTGTAACGGTAAGCTATGAGGCTCACCTACACTAACTCATATATGAATGTCAAATTACAATGTGTGTATATGATACAAAATCACCATATCTATATCTAGGTAGAAATAGGAACTAGATACAAGAGATTGTATGCCTAAGAGGTATGAAGATTGTGTGTGCATGTGTGAGAGAGAGAGAGAATATGGAGAATATGAATAGTTTAGAACTGTTTTATAGCAAAACCAAATTTTGGTCAACCTAAATTAGAAATGAGTGACCTAGAAAGTAAGAATGGAAATAGACTTGCTACTCACAGTAAATCAACAACGGATGTTGATGGCAAGCTGGTAGAATCTCCTCCAAATAATCACCAAGACATAGACCACAACTCCTCCAGGAGTATGAAAACTCCTCCTCCAAGATGGCCTCCAAGATCTCCTCCAAGTTCTCCTTGAGTAGCTTGAGAGGATAGCTTGTGTGATGACACAACAATGAGCTTGGCCTCTTTATATAGTATTGTGATCCCTTCAAAAGCACAACTAAAAGCAAGTCACGTCCATGAAATCTATCGTGAAAAACTTATCACGAAAATCAATGCCAAAGATTGTGATACTATTACGTTGAAATATCTCTATCAAAAAAAAAAGTCTCTTCGCTGCTATCGGCGGGTATTGAACCCACGACCTGCGTATAGGAAGCAATTGTCTTATCCAATGCACCCACATGGGTTTCTTATATCAGATATGTGACAAACAATCCATAGGCAAATAGACCCATCAATTCTTCTTGGGAGATATTCTATAATGTGTACAACTTGAAATATTTCCAAGTAACATGCTAGACCATCTTGACATTGTTTCCAACAATCCTCCCTTCAATGTTACAATGGTACAAGGTTTAATAACCTGCAAAACTTCTAATGACTGCAAATATCCCTTAACTGATTTCCACTGAATCTTGAGCTGATTGTGCATGAACCTATATACTTGAGAAACTGCAAAATGAATGTCTTGTCATGTATTACATAGATATACCAAGCAACCTATCGTTTAACTATATAATGTAGCATCAAATGGTTCTGAATTTGCTACCGATTGTAATAACACATTGACATTCATAGGTGTTTGCATAGGCTTTGAATCTGTCATCTCAAACCTTTCCAAAAATTTATCAATGTATTTTTGTTGTGTCATGTAGATACACTCATCTCTATACTTAAACTCAATCCTGGGACTTATGATTATCACATCACTTTGACGTGCATCTTGAATAGTGGCTGGTTCATTCTCAACTAAATTAAGAGCTAAAACATTATGACTCAAAATGTTCTGCATAATTTACCTGGTCTCCTTGTTGTCTCCTAGTCCAACTTCTAGTTCTTCCTCTGTATTCCTGTATACCACTATCCTTCCATGTTTGCTATAACCACTTTGCCATATTCCTAAAATGTGGTGGTATATCTTCTCATTCTTCAGTATCTCTTTCTTTTGGAACTCTAGAACCTTCTCCAACTTCATAAGTCAAAACTTCAAGAGGTACTGATGTAGGACTAGGTACTGGTGTAGGTAATGAAATTCTCTCTTAACCTGTATCTCTTAGGGTTTGAGAAGGTTCATCGCCCCCCTTGTATGGTTGAATGTAAGCATCCAAATTCTTTCTGAAAAATGCATAGTCATCTACCTTTATAAAATCTGGAATCTCTTCCTTCTTATCGTAAATCTAACTTTCTGCAATATATGCATTACGTGGGAGTAGGATATCACCTATATCTGAAACATAGAATCTATATCCTTTGCTTTCAGATGCATAACCAATAAAGACTGCTTTAATGGCTTTTACATCAAGCTTACCAAGATCGTTCTTCTCAATGTGAACACAAGCTCGGGAACCAAAAACTTTGAAGTAACTCACGTTGGGTTTCTTCCCATAATAAGCTTCATAAGGTGCATGACCTTTACAGCTTTTATGGAAGACCTATTTAGAATGTGATTAGTTTTATGTACTACATCAAACCAAAAGTTGGGAGAAAGCCTTTTGGATGACAACATACTACACATCATCTCAACAAGTATCATTTTCTTTCTCTCTACAACACCATTATGTTCTGGCATGTAAGCAATAGTGAGTTGATGAGAGATACCTTTGTCTTCTAAAAAAGACTTAAAGTCTTTTGACATGTACTCTCCTCCTCTATCACTCCTCAAAATCTGAATCTTTGAATGCTTTTCATTTTCAACCATAGCTAGGAACTTCTTGAAAGTAGGAAAAACCTCTAACTTCACTTTAAGACCATAAATCCATGAATATCTCAAGAATCATCAATGAACATAACAAAGTACATGAAACCTTGAATAGAATCTATTCTCATCGGACCATTCACATATGAATGTATGATCTGCAACTTCCTTACGGCCGTGATAAATCCATGTTTCTTGAAAGGTAGTTTGTGAATCTTTCCTTCAAGACATTCTTCACATGAATCTGCATCATCTGGTAAAGCAATAGGCAAACTCTCCAACATACCTTGATCTTTGATACACTTGAGAGCTGTGTAACTGATATGACCAAATCTAGCATGCCATAACTTCATGTTCTCCTTAGGTGTAGTAGACCTATCAACATTAGCATGACTTATTTTGGACAAAACAAACATGCCACTTTTCTTTTCACCTTGAAGTTGACAATGCTCCTCAATAGGTGAGAGGATCTGACATGAATCTTTCTTAAAAACTACTTTATAACCATCTGACAAGAAAGTAGAGATAGATAGAAAATTCTCCTTTATTTTTGCAACATAAAGAACATTAAAAATTCTGATTTCCACATGCTTTGGACTTAAGGTTTACTTCTCCAACACCAACAACATCCAAATCATGACCATCTGCAATCCTCAAGTCTATAGTCACTCATCTTGTTAAGGGTCTATGTCAACTATGCTCTAATACCAAATGTTGGAATTCTAAGGTCTGCATACCATATGTTGGAAGAGGTATGGGCCCCAATAATAATAAATCACAGGTTTACAGGATCTTCTGACAGATGAGCCTTAACATACGCACCTTAAGACTCAAAAATAGATGAGTGAGAGATAGAGAGAGAATAGACAAGATTTCAAGTGTAACGATAAGCTATGAGGCTCACCTACACTAACTTATATATGAATGTCAAATTACAATGTGTGTATATGATACAAACTCACAATATCTATATCTAGGTAGAAATAGGAACTAGATACAAGAGATTGTATGCCTAAGAGGTATGAAGAGTTGTGTGTGTGTGAGAGAGAGAGAGAGAGAATATGGAGAATATGAACAGTTCAGAACTTTTTTACAGCAAACCCAAATTTTGATCAAGCTAAATAAGAAACGAGTGACCTAGCAAGTGAGAACGGAAATAGACTTGCTACTCATAGTAAATCAACAACGGATGTTGATGGTAAGCTGGCCGAATCTCCTCCAAATAATCACCAAGACATAGACCACAACTCCTCCAAGAGTATGAGAACTGCTCCTCCAAGATGGCCTCCAAGATCTCCTCCAAGATCTCCTTGAGTAGCTTGAGAATATAGCTTGTGTGATGATACAACAATGAGCTTGGCCTCCTTATATAGTATTGTGCTGCCTTCAAAAGCACAACTAAAAGCAATTCACGTCCACGAAATCTATTATGGGCACATGAAAGTTGCAAATCATACATTCAAATATGAATGGTGCATTGAGAACAGATTCTATTCAAGGTTTCAGGTACTTTGTTATGTTCATTGATGATTTCTCAAGATATTCGTGGATTTACGGTCTTGAAGTGAAGTCAGATGTTTTTCCTACTTTCAAGAAGTTCTTAGCTATGGTTGAAATTGAAAGTCCGTCAAAGATCCATATTTTGAGAAGTGATAGAGGAGGAGAGTAAACGTCTAAAGACTTTACGTCTTTTTTAGAAGACAAATGTATCTCTCATCAAATAACTATTGCTTACACGCCAGAACAGAATGGTGTTGGAGAGAGAAAAATTAGGATACTTGTTGAGATGATGCATAGTATGATGTCATCCAAAAAGCTTTCTCCCAAGTTTTGGTTTGATGCAGTACATATAGCTAGGGACATTCTCAATAGGTCTTCCACAAAAGCTTTGAAGGTTATCACACCTTATGAAGTTTATTATGGGAAGAAACCCAATGTGAATTACTTCAAAGTTTTTGGTTTCCCAGCTTATGTTCACATTGAGAAGAAAGATCGTGGTAAGGTTGATGTAAAATCCATTAAAGCAGTCTTTATTGGTTATGCAATCGAAAGAAAGGGATACGGATTCTATGTTCCAGATACAAGTGATATCCTAATCTCACGCAATGCATATGTTGCAGAAAGTCAGATTTATGATAAGAAGGAAGAAATTCCAGATTTCATAAAAGAAAAGGACTATGCATTTTTTAGAAGGAATTTGGATACTTACATTCAGCCATACAAGGGGGGTGATGAGCCTACTCAAAACCTAAGAGATACAGGTGAAGAGAGAGTTACATTACCTACACCAGTACCTCATCCATCATCAGTACCTCTTGAAGTTCTGACTTATGAAGTTGGAGAAGGTTCCAGAGTTCCAGAAGAAAGAGATACTAAAGAACCAGAAGATATACCACCACTTTTTAGGAATACACCAAAGTGGTAATATCAAACATGGAAGGACAGTGGTATACAGGAATATACGGGAAGAACTAGAAGTCAGACTAGGATGCAACAAGGAGAGTAGGTAAATTATATAGAACATTTTGAGAATCATAATATTTTAGCACTTCAGATAAGAATGAACCAGCTAGTGTTCAAGATGCACTACAAAGTGATATGATTATCACAAGTCCCAGGATTCAGTTCAAGAATAGAGATAAGTGTATCTACATGACACACAACAAAAATACATTGAGAAATTATTGGGAAGGTTTGAGATGAAAAATTCCAAGCCTATGAAGACATCGATGGATGTCAATATGTTGTTACAAATGGAAGCATATTTAGAACCATTTGATGCATCATTATATAGTCAAGTAGTAGGTTTCTTGATATATCTATGTAATACATGGCTAGACATTCAGTTTGTAGTTTCTCAAGCATACAGGTTCATACATAGACAGCTCAAGATTTAGTGGAAATCAGTCAAGAGATATTTACAGATATCAAAAGTTTTGCAGGTTATTGAACCTTGTACCATTATGACATTGAAAGGGGGATTGTTGGAAACAATGTCCCATGGTCCAAAATCCTTCACTTTATATAGTATCTATTGTACTCCAATTATTAGAATTGTTAGAACAAAAGTCCTTGGGTGCGCTGGTGTAAGTGAACACCTCCCAAAGTGTGGGTGTGGGTTCAAAACCCGTCGCTACAACGCTTCATATATCCTTTTGATAAAGCAAACAAGGCATGAAAATCGAATCAAATCAACAAAAGCACAAATCGCATAGCTTTTCACAAAGGGTGATGATGGACAGCGATCGCATAGTTTTTTAACGGATGGCTTTTAGTTATGCTTTTGAAGGGAACACAATACTATATAAGAAGGGCAAGGGTCATTGTTGTATTATCACTCAAGTCTCTCAAGTACTCAAGGCTAAGGAGAAGGAGGTGATCAAGATCTTCGAGAAGATATTTGGAGGATATTTTGGAGGAGGCGTTCTCACACTCTTGAAAGAATCGTGGTCTACATCTTGGTGATTATTTGGAGAAGATTCTGCCAGCTTACCATCAACATTCATTGTTGATTTACTATGAGTAGCAAGTATATTTCGGTTCTTACTTGCTAGGTCACTTGTTTCTGATTTAGATTGATCAGAATTTGGATTCGCTATAAAACAGTTCTAAACTATTCTTATTCTCCATATTCTCACACACACACTCTTCATACCTCTTAGGCACACAATCTCTTATATCTAGTTCCTATTTTTGCCTAGATATAGATATTGTCAGTTTGTATCATATGCAGACATTGTAATTTGACATTCATATATAAGTGAATGTAGGTGAGCCTCATTGCTTACCGTTACACTTGAAATCTCGTCTATTCTCTCTCTATCTCTCACTCATCTATTTTTTATTCTTAAGGTGTGTATGTTAAGGTTCATCTGTTGGAAGATCCTATAAACTTGTGATTTATTATTATTGGGGCCCACACCACTTCCAACATATGGTATTTAGACCTTAGAATACCAACATGTACTATGTGATTGGAGGATCACACAATACACAGGTAGGTAGGTAGCTGGTGAAGGAGCACCCCACGACATTCTTGTTTAGGTATGTAGAGTGCAAGATATATGTAGGACTTACGACTGAAGAGGCTAAGCTCTTGGCTTGGGACCATAATATTGACAATGAAGATGTCATCCCTTGAGCAGATTTGCTTCTTCCACCATGAGTATGAAGATTCTTTGAGGAAAAATGTTGGGAGATTACATCCAAATCTGAGTTAGCAATGTCTTATTGAGGTGGGGATATGTTGTATTAACAACAAGCTACTCTAAGAGAGATCTATCTAAGCAACTAAGTCAAATCAAACCCACAAGGGGTGAGAGATGCACGTATCCACCCAACCAACTCCACCCATATATATACCTCAAGGCCAAGGGGGGAAATGTGAGGAGAGCTTGCCAAGTGTCCTCTCCACATGGATTCTAATCCAAGGGCTTCTAACCTTGGAAATCACATGGCCTTCACATGGATTCTTAAAAGGACTTCTCCCAATCTTGTACGTACAAGTCTCAAGGCTTGAGAGGCCTCCCTAAGGGTTAAATACCATACCCTTAGGAAATATCAATCCTAAGGGTCAAAACCCTTCAATTGGGAGTAAATAAATCCAAATAGTTCAAGGGTTCAAACCACACTCTTGGAGACACTTTCCCAAGGGTTTCCCAATAGAATCCAAGGGTTCTCCAAGTGGTTTTGGACCCTCAACACCCATGTCTTTGGCCACTTTGACCCATAGTTATACAACATTCTTCCCCCCTTTTACATTTTCGTCCTCGAAAATGTGTGTAGGTATATTATGTGGAGTATTCCCTCGTGCCTCATGATCATTTCCATAGATCATGGTTTTTCATCTCTCTAATTCGCTTCTTCTTCAGAAGGAGATTCTATCTCATACTGGATCTGAAAAGAAGGAGATCCACTTGTGGGGCTAATCCCTGCCCAAATCATTCTAATATTACTTATCTTTGCATGTGAAATACTAAATCAAATGCTAAGTATGGATAGAATGATAAGGGTGGATAAAAACATCCCTGCCTAATTCAATGTTTCCCTATGTGCGAACTCCACATCCAATAGTACAAACATATGAACTAGGTGGATTATAATAGTCTCCAACTATTTTGCTACGCTGATCCATTTTTATGTGCCACTCGGGTGTGGACCTAGCAAAAAGATGGATCTCTTACTAGTTCAAAGCTTTGAGAAATCTCCTTAAATTGAGGTTGATCAAAACATCTAAATAAGATGTTTCTGACTATTTTCTACTTCTTAAGCAACATCTACTGATCCTTTTTCCAAATACAGAACTATCATGTCCTATTGTACTTTAGAGTCAAGGTAGAATGTAGGAAAGAAGTGATTCCATCTTTTGGGCATCCAACCTCAAAATGATTTTCCCAAGACTTTCTCAAAAGCCTTGACTTGTTTGGATCTGTTAGAATCTATAAACGATTCCTAAGAGTTTTATTTCAAACTCTTTTAAGAAATCTTTTTAGATTCTTCATCCATTAATCTTAAAACAGTATCAGATGGATGAATGAATTCTCTTAATCTTAAGTGTCTTCTGAAATTGAATAGGTTCTATACAAAACATCCATCTTTTGATGTTTAATTTGGTTATCCATTCCATCTAGCTAAACCTGATCTTAGGAGTGACTTTGAAGATTCCTTGCAAGTCAAATCCAAGGTCTGGAAAATCGAGAAGGAAGAACCAAAACTTGATGTAACCAGTTCAACTTCTGAAACACTAAATGATTTGAGTCAAATTAGATGAGACTCAAAACTTTAAGGATTTTAATCTAGCTAAAGGTTTGAAGCATTGTTTCTACCTTTATGAGATTGAATATGAATTCTCAAGAAGATCCTTTGGGTAAAGTTAAACCATCATCCATCTACCAAACTCTAGTGGTATAAAACATCGGTGTCTCAAGCCATCGAGTTCTAATGATGCTCAACTTTATTCTCAAACTATGATGCTTCAAATATCTTAACTAAGAAGTTAGTCCTTTTCAATCTCTTGAAACTCCTATAGACTAGAATACCAAGCCTAGTATAAATCTCTTACTTTAGGAGATTAATTGTACTATCAACCAGATGTTTTCGACTAACTTAGTCTAACTTCAATTATGTAAATAACTAAGTCAATCCTTTTTAATACCTCTTGGTACATCTTTATTCTAAAAGATATTAACTCACTTAGTTGTATTTGTCCACTAAGTGTTTTATCCAAGATTGACTCAGTCAAATTCACCTTTCTCGAAAGAATCTTTCCAAGTTCTCTCCCCAGAAATCCATGTAGCATTTTTGATAAAGAACTTTAAAATCCTTAACAAGACTACATTAGTCTTATTGAAAAATCTTTATGAAGATCTAGAAAGTGATTTCTCTTCACGATCTTTGAACTTAATTAGTTACTTGATAGGATAATATTTTTGACCAACCTATACTTCATTTTTATCTATGAAGTTTTAGTTTCCATTGGGATGGAGTTTCACTCCAACTCATGAGCCCAAGACTAAAAGATACCTATCATATCAAGGTCTGATTTCCCATACCATCATTCCTACATTAATGTGAATATAAAGGATAGTGTCCCATACAACTACACTTTATATCCAACATTGATGTGTGAATGATATTTATCTTAAAGTCTAGAAGCTTAATCTAACTATAGAGTACCCTTTACTCAAAGTCCTTTTGAAGTCAAGGGATTACCTCTATGTTTCCATCTTGCTTGGGTTTCTAAGATTTTCAACATATGATCATTCTATGATCCTAATTATTCCTAAACTCATATTGGAAGCTCTAAACCTTTTGATGAAATAAATATCCATCTTGATGGAATAAACATCTATTCTTTCTTTCTAAGGTTTTGAGTGCGATTCCAAGTGTCTTGAATCATATTCAAGATCTACTTAGTTCTTTCTTAACTAACTTGAAGTGACAACAGATTACTCTTGCCTTTTAGATTCCTTTGTTTATCCAAAGCTTTCAAAAAGCTACCCTAGGGTTTTCTAGGAATCTCATTTATTACTTAAGTCTAAGCACCTTCTAATGCTTTTGGATTTCCCTTGAAATCCCTTTAAGAATAGGTGAATACAAGTTTCACCTTCCCGAGACTTAAGTATCATTTATCAAAGTTGTAGATTACGTACTTTGTATATTCTCTCCTTTTTACTTCCCTTTAGAGAAGTATAAGATTCGGCATGCTTTATTTGAGCTCGTGGTTTATAACCACCTTTTTCAAAATATTTTGTGATAGTTTTTGGATCTTATGGGGAAAATTTAGCATGCCATGAAGTTGCTTTTTGAGCAACTCATTGTTTGCCAAACATCTTTTGTATAAAAAGATGTTCTTTTATCTCATCATCTATATTCTGAGTTTCTCTTTATGGAATTAGTTGTACCAATTCTTGACAAGTTTTGGTACTTTCTTCCCCCCTTTTGAAGAGTTTTCATCCTCAAAAATTGTGAAATCTATGGCTTCATTCACAAGTAGAGAGTCATTTCTTTGACTCCTCCCAATATTGGACTATTCAACCAATCTTATACTTGTGTGGAATCTGAAAACTTTCTAGAAGACTTACTAGAAATAAATTCTAGTTTTGGTGTCTTTTAGAAAAATCTTCTAGAGGTAGCTCAATGACCACCTGTCCTAACTTGCTCATGAACTTCCTCTTCATTTTTATGGCAATGCTCATGAGTTCTCATGTTTTGGAACAATGCAATGCTTATGCATATCTGTGTTAGGAGAGGTGACTTTGATTTTCAATGTTAATCAAAGCATAAGAGGTTTGAAGGTACTATGAAATAAGAAAAGTATTTCCATTTCCTCATTGTACCTATAGAACTTTAAGTTCTTCCATTAAGAATTGTTGCATCTGCTAAGGAAAACCTTATTTGACTTTCCTGAGATGCAAATCTATTTAATGAAGCCTTCAATTAAATTGGAAATTTTTCCAAATGGAGGGAGCTTTCAATGATGCATTGAATACTTTTCACCATTCATGTTGGTGAAAGTAATCTTTGCTCATTATTAGTTTCCATCAATGTCTTTGATGGCATCAACTTAATAGAGCTTTATGAGACTCTTGAAACCATTCTAGAGTTTCATCCTATTTAGGATATCTCATGCATAATTAGTTTAGAACCTTTTTCTATTAACTATTTCTAAGTATGTCTTATACTTAGAGTAGTATTGTAAGTTCTATGAAGTAGTGTAAGAAAATTCCCCAAAGAACTATTTTACGGAAATCATCTACCTAAGTCATCTCATTGAGAGGCTTGTCTTGGAACCATCTCTAAGTATATCTTATACTTAGAGTTAGCATTTAATATGCTAGGTTCTCTAGTGTATACATGACACTAAACTTATGTCATAATGAAAGAATTTCCCAAAAACTTTCTAAGTTACCAAAGAACTTGGAATTTTTTTGGTTAGAAACTCTTTCATTTGTGTCAAGAAAACCTCTTACTTAAGTCCTTGGCCTTATTGATTAGACATGCTATGGAACTTGAGGATCCATAAATAAGACTCAAAGCTTGAGGTTTATTTGTGTTAAACTTTGTTGGTTTTTGGATCAGGCCAAAATATTATAAAAGGATAATGGTATTTAAGTCCCATACCATTAAACTTTTATGCTTTTAACTTCCTGTGAAGAAGTCATTTCCTATCTTAAGCTTAACCTTAATCTCTCTCTTGTCCCATGAAAACAATGCATATGGAATGACATTTATTGATTTTGCATACTTAGTGTATGCTAGAAACATATACATCTTCACTCAAAGATGCTTAGCATGCATAAGGTTCATAGTTGAACCCCTCTTTAAAGCATGCATGGAATTCTTATCTTGAACTCCATTTTATTCAATGAGGTGCTCTTTGATTGCATTCTTTTTCATGCCATGAATGATTCTACTAATCCCTAGCCTTAAGCATACTTAACATCAATACCTTTCATAATCTTGTACTTCCTTTTAGTGCACAAATATGTGCTTCTCTATGATGCATCATCATGCTAATGCACATACGTTCTTCACATTCAACAATGCATGGAAATGCTCTATTACTTAAAATGTGTTTGCTTTCTTAGCATAGTAATCTTTCATTAGCTTCTCATATTCTCCTAAAACAAATATAAAATCTAAAGCCTTTACGCATGCTTCAATAATGAGTTAATGCAAAGATAATGAAAGATTTAGCAAACACATATTAAAACCAAAAATAAATAAATAATATTTAGCTTTATATAAAGTTATGTCCATGATTTGTCCCTTGGAAGAAGCCATACACTATCTTCATGTTGACCTCCTTGCTTCATAGTTTTCCATGTTGATGCTTCAGGAAAAGATAGCTCTTCCTGATTGAGCATAGAATTTTCTATCACGAACTACTGTGAAGGTCGTTAATTCGGGTGCTATTATCCCACATTCGTGAAAAGTTGCTTGTCACACGCCTTTATATAAGGCTAAACTCGATGCTTTGTGTTATCAGCAGCTCACGCGCGCTGAGGTTTCTCTCACGATCTGTGGCGCAGGTCATGCTCACTTTCGGCGCTGATGATGTGTTCTGCTCCCACGAGTATTAATAGTGCTCTTCTGACGGGGGGGCTCTACAAGGGACGCGGCTCTTGGGCAGTAAAGTATTCTTTTACACAAGATTCTCAAAACACCAAGCTGACAACACGTAGCACCACAATTCCCGAGGAAGCTAAAATTCGCATGGGGACAAAATAATAGAGAAAGTAAAAATTCGTAGAAGTACTTGTCTCTTGATACCACTATTGTATTAACAACAAGCTACTCTAAGAGAGATCTATCTAAGCAACTAAGTCAAATCAAACCCACAAGGGGTAAGAGATGCACATATCCACCCAACCAACTCCACCCATATATATACCTCAAGGCTGAGGGGGGAAATGTGAGGAGAGCTTGCCAAGTGTCCTCTCCACATGGATTCTAATCCAAGGCCTTCTAACCTTGGAAATCACATGGCCTTCACATGGACTCTTAAAAGGACTTCTCCCAAGCTTGTACGTACAAGTCCTAGGGCTTGAGAGGCCTCCCTAAGGGTTAAATACCATACCCTTAGGAAATATCAATACTAAGGGTCAAAACCCTTCAATTGGGAGTAAATAAATCCAAATAATTCAAGGGTTCAAACCACACTCTTGGAGAAACTTTCCCAAGGGTTTCCCAATAGAATCCAAGGGTTCTCCAAGTGGTTTTGGACCCTCAAAACCCATGTCTTTGGCCACTTTGACCCATAGTTATACAACAGGATAGATGTGGATGAGACACTCAAATCAGACGCCTTGAGGAAATTTGACCCTTGGTTTAAACTGGCATTCAGGACACTTTCAGTTGATGTTACACTTCCACCGTTTCAAAAGGTATCCTATGTTCATTTCTTTCTAAAGTATGTGAAGATGAGCTCCATCTTTTCAGTAGATGCCTTGGCATCGGGTTCCTCTATTCACCTTGATAGAAGTCCAAATTCATTGTTTTCATCTGATCCTTTCCTCACGAGTGATGTCCATGGCTTAAAATATCATTCTATGTTTTTGGTTGAGTCATTTAAGTTACATTCTCAATGCAATGTTGCTCAACTAAATGAACCTCTTGATCTCCCTTTTGATGCACCCATTGACCTCCCTTCTGATTCAAGTGCATGTGGAGCAAATGATATTAGCAAAAAGGAAGAAAGACAAAGCACGCTCAATCTACATTTTAAGAGAAGGCCTCGTGAAGTAAGTCAAAAAGTATTTCAATTTCTTACTTCAGATAGACAAATTGCATTGGATATTGTGAAGCATTGTTGTGGTTTGAAATGTTTGTATAAGTTAGGAATGAAGAAACTAAAGCACCTAAGAGAGAAATTCCTCCACTTAGATAGTGAAAGGCAAGATATATACCTTGTTTCTCACATGCAAATGATTGAGGATAACATGTCAGTAACGTGTATTGCTTTTGAATATTACTTTAGTCAAGGGATGCGGTGTTGTAGGGTTGCATTTAAAATTGAAATGGGTGTGGGAAATTTTAGAATACATAAGGTTCAACAGGGGCTTATGAATGGAGATCTTATTTTGGATACATATCATATTGGGAGCAAAGGATCTATTGGACTTCATGCAATGAATTGGATGATGAACTATTTTAGCTTGCATTGTGAGGTTATGCCTACAGCTGGAAGGTTACACTTGTCAGATAACTTTATATGTCTCGTCAAGACATATTTCAAGTATATAAAGAAGATATGGAAAGTAGAACTGACAAGTATGTGTTGTCTCATCACTTTACTCGATTATGGAAGGAAGAGTTTAATAATGTGACTATTCCTCGTAAAGTTAGAATGGGTGAGTGTTCAGTTTGTGCCACTTTGAATAACATCGCAAAAGGGGGCTACAACACCACAAGAAAAAGATAATTTTAAAAGCCTTCTTAGGAACCATCGTGAGAGTCAAGCTTTAGAAAGAAAGAAAGCAATTCATCGTCAAAGTAAAGCACTCAAAAATACGGAGCGTTACATGTGTTTTTTGATTGATGGTATGGATAAAAAAAGACGTTTTCCATATTTTTATCACACCCCTAAGGACATTGGAGATGAAGTCCTCATGCAAATGCATTTGGTTGGTGCTTTGGTATACAATGGAACTGTAAAATCTAAGGTTTTCTTCACATGTCCGAATGTGAATAATGATCCAAACCTTATAGTTACTATCATTCATTGGGCTTTGCAATCATGAAAGGGTCTCTTGCCACCAACTTTGTATTTGCAGCTTGATAATACTGCAAGAGAAAATAAAAATTCTACAATTTTTGGATATTTATGCATGCTTCTTGATAGACAAGTGTTTCAAAAGGTTAAGGTAAATTTCCTTTTGGTTGGGCACACTCATGATCACATTGATCAAATGTTCATTACGTTCTCTAAGAGGTTGGCATGTAATAATGCTTTTACTCTTCCAATATTATCTGAGTTGATTTCAGACGCATATACTCCAAAACCAGAAGTTCAACACCTTGCACAGATTTATGACTTTAAGCACTTTTGCTCAGTAGGCCTTGATAAGAGTGCTGAGGTTTTGGCTCCATTGCACAATATTAGTTTCAACCATGTATTCTTGATGAGGAGGGTTGATGACATAACCCTTTTATTTGCAAAGCAGTATTCATGCTCTCCTAGGTGGAAACCTAAAGGTGGATGCAGATTCTTGTTGCAAGTGCCTAATTTGTATGTGTATGGTGTAGAACAAACACCATATGAAGATAAAAACAATATGGAAAGACGTGGAAATGTGGTTGATCAAAGTACAAGGTGGATGCATGTACTTATTGAAAAGAAGAGACATATTGAGCATGCAAAAAAATATGCTAGAGATCAAGATGTATCTTGGTGGGATGACTTTTTCAATCATCAAGAAGAGATTATAGAGAATATGATTGTAGGTCATTTGCCAATCGATGTTCCATTCACATGGGATTTTTGTACACAAAGGTCAGTGAATATGGACCAAGCATGTAATGCAGATGCACTTCAAATTTTATCAATCCACCAGAGAGGAAATAGAATTTTTTCTCTATAAGCACGTTTTGAAGAAGAGAGGAGTATGATGGCTCTTCTTGAGGCAAAGGATGGACACAGCTTGTTGATGGCTAAGGAAATGTCACATGGAGTATCATACATGTGAAGGAATCAGAGGTGAGACCCTCCCCTTATTCATAATGAGTATGATACTCACATGAGTGCCAAGTGGCACCCATGTGAGGAGCTTGATCATTACCCATATTGGGTATGTGAGAGAGAGAGAGGGTAGATATAGAGCGATCATGCAATTGGGCGGACAGACTGAATCTCGATCTCCATGAGCACTGAGTGTCTTGAAAGGCGTGTTAGTGTGGAGCCCAAAATTAGGGGGTTCCTTGGAGTTATTAACAAGATATTTTCCCATATTTAATTGATATTTTTAGAGATTTTTCGACATAATCGTTTTGAACTAGTCCTAACAAAATTTATTTTCATCATGTTGATTTTTTATTTCAAAATCTTCAAGAAGGGTGAATTTTCTTTTAATGGATCAATTAGACAACATGTATGTGGTGGCCTATGGAAAATATTAGAGTTTTGTGGACTCCAAAAGTTGACGACAGATTGCACAAATCTCCAACTACATCAACAAAAGACTTTATATGCTCTAAAGATAAAATCAAGTTTAATTATTGACATGTTTTATATCAACTTCAACTTTCAAGATGTATTTCAAGATGGAATTTTTTATTTTCTTTATTTATGGTTGCACTAGATCAAACTATTACAAGTATAATGATGTGGGAGATAATGAAAAAGTAGCATAAATCAATATGTAATTCATTTTTAATGCTTATTAATTGTAGATGAATGTGCTTTTCCTATTGCATAACAATGGCTAGGACTTCAGTATTTATCTATTAATGTATTTATGTATTACATAAATTGTTCTCCATGTTGAAAGCTCAACAATGATGTACTCAATCAAATATGAAATTTGGACTATTGGGAGTTCCTACTACAAGAATTTAATCACGAAGTGATACATAAAGTGGGATTGTCTTACAAAATGTAGAATTATTAATCCGATTTGGTTATGGGGAAGTCGAACTATATGGACGATGAACTCCTAAATGTTATCTTCCTCTAAATTATATCTAGCATAAAGAAAACTTGTATAATATTCATGGACATAGTATAGGAAATTGATTATGTTCTTCACTGCAAGAAGAAAGCTTTAGAAATTATAAATAAGAGTAAACAACAAAAAAACATACTACAATGATTCATATAGTAACATATATAGTCATGTGGAACCCTGTATATCACGCTTTAAAGGGTAAATCACATAGGTATGTATGTTTAACCAAATTAATAATTATTTATACATAAATATACAAGTGTTAAGTTTAATTACTATATCTACATAAATAACTAATTTGGTTAAAAAAAAATCAGACTGGAGTAAGAAAGCAAAAACTTAAAATCAAACTTTGGGTATGAATACATGTCACATGATCATGTAAAGATAATAATCAAGTGACACCTTGTCAGTGAGAAAAACCTTTAAATTATCTTTGTAAAGACTTAATCAAAGCATTGTTATATGTTTTTGACCATGGAGCTTCTAATATGGAATTCACTATGTCGATGACATCATGAATAAAATGATAGCACACCTCAATGTGCTTGGAATCTAGATCATGGACTAAATTCTTAGCCATTGAGCAACATTCTCACTATAATTTTTAAGATATCCCCCCATCAAAATCTATTCTACAAATCTAGAATGATTTCTCTAATCTAAATACATAACTTCTATAATAGAAACTTTTTTTATTCTTGAAAGTGAATTTACAAGAGATAAAACCTCTATGCAACAAGCATACCTAGAGTTCATGTGTCCAATAGTGGATGAATCACCCAAATCCAAGCATAGAAACTTATCTATAGTACCAATAAGATACTAAGTTATTATTGTGATTGATTTCATAATTTCGATTGTTGTATATATGCTACTCAATGGTCCCACTACAAATGCAATGTTGTGGAGGCGATGCCAATCCAAGTGGATTGAGTCCAATCATGGCACACGCAGGGTGTATGATAATTGCTTATGAGTGTTAAAAGGTTGATGTTATATGAATGTGAAAGTGAAGATGAAGGTAAAGAAAAGTGATATATGTATGTAAAAATTGGCTATGGAGAAGAGAGATGTGATGATTTCAATGTAGAAATGGAAATGTATATATGCAAAATCTATACATGCACATGAATGATGATAAGAGTAAAAGAACCATACACATGAATCAATAATAAAATGAAGAATGGTCCAAAAGGAGCCTCTTAGACACTTTCAAGATCAATACATCCACATGGATGATGATGATGATAACCATGTAAAACCATACACATGAAGCAATCATAAAGGATGAATGATGTTTCCTGAGCTTCTTAGAAACTTTCAGGATCAATACATAGACATGGGTGTATGTGGATGGTATCTATGCATGTGGGACATAAATTATGAATACAAACAGATTTTTCTCACAACTCAATAGAGAATCCTCAATGGTTTGATGCAAAGTTTTGGAGCTTTCTCTCACATAGATAGATTTAAGAGGAGACATATCAAAAGGCAAACTTAGGAGACAAGAGACATGGAGACAAGGAAACTTGAATCAAAAAGAGGTTACAATGTAATGCATGCACATGAACGTCATGATATGTCAAGAAAGGAATTTAATGGTCAAAAGAAATCCCCAAGACCCTCCACCATGAGAGTTCACTTGCGTGCCACATTTGAGATGATTTGAACCACTTTAGTGTTGAAGGAGATGGTGGATAGTCTTCAGAGATAAAGTGGTGTCGCTTAAACTTGCTTCACACTAGCCAAGAACAATTGTTGGAGAGTGTAGTGGGCCTCTTTAGCTTGCTAATGATCATAAATAATCACCTATGTTGTTTGGAACACCATCCACTAATCAATGGATCAAAACACATAGATAGGAATTTAATCCAAGTTTGTAGACTTGCTATTTTAGTCTCTACACCTGTTCAATATTTTGAACAGTGCTCTCAGCACGATAGAAATTAGTCTAATTCCTTTTTATGATAACTTAGACAGCTATTAATCATGATTCGTTTCAACAAAAAAGATGAACTACACGCTGAGTATGATGTTTAGCAAATCATAGGAGTGTCCCGACATTTTTGGGGTGCATCATTCAACAGACCAGAGACTAAAGAAGTGATAGTATCTCACGATTCAGAGAAGCAATGATAATGAGATTTCATAGCTATAAGGTAGATAGTATACTGAATCTATGATGCTTTAAATCATGAAAATGATCAATAATACACTGAGAACAAGCTTTGAGAAGATCACCGTACTTATGTAGTCATGGCATAGAACTGAAATAAAGATGTAATGAAAATGTATGTATTAAATCATATACAAATACAATGTCATTGGAAATAATCTCTTGCAAAATGTGACAAAGGTGATTGAGCTATGGAGTGAGCTCTCAAATCACAATGTATCCCCTTCAAAATTATCTCCTCAAGTTGAGATATCACGTGGGTCACTTGATCCTCTTTTTATAGTTGACTTTGGAGCCAATGTGTTAAATTCAAATTCAAAAGTCCACCTAAAAGCAAATCCTAAACTATGGGACATATTCTATCATCAATCAATTACGAGAATGATGTTTACTAACTTCCTCATGGATGTAAATGTAATTGATTTTACAAGGGATTGATCATATAAGGCTCATGTGAGAAATATGCTAATCATCCAAGTATGTGGGCTTGGATTTACTTGCACCAATGGCTCTCCCTCAAGCCTAACATGCTTGGTCTTCATTCTTCCTTGATTTCTTGCAAACCAATCATCAATTTGAACATGTTCATCTTGCTTCCATCCAAAGATTTTCTGAGTACATCTACACATTGTAAGTGAGTTGATACATAGGACAATTGAATGTCCTTGCTAAGAAATTTCCCCCTTACATAATGATAGTGCACTTCAATGTGCTCAATCCTTGCATGATATACAAGGTTAGCAACCAAATAAGTGATCTAGTGTTGTCTCCAAAAATTATTGGAGTGTAAGTGTGTAACCCCAAATCTGTGTATAGTTGCTTGACCCACATAGCCTCTCGAGTTGCATTTGCTAGGCTTCTATATTCTACCATTGTAGATGACAATGCCAAAGTTCATTGCTTCTTTGATAACCATGATCTAAGCTTTGAACTTGCAAAAGACAAGTATCCTGCGGTGCTCCTCCAATCATCCTTGGAGCTAGCCCAATCCGCATCAGAATACATCTTTATGTACAAGTTAGAAGTGAAAGGGTAAAATAGCCCTTCATTCATGGTACCCTTTAGATATTTTAGCACCCTCTTGGCCGCTTCCATGTGAGGCTTTCTTAGTGAATGCCTAAACTAACTTAATGTACTTACTCCATAAGCAATGTCTACTCTTGTTAGGGTTGCATAATTAAGACTCCCAACAAATTTTTGGTAACCTGCAACATCCTCAAGAAGTCCTCCTTCATGAGGACTAAGCTTATGATAAAGTTCCATGGATATACATATAATTTTGGTGTTCGCCATCTTGAATTTTATCAACATATCATGGAGGTACTTTCTTTGAGTAATAAACACACAAGAATATGTATACACAAGTTCTAGGAAAGGAAATTATGTTAACAAACCAAGATCACTAATTTTAAATTATTCCATTAGGTGAGCTTCAACTTGCTTGATGCCATTAACATCATTTCTTGTAATGATAATGTCATCCACATAGACAGATAAAGTAGATTACTTTTGTGTTTGTCTTCTTTATAAATAAAGAAGAATCTACTTTGCTAGCCACAAACTTTGATCTTGTAAATAAGTAACAAGCCTATGGTTCCAAGCTCTAGGAGTTTGCTTTAGGCCATAGAGTGCCTTCCTTAGCTTGTATACAAGACCTGGTTTATCCTTATCTTAATACAATGGTGGTTGAGCCATGTACACTTCTTTTGAGATCCATCCATTTAGGAATGCATTCTTGACATCTAATTGATATAAGTTCCAATTCTTGGAAGTAGCAGTACTTACCAAAACCCTAATTGTTGGCATCTTAGCCACAGGTGAAAAATTTTCTTCATAGTCCACTCCATGCGTTTGAGCAACCCTTTTGCTACTAGCCTTGCCTTGTACCTGTTTATAGATCCATCTGAGTTCTTTTTTATTTTATATATCCATTTGGGTCCTATTACCTTCATGCTTGGCTTCTTGGGAACCAAATCCCAAGTATTGTTTTCCTGAAGTGCTTCAACTTCTTATTGCATGGCTTCTCTCCATTCTTTCTTTTTATTGACCTCTTCAAATGAAGAAGCTTCTTCTGCCATAGAGTCTTTAGTGATATATACAAAATTTCTAGTGACTAATGATGTGTTGTAGCCATACCTTATGGGCTTTTTACTCTCCCTTTGAGATCTCTTGAGTGCTTGATTGGAGGACTTTGGAATGTCTTCTAATTGCTTGAAGTTGGTCTTGCCTCTTAACTTCCAAGCCTTGATGTCAATCTTCTCTTCATCCTCTAAATTTACATCTTCTAGTAATTGTTGATCTTCTTGAGTGAGAGTTGGAAAATCATTTTCCAAATCAGGTAACTTGATCTTCCTGCAACCATCTTCAAACCATGAATTATTTTCATCAAACACTACATCGTACTAACTATGAATCCTTTGTTAGTGGGATTATATAGCCTATAACCCTTATGGTTTTGTTCATAGCCAATAAATATACACTTTTTAGCTTTAGAATCAAGCTTCCCTCTTATCTGTGAGGGAATGTGTGCATAAGCAATGCAACCAAATATTTTGCAATGATCCAATAAAGGTCTCCTACCATTCCATGCTTCATAGGGTTTCATTCCATCCAAGGATTTGGATGGGAGCCTATTAATGAAGTATGTGGCTGTGGAAACAACCTCTGCCCATAGGTAGTTGGGTAGTTTCTTCTCATTCAACATTGATCTTGAAGCCTCTACTATCAACTGGTTCCTTCTCTTTGGCACTCCATTTAGTTCAGGAGTATACCTTGTTGTGACTTCCCTTTTTATACCTCTGTCTTGTAATAAAGAGTAAAATTCATGTGAGAAATACTCACCACCTCCATCAAATCTCATCCTCTTCAAGCTTCTACCTATTTGGTTCTCAACCAATGCCAAATAATTTTTGAAACATGTAAATACTTCATCCTTATGCTTCATGAAGTAAAGAATTATCCATCGACTATAATTATCTATAAATGAAACATAGTACCTTGAACATGAGATTGATGGATCTTTGCTAGGACCCCACACATCAATGTGTACAAGCTCCAAGTAGTCTTCATACATGTAGCCCTTTCTATTAAATTGTTGCCTATAAGCTTTGCCAAATTGGCATGTTCCACACTTGTATATCATGTGTTGCTTGGACACATTTGGAATGCCAAGCACACTTTGATCCATGCATATTTGTTTTAGTGTTCTTTCTCCTATATGACCTAGCCTTTTGTGCCATATCTCTAGTTCAGATAGAGTTTGATCTTTGTAGTTGGAGTGCTATGTTTCTGGTGTCTTCAACCTCAAATGTAAAGAGTCTACCAGATTTCTCACCTTTTGTAATCCTCTTGAAGCCTTGTTGAGTGTCTTCCACATATGCTCCATGTGTTGTGAGTCTGACCTGTAAGCCTTTCACAACAATCTGTCCAACACTAATTAGGTTTTTGGTTTTAGCTAGCACATACAAAACCATACTTAAGAGGCTCATGTTACCATGAGAAGCCTTGACATTTCCAATTTTCTCGAAAAAGTCTCTATTGTCATCACGTGTCTCCACTTCATGCTTCCCTTTGGGTTGTTCAAGATAAGATAACAATGCTATGTTTCCAGCCACATGATTGGAACAACCTGAATCAATATAGGAAAGAAGCTCATCATCTTTACCTTGCTTGGCTTTCATGTTCATGATGAGTAGAGAATCCTCTTGTTCTTCTATGTGGTTGTTATAATCTCTTCTTCCTCTAAACCCGCCTTGATAATTGTTCTTGTTTTAGCCTTGGTTGTAGTTGTGATTGTAGTTGCTTCCTCCATTGTTGAATCTACCTTTCGATTGAGATAGCCTCCTCTATGGAAGCATCTTCCCCTTTGATTCCTTGTGTTCTTGAAGCATTCTTCTATGGTATGGTTTGTAAGGCCACAAATGTTGTAAGGTAGAGTGTTGTAGGTTCTCCGTCTACCTTTCTTCACTCCTGTTCCCCTTCGTCTAGTACCTCTTCCTCTACCTCTATAGTTAACTTGAGAGGTACTCACCTCTTCTTCATTTTTTTTATTATATCCTTATCCTTACTTTTATTCTTATCTATATAAAGGGCATAAGATTGGTTACCTCTAGAGTTCTCATCGATATAGATTCTCTCATCAATCAATCACAAGATTTGATGCTTACTAACTTCCTCATGGATGTAGGACTCTTTTCCAAAGGTAAATGTGATTGATTTTACAAGGGATTGATCATATAAGGCTCCTATGAGAAATATGCTAATCATCCAAGTATGTGGGCTTTGATTTACTTGCACCAACATTTAGTGACCCTATACCTGACTAGGAACACAATGCCTATCTAAGGAAGTCTAAGACTGATAAACCCAACACTAACTCACTCATATGCTCCACTAAGGGTGAGCAAAGAGAGAGAAATTTTTGAGTTTATAATTATCCTAGTATAAAATTCTAACTAGATTTGAATCATGGACCTATGCTCTTACTAGCCCACTTTGGATTCCCATATGCTCAACTTAGGGTGACTGTCATAAGGAAATCATGTGCTAGCGAGGCACTATGGATGCCTAATAATGATCCTCCATGATTTTAGAAGGTGGTTTTTATAGTTTTCTGAACAACCCCTAGCATATTTATGAACTTATCGATTGTTTCAAGAAAAGTTCTTGGTCCAATTGAGATCCATTTCTTGGAAATTCTTGTATTCCCAAAAGAGAAATTTACCTTGAATATGATAAGAAAATGGTATTACTCATGAAATGGAATTCCATACTATTTCATTTAAGTTCTTGTCTTTAGAAACTATCTCATTTCCTAAAGGTCACTTATCTAGGTTTCATCTTGAAATCCTAAATCTCCTAAATAAAATCACAAGGTAACTCTCTAACTAAATTGAGAGGAAGAGATAGTTGAAAGTTCCCATGTTTCTTGGAAATTGCATCATTACTATAGATGCAATCATTGAACTTAACATCCAACTATTGAACTTTCAGATTTCAATTGATGCTAAATGTCAATCACTTTTCTTTGATTTCCATCACTTCTTTGGATGGAATCAAGTGAGCACATTCACTTCAAAGTGCTCATGGAACTTTAAAATCGTTCTTAAGTTATCATCCTACTTGGATGCATCAAAATTTATACAAGAAAGTGTAAAATTTCACGCAAATTTGGAAGTAGTGATGTATTCTTGGCCGTCAAGCTTGGTTTTTTACTTGTGCCTACTTTTATTAGGCAAGACATCTAATATACTTAATGTAACTCTTGATTAACTTTGCAACTAACTAGTTTTTTTGTCTTCCCAATGTCAAACTTGAGCGTCAGAAACTAAGCTACCTTTCGCAAACAATAGCATGTAAATGCATATACTTGCATGCATGTGTTGGCATGTTTTTAATGCCGTAAACTAAGGCAAGAACTTTTGAAGCTAGTAATGCATGCACTTCATGCATCATTGCACAAACATACTAATATTTCCTCCTATAAAAGATATGAACATGCTACTCCATCAAGAAACTTTTCTAACAATAAGAAAGCTTATTTTGTGCATTGAAAGTGCTCTTTAGGAAGGAGAAATTCACAAACAATCATCCATTTCCATGCATGAGCTTTTGGATGCATGCTAGGTTTCTTAGTACTTGATGTGTTTTCCAATACATCTATGCTTACCCGTTTAGCTTTCATTATTGTTCATAAAATTTGTATAAACATTATCAAAACTGGAGACTTATACCATGCTTCAATGATAATTAAATGTAATGTACATCAAAGCAAATGGATAGACATTATCAAAATTTTCATAAACATTATCAATACTTGAACTGCACATACGTATTCACATGGGTGTTTTTCCTTTGTGGGCTGGACATCTTAAAACACCTTGAAAGAAGCAAGAAATATGCATGAACGTCTTCTTTATATGCACAAGAATCGAAGAGTGCATTGAGTAGAAGCACTGATGAAGATAAAGAGAAAAAAGAAATCAAAATCTCTCCATGTAATCTCCACCATGGGCTCTGATACAAATGCAACAAACTACCTATTGGGGCCACCATGTGCTAGAGAGATGACTGTCCTCCCAACCTTATGCCTCTTTATATAGCTCTCTCCAAGGGATTACCTAAACTCACCATCCAATTGTCAACCATGTAACTATATGTGCATCAAGTCTCCTAGTTAATTGGAGTTAATTCAAGTGGATGCTTTTAGCAGGCTCTAGAGCTCTTGGAGGCCAATTCAGGAAAGGTGGGAGTTATTCATGATTTTGAGACGATTCTTTGTTTCCAAAAGCTATTCTTTTTGAGTCATTTCACACACAAGAGCATGTTATTATCTCTTGATTGAATTATTAAATTGACACTTTAACATTAATCCTAATTTTATTATAAGTGGAGGATTAAGTCTAGGCTCAAAACTAAGAATTTATCATAGTAAGTATTATCAATGGGACCAAAATATTTTCCCAAATTCCTCAATCTGTCGCGTTAAACATTCTCAAATGATTCTCATAGGACTTGAGCCCAAGACCTCTTCCTTCACATCAATATGACTTAACCACTAGGCCAAGCACATTTGCTTCTGATCCTAGAACAAGTGAACCTATCGAATCCTCATGTCATAAACTTACTTTATAGTAGTGATGTATTTCCTTCCATAATTGAGAAGGTTGATAGGAACAACTATGATGCTTGTCAAATAAGGGTGGAAGCTTATTTTCAAGGAAGAAATCTCTATAGAGTAGTAAAGGATGATGAAGTCATGCCTACACCAAGATCCAAAGGAGTACCTACACAAAAAGAGACTAAGAAGATAATATTATGGTGTGTAAGAGATGGTCAAGCAAGGTCTTACGTCCTAAGCTCTATCTCTCATTTCTCGCTTCCACATATTACAAGCTACAAAAAATCACAATAAACTTGGGATGCACTCGAGACATTCTTCTTTGCTAGCACCAAAGATAGGAAGAATCACTTGTGGAGTGAACTCAACGAAATGAAGAAGTAAACTAAGCACAAAATCACACACTTTGTTACAAATGTCAAGGAGGTTGTAGATCAATTAAGATCAATTGGAGAGGTGATTGAGGACGAAGCATTTATGAGGCAGTTCCTATATGGCATTAGGAATGATAGGCAGTGGAAATCATCCACAACTACATATGACCTTATCATGGATGTGCAAACACCTTACTTCAATAAATTTCTTGGACACCTCTTCAACCAAAATGGCAAAAAGATAAAGGAAGGTAACTCTTTTGGAGGTAACTCTAGAATTTCTCTTTATACAAATAAGATGGACAAGAAGATCAAAGGGAGGAAGAAGGAAGATGATGAAGATTTTTCCCATGCCAATTATGTAGGAAAAAGCTAATAGAAGGGTAAGAACAAAGGAGAAAAGCAAAACAATCTATTAGACTTGGAGGAACCTAAGCATGGGCATGATGTACAAACAAGAGACAATACCAAGCAAAATGTGAAAATGATTGGCAATGTCAAAGCATCCAATGGAAGAACAAACATTTTGAGTAAGGTCCTCTATGTACCCACTACTACCAAAACCTTATAAGTGTAGGTTGGATTGTAGAAGAAGGCTTGTAGTTTGGGTTCACCCAACATGGAGCATATGTGGAGAATCCATGTCAAGGCTTCAAGAAGATAGGAAAAGTTGGGAAACATGGTAGTCTCTTCACTTTTGAAGTGGAGAAACCAGAAATGTAGCTCTATACAACTTTGGGTCACAAAACCTATTTGAGCTAGAAGTGTTGCATAAGAGGCTTGCACATGTGAATGAAAGAAAATTAAAGGACATATGCAAGGATCAAAGTGTTCTAGGGCTGCCAAACATCTAAAAGCAACATATAATCAATAGATGTGATGCTTATCAGATTGGGAAGTCACAAAGATAACCTTACGAGAACAAATGGTACATCCACAACAATCTCTTGGACTTACTACAAGTAGATGTGTGGGGAATAGGTCAAGAACCATCATTCATAGGCTCAAGGTATTATGTATTTTTTGTGTTGATGATCATATTAAATGGACAGTCTTATACTTTATCAAGAATAAAAGTAAAGAGTTTGATTAATTCAAAAGATATTTAGCACATGTAGAGGTCTACACTGGCAGATCATTGAAAAAGATTAGATCTGATGTGGCAGAAGAATAATTCTCCAAAAATTTTAATGAAAATTTTCAAGATAAAGGTATCAAGATAGGTGACTACTAGGTAATCCCCTCAACAAAGTGGTGTTTCTTAAAGGGGGAACAAAACTCTAGTTGGGATAGCTAGGACTATTCTTGAAGAAAAGAAGCTACCACACTACCTATAGGCAAAAGCAATATCTACTGTATTATATCTTGTTAATAGACTAACATTGAAATCACTTGAAGGTATGGCTCCCTATGAAGCTTGGAATGGCAAAAAGCCAAGCCTAGGCCATTGCAAAGTCTTTGCATTTTTGCATATGGTGCATATACCTACACAAATCAGAGGCAAATTGGATAAGAGAGAAACCAAGGCTTTGTTCATTAGATATGACTCAACACAAATGGGTTAAAGTTTTTACAATGCAACCACAAAGCAATTCACTACAAGGATGGATACTGTATTTGAAGAACACATTTCATGGTCTGAAGAAGACAAGTAGAAGGTAAAGGTACCCTATGATCTTGATAAAATTTTTCTTCCATTAGAAAATAAGCATGATGTGAATCATAAGAATAACAAGATGAGAAAGAGGGAGATTACAAAATCTAGAAATCTAGAGGGAATGCCAAGATACATTAGTGTGGAGAATGCTCCAAACATACTCCTAGAAGATCAACAAGGGAGATAAGACAACCTGAAAAGTATGGTTATGATTGAACATTTGTAACTAAACATATCATCTATTTTGCCAAAGATTCAACTTTAGAAGAAGCCAAAGGTAACCCTAGTTGGGAAAAGCCATGATAGAGGAAATAAAATATTTAAAAGACATGGCCACTTGGGAGTTGGTTCCTATCCAAACAAATACAAAGGTAATATGTTGTAGATGGATGTTCCAATTGAAAAGGAAATCAGATGGCTCTATTTGCAGGTATAAATCTAGATTTCTTGCTAAAGGATTTGCTCAAACATAGGGCATAGTGTCACTCTAGCACAATGGTGAGTACCAACGTGAGAAGATTCACCTCATAATTGTCAATCCGTGGAGACGTGAGGACTAGTATGAAGACTATGAGCAAGTGAAGGCACAAGTGTGTGAGTGAGAAGCACACAAGCATGCACACACATACACACACACGCGCACACAAGGCAAGAACAAGGAGAGGAACAATGGAGTTCTTTGCATTAGTCAAAAAGTCTCTTACATAAGCTCAATTCACAAACAATCTAACCCCAAAAATGAGCTCTCTAGCTCTTTTTATAGTTTTCTCACTAGCTTTGGCCTTGTCCAGACCTAGTGTCCGGCCTAGTTAAAAATTAGGTTCTAGAGCCTATTTGAGGGCTCAAACGGAGTCTAAAAATTATGAAAATTGGTATGTAGCTAATTCTAATACTCCTCAAGCTCGAGGACTCCTTGGCTTGAACAAAATGGAGTCTATTCTACCAAAAACGGAATTTACAATGTTTGTGTAGTGATTAAAATCACTTGAGTTGTGAATGGTCCATGGAAAAAATGATTAGGCCTTGTTGCCGTATTGTGCATGACTGCTCTATTGTACCTGTATGCTCTTCATATGACCTGTATGCCAACATTCTCCCCCCTTCCTAGCGTCTGTCGCCCCTGACAGACCTCTGTTCTATCGGGTGGTCGATATAGTATTGGATGACATTGGTGGCAAGTTCGTGTTCTCCTATCCTTAAGCCTCTTGCTAGATCAGCTTCCAATGCATCCCAATTTATTGCACCGGGGACCTCTGGTTGCGGTGTGGTGTAGTACTCAGAGTACATGGCTTGTTCACAAGCAAAGAGTTGGAGCAGGTGTGTTGGCTTAGGTGCAAACACTTCTGAGTGGTACTCCCAAAATCCGGATCGGAACATTTCTTCGAATGTCTGTTTATAGCATGCAGGGAGGTATTTGATGCGTGCATGCCAGGCATATGCTACCCTAATGTTGGGGGTGGTGCTCATGTCGTACACTAAATCGTAGTTTCCATTAGTAAACCCCGATAGCCGTATCTGTGGGGCTGCCGCATTTCGAAAGGTTTTGAGGACTACCTGCATCATATCCAAAATCTTAAGCATCATTTGGGCCGCCACATCTGGCATGGGCTTCAATCGCGGCATCCAATATCGAATTGTTCCCATCATGTATGCTACTGACGGTGGTCCCTGTGGTGGCGCAATGTATGGATAATTGAGCCATTCCTTGCATTGTGTGTTACTCTGGACCTTTATGTTGAATGCTTTCCATGAGCGGCGTCGTGGAATAGGGCCATAGCATGGATTATAGAGGAGATGTAATGGCGCATTGTTCCAGGTGTGGAGCATTTCAGGATAGGTTTCAAGAAGTTTCTGCCGCCATGTTGGTTGGCGGATCTTGCCTTTTTGCATTTCTGGAGGAAGGTCTTCGGGTTGAAATTGGGTTCTGAAGGAAGGTATCTTCCCTGTGACTCTCTGTATTTCTGCATTATAATCTGCCAAAATGATATAGTAAGGCCTGTATTGGAGTTCGGATGAGAGGATAAGGCGTCTCGATGACAGGTTTTTGAAGTAATTGGATTGTAATACAGTCTCTTCTATGACTCTCATAGCCTGATTTTGCACGACAGTTCACTCTTCATGTGAACTCCCAATTTCCTCCACTTGTCGTAGCCATGGGGGTCGTGGTGCTTCAAATGTCTCCTGACCTTCTTCCGTTTGTTGACCTCCTGGGAAGGGTTGTGGGTCGTATTCTTCTTCAAATGTTTGTTCCATAGGAATTTGTACTATTTCTTCATCGGTGGGAGCCTCTGGAGGGGAAGGTGGTCTTTCATATTGTAGTAGGCATGCTTGCAACTCTGTGACCTGTGTCTGGAGATCTTGTAGGGCCTCTAAGTCTGTGAGAAGTGAAGCCGCTAATAAGGTGGTTTGAGGGGCAGTCGTTGTGTCTTTTTGTTGTTTCTGCTTCAGTTGAATCAGTTCCTCGGATAGCTGGTCATGTGCTTCAAGCAGCATGGCATAGTCTTCCAATATGATCTTGATATTGTCGGGGTCACTGCTTGAAACTTTGATGGGCTGATGGGTGCCCCTGGTGTGCTTTCGATGGCTGCTTCTAAGTTCTCTTGGTTCTGTTGCTGTAGGCGTCGATTCTCCTCGTGAGCAGCTGCAAGGTGTCTTCTAAGAAGTGCCATATTTCATTGAAGTCTTGAATTGCGTTCTAGTTGTGTTTTTAGATGCCCTTCTACCACTTGTATTACTTCTTGGTCTGTATTCTGTAACTGTACTTCCAATACACTTGAGCCTCTTGTACAGTTTGGAATTGTGTATGGAGGCGAGCATTCTCCTCTTCTACTGTAGCAAGACGATTTTGTAGCACCTCCGAGTGCTCTTGCAGTCGTGCGTTATGTTGTTGGAGCTGATTGTACTCTGTCCTTAACTGTGATATACATGTGATCATAGTGTCCAATGCATTGCCTATGGATGAGGGTGTTGTGTGTACAATGGAAGATGCATGGGAAGGGAATTGGGGAAGCGGAAGAGTGAATGATGTGTCTATTGAAGATGTGTGTGTGGGTGAAATTGGTGGAGGGGGAATGGGAGGAGGTGGAAGCATGGGGGTAGGGGGAGGTGCTGTGGGTGGTGAAATGTCCATGCTTTCAGGAGTGGAAGCAAGAGTGGTGTCTACCATATACATTGGAATGGTAGGTGGTGTGTGTGTGAAAGTGGTGAATAGATGAGAAGTGGGGTTGGGAGCTGAAAATAAAGGGAATGGTTGAGACCTGGGTTCAAAAGTTCTAGCAAGAAAGGCATGGAGGGATTGGAGAAGTGGGGGGATGGGGGTTGGGGGTTGAGGTCGTAGAGGCGGGGAGGTCATGAAGGGTGGTGTGGTGGTAGGGAAACCCAAGAATATAGATCTAGAGTCAGGATGACCTATGGCTGAGGGTATGGGGGATGGTTGTCCTAGGGCAGGCTCTATGAGTGATTCGGTGGGTTGTGTAGTGATGGTGGTAGCTTCGTAGATTGGTTTTTCATGGGTGGAGAATAGGGTTGAACTAGAGGTGGGAGTACGGAAGATGAAGGTTTGTTCAGTGGGTTGGGTGGTCGAGGTGATCTCCACGGCTTCTGTTCTAGGGGGCGATGGTGGGGGTGTGGGTGGTAGTGGTTCAGCTGACTCTTCATGGATGATTGTATGCTCTTGGCTAGCGGTTACTGCTGCTTGGGAGGTTGTCTCAATGGGTTCGGATGTAATAATTGGCCCTTCTGCCATTGTAATGGGGATCTGGATGTTTTTACCTGACCGTGGGCGTGTTTGGAATCTTCGTGGATCATATTGAACTGGAGACCTCCTAATGGCGGTCCGAACTGCTTCTACTACCCCATATGTTTCTGCCATTAATAAGAGACCTTCACTGTATTCTGAGTCAACTCTTGCTTCTTCCAAAAGTTGAGCCATGAGCACCCGACTGCTCTGTTCGATGAGCAGTTGTTGCGATCGCACTCGTTCCATGATTTGATACAGCCTTCGGAGTTTTGTTGTATAAGCGGGGGCTTCAGTGGTTTCCTCTTCGTCTGCTCCTTCTTCTTCTAGGTGTCCTTGTTGTTGACCTTGCTGATCGTCCCCCCAATGTACATGGCATCCTTCTGTGGATTTTCTCCTTCTTTGTGAAGAGGTGCCCTGTTCTTCTATATCTGAATAAAACTCTACATCAGAGAGTTGTGTAATTTGTAAGAATGCTTCGAAGTCAAGGGGACCCATCCCTTCAGCATCTCCAGTCGTAGCAAATTCAAATTCGGATGGAACACGAGGAGCCGAAGGGGCAGCTTGTGTTGTAGTTTCAGATCCAGACCTGGGTATTCTAATGGTAAAGGGAGGTACAGTGGCCTCCCCTCGTGGCGAGACTTCTGGAGCAGTCAGAACTTCACGTGTCTGGACACAAGGGATCGAACCCCTCATGCGCTTGGATTGATGTGTGGACGTCTTGAGCCTCTTAAACATTTGTATTGTGCCCAAGTTAAAGCACGTTCAATGGGTACGTCGTATGCTAAGCACCGGTAGATAATGCGTGTGATTGCACAGCAACCGTTCACCACTAATTTCCTAGGAGACCTTTTATTTGCTTCATACAACTGCTCTATAATCCATACAGGAAGCTTAATTGGTAACGCACTTGTCTCCGCTAAGTAAAGAGCGAACCAAATTCTTTTGTGCGGTTGTGTGAAGCGGTCTTGACCAGGGAAAGCAAAATGTTGCATGCACATATGGAGAGGGATGGACACGTTTGGTGTGAGTGCTGCCATATCTTTAAGCTTCAGTAGTTTCCTATCCTTCATGTTAGTAGGAATGAGAGCATCCTTCTCAGAAGGTACATGTGTACCATGCATATTCAAAGCAGCGCTCACCAATTCCAGTGTAAGTTCAAACCTTTTCAACTCGTTGTTGCCCAGCAAGGAAGGAAGTACGAATGTACCTGGTTTGTCCTTTTCTTCGTTAGCTTGTAATGCGGAGACCAAATAATAGCATCGTAGGAGATCTGGTTTAGGTAGTGGTGCTTCAAAGTATTCGGCTAGCCCTGCACGTTGCCATATGGTCTGGAGATCTTTTGTGTTCTATAGAGTCTCAAACTCCTTGGAGAAAAATTGGAATCGGACCCATGATCTGTCATACTCGCACTTAGACTCCCATATATACTTGGCCTCTCCTAATGGACCTGGCATGCCATTGAACCAATGAGAATTGGCATGGACTCTCTCTGTGATCCCTGTGGGTGGATCCGGTACCGGGATCTGCTGAAGGTGTTGCAGCTCCACATGTCGTTCAGTTGGTGGCACATCAACAGGTAGACTATCCACATCAATTCCTGCAGTACTTATTCCTGCCTGTGAGCTCGGACCTGTTGCTTCTGCCATGAGAGTGCTTGTAGTTGCTGATGCTTATCTGCTAGAAGAAGAGAGAGGCACATTAGCATTGCATTGGAAACAGGATGTTATGGTGTTCCCTCCACAATACCAACATGACATTCCGAGTGGTTAGAGGTTAGTGGGTGAAGTGTTCGTGATGTGTGTACATGTGGGTTAGTAGGTTAGGGTTCACTCTAGATGCATACTTTGGTTGTGCAATGTTCTCAGAATGCACCTACATCAAGGATTTACAGAGGTGGGTTAGGGGGTTTGACATGGGGTTTAGGTCTCCAAACTTTGATGCTGGAATCGTTGCTTTTATTGGTGATGATGTGTGAAGGTTTGCGTACTGGAGTGTGTTGGGTTTGGGACCTTTTGGGTACCCATTTCCAAACATTCCGAGGCGTGACCGAGAATGTGGTGGTGTGGAGTGTAGATGTTTGCCTTTGGATGGGAGCCAATAGGACTCGTGAGTGTTGGTTTGATCTAGTGATTGGAGGTGAAGTTATTTGAGCAAGTAAGCAGGTCTTGGGCACCCATATTTGTCTAGCCTTTGGGATAGCCTTCATTGACTGCTTTGGAACCCAAATAGAAATGGCTTGTCTAGATTGATGCCTAGGGTACTCCTTCGTTGTAGTCCTCGACAATGTAGCTTGCTTGGTGCTTCTTTGGAATCCTGTCTCCAAAGTCGAGGGTTGTTTACCTTTGCGTACCCAGATCTGCTTCATGCCATGGGGTATTCTGTATTGTACCGGTTGGTGTTCATTCTTCTTGGTCCTCGGGCTCCTCTGTATCGTGTATTTTTCGGCTTGCTTTCCTCGAATTCTCTTTGGAAAAGAAGGAAACTCCTCGTTGACTTTTGTACCTTCGTCATGAGTGGCAATATTTTGCACCATAGAACTTTGGTCAAGAGTAGCATGGTTCATTTCAGGTGGACTCCTGGAAGGACCAGGATTTGGTGCCTCTTCTAGTGGCCTATGTGCTTGATTTTCTAATTCAATCGTTATGTGGTTTTGGCCTACCCATGCTTGAAGAAGTCCACTTCTTAGGTTGAGGCTGACTGCCTGATCATAGATCCAGTTTGCCTCGAGTAGTGTTGCTCTAATGCACCCACATGTGCTAATTGCAACCACTTTGCATACTCATCCTCTTCCACACAATAGGCTAATATCCCTTTATCGGTATGTTTGTACATGCTTCCTGCCATTATATGGTACTTTTGAGCTTTTACTATCTCCTTATCCTGTGTGTTCATTACTGGGTGGTTAGGCCCGTATGTCAATACTGGCACTAATGGCTTAGCCCACTGAGGTATTACTTCCAAATTAAACAAGTAAGCATCAGGAAGATCATCCGATACTCCTTGTGGGGCTTCTCCAGATGTGAGCCTGGAGAGATGATCTGCTCTCAAATGAGTCTTGCCTTTTCTCACCACTACCTCAAAGTCATATTCCATTAGTAAGAGGAACCATCTCACCAATCTACCTGTGTTGCATGGCTTGTTCACCAAGTAAAGTAGAGCTTGATGATCAGTAAAAAATTTAAACTTATTTGCAAGCAAATAATGTCTAAACTTTTTAACTGCATACACCATGCCCAATCCCTCTCGTTCGGTAGTGGTATAGTTTCGCTCAGCTACGTTCAACTATCTACTCGCATAGGCAATTGGAAGATCCATATTACCTTCACCAGTAGGTTGTGCAAGCACACATCCAATAGCATAATTGGATGCATCCACATGCACATGGAAGGGCTTATTCCAATCTGGTGTAGTCAAGATTGGTGTTGAGCATAATCGCCGTTTGAGCTCATTGAAAGAGTTCTCACATTCCTCAGTCCACTCAAAGTTTGTCAGAAGTCCGTACAGAGGCTTTGCAATGATGGCATACATGTGAATGAAACGTTGGTAATAACCACAATGCCCCATGAAAGCTTGCACTTCCTTGACATTCTTTGGCCTAGGTAGTTCTGCAATAGCCCTCACCTTCTCTTCGTCAGTGGAGATGCCGTTCTTTGACACTTTGTGTCCTAAAATCTTGCCTTGCTTGACCATGAAAACGCACTTTTCTGGGTTCAGGCAGACTTGATATTCTCTACATTTGTCAAATATTTGCCTTAGTTCAGGTATATGTGTTTGTCTAATGTTGGAATGAGCACAGAGATCATCAACATAGACTTCCAAATTCTTTCTCAAGAACTCTTTAAACACATGGCACATCAATCTCTGGAAGGTTGCGGGAGCATTGGTAAGCCCGAATGGCATTACCCTAAAAGAGAATATGCCCCACTCTGTGGCAAAAGCCGTCTTATGCTGATCCTCTGGAGCAATGGCTACTTGATTGTAGCCCGAAAACCCATCTAGAAAGTTGTACACTTCCTTGCCTGCTACCCTTTCTAGTAGATGCTCAGTGATAGGAAGCGGATAACTATCTCTAATAGTAGCTGCGTTAACCTTCTTCAAGTTAATGCATACGTGTAATTTACCATTCTTTTTGGGCACCACTACAATGGGGGACACCCATTCAGTGTGCTCGATCTCATACATAAATCCAGCTTCAACCAAGCGGTCTATCTCTTCTTTGATCTTGGCAGCATAGTTGTCATTGTATGTGTATGGCTTTTGTTTAGAAGGTCTGGCCTCTGTGGTCATGGGAATCGTATGGGCGCATATGTCAGGGTCTACACCTTTCAAATCTTTGTAGCTCCAAGCGAATACATCTCTGTACTCTCTTAGCAAAGCTATCAGCTCATGTTCCTCTTCCTAAGTGAGGTCATGTCCTATGTAAGTGCACCTCTCTTCTCCTTCTTCTATGGCTACCACTACCTTCTTGGTGGTTTCTTTGTTATCATAGGCCTCTCCTGCTTGTGCATCGCGTTTTGGCATTCTTACCATGACTCTCCTATCTTCTATTGCATACTTCTTGAAATTTGCACGGACCTCAAACAGGGATTCTTCCTCCTCTAGTGCGGCTTCTCTCTTCTTTCTTTTCTTTCCTTCACTCTTAGTGGTCACTCGTGTGGTTAATCTCACAGTGAGCTCTTCATGTCTCTGAGGGTAAACTTCTACTTCATAGAAATATTCTTCGTCTGATGCAAAAGGTGGGTCCATGATGATTGACTCAAGATTGGAGTCACTTGCATCTTCAAATGCATCAGGGCTAGGTTCGCATTCTTCTAAAACTGCATCTCCCATGATTGGCTCTATGGAGAAGACAGAAATGTCATAGCCATCCTCATCACAGTGGGGTGTCCATTGCTCTTCATTGATGGCTACATCCATAGTTGCTAGAATTTCTGCCCAGCCGTGAGGTTCAAATTCTTCGTCCGGAAATACTACAGGTGCATAGGCTGGGTCTTGAACTGATCTATGTGTTTCCTTCGCACCTACCTCTCTGGCTTTTTCCCTCTTCTCTTCTTCTACTGCTACTTTGCACATCCATAAGTGGGTATCTTCATGCATCCAT
The DNA here is from genome assembly GCA_020310875.1 of Ceratopteris richardii. Classification (NCBI taxonomy): domain Eukaryota; kingdom Viridiplantae; phylum Streptophyta; class Polypodiopsida; order Polypodiales; family Pteridaceae; genus Ceratopteris; species Ceratopteris richardii. Next base: position 58,196,164 of record CM035438.1, read on the forward strand.
GAGGATCCTGATCCTATGGAATGCACCGAGTCCGTATCATCTTTCGCTCTATGGATGGGGTTCCATTGGATAGGAGGGACATCTCTATGAGAGTAGTCCTTGAGATTCACTTTGGTCGTAACACCTAAGTGTTGCAGGTACAAGGAATTGGTTCCCCAATCCTGTACCACTTGCAATTGTCGCATAAATGGTCTTCCCAAAATCTTCTCATAGGCATGATTTTTGCTAAAGTCATAGATAGCAAATGTGTGCTCAAACTCAACACCACATGTAGTGAGAGTTATTCCTTCTAGCAATCCTAAGGGCCTCTCAATATGGCCATCGGCCATCTGCAATTTCATTCTCGTTGGCCTAAGCACTGGCTTGCACCAACGCTTCCATAGCTGAAGTGGTAGATATTGCAACTCCTGCACCTGAGTCTAAAATTGCCTTGGTTGTGTATCCCTGATGGGTAACTGGGAGATAGGTATTTCCTTCTTCTCCTTCACTCATATCTCCTATCTTATCCAATGGTATTTATGGCACGGTTCTATGAGATCCTACCTGGGAACGCGATTTCTCTATGTCTGGCACTTTTTTGGCTATGTGTTTCCACACTTCCGGCTTGGCTTGGAGTAGCTCTTCTAAAGTGAGATTGCATTGCACTTCCGTATTCTTTACTACATATGTGTTCCTAGGTATGATTGAGTCTTTGTTTCTTATCATAACCGTAGGTGCTCTCATACAAGTGGACTTTGCTTCCCATGGGCCTGTGAAATGGGGCAGCTCCTGTAAAGGATTAGTCTCGAAGTCCAATCTCTCTTGAGATTGGACGCTCTCCTGCTCTCCATAAATGGACGGAAGGTCTTGTGGGAATTGATCGTGTGTGTCATCCACAAGTTCAATGGGAGGAGGAACTTCACTCTCTTTAGCCCATTTCTCTTCTTGAATCTCTCGCAAGAATTTGGGTGTGTATCAATTCATAGAAGAAGAGGTGTCTGGTTCAGTGGAGTTAGGCACATAAGCTTCCTTGGGAGGAATGCTTATTCTATCACTTGCCTTCTCCTTAGCCTGGGAGTTGGCTCCTTTTCCAGACTTTGCAATTAACATCTCCAATCTGTCTAACAGACCATCAAAATGCAATGGTGTTCTAGTGGGGCTGGAGCAAGTGAAAAGGCGGCTGGTCTCAAACATGGCTTGAGCCAATTCCACCATCTTGGCACACAACTTAGTTCGTTCAAGCTCTAGGTCAGCTCTAGGGTAACATTTGTCATGATCTGTTACATCGGGCCCTTCTTGGATTCTGGCCTGATATGCTTTAAGCATCATGTCTAGATCTTCAGGAGTAGGATCGGCTAAGACTGATCCTACTCGAGGTGGTGGTTGGGTTACGTGTGGTGGATTGGTGGGTGGAGGAATGGAGGGTGAAGGGGATGGTAGTGGCGGGGATGTGTGAGAGTGCGTTTGAGATGTGATTTCTATGATTTTGGCTTTGGTTTCTCATAGGCTTTCCTCAAGTTCGCTCATCTTTCTTGCCCATTGCCTTTTCATACGTTCACGGCTATCTCTCCAAGCTCTTGTCCTCTTCTTATTCTGGCTCTCAGTCTTGCTAACCTTCGCATTCTTTTCCTGGCCTAAGTCTTGGTTTTGCTTAAGTGCCTGGGCTCTCGTGATGACTTGTACTGGGGCTGTGGAAGTCACACTTCCTGTGGAGTCTACCACTAAGCCAATAACATTGATAGGAGCAATTTTTGGTATATTGGCGGGGTTCTTGGGACACTCTCCTAACAAATGCTCCTTTCCACAATTGGGACAAAAGCCTTGAATTGTCACAGATTGGGTTTGTGTCGCTGCAGGTAGAGGGCAATCACGAATGAGATGATCTCCTTGACAACGATAGCATGGCCCTCTAGGAAATGGAGGTCTCATCGGCCTAGGTTGGGATCTCGAGTTGGGGTTGGCATACATGACGTTTGCGTATTTTGGCTCCCCACTAGATTCATTCGGTTCTTCATAATAATATGACTCACTATGCTCCAGTGATTGCATGTAGTAGGCCTGGGGGCTCTCAACATGGGTGGAGTCAAAACTATGGTCACTTGGATCACTTTCTGAAAGCGAGGATGTTACTGGCACTAAAGCTCTATTTAGATTTTCTTCTGCCGCTGCATACTTTACTGGAATCACATTGGTGGGGGCAGGGGGTTGCTGCACTAGGACTGGTTGCGGTCTTTGTTGCCCTTGGTAGGTTGGTTGATACGTTTGTTGAGGTCTAGCATACTGTTGTTGTGGGTACTGATTAGAGTACTTTCCTGGTTGTGGATATGGCTGAGGATAATTTTGTCTAACAGCTTGTTTGTTGTATGGGCAGTCTTGTGCAGTGTGATTGGTGTAACGCCTTTCTATGGTGCAGTATTGGCTGTTAGGGTTCACCTGGGGTTGGGCCATGATAGGACACACATTAGCCATATGGTCTCCTCCACAGGTATAGCATCGTTTTCCGGGGGCAAATCTAGGAATCTGCTTGCTAGAGACACCTAATTTCAGAGCTACCTTTTCTGCTAGATCCTCAATTGATGTGGATTGTGAGGAAATGACGCTACTAGAACTATCTGAATCTTTATAGATTTTTGAGAGCTCTAATTCCTCCCCTAGATTATCCTCAATGTCTATGCACATGCGTACACATTCTTCTATGGATCTAGGGTCCTTCAAGTACACATATGATCTCAGTTTGGTGCTTAACAATCCATCTAAAAATAAGGCCACTTGCTTGGCTGGAGTGGGTAACTCTGGGGCTGGGCATCTCTCTAGATATTGCCTAAATCTTCTGCCTGTGAGCCTCACTGTCTCTTGAGATGTTTGTTTGAAGCTATATATCAGGGAGGATGTGTTATGTCTTATGCCACTTTTAGAGAATTCGATAATGAATGCCTCTAGAAGTTGATCTATGCTCCTAAACTGCCTCTTGTTTAGTGGTTGAAACCATGTCAGGGTGGTGTTCCTAAGGGTTAGACCAAAGGCATTGTACTGCGTGAACAGATCTTCAACTTGTTCAGCTCTCAAGACTTGCCTAAACTCAGCTACATGATCGTAGGGGTCTCCAGTGCCATCGAAGTAGTTTTTCATGGACTTAGCTAGCTGGGTCGGTCTCAAGGTCCTCGTGCGCTCTCTCGGTCTTGGCAAAGGGAAATCATCGGCATTTCTTCGGTTCCCGGGGGCTCTATGTCCCTCAGGTTCCACTCTATTTGTTTCCGTTCTCGTTCTTTCTCTTCCCCAAGAGTTGGCAAAGCTTACCTCAGGTCTCTCTCTACTCCTTTCTCTTTGAGTCCCATGAGCTTGAGATGTTCCAGCTCCTTGGTGACCATAAGACACATTGGATCGAGGTTGGGGAAAAACAAATTCTCCCTTCCAAGTGTATGCGTGTCTTCCATGCTCAGAGACCACAAAGATTCTCTCAGAAGCATCATCTAAGTAGGTCACCTTGCCTGGGCTATCAGGATCTTTGAATTCATAGATGGTAAGGGCTCCCACTTCATTAGGCTTCTCAGGCTTGTACCTCCAAAAAGCCTCATCTGTCTCTCGATTCACGAGCAACTCTATGCTCTTATTGTCGTGGAGAACCAACCCTGGAGTGATTATTCTCGTTAGAACCGACTTGCCTCGAGGGGTTTTTGGCTCCTTTCCCAAGTTCCCTTGCTCGTTCAGAGATTATGTTGCCAAACTCATCTGTCCTTTCAGGTTGGCTGGTGACCACATACATTGTTCCTTCTTTATCTATGTATGCACCATTTTCGAACTTGACTACAGGGTGTTCTAGTCCAATGGGTTGATCCGGTTTTTTAATTAGGACAACAGATCTTCTCAGTCCATCCTCATAGATGCGTGCACCTAGGCGGTTGGTCTGAATGTATTCCAATTGAGTTTTGTAGGGACCCTCAGGTCTTTCTAGGTATGCCACTCCTGAGCTACCTACATGTCCTTCCATGTTATAAGACATCTCAGAGTCACTACTTCCTGAGTCTAGAGCGTAGGGGTAATCACTCAATTGTTGAGCCCAAGATCTGGCTGTATGGTTGACGCTAGCCTCGGATGATCTAACGCTTTGACGGTCTCTCCCTAGGTGTCTTCCCGATCTCAGGTTCATATGCCCTTTGTACGTTGCTGATCCTTTGGTACCAATCACTTGTTCCTTTTGAGTTCCTTTGTATGTGTTTTCTTGTTTTTAATTAAGCGTCGTCAGGAGCACTTAAGTGTGTCGTATTTGATGTTCCTCGCCCACTTAGTTTAATTTCTTTTCCTTTAAGTTGTCCCTAGACTGCGATTTAGCCTATCCTTGCACTTGAGAAATTAAAGGCTCTTCAAACTTGAGTGTTCCTATCGTACCCCTAGTCAATCAGGAAAACTACTCACACTTAGCCTATGCTAAGAATGGACTGAGGGGGTTAAGAGATGTTCCAACCTCAAGTCGCTCCTCCTGGCGGTGCTTGTCTACCCAGGAAGCACGTTCCCAAGCTTGTTCGCCCTGGCACTTACTTTGCTTTCTCCAAAAAGTTCTCGATGATCCTGTAAGTTTAGCTTCAATTTGATCCTTCAATTGATAGACAATTTATTTCAGACACTTTTTAATGACCCTTGTTCCCCCTTTTGTATTGCTAAAAAATTTTCCGACAAGCCCTAGAGCTCAAAAAATGGATTTCCTATGAAAAAGTTATGACCGTTCAGGGTTTAGGGGGTTAAACAGACAAACAGAACCTTTCAGGAGTCTTAATGCATTTTTCTAAGGCCTTTGTAAGTGTATGAGTATTTGAGTATGCAAATATGCCCAAAATTTAGCCTAAATTTCCAAAAAAATTACCCCTTAATTTTTTGCCGAAAATGTCTGTCTATCGCGATAGACGGTGTCTGTCGCGATAGACACAAGTTGTCGTGGGGGGCTGTCTGTCGCGATAGACGGTGTCTGTCGCGATAGATGGGTCTGTCGCGATAGACGGGGTCTGTCGCGATAGACGGGTCTGTCGCGACAGACAGTGTCTGTCGCGATAGACAGTGTCTATCGCGATAGAGTGGTCTGTCATGATAGACGGTGTCTGTCGTGATAGACGGTGTCTGTCGCGATAGAGTGGTCTGTCGCGATAGACGGTGTCTGTCGCGATAGACGGTGTCTGTCGCGATAGAGTGGTCTGTCGCGATAGACGGTGTCTGTCGCGATAGAGTGGTCTGTCGCGATAGACGGTGTCTGTCGCGATAGATGGTGTCTGTCGCGATAGACGATGTCTATCACGATAGAGTGGTCTGTCGCGATAGACGGTGTCTATCGTCTGTCGTGGTTTTGGTCTGTCGCGATAGACAGGTGTCTCTCGCGATAGACGGGGTCTATCGTGGGTCTCTGTCTGTCGCGATAGACGGGGTCTATTGTCTGTCGTGGTTTTGGTCTATCGCGATAGACGGGGTCTGTCGTGGGTCTCTGTCTATCGCAATAGATGGGTGTCTATCGCGATAGACGGGGTCTATCGTCTGTCGTGGTTTGGTCTGTCGCGATAGACGGTGTTTGTCGCGATAGACCGTGTCTGTCGCGATAGACTGTGTGTGTCGCGATAGACTAAAAAAACGCAAATTTTTAGAAACTTCTAGTGATTTGGAGTGCTCTAATGATGTAGGTTACCGTGCCAAACATGCATTCAAAAAATATCAAGTTTTTCTGTCTGTCACGACAGACAGAGGTCGTCGTCTCGAGACCTGTGCAGAGTCTCTTGTACCTGCGCAAGCTGCTGGAGATGGTGGTACAGCTAGTTCCTGCAACAAAAGCTCAAAAAAAACACACAAAAACTGATCGCATGCAAGCTCTCTCTCGCTCTCTCTCACAATGAAATGAGGGAAATGAGGTGGGGAGTGGAATATGACCAAAAAACTGAAATTTTTGTGGAGATGGAGATGGAGGTGGGAGATGGTGGGGATGATGATGGTGATGATGGTGATGCAAAAATAAGAAAAGATGAAGAAAAATAAGGAAAAGAAAGGATATTACCTATAACTTCAATGTCTCAACTCGACGTCTTACCATCACATGCTCATCCTCGAAGCTCTCTCCCCGGCAACGGCGCCAAATTTGGTGTCACTCTAGCACAATGGTGAGTACCAATGTGAGAAGATTCACCTCATAATTGTCAATCCATGGAGACGTGAGGACTAGTATGAAGACTATGAGCAAGTGAAGGCACAAGTGTGTGAGTGAGAAGCACACAAGCATGCACACACATACACACATGCGCACACAAGGCAAGAACAAGGAGAGGAACAATGGATTTCTTTGCATTAGTCAAAAAGTCTCTTACATAAGCTCAATTCACAAACAATCTAACCCCAAAAATGAGCTCTCTAGCTCTTTTTATAGTTTTCTCACTAGCTTTGGCCTTGTCCAGACCTAGTGTCCGGCCTAGTTAAAAATTAGGTTCTAGAGCCTATTTGAGGGCTCAAACGGAGTCTAAAAATTATGAAAATTGGTATGTAGCTAATTCTAATACTCCTCAACCTCGAGGACTCCTCGGCTTGAACAAAATGGAGTCTATTCTACCAAAAACGGAATTTACAATGTTTGTGTAGTGATTAAAATCACTTGAGTTGTGAATGGTCCATAAAAAAAAATGATTAGGCCTTGTTGCCGTATTGTGCATGACTGCTCTATTGTACCTGTATGCTCTTCATATGACCTGTATGCCAACACATAGACTATGAAGAAACTTTCTCGCATGTGCCTAAGATGACCACCATCAGAACCTTGCTTAGTGTTGCAACAACAAGGAGTTGGAAGATACTTCAACTTGATGTGAAGAGCTTTCCATATTTATGGATCAATGAGGAGGTAAGTATTTCAAACCCCTATGTTATGAAAACTATAATTATTCTACTTACGTATGTAAGCTTAAGAAAGCAATGTATGGTCTAAAACAAGACCCTAGAGCTTGGAACTACAGAATTTTGACATACTTATAGGATCAAGGTTTCAAACCAAGTAATACAGAACCAACATTATTCATACGAAGGATTCAAGATGAAGTTATCTATTTATGTGTTTCTGTAGATGAAATTATTGTGGAATGTGATGATGTGACTGGGATAGAAAGAATCAAGGCACACATGCAGGTGGAATTCAGGAGTAGGGATCTTGGAGAACTTACATTCCTCCTAGGGATGTAGGTTATCTATACAGAGTAAGGGATACACTTGAACCAAAGACGGTATATTGAGGACCTACTTTTGAAGTTCAAAATGGAGAAATACAAGAATACATATGGAGATGAACCATAAATGTAGTGTTTATGAAGGAGAACACATAGATGATGTGAAAGAAAAGCAAATTCTTGTGGTTATTCTAATTTATGCTACATGTGCAAGGGCATATATCTCCTATAATGTTGGAGTGCTTAGTCAATTTATGCACTCTCCAAGAAATCCACATATGGATGCATCTAAAAGAAAGCTCAACTAACTTAAAGGCATATTTAATGAAGGTATATTCTACTCTTGTACATCTAATTTTGATCTCAAGTTATATTCATATGTAGATTTGGGTAGAATCCAAGGATAATAGAAGAAGTACATCATGATTTCTAGCATTTGAAGGATCAAAACTAGTTTCTTGGAGTTGAAAGAAGCAACCCATAGTAACACTATCTTCAAGTGAAGATGAGTACAAATGCTTGACAATAGCCACACACGAAGCTATATGGTTGAAGGAGTTATATCCATATTTGGGATTTGTGAGCTCCAAACCTCACACATTTTGAGACAACTTAAGCTCAATGCATTTAGCAGCTCACCCTGTATATCATACAAGAACCAAGCATATAGAGGTTCATTACATATTGTTTTAGAGCAAAACTCTTATCAAAAGAGATGGGATTGCTTCTTCATATCAAATCTAGGGGAAAGAACGAGAAAAAAGCTTGGACCTAGGAAGATCTAGATCATGGGATCAATACTATCATGAATTTTGGTAAGATTAGCCACAATCTTTAAAGAACTTTGCATTATTGCTCTTGACATCAAATTAGGATTTATCGAGGTGAAAAGAATGGTGGATGTCTCCTAGATTTTAGTTTTGGTGCATGTTCACCCTTGAATGTGAGCTCTTCTTGGCCATACAACATGGACCAATCATCTTTTGCCATGTGGTAGCCCTTCAATCTTGCAATATGCTTAATCTAGAAAATTATGGTGACCCTAAAAACTTGCTTTTGTGCTCTTTGACCCTCCGAATAATCTTTGATGATGAAGAGACTCTGTAGGGTTATGTTTTCAAACCTCTCCTTTAGGAATATTCAAAAAAAAGAAAACTCCCATGTGAATCTTTGATATACGAGTTTGACTACATTTGGAAGTTGGCAAGGTGACATTAAGGTATGTAAAAAGCTCTCATAGCCTTGAACCTTTGTATGAATGTGTATCCTCATACGATCTTTATACATTTCAGACCATACCATATGGTTGACATAAACTCCCATAAAAGTTTTTGTAGGTCTAACTAGAAAATTTGCATTTTTAGAAAATGCAAGTGGGCATATCAATGTGCTAGAAAATCCATTTACAAGTGAATTTTATGCTATAGACTGCCTTTGGCCTTTACCAGCATATGATCATTGGTGATAGCGAGATTTTTTCCCTAATCTCCAAAATTTGAGCAACTTTAACCACTACCATGGATTTCCTTGATTTCTTCCAAACTTTGTATGTAAACTTCCTTTGACATCCTTGATGCATGTTGGACTTCTCAGGGAATTTTGGCTACCTTCATTGAATGTGTTTCTTCTAGGATTTCAAAAGCAAGAGAGGAGAGAAAATCTCGATGATAATGCCTATCATATATGAAACTAACAACCAAGAATTGATAAGGAAATTGAGTCTGCAATTCTTTCTTCTCATTGAATTCGGTACAATCATTATTTCTCAACTTCATGTATGTAGAAAATGGTGTAATCAATATCTTTCCATCATGCATGTTGGGATTGTGAACTACTTTGCATATATGTTCAATGCAAGATAGGTTTAAAAAACTATTACTGCTACAAAACAAGGAATATGAAAGAAAAGAACATGGTAGACGTGTGAAGAAAGGAAAGAGTTTGATTGGGGTCCCATATTCTCTAAAATGCACCCCGTATTTGATCATTTCTATGTGAAATTTCACCTTCAAAGATTATCTTAAAAGCCATTTCTTGTACTTCACTCTTCATCTGTGCAAGCCAATGAATCCTTGATCTTGATCAATGATTTTTTAACCTCTAAAATTTCTTTTCAAATATTTTTGCACTCAAATCAAACATCAAAATGAGTTTTTAGGGTCTATATTTATTGGTGGTGCACATTATAGTGTGGAGAGGGCCACTTCTCAAAAATTGGCTATAGAAGAGAACTTACCCTCATTTGGAAGCTTCTTCTTCCTCTTCATTCTTGCTTATTATCAACACTGTGAGCTTCTTGGGAGCTCTTATGTCTTTCTTGTGCATGAGACTTGATTGTATGATTGTGTGCATATGCACAATTGATGTATTGAAATCAAGTAAGAGAAGTCCTTGACAATGAAATGTCAATCTCTTAAGTGACCAATTGGAGGTATGAGGACGCTATAGGACAAGATACTTGCTGGAGTTCTAGGTTTGTGGAAGCATGCGAAGAGCACAAGGAAGAAGAAGAAGCTTGGATCACAACAAACAATATTGAATGTATTACCATTAAATGTACAAAGATAAGTGATCTATTCAGGTTATAGGCATATATAGGCACCACACAGAGAATGGTTCTCTAATTATGCAACGAAGCCTCTTGGTACCGTGAGACTTGGTGACTCTTACGAGTGTGAAATTGTGGGGATTGGAGATGTGGTCGTGTAGTTCATTGATGGCTCATAGTTTACTATGCATGTACCTGATTCATCACGCAGTTTGATGTCAATTGTTCAACTTGATGACCTTGGTTACAAGGTGGTCTTCTATTCTCAGGACTTTTTTATATCAAAGGGCAATATGGTTATTACAAAATGAAACAAAGTTGGCTCACTTTATCCCTTATTTGTATCACTAAAAGAACACTTCTTAGCTTTTACTAAACAGCCTATGGATTGTATTTTTCATGATCGTTTGAGCCATATATCTCATAGTGGAATGGAAAATCTTTCTCTTTTTGGATACTTATTATCTTTCTCTGATTTTTCATTTTGTGATCATTTTCAATATGGAAAGCAAACAAAAAATGTGCATAGAATGCACATTGATTCTTCAATTCAGCCTTTCGATCTTCTTCATACAGATGTGTGTGGTCCTATGCCCACTAGGTCCTTAGGTGGTTCTCTTTAATTTGTTACTTTCATACATGATGCTACAAGAAAAGTTTGGGTATATCCTATCAAATTGAAGGATGAGGTATTCCCTACTTTTAGAAAATGGCTTGCTTTAGTTGAGAATGAAAAATGAACTAAGCTTAAGGCTTTATGTTCACATAATGGGGGTGAGTACACCTCACATGAATTCAACCTTCTATCACTCTAGAGGGATTCGTAGAGAGTTTACAACTCCGTATAATCCAGTACAGAATGGTGTAGCTGAAAGGATGAATAGAACTATTCAAGATAGAGTAGTTTCTATGTTGCATGATGCAAAGCTCTCACAAGGCCTTTGGGAAGAAGCAGTATTGACTGTAGTTCATGTGATTAACCTTTCACCTAGTACTGCCAAAGGTCTGAAAGTGGCACAAGAGTTATGGACAGGGAAGCGACCATATTATGATGATCTCAAGTTTTTGTGTGTGAAGCATATGGAACTTTGTTTTTTACATATTCATTTATATATGCTAATATTAATCCTAAAACACTATTTTTGTTTAATATTTAAAAAGATACTCTAATTTGAGTTTTGAGATCCTAGGTTTTATGTATTTAAATATCCATACTTATTTTAATATTACAACCCTAGTTTTTCATACAATTAATTATAGAAACCAATATAAATCCTAAAACTCAAGTTTCCTATATATTTAATTAATACACTAATATTTATCATAAAACCTTAGCTCTTTATTTATTTAGTTTAATATGCTAATATTTATTATATAACTTTAATTTTTTATCAATTTAATTATATATACCAATATTTATCATAAAATCCTATACTCGTATATATTTGTTTATATATAGTAATATTTATCATAAGATCATTATTCTAATACACTTAATTATATATACTAATAAATTCTCAAATCCAACCTTTTTTATATTTTTACTTATATATAATAATATAAATCCCAAAACCCTAGTTTTTAATTTATTTAGTTATAAATACAAATATTAATCTAGAAACCTTAGATCCTTATATATTTAAATTTATGAACTAATATTTATCATAAAACTAGAGATTTTAATAAACTTAATTATATTTACTAATTTTAGGCCTAAAACCCTAGTGTTTATATATTATTTGTTATGTATACTGATATTAATCATAAAACCCTAATTTACAATAAGTTGAATGAATAATACTAATATTACTCCTATATTTAATTATATATATCATAGTAATAATCATAAAACCTGAATTGTCTTTAAAATTGATTATATAAACTAAAATTTATCGTTAAACCCAAAGTTTAATACCTTTGAATTTATATACTAATATTAATTCTATGATGCTAGTTATCAATGTATGTGTGTGTATGTATGTGTGTTTATGTGTTTATGTGTTTATGTGTGTTTATGAATGAACCTATGCATGTATGTGTGCATGTATGTATGTATGTGTGTATGTGTGTATGTATGTATGTATGTAAGTGTATATGTACATATGTATGTATGTATGTATGTATGTAAGTGTATATGTACATATGTATGTATGTATGTATGTATGTATGTATGTATGTATGTATGTATGTATGTATGTGTGTATGTATGTATGTATGTATGTATGTATGTATGTATGTATGTATGTATGTATGTATGTATGTATGTATGAATGTATGTATGTATGTATGTATGTATGTATGTATGTATGTATGTATGTATGTATGTATGTATGTATGTATGTATGTATGCATGTATGTATGTATGTATGTATGTATGTATGCATGCAAGTGTTTATGCATGCATGTGTATATGTATGTGTGTATGTAGTTATGTACATGTATCTGTGTATGTGTGTTTGTATGTATTTGTGTATATGTATGTATGTATGCATGCTGTATGTGTGTATGTGTATGCATGTATGTATGTGTGTATGTGTATATGTATGTGTGTATGTACATACGTATGTATGTATATATGTATATGTATTATAGTAGCATATGTACATACACACATACATACACAAATATATGTATGTATATATCTGTAATATTAGTATATAAATGTGTGTGTATGTATGCATGTGTGTTTATGTATGTGTGTATGTACGCATCTATGTATATATGTACGTAAATATGCATGTACATATGTGTGTGTGTATGTCTATATATGTGTGTATGTATGTATGTATGTTTGTATCTATATATGTATATATGTATGTATGTAGGTATGTGGATAAATGTGTGTGCATGTATTTGTGTATATGTATGTGTGTATGGTCTTTTTACAGCCGTCCATATGGTTGTTTTTCTCACAAGCATCATATATGTTTCTTGTAAAATTGTACATGTATTCCTTCCAATACATCAATGCGAAGAAGTTCCACCAAAGCGTACATATTTAAGGGAGATGCAAAGATAAAGAAAGCAATGTGGAGCTGAAGAGGGACATATAGGGAGAAATGCAAAGTTGAAGGAGGATACAGAATGGATAGAAATTGGGCTGATTCTTTGTATTGTACCCATTAATCCCTTCCGTCTATAAACAGCAAGAATAGGAATGTGGAAATCATTAATAATATAAAATCAATATTTGCCTGTAATAATGGTGGGTTTCTAAAATGCTTTATACATCAAAGCTAGCAAGGAAATTTGGTGTTTTAATCTCTACCTATGGTGGCTTTGCTTAATCCATTTTGTTCCACGTATTCATTAGGGATTCGGAACCACATTTTGAAAATTTGGATCCTATTGGGCTGACTCTTTGTCTTGTACCCATTAATCCCTTCCGTCTATGTCGTGAATACGCGCGCTGCTAAGAACCGCGACTGACGCACCTCATGAGCCTCTATCGCGATTGACTGAACCGCGACTGACACGCTCGAGAATTCGCGACGGACTCGCCTCCTTTTCCACGATGGACGGTTTTTTGAACGATTGATGGTTTCTCTTTCTGGCGATTGACGGTTTCTTTACCCGCGATTGATGGTTTACTCGCAAATGATGGTTTCCGAGCTTGCGTAAAGCTATTTTTGGTTTAATTAACTGATGATCAGCATTAAAAAGAATTTACACGGATAGCGATTCTCGAACCCAGCGCGTCATTGCGTTAGGTGGTGGGTGGCAATCATTATCCATCCAGACGAGGCTGTCCACCACATGGCTGCATCTGTTTTAAAAGCCTCAGACGAGGCTGTCCACCACGTGGCTGCATCTGTTTTAAAAGCCTCTCTTTAGACAGAGAAAGTGAAAGGAAAAAAGACGGAGAAAGCTTTATTTTAAAAGAAAGTGAAAGGACTTATTTTATTTCAATAGACTAAAACAGCCTCTCTTTAGACAGAGAAAGTGAAAGGAAAAAAGACGGAGAAAGTTTTATTTTAAAAGAAAGTGAAAGGACTTATTTTATTTCAATAGACAGAGAAAGATAAGAGGCTGCGACCGGCTTCTTTTAAAGCAAAATGATTTAGATATGAGTTCAGACGTGGGGCTTTTGCATAGAATTTATTAGAAAAAAAAATTATTACCGGATCTCTCAACTCTTAAAAGCTCTTAGTCGTCTTCTTTATCTTTTATTTTCGCTTCTTCCTTTGCTCTCAAGAGTGATGTTGCACTGAAGCACTCATTGAGCTGTGTGGGTTTGGTGAATTTAGACAAAGGGGGGTGGTTCCTTTCTTGTCGGCCCTTTCTCATGGATTTGGTGACCCCCTCAGTTGTGAGAAGTAACCTGGCGCCTCCTCCGAGGGAGACCAGTAACCTGACCTCTCTGTTGGAGGGGGGATCTTGTGCCGCCCTTGGGGCCTCCGAGAGTGCTAAACCCCCCTTGGTCTCCCTCAGTAGATCCGCAATTTTGTCAACTCAGGAGGAGCTCAAGAAAGTTTGCCTCGTCGGCCAAATGTTTGGCCCTAGGCCCCTGCTCGAAATCGTGCGACAGTGGCTTCGCAACGAGTGGTTCCCCCGTGCGCTAATTGTTTGTAAGTGTCAGTTCTTACCGGCAAGCCACATGTTGCTAGTCTTTGAAAATGAAGATATGGCGTTTCGAGCTCTAAGTGTCGGAACTTGGCAACTCGGCCGGGCGACCCTGTGCCTATTCAGATGGTCCCCTGATTTTACTCCTGACAATCGAAATCGCTTCGGTACCCTCTCTGGGTTGAGCTCCCTAACCTGCCATACTTCTTGTACAGCTTCGTGCGGGACATTGTTTCTCCTATCGGCAAGCCGTTGGCCTCACGTGAGGACATTGGTGGTCTCATTTATGAAGGTGCAAGACACTCGTTCAACGCTCGGTGGCACCCTCAAATCTGTGTCGAGGCTGACCTCAGCATGCCGCTTCCATCGAAGATCAAAGTGGACTTGGGCGAAGGGGATGTATGGAAGCAAGACATCAATTACAAAAACCTTCCCAACGCGTGCTTTCGTTGTGGCCAACAAGGTCACATGATTAAAGATTGCCCTTTGAGACAAAAAAGCAAGCGAAATCAAGAAGCCCCCAGAAACGCTCAAGACAACAAAGGGGCATTGACTCACTCGACGAAGGAAGAGGATGTCAAGGGCCCCCTTATTCCAGAAGCTGATGCAGACGGGTTCATGGAAGTCAGAAGAAGAAGGAAAAGAAGCCCTAGGGCGACTTCTGAGCGAAACAACATGTCAGTTACCCCCTCCATCAACTTGTATTGCAATCTGGAAAAGGAGATCAATGAGTTTGACTACCTAGGTGGGAACCAACATGAGGTGGAAACCAAGGACAAAGCCCTAGAGATCCCTGACAATAAAGAAACCTCCCAGGAGGGTTACACTACAAGCAAAGAAGACGGCTTTACTACTAGTAACGAACATAACATGGATAGTGAAAGTTCCATCATCGGATCGACTATTCCGAAAACGGTGTCAAAAACGATGCCCAGTTCTTCCCAGCAGGAGGCATCCCGCAAAGGAAAACAACCTATGGAGTTACCTTGGAAAAGCCCACACAAGAACCTATTGCTAATTCGGGATCTGATCCCATCGAAAAGAAAGATGAATCCAAGAAAAGAAAGGACAAAGCTCCCTCCCGCAAAGAGGGCTCACTACGACAATGATCATCATCTCGTTAAACGCTAGAGGACTAACTGACCCCTCAAGAGCGGCCATCATTGGTCAATGGCTTCGCGACATTAGCCTAAACCCAGAATTTATATGTATTCAAGAGATTAAAATTGACGGAGAAGACCTCCAGAAACGGCTTAGACATGTCTCCTCGACCCATGTTTGGATTTCAACGACGCACCAACGGGGGTCCGGTGGAACGGTAATCGGTATTAATCAATTCTGGTTTGAAAAGCTTGAGAACTCCATTGAAGATGAATGCCATCGTTGGATTGTTGTTTCTTTTGGTGCTCCTTTTTGTTTTACTATAGTTTCTTTGTATGCCCCTAATGGGGAGTTAGAGAGACTGAACACTTGGGCCTCCTTAGACTCGCTCCCCCACAACGTGCTTATTTGTGGGGACTTCAACATGGTGGAGGACCCTATGGACAGATGGATGGGCAAGGGTAGGGTCATCGATAGTCGGGAGAAAGAAACATGGGACAAAACCAAACTACACTTGGATTTGGTCGAATTCAAAGATTCGAATGGCTTTTCTTGGTCAAATCTCCAAGCGGGCGAGGACCTAAGGAAAGCTAGACTTGATAGATGCTACATTTCTCAGAGTTTTACTCATCAGTGGGGCCACCCTTCCCTCTCGCAACGCACCGATCTCTCCATCTCTGATCACTACCCGATCGTTATCACTTTCCAAACTTCCACCAAGATCAGTAAGGCTCCTTGGTTCCACGCCAGTGTGCCCTCCTTCTCTCTCCCCTCCGTCCATCAAGAAATTGCTGTTGTGTGGAAGGAGGCGTTCGCCTCTGGCTTGTCCCCAGCCAAGTGCTGGAGAAGTGCAGTCGATAAGTCACGACAGATCATGATTAGATCCAGGAAGATGCTCGAGACTGTGCGGCGGGCTCATAGAGAAGCTCTATATCATAGACTCTGGAGGCTCGAGGAGGTAGTGAACAAAGGAAAATCTCAAGCCCAGAAAGGCCTTCGAAAAGTCAGAGCGCTGCTGAGATACGAGGAAGAAATACAAAGGAAAAACTTCCAAATTTTCTTCAAGGAGTGGTGGGCTGGCAAAGCGGACAAACCCACCAAAGAGATGTGCCGTATCCTTAAAAGGAAACATAACAGAGAATCGATCCCCTTATTGCTCGAGTTAAATGGCAATGTATGCAATACGGAAGAAGATAATTTTGGGATCATTGAAGGGCACTTCACGAGACTCCTGGGGACTTCGAACCCCCTCTCCCACCATAGAAGGGACTGTATGGTAGCCATATCTAGGGTTTCCCCCCACAGGATACCACCCAACCTTTGCTCCCTGCTTCATGCCCCTATCTCTGAAGCAGAAATCTTTGAGGTCATTGATGCCCTCCCTTCTGGTAAAAGCGCGGGACCCGACGGGCTCACTAATGAGTTCTTTAAATCCTTCAAGTTGGTGGTTGCCACCCCTCTTCTTCTGGTTTGGCAAGAGACGCTCAAGTTTGGCGCGCTTCCATCTTGTCTCAACGATGGCATTATCAAGTTAATACACAAAAAAGGGGAAAAGAACAGAATAGAGAACTGGCGTCCTATTACGATGCTTCAAACATGATACAAGATCATTTCCAAAGTCATTGCCAAGGATCTCTTGCCACTTGAGAGCGTGTTTAAGCGAGGACCAAAAAGGTTTCATCAAAGGCAGGTCAATTTTGGAAACCATTATAGATATCTGGGAAGGTCTTGAATTTGCAAATGAGTCTAAACAAGACATGGTCTTCCTCAAGATCGACTTTGATAAAGCCTACGATAGGTTGGAATGGGACTATATTCTGCAGTCGCTCCAAGATCTTGGATGTAGTCAGAAATTCACCAAGATGATCGCGACCCTTCTCGGAAACGCATCGACCCAAATTAACATTAATGGCAAACTTTCGAAGGTGATCAAACTTAGAAGATCTATCAGACAAGGGTGCCCATTGGCTCCCCTTCTCTTTGCCATTGCCACAGAAGGGCTTAGCAGGCTGGTGGAGCATCAGGTGGAAGCTGGTAATATCAAAGGCCTCCGTTTGCCTCATGACCACAGACAGATCACCATGAGACTTTTTGCCGATGATATGAACGCGTTTGTTCACAATGATAGTACCAGCCTGGAGACGTTCTGGAGGTGTCTGGCTACTTTTTGTGAAGCCTCTGGATCCACAATCAACCACTCTAAGACTACCTTTAGAGCTATTGTTGGGTCGCAGCCCGACCTTCTCATTGATCATGGCTGTCAAATCATTCAGCAGGGCCAAATCTTTTGGCTTCTTGGGATTCCTTTGGGGTTTGGCGTCTCCATGGAACAGCGGTGGAACTGGGTGCTGGCCAAACTCGAAAACAAGCTTAACTATTGGAGAAGTATGCAAATCAATCTTGCTGGTCGTGCTATGGTTATCAACATGTTCCTCTTATCATCTACCATTTATTTCCTTTCTTGTTGGAGACCGAAAGAGCAAGATCTGTCCAAACTAGATAGTATTTGTAGAAACTTCCTCTGGACGGGCGACCACAATAGGAGGGGGGTGCCTAAAATCAAATGGTTAATCTGCATCAGCCATAGAGATAGCGGGGGTCTTGGTATCCTGGACACTGGTTGCATGCATGGCTAACAAACTGGCGGCCAAATGGATGATTAAGGCTTGGTGCAACGGGGAGGCCTCGTGGGCCAAGTTGATCTTCAGAAACAAGAATGAGTTGGCTCTCATGGGTTTCCCAAATTGGAAGAATCTTGACATCTTGACCTTGTTGTTTTCCCCAATCCCTATCTTCCCGAAAGGCTCTAATCTCGTGTGCTCCCTATGGAAGAGTTGGAATAAAGTCAAAACCTACACAAGAATAAGTGAAGACTGGAAGTGGGCAGCCGGTATAAGACAAAACGACTCTATCTAGTTTCCGATCCATGGCATCCGGAGTGTGGAATCTTGGAACATTCAAAATGCCAAGAAGTTATGGAACAAAGGCTTCAAAAAATGGAAACATCTCTGGAAACAAGACACCAACCGTTGGATCAACTTCAAGGATATTGACCCTTGCGTCAACATTTCATACGAAGAATGGAACACTTTGCAAAGCAGATGTCTCGCCTGGGACCGACACAAAGTTCGCCTTCTCATGGGACACGACGCATCGAGCTCGCTTGGTCTCAAATGGCACAATGGGAATAGCCTATCAAAAATCCCGAACATCAAAGAAACGATTGACTATCAAGTTAACCTCAACAAGAAGTGGTGCCTGTCATGGATGCGACTTCGGTGGGACATGAAGTTCATGGCTATCTGGCACCCCCTCATAGAAATCAAAAAGTTTGTCCTCTTATGGCAAATTCTTCATCATGGAATCTGGACCAACCTTAAGGCTAGCAAATTTTGTGGGATTCCTCCCTGATGCAAACGTTGCTACCTGTCTATCGAAGATGTTTCACACATCTTCTTTACCTGCCCCAACTCCAACAGACTCTGGACGACGGTTGGAAAGAAAATTAGACTTCAGAAACACCTCAGTTGGCAGCAAGCCCTGTTGGGAGAAGCGATCGGCTGCTCCGTGATTCTCTGGAACGCCATCAGAGGGGAGGTCCTATGGAAAATCTGGCGAGAAAGATGTGCTTTCAACTTCGGTGACTCCCCCAAAGAGTGGTCAATTTAGAAATCGTTGTTCCTCCTTGGCAAAAGGATTGTTAACTGTAAGAAATCCCCCCCCCTTCAAGCATCATCAAGTACTCCTTTTGATCAATAACAAGCTTAAACCCAAGTGGGACCCACATGAGAGTGATGAGAGGCTGATTAACCTTCTTTGTAATGCCATCTAAGCTCTGTAAAAGCTTCCCCTGCTTTGTGGGATTTGAGGGGTCCGGTGGGCACTAGTCCCCATCTGTTGTACTTTTTTTTATTTAATTCAAGTTCGGGAGAGTAGGCTAATGCCGAACTTCCTTTACATTAAAAAAAAAAAAACAAAAATGTTGAAATCGTTAATAATATAAAAACAATATTTGCCTTCCAAAAAATAGAGGCGCTATTAAAGGCATGTGCATTTATTCCGGCTATTCAAACCAATCTCTATCCTATCATTATCTCCTTTCTCAGCTCTGCATTGCTTTCCCTTCTCGGCTCCGCGTTTCCCCATTTCTCTATGCATCTCTCCACAAATCTCTCTTTCTCATATTCTCTATACATCTCTCTTTAATTTGGTAATTCAAAAAATAATTTTTTCAAATTAGCAAATAATGCATGTTATCATTTATAAAAGTCCTTTTACCTTGCATATTTCTTATAAAATAAGTTTGTATAGTTTTTTGAATGTTTTATCTTTGTCATATTTCACAAGAAGCGTGGATGATTACTATTTTGCTATATTGATTTCATTTATATTGAATAAACAATGCGTGAGAACGAGACGAACAAGAAATGCTTGAGAAAGAGCCAAACAAGACTCTCTCATGTTGGCATGGGGTAGCTTTAACTAAATACTATTGTATTTTGGGTTACGTAATTGTTTTAATAAACCTTAATGCCTCATAAATGACACATTTTCCCCTAATTGATATTTTTAGAGAATTTTCTAGATAATCATTTTGATCTGGTCCTAATAAAATTTATTTTCATCATATTCAATTTTGACTTCAAAATCTTAAGGAAGGGCGAAATTTCTTTGAATGGATCAATCAAAGGACATGTATGTGGTGGCCTATGGAAAATATTAGAGTTTTGTGGGCTCCAAAAGTTAAAGAGACATTGATTCAGACAACTTCAACTATATCAATAGAAGACTCTATAAGCTCTAAAGGACAAATCAAGTGGAAATATTGACATGTTTTATTTTCAAACCATGTTACTTCAACTTCAACTTTCAAGATGTATTTCAAGATGTAACTCTAAATCATATGTTGATATGTTAGGATACAAATTAGAATTTTTCATTTTGTCAATTTATGGTTGCACTAGATCAAACTATTACAAGTATAATTATGTGGGAGATAATGAAAAAGTAGTATAAGTCAAAATGTTATTCATTTTTATAATTGTAGAAGAATATGCTTTCCCTATTGCATAACAATGGTTGGGACGTATTTATTTATTTGCTTATTAATTTATTTATGTATTACATAAATTGTTCTCCATGTTGAAAATTCAACAATTATGTACTCAATCAAATATGAAAGTTTGGACTATTCGGAGTTCCTAATATAAGAATTCAATCACGAAGTGATACATAAAGTGGGAGTGTCTTACAAAATGTAGAATTAATAATCCGATTTGGATATGGAGTAGTGGGAATGACTCCTAAATGTTATCTTCCTCTAAACTATATTTAGGGTAAAGAAAACTTATGTAATCTTCATGGACATAGTATGGGAAATCGATCATATTCTTCACTCCAAGAAGAAAGCTTGCGAAATTATAGATAAGAGTAAACAACAAAGAAACATCCTAAAATGATCGATATAGTAACATATATAGTCATGTGGAACCCCATATATCACACTTCGAAGGGTAAATCATAGAGGTATGTATGATTAACTAAATTAATCACTAGTTGTACATAAATATACAAGTGTTCAGTTTAACTATTATATTTACATAAATGATTAATTCAGGTTTAAAAAAGAAATCAAACTAAAGGGAGTAAAAGAAAAATTAAATCAAACTTTAGGTATGAATGCATGTCACATGATCATGCAAAGATAAGAATCAAGTGACACCTTGTCAGTGAGAAAAAGCCTTAAGTTATCTTCGTAAAGCCTTACTCAAAGAATTTGCTATATTCTTTTGACCATGAAGCTTCTAATATGGAATTCACTATGTCTATGAAATCTTGAATAAAATGATAGCACACCTTAATGTGCTTGGAATCTAGATCATGGACAAAACTCTTAGCCATTGAACAACATTCTCACTATCATCTTTAAGGTATCCCCCATCAAAATCTATTCTACAAATCTACATACATAACTTCTATAATAGAGACTTTTTATATTCTTGAAAGTGAATTTACAAGAAATAAGACCTCTACGCAACAAGCATAGCTAGAGTTCATGTATCCAATAGTGGATGAATCACCCAAATCCACGTATAAACACTTATCTAAAGTGCCAATAGAATGCTAGGTTATTATTGTAATTGATTTCAATGCTTTCCATTGTTGTACATATGCCACTCAATGCTCACACTACAAATGCAATGTTGTGGAGGCGATTGCAATCCAAGTGGATTGGGTCCAATCGTAGCACTGCACACGAAGTGTATGATAATTGTTTATGAGTGTTCAGAGTTTGATGTGATATGAATGTGAAAGTGAAGATGAAGGTAAAGAAAAGTGATTTATGTATGTAAAAGTTGGCTATGGAAAAGGGATATGTGATGACTTAAATATAGGAATGGGAATGTATATCTGCAAAATTTGTAAATGCATATGAATGATGATAGAGGACCCTACACATGAATCAAGGTTAAAATGAAGAATGAATGGTCCAAAAGGAGCTTCTTAGACACTTTCAAGATCAATACATCCACATGGATGTTGATGATGATAACAATGTAAAACCATACACATGAAGCAATCTTAAAAGGAAGAATTGTGTGCAATGAGCTTCTTAGAAACTTTCAAGATCAATACATATACATGGGTGCATGTGGATGGTATGTATGCATGTAGGACATAAACTATGATTGTAAAGAGATTTTCTTCACAACTCAATAGAAAATCCTTAGTGGTTTGATGCAAAGTTGCGGATTCTTCTCCCACATAGAAAGATTTAAGAGGAGACATGTAAAAATGAAAACTTAGGAGACAAGAGACATGGAGACAAGGCCACTTGAATTAAAAAGAGATTGTAATTATGGTATTATGGTATGTCAAACAAGGAAATTTAATGGTCAAAAGCAGTCCGCATGAGCCTCCACCATGAGGGTTCACCTGAGTGCCACATCTGAGAGGATAGGAATCACTTTAGTGACCCTATATCTGACTAGGAACACAATTCCTATCTAAGGAATTCTAAGACTGATAAACCCAATACTAAATCCATCACAAGCTCCACTGAGGGTGAGCAAACAGAAAGAAATCCTTGCATTTATAAGTCTATACTAGTATGGAAGTCTAACTAAATTTGAATCTAGGATCTATGCTCTTACTGCCCCACCTTGGATCCGCATATGCTGAACCAAGAGTGATTGTCACAAGAAAACCATGTGCTAGTAAGGCCCTATGGATGCATAATAATAATCATCCACGAGTTTGGGAGGGGGTTTTCATAGTTTTCTGAATGAACTTGGCCCTTGGATCATGGAGAGATCAACGGTTAACCCTAGGATCAAGTAATTTTTATTAAAACCATTGTATTTATCAAATGTATGGTTAGGATTGATTATTCATATCAAATCTAGGGAAAAAGAGTTGAAAAAAGGCACCTTCATTCTTCGCCTTTGGATTTGGGAAGATCTAATAAGATTAACAACTATCTTTAAAGAGCTTTGCATTATTTCTTTTGGCCATCCAAAAAGGACTTACCTAGGTAAAAAATCTCATGGAATCCTCCACATTTATCTCTAGTGCATCTCCACGCTTGAATGTGAGCTCATTCTAACCATATAACATGGATCAATCAACTTTTGCCATGTGGTAGCCCTCCAAGCCTCTAATTTTCTTAATCTAGAAAATTATGGTGACCCTAAAAACTGATTTTTGTGCTCTCTGAGCCCCAAAATATTATCTGATGAAGATGAAACTTTGTAGGGCTATTTTTTCAAACTCTCCTTCAGACATAGGACAATATACTCCCATATGAGTCTTCGTTTTACAAGTTTGACTAGAATTGGTAGTTTGCAAGGTGACATTAAGGTGTGTAGAAAGTTCAGATAGCCTTGAAACTTTGTGTGAATGTGTAGCCCCATATGATATTTATACATACGACACCATATTCTTAACATAAGTTCCTATACAAGATTTTGTAGGATCTACGTGGAAAAATACAGTTTTATAAAATGCACATGGGCATATCAATGTAGTAGAAAAATGATTTACAAGTGAATTTTAGGGTATAGGCTACCTTTGATAGTCTTTACAGGTGTATGATTTGGTGATAGTGGAATTTTGCCCTAATTTCCAAAAGTTGACTAGCTTTGATGCATCTTGGACTTCTCAAGGAATTCTGGATACCTTTGACAAATGTGTTTATTATAGGCCTTCTCAAGTGAGAGAGGAGAGAAAATCTTGATGATATTCGCCCCCACTAAACCTGTCATTCATCCAAAAGTAGCACTCTAGTTTCTCAGAGAAACAACAAGTACCAAGCATCAAATTCTTTCATAGGATACATAAGAAACATGGAAGTAAAAATTGATCATATTCATGAATGAGTAGACAACATGACATCAAGGAACATATGCATAAAAGAAAAAAAATTGAAACAAGCAACATGAATGTGCATGAATGAGTAGGCAACATGTCTATGAATGAATAGGCAAAATTGTCAACATATAAAGAAACAAAAAACAAACATTATGTGCAAGAATGAATATTAAGTGGAAGTGAACGTATTGAGTCATTTAAGGCATTAGTTATTCTCATCTTGAAGAAAATTTTGTAATGTTTTCATAAATCAATCTACCTTAAATACAAATATAAACAAAGATTTTGGAATTTCAAGCTACATCTTTCATTTTTAGATCATTTAAACTCAACCTCTTTCCTACATGAATATGAATATGCTCTTTCTCTGATTGTTCTCATGAAAATCTAACTAAACTCCACTAATGCATAAATATATCTATATAGCCCATACTTCATTCTTCTATGCCCCCTTAACTTCATTTCCCTTGGAGCATCTTCATCTACCCTTACTATCTTTTTGTTGCTTCTTCTCGATTCATTAGCTTTAATGTCATGTTCAATATTTTTGGGGCTGGAAGAAAGTGAAAACTTGTTGGTAGCATATGGTAGCTTTTTTTTAATGTCTGAGAAAGATTAAACCCTGATACAAGATACAATCATTTTTTATGATGGAGAACAGTCCTTTAGACTCCAATACAACTATTGTGAGGTGGACTAAGGATTTAGAAACATGCACTAGTAGGAGTTAGGACTTCATAAAGTATGCTTTTGATATAGGATACATATGGAAGTTTACATATCAAGTTCGTGTTAGCAAAATATACCTCCAAATCCACATGATCTATCTTTTAGTAATCCTAGATTATAGTCAATCTCTTAGTAGATATAGTTTTACACAACAAGTAGATAAATGATCATTTCCTCTAGACTCAAGTGATATGGACTGCAATGCAAAATTGGAAAATAAACATGCATGAATTGAAATCGCCAACAAGCAAGATTTTGAAAAAACATTCAATGAACTTGAAAAAACAAAGCAAAATAAACTTGAAACTAACACACACACACACACACACACACACACATATATATATATATATATATATATATATATATATATATATATATATATATATATATATATATATATATATATATATATATATATATATATATATATATATATATATATGTATATATATATATATATGTGTGTACACACATATATATATATATGTACATATATATAGTCATTATTTTTATTTTATTATTTATTTCATTTTTTACTTCTATTTTTTCATGGATACAATTGTTTATGACCAATCTCATTGTTGTGATCTTCTTCAATGCCATCATCTGAGAGGGACTCATCATTATCACATTTTTGGAACAAATTTATTCTCTTACCTGCAATCAAACTTTTTAATGCAACACCGTTTAATTCACAAAGAACATATGCTTGTTCTTCATTCTCAATTACTTTATTTTTTCAATGGCATCATCAAGTCTTAATTTACCATGTTCTAACTATTAAGTGTGAAAACTCAAAAAGTCATATGTAGACATTTTTTTAGACCATGCCAAATTTTGAAACAACAAATTTGATAGTACATGAGTTTAGTAGACATATACGCCGTGATACATGTGCACATCATTCTATCTGCTCAAAGTGTAAAAGGTAAGTATCTAGGCCATTTTTTATGTTACTCATATATGCTTTAGAGATGGCTTTCACAATAGGTCAGTGCCCTCTCTCTATTTTGTCATTGGCCTCTAGATTATATGCAGTAGAATTCTCAATAATATAAAGAACCTTGTTGCCACCAAAAATAGATTTTTTTTATTGAAAATGTGAGACCTGCCTCTTCGAATCATTAAAATATTCTTTCACAATCAGAGATATGGTCAAGAACAAATTTACCACATCCATATGAATCTAAATATTGTCCTTTACATTTCCATCACACACTTTAATTATAATATCATCAATGAATGGAATAGTTATATGAGGGATAAAGTCATGTAAGACCATATTCAAAACACTCATGATATGATCCACAAAATTAGTCGCTCCTTGAAATTAATTTCACATTTTCACTAACTCTAAAGGATTTTTCATTATGGTTATGTCATGATTATCAAGTTCTAATTGGAATTGGTCATACCCAAAATACCAATAACCTATTGAGTAAATAGAATGTCTTGAAAATGGTTCAACAAACTCATGTACAATGGGTCTTATTCATACTTTCCTTATAGTGAATTTTTTGATGAGTTGGAGATCTTGAATAAAGCATAGTTTCCCATTCTTTTTAGGCACAAAGAATTGTCTATTTGATTAAGATGTCTCTACAATTCTCATGTTTATCTTCTCTTGAAGCACTTTCATTAGCTCAAGTAAGTGAGCCTTTGGAATTGATATATGGCAAAGATTCCATGAAATATATGGATCAGTAAAGATAATGATATGTGCAACTAGCTTAGAATCTGTGCAACCTATTTCATGAGGACATGTAGTAAAGGATTTTCCGGCTATGTGTGACCCTCTCAAATTTATCTCTCCTAGCTGGCAAAAGAATGCCATTATCTCTATCAATTTTCATGTGTTTGATTATGTCATCTGTGAATGTATGTCCTACATTAATCCTTTCTTAAAGAATTGGATTGTTTTTCACATCAACACTTTTTGTTATACTTCCTTGGGGTAATGGCTGAGATATGGGCATGATTTTCTTGTATACTATTTTGTATTTTGTTTCAATTAAGGCATCATGTGTTCGGTTCAATTTTGAAGACTCAACAACATTGAGAGTGTAATCTTGGATTAGAATGTACTCATCAACGAAAGAAAGAAGAATGATGTGGGAATTAGAATTTCACTCAAGACATAACTATAACTCCTTGAGAGTAGAGAAACAAAGTATCAAACTATTTTACATGTTGCTTGGTTTCATGATGTCAAACAAATGTCCACTGTTGTCCTGCTTAACAACGAATTCTATCCAAATTGTCTATTGTATGTGGCTCAAAAAATGAATCAACGTGCACAATCACTACAAACATGCTCCTGACCATGAGTAATAATAGGGTTCTTTCCTAGGATGTTTACTCCTACCATTATGACTTGACATGATATCATTCCATCATTAAAAATAATTCTAGCATATGTAGATGGGTCCATAGCTTTAGTTTGCATAAGACTCTCACAAATAAAGGGCTCACCTAAGAGAAATTCATAGGAGCAATTATCTTGAATAAAGAACTAAACTTCTTCTTTGATTCCTCCTATGGATATAGACTCAGTAGCACAAGCTCTATACAAGGTACTTACACGATTATCCACATTTATCATATGCCAACCACAATCTTTATCAAAGGGCCATCTAAACTTTTCATAGACCATCTAAAAGCACACAGATTTTAGAGCTAAAATCTGTTAATGCATTTAAAGTGATATTACTATAATTTCCTAGTTTGCCACACAATTCCAATGTATTTCTTGACCAAAATTGGTTCTATAGTGACTTTTAGGATTGCTTTCATGATTTTCATGGTCAACTTGAATAGGTCCTAAGACGTTTTAATTAACATTTACTTCATCATCATCAAGATCCTCTTCATCATATCCATGAAACGTTAATGCTTCATTCATAGCTTGATATTGATCTAGAAAATCTTGTATTTCACTATCTAGATCAAGAAAAAAACCTCTTCTTTTTAAGTAGGATGATAAATTTTTCTTTAAAAATAGGCCTCACAATAGAGAAAACTTGTTATAAAGGCATGGCTTGAATCTTAGGCAAAATTTCATCTAAAATCTCCATAGGATCTATTTCTCTCTCAATTTTTGAAATCAAGGTGGCTTTAGGTTTTCTCTTTTCTTTCTTTTGTTTTTGTTTAGGTTCTTGTGTTTGTTCTTGAGTTTGTTTTGATTTTTTTGTTTTTGTAAAGGATTTGGTTCCATTTGTTTGGGTTTTGTCTTCCTAGATTTTTATTTATTTTCTTGTTTTTGTTCATTGGGTTGTGATTCTTGTTTTGTATCTTTTGGTTGATGATTCCCCTTGCTCTATGATGATTTCAATTCCCTCTAAGGTCTCTTTTCAAGTCACTCTTCTTTTACTAGGCTTCGTTTCATCTCTTTTTTTTGTCATCTACATTGGCTATGTGAGAAATAAGAGATTGATCTTCTATTGGTGACTCCCAAGCCGTTATTCTCCTAATCTCATCTCATGCACTTACTAAGGTGTCTACCAAACGATCAACTTCCTTTGTGGGTTTAATTGGTTCTTCATCTTGTTCACCAAGAGGTTCTAGTTTCACTGATCTAGTTCCTACATCTATCATGGTTATGTTTTCATAGTGCTTTTTCATTCCTCCCTTACTATAATTTCCTTGCAAAGTTAGCTTGGATCAATAGTCACTGATTCTCTTATCTATGTTTCTATTACTAGACATTGTTCCTTAGTGGCTTTCAATAGCTCACAATCTCTCAAAAAGTGTTTGAAGAAATTACATCAAGAACAATTACGAGGACTATGCACAAAGACAATTGGATTTTGAGGATTTTGATTAGCTTCTGGTGGGAAATTTTGAAATGGAGGATTTTGTTGGCAGGGTATCTTTTTCACATGATAATTAGGATTTTGATATGGCAATTGATGCATTTGAGGAGCTTTGGGAGCAACATGTGGCACTTCAAGCACAAGAGGAGCTTTTGTTGGAGTTTGAGGTCTACAGAAGCACACAAACAACACAAGGAAGAAGAAGAAGCTTGGAGCACAACACACAATATTGAATGTATTACCACTAGAATGTACAAAGATAAGTAAGTTGTTAGGGCAATAGGCATATATACAAGCCAGGGGGAAAAACATCCTAAAGAGGGAAAAAGTTGTCATGGTGGTTCTAGTGTTTTCACACATATCACTACCTAAATATATCAACAAATCCCCCTGGGAGTCATGCAGTGAACAAGGAGCTAGGACTCATGTATAAGGAAGTACCAAGCTATATGGAATCAATCCACAAAAGGTTAGTCCAAAGCTTTTCAGAAAGCTTCAAATTTCTCCCTAGGCAAAGCCTTCATGAATTCTCCTGCGTGGGCACATATGCCAAGCTGATCTTTGCAGTAGAGAACCTCTCCCTGACATAATGATAATGCACCTCAATGTGTTTAGTATGAGCAATGGAACACAGGGTTCTTCGCAACTACCAATGCACTCTAACTATCAGTCAAGATGGTGGTTGCAGAATACTGACCAACACCCAAATCAGCCATAAGACATTTGAGCCACACACACTCAACAGTCACTATGAAGGTTGCCGTATACTCAGCCTCACAGCTGGAAGTGGTCACAGAAGGTTGATTCTTGCTCAAACAAGATATACATGAGCTACCAAGCATTAAGCAAAACCCACCAGTAGACACACGAGTGTCATAGCAACCAACCTAGTTAGAGTCAGAAAAAGCATGCAAATCTGGCAATAGTGATCCCCCTTGGGATAAAACAATCCAAGTAGCCAGGTACCACTCAACTAGCGAAAGATGCACTTAACTACCTGCCAATGCTTGACACCTGGGCAATGCATAAATATGCTCATCTATGAGACGACAAACTGAATATCTAGACGAGTAATGCATAACTAAATCAAGCATCTAATAACCTGCTCATAGAGAATAACATTAAATGCATCTCGAGCATATTGAAGACTCAATCATAAACTTTTCTCTATAGGAGTGGCAATAGGTTTAGTCTTCAAGGCCAAAACACTGCAATAATGTGTCAATACATTTGGTTTGACACAAACCTATTCTGCCATCAACTTGCATAAATTGAATGCCCAAATAATGATGAGAATGATATGTATCATCACATGAAACTTGTAAACACAGAGAAGTTGCCTCATTGGGACCAGCATTACACTGTCCGCCTATATAAAGAGGCAGCAAAGTAGCATACATGTCTTTGGAGCTAACAGATGTCTCCTTAGTACATGAAAGTAGTGGTTGAATAGCATCTTCCATCAAAACAACATCATGACTAACCAAAATGCATTTATTCTATGGATGATACAGACGATAGCCTTTGCTTCTAGAATCATACCCAACAAAAATATTCACTACTTTATTAACTAATTTCTTGCATTGTTGTTCACGCATTAATACATATGCCAAACAGCTAAAAACACACAGGTGAGCAATAGATGTCTTATGACCATGCCAAGCCTCATATGGAGTAATAGACTACAATGCTTTAGTGGGACATCTATTTAGTACATATGTTGTACACATGATAACCTCAAGCTAGAAACTATGTGGTAAAGCCTCACTCTTGACCATACACCTCGCCATCTCCATGTGTGACATGTTCTTCTATCCAGCAACTCCATTTTTTTGAGGTGTATGCGGCACTATACACTGATGTTTTATTCCACATTCAACCAAAAATGCATTAAAGTTAAAAGACATATTTTTCCTCCCTCGATCAAAATGGAAGGTGCCCATTTCACATGTTGATAGATTTTCAGCCAAAACCAAAAAAAGTTTGAAGCACATAAACACTTTGGACTTTTCTTTCAATGGATATACCCATGCATGCTTCGAAAAATTATCGATGAAAGTCACAAAGTGAAGATAGTTCCCAAAAGAGGGTGTTTGCATAGGACCACAGACATCACTGTGAACAAGCTACAATTTCTGAGTAGCTTGAACTGAACCATCTTTTGGGAAGGAGGAACGCTACATTTTTCTGAAAGTACAGCCTTCACATACACCAGATGCCTCATGTTTGGGCGAAGAGGACACCATTTCAGATTTTTGCAAGCGTAGGAAACTAGCAAAATTCAGATGACCAAAGTATGCATGCCAAAGCTTTGCATCTAACATAGCATGAGAATCATGTACTACACATGCCGAATCATTCACAAATTTTTCATAGTCTATGAGCTTATATATCCCATGACATAAAATGCCGAAGCAATAATCATGTCGCCATTTGAGACTTCATGAATTGTACATCTGTCATCAACAAATTTCACAACCAAGCCAATCTTGGCTAAAACTTAAACTGATATTAGATTCTTCTTGATCCATGGCACAAATAAAGCATTCAACAATGTAAAAGAACTACCATCAGTAGTAGTAAGAATGATCTTACCAACTCCCAAGATACGATAAGAGGATTTGTAGGTGCATGTGACAGTATTCCCTATAGGGGTAGGCTGGAGTGAAGTGAAGAAATTGTGCTACAAAGTAACATGTTTGGTTGCCCCACTATCAAAGTACCAAACATCTGAGTCTATTGTAGACATACACTCTTCAAGAGAAGATGGGTTAAAACTGCAAATAGTAGTAAACACCCATTCTTCATTCTACACTAGATTAGTAGATTCTATTTTCAGTGTAGAGGCCTCTACAACAACCAGCCTCTTTTTCCTTTGCCTCTTTAGCAGAAAGTTTTTGACAACTCTTTATGACATGATCATTTGCTTTATAGTATTTGCGAAACAATTTTTGCTTTCTTTTTTTCTTCTTGTCTCTGTCATCCTTCTTTGATTGTGCAAAATTAGCAGATTTTTGCTTACTAATAGAAGGGCTCCATTTACCTTTGCCCTTTTGACTAGCTAGGAAATCTTGATCTACAACATGCATAATGGACCTGTTCTGCCTAGATTGATCTTCTTGCAATAGAACAGAGACTAAATCCTCAAACGTTAAGGCATTTTGATTGCCTTTCATCATCAAATGAATAGTCGAAGCAAATCTCTGATATGAATCACGAAGACCATTCAGAACAGTCTGCACAAGTGAACTCCCAAAGTAAGACTTCATCAGCAGATAATCAATTGTTCCTTCAAATATTTGATCTTTGTCAAAAAACTGTCCATGGAATCACCTTCCTTCATGTGCTCACTCTCCAACTATTTTCAGAGGTAAGCAACACGAGCCTCATTCCTTGCCTGGTATAAATTGGTAATTGTAACCCAAGCATCCTTAGCTATCTTGCAAGAGCAAATGTCACGAATACTGGCATGTTTGATAGACAATGCTATCAATGCATGTGCCTAAGCATCTTTGCCATCCCAGCAAAGTTGCTTTGCAATAACTGCAGCAAGAACCACAACACGAACAGGAACATGAAGAATATCATCATCTTTAATGCCATCTGCATCGCCTTAGTGGATAATTGGTACCGTCCAACTTAACCTCAACAGCGAACATGTGGAATACATCACTGCTTTCAGCCATGTTCACTTACTAAAATACCCTGATGTAGAGAATTGATTGTATATCAAAAAGTTTTATAGAACTACCTTGTTGAGTTCTGTTAAACCTGTAGTAGACTTTGAGATGCTTATATTGGCGAACCAAAACTTGTATATATCTTTGGCACAAAAAGACAAAATAGCTTGCACAAGTGCTATAATAGTGAGTTCAGATCGCGATTTCCACACCATAGAGCAAAGCCGTTTTGATCTTCTAATCACGTGAGTATGCTTACCAAATTTCATGTGCTTCTAAGACTGTGATCGGAGGGGGGTTGACAATGCCCTAGATGAAGCGACAATCTGCTCTAATACCAATTGTTGGAGTTTGAGGTTTGCGGAAGCAAGCAAACAGCACAAGGAAGAAGATGAAGCTTGGATAACCACACACAATACTGAATGTATTACCACTAGAATGTATAAAGATAATTAACCCGTTAGGGAAATAGGCATATATACAAACCGGGGGAAGAAACCTCCTAAAGAGGGAAAAAGTGCAACAATAGTCCTAGTGTATTCACGCACATCACTACCTAAATATATCAATAGCTTCCATAGCATATGGTTGATGATTTTAAACTTTTTCATTGTGAGGATCATGAATATTTCACATTTGTGACATTTGATGATTTTGAGGATTTAGAAAAGTTGTTTGAGAAGCTTGAGGTACAACTTTTGATACATTTTCGGATTTGGCACATGAGAATTTTGCATATGAGGATGAGGATTTTGCATTGAAGGAACTTGATATGCTTAAATGGGAGTTAGAAGTGGATTTTTATTGGGAGCTAAGAAATTTTGTTAAAACCTTGAGTAGGCTTCCTCATTTGAGGAATAGGAATAGATTCAAAAAGCATAACTTGGAATTGTTCTCTAACTTACTCATTAGCTTGTGGAAGACTAGCTTGATGAAGACTAGTTTTCTCATAAAGCATGGATCCTCTTTGATGTCTATGTGCTACAACTCTACTGATCTACCCACTTTTTGACAATTTATGTTAGAACAAGAAGAATTCATTATGCGTGAAAATGGAGGACTTGTCAAACAGACCAAATTTTATTTCTTGGAATGATTTTCTAGGACAAAACATATGGGTTCACATATACTTCTCACATATATGAATGCCTCCTCACATAGCATAGTATTGAATCATTCTTTGGAAATGAAATATGAATCCTAAAAGGCATCATTCAAGTGTCTCATACCCAATTAAGATTTGAAATCTATTTTTGTATTTAGATCTTGATCTCGTAGATTGTAGGACAAGTGAATATGTCACAACTAATTATTTTTGCAAGGATTTTGAATGCTATTTGGCTGGTTGAAGTCATGTAACACCAAAGGGAGACTTGGATGAGTATATGAAAACACTTGACGTACTTGTATGTTAAGTTAGATGTATATACAATCAGATTTGATCGACATCTTTCTCACTTCCCCTTTCCCTATGTCATCATCTGCAAAGTCATTAGAATTGTAGATCTTGGTTATCCCTACTCAGAATTCCAATGCTCATGATTAAGGATACATTGGAAACATATTACTTCCTATTTGCATTGTTAAAAACATTGTATCATTTGGATTCTTCTACTCTTTGCTAAAGTTCTTATGGTGTCTTGGGGTCTATTGTTACTATTGCGTGAGAAGCTGGGGTGATGCCTTGTTCATGTTAAGCTTTATGTGTTACTTAGAATTCAAACTCTAGTGCACAATAGCTTCTTTACCCTACTAGGCAACATCCTATAAGAGAAATTTGAGCAATTGTAATCAAGTTAAGAGCACTAAGAATTTCAAGTTGGACTTTCCATCCTTAAATAAAAATCTCTTCATAGTTGTATGACAAGTAATTAGTTTGTTTTGCATCAATTTGTTCATTGTGATGTTACAAAGAGAATAAGGTGATTTATTGGACTACGTTGAATTTCATAAGGTGATTCGAAGTCTCCAAGTGATTAAAGGAAGGATTTGTACAAGATAGTTGAAATAGAACTCATCTTTAAAGGTAGTAGGTTGTTTTCAATTGTTTCCTTTCAGGTACTTTCAGTGGTATCATAGTTATCCTTTTTAAGATTGGTGATTGTGAAAAAAGATTTATTAGGACCACCACCTGCTAAAGAGATGATTCTCCTCTCAATCTTATGCCTCTATGAATATCTCCCTCCAAGGGACTACCTACTATGACAAGTAGATACTCACCGTCCAAGTATCAACCATGTAACTACATGTGTGTCAACTGTCCTAATTAACTGGAGTTCACTCAAGTGGATGCTTTTAGAAGACTCTAGGGATCTTGGGGAGAAACACTCTCCCATGACTCTCATAGGACTTGAACCCAAGTCCTCTTCCTTCACATCCATATGAATTAACAACTAGGCAAAGCACATTTTCTCTTCCAGCGAGCATAAGCACCTTTGCTTAAGTCTACTATCAAGAATTCTTCCCTACACTTGAATGAACAAATGATGTCTGATCTGAGATCCATCTGAACCTATTAGACCCTCATGCTATAAACTTAATCTATAACATTCTTCCCCCTAAGAAATCATTTTCTTCCTAAAAAATAGAGCTATTTTCCTTTATGCTTCATGTTCTAATCTAGAAGAACATGTTTCATCTATGTGGTGGGATCCCTACTCAAAACATTCAAAACACCATCTAGCTTTGCATTTTTATAAACCAATCTGAGTGCAAGTTAGGAAATGAATAATAAGGGTTGATCTAAAAACATCCTTATCCAATTCACTATTTTCAATATGTGCTATGTAGGTACTAACTGTTGCGAACATTCGTTTTATGTAGGGTACAAGTTTCAAATTATGTAAATACCTTTGGGAAGTCTTCAAATACTTCAAGAAGGCTCATATTATTCATTAAATATAGCCAAATACCACGTGAGTTCTAGAAGATGGTGAGTCAAATTAGTGAGTCACAAGGGAGCTGCAGTGGTGTCCTAGTGGAAGGTCGATGTGGCTAGTTCTCAAAGTCCATCAATACTTTGCTTATTTGATCACTTGATTCATGTAATATGTCCACCGAAGTGTCTACCACGAATTTAGATGTATTAGGAAGGTTTTAGATTAGTTCCCCATGCTATAAAAAGAGGGGAGAAGTCGTGATCTTGTGGGATGTCCAAGAGAGTCATATGTGTATCTCTACGCTGCTGTAGTTTTGTATGCAGAGATTGCAGAGCTTGTATCTCCCTTATTATATATCCAAGTTACATGTTTAAAAGCTCATTTCAAAGCTCTTACTGTCTAATTTCTTCCTGTAAATTTTCATAATCATTGAATTTGTGAGCTGAGAGCAGTACTCTCTGCAAGTAGTGTGTGTTCTCTGGTTTCACCTCTGCTAAAGGTCTCCATTAAACCTCTAATTTGCAGAGGTCATATTGCCTTGTGTATTTATCCAAATTGAGTGTTCTTTGGCTCATTGGAAAGCTCGTGGTGTCTAGTATATGTGGTTAAAACAGTTTTAGAAAATTCTTATCCATTAGAGAATAGTAAGCTCTGCAAGCATGACTAGTTTTCTGTGATGAAGATTGTGAGAAGGTCAACTTGTTCCTAGGGGGTTCCACTTACTTCCAGCTATATTTTGGAGGTCAATAAACTCCAACATTGGTATCAGAGCAAGGAATTGAAGCTTGGAGAAGGTTATACTACCTTGATGAAGAATTTGAAGCTATTGGAGTAGCAGTTCATCATCGACACTACACAAAGGTAGAAGGAGATAGCAAGGAAGCATCTCAAGCAACATCCAAGCAAAGAAAGGTGCATAGACTTTATTACAAAGGTAAATCTCATACTTCTTCTTATCACATATATCCAAAAGGAGGGTTAAAGGAGGAAGTTTAGTATTTTGCACAATGAGCGATCAACATGCACAAATAGAGAAGCTTGATAAGAACAACTATCAAGCATGGCGATTTAGAATCACAGCATACTTGCAAGGTAGAGGCTTGTATGGTTTGATTGACGGAATGGATATCAAACCTATATTACTAGAGCATCCAAATCAGCGAAAATTGAGGGAGTTTAGACTTTGGAATGAAAGAGACAAAAGGGTTATATTCATTTTATCACAAAATATTCAAGATTCAATGGTAGGACGCATACAAGATCTAGACACAAGTAGAGATGTTTGGCTTGCATTGGAAAGGTTGTATGCTACAGGTACAAGAGCAAGGAAGATTCAACTCAAGAATGAGTTGAATAACATAAAGAAAGATACAAGGACATCGGTCAATGATTACTTGTTGAAGGTTAAAGAGATTGCAGATCAACTAGGATCAATTCAAGCTCATGTGGAGGACAACGACTTGGTTGCACATACTCTCAAAGGACTCAAGGATGATGAGAGATGGAAACCATTCATTACTTCAGTTTATGTTAGAGGAGAATTACCAGACTTTGATCAGCTTGTTGCTCTCATGGTCACGGAGGAGATGAATCTAAATGGTTCTACTTCAAATCAAAAAGGATCTCAAGGACAAGCTCTTTATGTAGGATCATCAAGAGGTGGAAACAGAGGAAGAAGAGGTTCAAATAGAGGTCGAGGAAGAAGGAGCGATGATCAAGGGACTTCAAGTGGCTTCTTCAACACAAGAGGAAGAGGAAGATCAAGCGTGAGAGGTACGAGAGGCAACTACAAGTACAATCAAAGACAAAGGAGTGAAGACAACAACAATTGCTATATATGTCGAAGGTATGGACACTATGCCGAAGATTGTTATCAAAATGAAAATAATCAAGGTGGTAATCGAAGAGGAGGCTATTCAAGAAGAGGTAAACAACAAGGAAATTATGCAGTTGAAGGTAAAAGTGAAGATTATGATTCTCTTCTTATGATGAATGTAGAAACTAAGATGAATTGCAATAGTGATGTATGGTATGTAGATAGTGGTTGTTCTAACCATATGTCACATGATGCTTCATGGTTTTCTAATATGCATAATCCTTCATGTAAAGGTCATGTTGAAACTGTTGGAGTTAGACGTCTGCGAAAGCACGCGAACAACACAAGGAAGAAGAAGAAGCTTGGAGCACAACACACGAGACTGAATGTATTACTAGAGAATGTACAAAGATAAGTAGCCCATTAGGGCAATAGGCGTATATACAAGCCGGGGGAAAAAAACCTCCTAAAGAGGGAAAAAAGTGCCCCGACGGTCCTAGAGTGTTCACACACATCACTACCTAAATATATCAACAAATCCCCCCTGGGAGTGATGCGATGAACAAGGAGCTGGCACTCATGTATAAGGAAGTGCCGAGCTATGTGGAAATCACTCCACAAAAGGAAGTAAGCCCAAAGCTTTGCGGAAAGCTTCAAACTTCTCCCTAGGCAGAGCCTTCGTGAAAAGGTCTGCAATGTTCTCCTGCGTGGGCACATATGCCAAGCTGATCTCCCCAGCAGAGAACCTCTCCCTGACATAGTGATAATGCACCTCAATGTGCTTAGTGCGAGCATGGAACACAGGGTTCCTCGCAACTGCCAATGCGCTCTGACTGTCAGTGAAGATGGTGGTGGCAGAAGACTGGCCAACACCCAAATCAGCCATAAGGCGTCTGAGCCACACACACTCAACAGTCGCTGTGAAAGCTGCCCTATACTCAGCCTCACAACTGGAAGTGGCCACAGTAGGCTGCTTCTTGCTCAACCAAGATATACATGAGCTACCAAGCATGAAGCAAAAACCACTGGTGGACACACGAGTGTCATAGCAACCAGCCCAATCTGAGTCAGAAAAAGCATGCAAATCTGGCGGTAGTGATCCCCCCTTGGGATAAAACAACCCAAGTAGCCGAGTACCACTCAAGTAGCGAAAGATGCGCTTAACCGCTTTCCAATGCGTGACTCCTGGGCAATGCATAAACCTGCTCATCTGTGAGACAGCAAACTGAATATCTGGCCGAGTAATGCATAAGTAAATCAAGCATCCAACAGCCTGCTGATAGAGAACAGCATCAAATGCATCTCCAGCATCATGAAGACTCAATCGTAAACCTGTCTCCATAGGAGTGGCAATAGGCTTACAGTCTTCAAGGCCAAAACGCTGCAATAATGTGTCAATATATTTCGTTTGACACAAAGCCATTCCACCATCAACTTGCATAAACTGAATGCCCAAATAGTGATGCAAATGCCCCAAATCAGACATCTCAAATGAGGCATGCAAATCAGCCTTGAAATCAGCAATATGCTTCTCAAGAGGACCAGTGAGCAGCATGTCGTCTACATAGACAACAATGATCAGAAGCACATCATTAGCACGCTTAACATATAAGGTGCTTTCAGTTGGACTGTTCTCAAAACCATGTGCAATCAGATAGGCATGTATTTTCTCATACCAAGCACGTGGTGCTTGCTTTAAACCATATAACGCCTTCTTTAACCTGCACACCTGGTTTTCATGCCCTTTCTGCACAAAGCCACGGGGCTGAAAAACATACACTTCTTCATGCAAGTCACCATTCAGAAATGTTGTTTTAATGTCCAACTGATGTACATTCCAACCATGATGGGCTGCAAGTGCACAAATGCTCCGAACAGTAGTCATACGGCATGTAGGTGCAAAGGTCTCATCAAAATCAATGCCTCTTTCCTGTGCATAACCCTTTGCAACAAGCCTAGCCTTATACCTGTCAACTGTACCATCAGTTTTACGCTTCAGCTTGTATACCCACTTAGTGCCAATGGCCTTCTTGCCAGGAGGCAAGTCACATAAAGACCATGTACCATTCTTCATTATAGCATCATATTCAGATTGCATAGCAGCCTTCCAATTTTCTGAATTTTGTGCTTCATCAAAAGAAACAGGCTCATTCTCATCACAGAGACTAGATGCAGCCATAGCATAGCAATCTGATGCAAAGGAGGTACTATGAGAGCCTAATTAGTACGATATGACAAAGGTGCATCTAATTTGCTGTCACGCAAAGTCTGCACCAGCCATTTTGGCATAGTTTTTGCCTGTTCAATATCAGCTCTCTCATCAACAAGTGCATCATGTAAATCTGCATCAGAAATGGAATGATCTGCATCATCATATGAAACCTGCAAAGGCTGAGAAGTTGCCTCATTGGGACCAGCGCTAGCCTGTCCACCTGTAAAAAGAGGCATCAAAGTATCATACATGTCTTTGGAGCTAACAGATGTCTCCTTAGTACATGAAAGCAATGGCTGAATAGCATCTTCCACAAAGACAACATCACGGCTAACTAGAATGCGTTTAGTCTGTGGATGATACAGACGATAGCCTTTACTTTCAGAACTGTACCCAACAAAAATACATTTTACTGCCTTATCATCCAATTTTCTGCGATGTTGTTCAGGCACTAATGCATATGCCAAACAACCAAAAACACGCAGATGAGCAACAGATGGCTTGCGGTCATGCCAAGCCTCATATGGAGTGATAGACTGCAACGCTTTGGTGGGACACCTGTTCAGTACATATGCTGCACACATGACAGCCTCAAGCCAGAAACTATGTGGTAAAGCCTGACTTTTGACCATGCACCTCGCCATCTCCATGAGTGACCTGTTCTTTCGTTCAGCAACTCCATTCTGTTCAGGTGTATACGGCACTGTACACTGGTGTTTTATCCCACGTTCAGCCAGAAATGCATTAAAATCTGAAGACATATATTCCCCCCCTCGATCAGAATGGAGGGTGCCCATTTTACATGCTGACAGATTTTCAGCCAAAACCAAAAACTGTTTGAAGCACATGAACACTTCGGACTTTGCTTTGAGTGGATATACCCATGCATGCCTGGAAAAATCATCAATGAAAGTCACGAAGTAAAGGTAATTTCCAAAAGAGGGTGTCTGCATAGGACCACAGACATCACTATGTACAAGCTGCAATTTCTGCATAGCCCGAACTGAACCATCTTTTGGAAAGGAAGAACGCTGCATTTTGCCAAAAATACAGCCTTCACAAACATGTTTTCCAGGTGCCTCAAGTTTGGGCAAAGAGGACACCATTTCAGATTTCTGCAGGCGTAACAAGCTAGCAAAATTCAGATGACCAAAGCGTGCATGCCAAAGCTTTGCATCTAACATAGCCTGAGAATCATGAACTGCACATGCCGAATCATTCACAGATCTTTCATAGTCTATGAGCTTATACAGCCCACGACATAAAATGCCAGAAGCAATAATCACATCGCCATTTGAGAGATCATGGACTGTACACCTGTCATCAACGAATTTCACAACCAAGCCAATCTTGGCTAATGCAGAAACTGATAACAGGTTCTTTTTGATCCCTGGCACAAATAAAGCATCTGACAAAGTGAAAGAACTACCATCAGCAGTAGTCAGAATGATCTTACCAACTCCCATAACAGGATAAGAGGAGTTATTGGCGCATGTGACAGTATTCCCTGTAGGGGCAGGCTCGAGTGAAGAGAAGAAACTGCGCTGCGAGGTAATATGTTTGGTCGCCCCACTGTCAAAGTACCAAACATCTGAGTCTACTGCAGACATGCACTGATCATGAGAAGATGGGTCAAAACTGCAGACAGTAGTAAACACCCATTCTTCTTCCTGCACAAGATTTGCAGACTCTGTTTTTGGTGTAGAGGCCTCTCCAACAACCATTCCAGCCTCTTTCTTCTTTGCCTCTTTAGCAGCCAGTTTTGGACAGTTCTTTATAATATGATCATTTCCTTTACAGTACTTGCAGAACAATTTCTGCTTTTCTGATTTCTTCTCATCTTTATCCTGGTTCTTCGATTGTGCAGCATTTGCAGATTTCTGCTTACTAGTAGAAGAGCTCCATTTTCCTTTGCCCTTCTGACTAGCCAGGAAAGCTTGATCTGCAACACGCATAATGGACCTGTTCTGCCTGGACTGATCTTCCTGCAACAGAACAGAGACTAATTCCTCAAATGACAAGGCATTCGGATTGCCTTTCATCATCAATCGAAGAGTAGAGGCAAAACTCTTATATGAATCAGGAAGGCCATTCAAAACGGTCTGCACAAGTGAGCTATCTGGTATAACCTCATCAGCAGAAATCAATTGTTCCTTCAGGTCTTTGATCTTTGTAAGAAAACTGTCCATCGAATCACCTTCATTCATGTGCTCACTCTCCAACTGTTTTCGGAGGTAAGCAACACGAGCCTCATTCCTAGCCTGGTACAAAGTGGTAAGTGTATCCCAAGCATCCTTTGCTGTTCTGCAAGAGCGAATGTGAGGAATAATGGCACGTTTGACAGACAAAGCTATCAATGCATGTGCCTGGGCATCTCTGCCATCCCAACGAATCTGCTCTGCAGTAGGTGCAACAGAAACAGCAGCACGAACAGGAATCTGCGGAATATCATCTTCGACACCATCTTCATCAGCTCCAACACCTGTATTTGCAGTACCTGTCGTTACAGGTGTAACAGGACGTCTTTCAACACCCTGCACAATGTTCCACAATCCTTTTGCAACCAGTACATGTCGCATCATATAAGCCCATAATGGGTAGTTGGTACCATCCAACTTATCCTCAACAGCCAACATACGGAATACATCACTGCTTTCAGCCA
This sequence comes from Ceratopteris richardii, assembly GCA_020310875.1. Classification (NCBI taxonomy): domain Eukaryota; kingdom Viridiplantae; phylum Streptophyta; class Polypodiopsida; order Polypodiales; family Pteridaceae; genus Ceratopteris; species Ceratopteris richardii. The sequence continues at coordinate 58,237,699 of CM035438.1, forward strand.
TGGCCGGTGACTAAAATACCTTGATGCAGAAAATTGACTGTATCTCAAAAAGTTGAACAGAACTGCCCACACGAGTTCTGCTAGACCTGTAGCAGACTTCGAGACGCTTAAACTGGCGAACAGAAACTGGTATATACCTTTGGCACAAAAGGACGAAATAGCCTGCACAAGCACTGCGATAGTGCGTTCGGAGGCCGAAACGAGCTCAGATCGCGATTTCGGCACCACAAAGCGAAGCTGTTTTGATCTCGGAAACACCCTGAGTATGCTCACCAAATTTTGTGCGAATCTGAGACTGCAAATGGAGGAGTGTCGACGGCGCCCTAGAAGAAGCAACGACCTGCTCTGATACCAATTGTTGGAGTTAGACGTCTGCGAAAGCACGCGAAGAGCACAAGGAAGAAGAAGAAGCTTGGAGCACAACACACAAGACTGAATGTATTACTAGAGAATGTACAAAGATAAGTAGCCCATTAGGGCAATAGGCGTATATACAAGCCGGGGGAAAAAAACCTCCTAAAGAGGGAAAAAAGTGCCCCGACGGTCCTAGAGTGTTCACACACATCACTACCTAAATATATCAACAGAAACAAGAGATGATACAACACATAAGATTATGCAGGTTGGAGATGTTGTCATGCAGGATAAGAGCAAGACAAATTGCTTAAAGGATGTACTTTATGTGCCAACGATCACTAAGAATTTGATGTCAGTTGGTCAAGTGGTAGAAAAAGGTTTGCAAATAAGATTTAATCATGCAGGTTGCTTCATTGAGGATCCAAAGCAAAGGAGGTTAATTGATAGAGGTCAAAAACAAGGTAGATTGTTTACATTCAAGGTAAATCCAAATCATACAAACTATTTCTCTTATGGTATGCATCGAATAGCAGAGCTTGATCTATGGCACAAAAGGATTGGACACATGAATGTACACAGGTTAAAGGAGCTATCAAAGAAGAGGATTGTTGAAGGATTACCTGATCTTACTAAGCAACATATGGTGCATCTTTGTGAAGCATGTCAAATGGGTAAGTAGAGTAGACAGCCTTTCAAGCATTCGAGCTATGTAAGCAGTGGATTGCTAGACCTTATACACACGGACGTATGGGGTCCTACTAAAGAGGCATCCTTGGCTGGTAATAAGTACTATGTATCATTCATTGATGATCATAGTAGAATGACATTTGTGTATTTCATTAAACATAAGAGTGAAGTCTTTAATTGTTTCAAAAATTTTAAATCATTTGTCGAGAAGCAAACAGGAAGATATGTTAAGAAGCTAAGATCCGATGGAGGGGGAGAGTATTTCTCTCAAGCTTTTACTGATTTTTTGTATGATGAAGGTATCAAAAGAGAAGTTACATGCAGGTATACTCCACAACAAAATGGAGTCGCAGAAAGAAGAAACAGAATCATAGCAGAAGCGTCTAGAAGCATGCTAAATGATATGTGTTTGCCTAATTCTTTTTGGGCTGAAGCTGTTAGCACAAGTGTGTACATTATGAATAGAGTACCTACTGCTGGAGTTCATCATTTGACACCATATGAGGTATGGCATGGAAGGAAACCAAGTGTAAGTCATTTGAAAGTATTTGGTTGTGTATGTTATGTACATGTACCTAGTGAAGTGAGATCAAAACTTGATGTGAAACTAGAAAAGTGTATATTTATTGGTTATGCGGATACTCAAAGAGGATATAGATGTTATAATCCTCATACCAATAAGGTGGTTGTTTCAAGAGATGTAAATTTTGATGAATCACTTTCATGGTATGTAGATAAGAAAAGTTTGCAGGTCATAAATGGAGATGAAGAAGATACAGGTGAAGGAGATGAGTGCTTACCTCAGCCCACAAGAAGTTTAAGTGATGAGAAAAGTGGTTTGGATGAAGAAAGAGAGCTACCTTTCAATGGAAGATTAAGGCAAGAGTCACCTCCAAGTGTTAAAAGCAAAGGTAAACTCAAACTTGTTGAAGTTAATGATGAAGGAGAGAAAATTAGTGATGTATGTGAGTATGGAGAATCATCAAAGGTTCCTAATAAGAAAGGAAGAGCATCTACATTGGAGGTAAGAAGAACTTCAAGAGTGAGTAAGCAACCTCAAAGGTATACTTATGAATCTTTCATGAATACTCATTATGCTTTTATGATAAAATTTGAGCAGGAAAATGAACCCACATGTTATGATGAGGCAAAAGGAAATGAAAAGTGGGAGAAAGCAATGAGCGAAGAAATGGAAGCACTACAGGATAACAAGACTTGGAATTTAGTTCCAAAGACACCAAAGCAAAAGGTAATTGGTTGCAAGTGGGTTTTTAAGATTAAAAGAAATAGTGATGGTAGTGTGTCAAGATATAAGGCTAGACTTGTAGCAAAAGGATATAATCAAACTCAAGGATTGGACTATGAGGAAACATTTAGTCCAGTAGCAAACATGGCAACGGTGAGAACTTTGTTGGCTTTAGCTGCAAGTAAAAGGTGGAATATATATCAACTTGATATAAAGAATGCCTTTCTTAATGGTGAGTTAAATGAAGAAGTGTATATGTAACAACCAGATGGTTATGTGGATGCAAAATGTCCTAATCATGTATGTAGGTTAAAGAAGGCATTGTATGGTCTTAACAGACACCAAGGGCATGGAATGCAAGGTTGGTAAAGTATCTTATGCTGCAAGGATACACAGCGAGTCATGCCGATCCTTCACTTTATGTAAAACATGTAGATGACATGTATGTCTATGTATGCATTTACGTGGATGACTTGTTGATTACAGGGAATGATGCAAAAGCAATTGAAGAGATAAAAGGTAATTTGGGAAAGGAATTTAAAATTTCAGATCTTGGTTTTCTTAGATACTTTCTTGGGATTGAAATTGTGTATGGCGATGAAGGTATGTGGTTGATACAGAGAAAGTATATATGTGATATTTTGAAAATGTTTGGTATGCAGGAATGTAAATTTGTTTCTACTCCAATGGAATGTAATGTAAAGTTGAGTGCAAAGGAAGGTGATGAGTTGCATGATATGAATGTGTATAGATCCATGGTAGGATCTTTGGTTTATGCAACAAAAACTAGACCTGATATATGCTATGCAGTGGGAGTATTGTCACAGTTTATGCATGAACCTAGAGTACCTCATATGCATGCAGCGAAAAGAGTGCTTAGGTATTTGAAAGGTACCATGAACGAAGGATTATTTTATAGTCATGATGCTGATCTAACTCTTAAAGTCTTTAGTGATGCAGATTGGGCTGGAAGCAAAGATGATAGAAGATCCACAAGTGGATATGTGGTAATAGTAGGAAACAAGACATTGCCATGGAGTTCAAAGAAACAGCCTACAGTTGCTTTATCTTCTACAGAGGCTGAGTATAGAAGTTTAGCATTGGCTACTACTGAAGTTATGTGGTTTAAAAAGTTGTTTCATGACTTGAATGTGCAGGTTGATGTACCACTGATATATGGGGATAACTTGAGTAGCATTCATATGACCTCAAATCCTATTTTTCATGCTAGAACAAAGCATATAGAGGTTCACTATCATTATGTTCGAGAGAAGGCCATAAACAATGAAGTACAAGTTTCTTTTGTGGGAACAAAGGATCAAGTTGTAGATATCTTCACCAAATCATTGGATGGACCAAAGCTTCAAAGATTCAACTATATTCTTGGCATGAAGGAAATACCCTTTGAAACTTGAGGGGGAGAATGTTGCAAACATTTGTTTTATGTAGGGTACAAGTTTCAAATTATGTAAATACCTTTGGGAAGTCTTCAAATACTTCAAGAAGGCTCATATTATTCATTAAATATAGACAAAATACCACGTGAGTTTTAGAACATGGTGAGTCAAATTAGTGAGTCACAAGGGAGCTGCAGTGGTGTCCTAGTAGAAGGTCGATGTGGCTAGTTCTCAAAGTCCATCAATACTTTGCCTATTTGAGCAATAGAGTCATGTAATATGTCCACCCAAGTGTCTACCACGAATTTAGATGTATTAGGAAGGTTTTAGATTAGTTCCCCATGCTATAAAAAGAGGGGAGAAGTCGTGATCTTGTGGGATGTCCAAAAGAGTCATATGTGTATCTCTACGCTGCTGTAGTTTTGTATGCAGAGATTGCAGAGCTTGTATCTCCCTCGTTATATATCCAAATTACATGTTTGAAAGCTCATTTGAAAGCTTTTACTGTCTACTTTCTTCCTATAAATTTTCATAATCATTGGAGTTGTGAACGGAGAGAAGTACTCTCTGCAAGTAGTGTGTGTTCTCTGGTTTCACCTCTGCTGAAGGTCTCCATTAAACCTCTAACTTGCAGAGGTCATATCTCCTTGTGTATTTATCCAAATTGAGTGTTCTTTGGCTCATTGGAAAGCTCTTGGTGTCTAGTATATGAGATTAAAACAGTTTTAGAAAATTTTAATCTATTAGAGAAAAGTAAGCTCTGCAAGCATGACTGGTTTTCTATGATGAAGTTTATGAGAAGGTCAACTTGTTCCTAGGGGGTTCCACTTACTTCCAGCTATATTTTGGAGGTCAATAAACTCCAACACTAACATGTGAAATGGATGGATTCAAATTACTAGTCCATTTTTGGTAATCATTGGTGCATGGAGCAAGTAACTAAGCTGATGGGATTCTTATCCTTGACAAGACTTTGAATACTCTTGATTCACTTGAATTTGATTTGGAAAAGTAGAAGTTTGGTTGTCCTGAACATCTAACTTGGATGTTTGTACTGTGGTTCACTCCTAACCATCATTTAATTATTTTTTTCACCCGATTGGAGGAGTAATATGTCCTAATGGCTTAAAAGTCCTATGTAGAATATAGGGGAATGTTTCCCATTTTCTTTTGGTCAAGCTTACTTTAAATCTATTAAGTAAATTCCAAAATGTTAATTGTCCAATTTAGGATAGTTTTTTGAAGATTTTAGCTTTTCTTTCTAGGGAACTATCAATCTTATGAGCAATTCCTAGCACTTTTCTTTTCAAGATTATACTCAAGTCTATGAACTCTATAAAGGTTCTGCTATGTAAATTGAAGGAAACTTAAATGAATAAATCATAAAACTTATCTTCTTTTGAAGATCAAATAGGGTCATGTACAAAACATCTATTTGGGATGTTTAATTTATTTATATGGTTCCAACCAATTAACCATGGAGTTTCATGAAAAAATCATATATTATCTAAGTCAAATCCAAAAAATTTTGAAAGCAGAAAGAAAGGACTAAAATTATGTCCAACGAATTCAAACTTCTAAGAAACTTGAACTTGCTATGAGTTGAATTCTAGGTGACTCAAGAATTCAACTTCTCAAAGATCTATTTCAATGAGGTGTTGAAGCAATTTATATATCTTTAAGTGAACTAAACTAGATTAATAAAATTATTGATGGAGTAAAGCTAAACAACATCCAACCACAAGATACTAGTGTGATATCCGAGTGTGTTGATCCACTGAGGTTCTATTGATGATATTTTACTCAAAATAATGCTTCACTTGAGATTAAGTTACTTCCTTTATTCAATCTTTTATAAATCCTTAAAGGCAATACAATTCTTGTGCATTATTTTGAGTCAATTGATTAAATTTACCCAATCACACTAGGAACTTGATGCTTGCTTAGTCCGTTGAACCTTGGTTGAAAAGATTATTTCAGAGTTGTAATTCTTTTGAAATGTACCAATATTTTAGAATTAAAAGTATGTTATCTTGAAGTATCTTGCGAAAAGCTTTATCTTGAAGTGTTTTACAAGGTCAATATTTAAGCTTCTCCTTGAAATGTTTAATTACCTTGAGGATCTAGTCTTACTTCAACATTCATTCTAGGACTAAATGATACTTATCATCCCTTGGTCTGATGCCCATATCATATTTCCTACATCAATCTTAGTACAAAATTTTTTGTTCCATGCCACCCAATTTTATATTCACATTGATGTCCGAGTGATACGCATCCTAAATTCCAAACATGTCTTTATAGAGTACCTATTGGTATACTTAGGTATTGATGTGTGTAAACACTCTATGACCATCGGGGCACTTTTTTCCCCTTTAGGAGGTTTTTTTCTCCTGGATTGTATATATGCCTATAGCCCTAATGGCTTACTTATCTTTGTACATTCTAGTGGTAATACATTCAGTATTGTGTATTGTGCTCCAAGCTTCTTCTTCTTCTTCCTTGTGTTGTTCGCGTGCTTCCGCAGATGTCTAACTCCAACAATTGGTATCAGAGCAGATCGCCACCTCATCTAGGATGTCATCGACACCCTCTCCAATTGCAGTCTCAGAATTGCATGAACTTTGGTTAGCATACTTAGGGTGTTTCAGAGATCAAAAGGACTTTGTTTTGTGGTGCCGAAATCACGATCTAAGCTCGTTTCAGCCTCCGAATGCACTATCACAATGCTTGTGTAGGCTATTTTGTCTTTTTGTACCAATGGTATATACAAGTTTCAATTTGCCAGTATAAGCATCTCAAAGTCTGCTACAGGTTTAGCAAAATTCGTCTAGGCATTTTTGTTCAACTTTTTGAGATATAGTCAATTTTCTACATCAAGGTATTTTAGTCACTGGCCATGGCTGAAAGTAGTGATGTATTCTGTACGTTGGCTGTTGAGGATAAGTTGGATGGTGCCAACTACCCATTATGGAATTATATGATGCAACATGTATTGGTTGCAAAAGGATTGTGGAACATTGTGTAGGGTGTTGAAAAACATCCTATCACACCTGCAACTATTACAACTGTAGGTACTAAAGCTGATGCAGAAGGTGTCAAAGATGGTGATATTCTGTAGATCCCTGTTCATGCTACAATTTCTAATGAACTACTATACAACAAATTTGTTGGGATGGCAGAGATGCCCGAGCTCATGCATTGATAGCTTTGTCTATCAACCATGCAATTTCCTCACATTCGCTCTTACGGAACAGCTAAGGATGCTTGGGATACACTTACCACATTGTACCAAGCTAGGAATGAGGCTTGTGTTGCTTATCTCCAAAAAACGTTGGAGAGTGAGCACATGAATGAAAGTGATACATTTGATTTCTACAAATGAAGTCCTTCCCAATAGTTCACTTATCCAGACTCTTCTGAATGGTCTTCCCAAGTGATATCAGAGTTTTGTTTCTACTCTTCGTTTGGTGATGAAAGGCAATCCAAATGCCTTAACATTTGAAGAGTTAGTTTTTGCTTTGTTGGAGGAAGACAAGTCTAGGTAGAATAGGTAAATTATGTGCATCGCAGATCAACCTTTTCTGGCTAGTCATAAGGGCAAAGGAAAATGGAGCTCTTCTACTAGTAAGCAAAAATCAGCAAATGTTGCACATTCGAAGAAAGAAGAAAAAGATGAGAAGAAATTAGAAAAAAAGAAATTGTTTTGCAAATACTATAAAGCAAATGATCATGTCATTAAGAGCTGTCCAAAAATCGCTCCTAAAGAGGCAGAGAAGAAAGAGGCCAGAATGGTTGTTGCAGAGGCCTCTACACCAAAAACGGAGTCTGCTAATCTTGTGTAGGATGAAGAATGGGCATTTACTACTGTTTGCAGTTTTGGCGCATCTTCTCATGAGCAGTGCATGTCTACAGTAGACTCAGATGTTTGGCACTTTTTTTTTTAGTATAAAGGAAGTTCGGCATTAGCCTACTCTCCCGGACTTGAATTAAATAAAGAAAAGTACAAGAGAAGGGGACTAGTGCCCACGGGACCCCCCAAATCCCACAACGCAAGGGAAGCTTTTACAGAGCTTAGATGGCATTACAGAGAAGGTTAATCACCCTCTCATCACCCTCATGAGGGGCCCACTTGGGTTTAAGCTTGTTATTGATCGAAAGGAGAACTTGATGATGCCTAAAGGGGGGGGGGATTTCTTACAGTTAACAATCCTTTTGCCAAGGAGGAACAACGATTTCTCAATTGAACACTCCTTGGGGGAGTCATCAAAGTTAAAAGCACATCTTTCTCGCCATATTTTCCATAGGACCTCCCCTCTGATGGCATTCCAAAGAGTCGCGGAGTAGCCGATCGCTTCTCCCAGCACGGCTTGCTGCCAACTGAGATGTTTTTGAAGTCTAATTTTCTTTCCAACCATCTGCCAGAGTCTGTTGGAGTTGGGGCAGGTGAAGAAGATGTGTGGAACATCTTCGATAGACCGGTAGCAGCGTTTACACCAGGGAGGAATCCCCCAAATTTTGCTAGCCTTAAGGTTGATCCGGATTCCATGATGAAGAATTTGCCATAAGAGGACAGACTTTTTGATTTCTATGAGGGGGTGCTAGATAGCCATGAACTTCATGTCCCACCGAAGCCGCATCCATGACAAGCACCACTTCTTGTTGAGGTTAACCTGATAGTCAATTGTTTCTTTGATGTTCGGGATTTTTGATAGGCTATTCCCATTGTGCCATTTGAGACCAAGCGAGCTCGATGTGTCATGTCCCATGAGAAGGCGAGTTTTGTGTTGATCCCAGGTGAGACATCTGCTTTGCAAAGTGTTCCATTCTTCGTACAAAATGCTAACGCAAGGGTCAATATCCTCGAAGTTGATCCAGTGGTTGGTGTCTTGTTTCGAGAGATGTTTCCATTTTTTGAAGCCTTTGTTCCATAACTTCTTGGCATTTTGAATGTTCCAAGATTCCACACTCCGGATGCCATGGATCGGAAACCAGATAGAGTCGTTTTGTCTGATATCAACAGCCCACTTCTAGTCTTCACTAATTCTAGTGTAGCTTTTGACTTTATTCCAACTCTTCCATAGGGAGCACACGAGATTAGAGCCTTTTGGGAAGACGGGGATCGGGGAAAACAGCAAGGTCAAGATGTCGAGATTCTTCCAATTTGGGCAACCCATGAGAGCCAACTCATTCTTGTTTCTGAAGATCAACTTGGCCCACGAGGCCTCCCCATTGCACCAAGCCTTAATCATCCATTTGGCTGCCAGTTTGTTAGCTATGCACCCAATGTCCAGGATACCAAGTCCCCCGCTATCTCTATGGCTCGTGCAGATGGACCATTTGATTTTAGGCACCCCCCTTCTATTCTGATCTCCTATCCAGAGGAAGTTTCTACAAATACTATCCAGTTTGGACAGATCTTTCTCTTTCGGTCTCCAACAAGAAAGGAAATAAATGGTAGAGGAAAGGAGGAACGTGTTGATAACCATAGCACGACCAGCAAGATTAATTTGCATACCTCTCCAATAGTTAAGCTTGTTTTCGAGTTTGGCCAGCACCCAGTTCCACCGCTGTTCCATAGAGACGCCAAACCCTAAGGGGATCCCAAGAAGCCAAAAAATTTGGCCCTGCGGAATGATTTGATAGCCATGATCAATGAGAAGGTCGGGTTGAGACCCCACAATAGCTCTAAAGGCGGTGTTAGAGTGGTTGATTATGGAACCAGAGGCTTCACAAAAGGTAGCAAGACACCTCCAGAACGTCTCCAGGCTGGTACTATCATTGTGAGCAAACGCGTTCATATCATCGTCAAAAAGTCTCATGGTGATCTGACCATGGTCGTGAGGCAAGCGGAGGCCTTTGATGTTACCAGCTTCCACCTGGTGCGCCACAAGCCTGCTAAGCCCTTCCATGGCGATGGCAAAGAGAAGGGGAGCCAATGGGCACCCTTGTCTGATAGATCTTCTAAGTTTGATCACCTTTGAAAGTTTGTCGTTAATGTTAATTTGGGTCGATGCGTTTCCGAGAAGGGTCACGATCATCTTGGTGAATTTCTGACTACATCCAAGATCTTGGAGCGACTGCAGAATATAGTCCCATTCTAGCCTGTCGTAGGCTTTATCAAAGTCGATCTTGAGAAAGACCACATCTTGTTTAGACTCTTTTGCAAGTTCAAGACCTTCCCAAATATCTATAATGGTTTCCAAAATTGACTTGCCTTTGATGAAACCTTTTTGGTCCTTGCTTAACCATGCTCTCAAGTGGCAAGAGATTCTGTTGGCAATGACTTTGGCGATGACCTTGTATCCTGTTTGGAGCATCATAATAGGATGCCAGTTCTCTATTTTGTTCTTTTCCCCTTTCTTGTGTATTAACTTGATAATACCATTGTTGAGACAAGAAGGAAGCGTGCCAAACTTGAGCGCCTCTTGCCAAACCAGAGGAAGAGGGGTGGCAACCACCAACTTGAAGGATTTAAAGAACTCATTAGTGAGCCCGTCGGGTCTCGAGCTTTCACCGGGAGGGAGGGCATCAATGACCTCAATGATTTCTGCTTCAGAGATAGGGGCATGTAGTAGGGAGCAAAGGTTGAGTGGTATCCTGCGGGGGGAAACCCTAGATATGGCTGCCATACAGTCCCTTCTATGGTGGAAGAGGGGGTTCGAGGTCCCAAGGAGTCTCGTGAAGTGCCCTTCAATGATCCTGAAATTATCTTCTTTCGTATTGCATACATTGCCGTTTAAGTCTAGCAATAAGGGGATTGATTCTCTGTTATGTTTCCTTTTAAGGATACGGCACATCTCTTTGGTGGGTTTGTCGGCTTTGCCAGCCCACCACTCCTTCAAGAAAATTTGCAAATTTTTCCTTTGTATTTCTTCCTCGTATCTCAACAGTGCTCTGATTTTTCGAAGACCTTTCTGGGCTTGAGCCTTTCCTTTGTTCACTTCCTCCTCGAGCCTCTAGAGTCTGTGGTAAAGAGCTTCTCTACGATCCTACCACACAGTCTCGAGCATCTTCCTAGATCTAATCATGATCTATCGAGACTTATCGACCACGCTTCTCCAGCACTTGGCTAGGGACAAGCCGGAGGCGAATGCCTCCTTCCACACCTTAGCAAATTCTTGATGGACGCTGGGGAGAGAGAAGGAGGGCGCACTGGCATGGAACCAAGGAGCCTTACAGATCTTGTTGGAAGGTTGGAAAGTGATAACGATCGGGTAGTGATCAGAGATGGTGAGGTCGATGCGTTGCACAAGGGACGAGTGGCCCCACTGATTAGTAAAACTCTGAGAGATGTAGCATCTATCAAGTCTAGCTTTCCTCAAGTCCTCGCCCGCTTGGAGATTTGACCAAGAGAAGCCATTCGAGTCTTTGAATTCGACCAAATCCAAGTGTAGTTTGCTTATGTCCCACGTTTCTTTCTCCCGACTATCAATGACCCTGCCCTTGCCCATCCATCTGTCCATAGGGTCCTCCACCATGTTGAAGTCACCACAAATAAGCACGTTGTGGGGGAGTGAGTCCAAGGAGGCCCATGTGTTCAGTCTCTCTAATTCCCCATTAGGAGCGTACAAAGAAACCAGAGTAAAACAATGAGGAGCACCAAAAGAAACAACAATCCATCGATGGCTTTCATCTGCGATGGAGTTCTCAAGCTTTTCAAACTACAGTTGATTGATACCGATTACCATTCCACCGGACCCCCGCTGGTGCGCCGTTGAAATCCAAACATGGGTCAAGGAGACATGTCTAAGCCGTTTTTGGAGGTCATCTCCGTCAATTTTAATCTCTTGAATACATATAAATTCTAGGTTTAGGCTAATGTCGTGAAGCCATTGACCAATGATGGTCGCTCTTGAGGGGTGAGTTAGCCCTCTAGCGTTTAACGAGATGATGATCATTGTCGTAGTGAGCCCTCTTTGCGGGAGGGAGCTTTGTCCTTTCTTTTCTTGGATTCATCTTTCTTTTTCACTGGGATCGGATCCCGAATTAGCAGTAGGTTCTTGTGGGGTCTTTTTCAGGGTAACTCCATAGGTTGTTTTCCTTTGCGGGATGCCTCTTGCTGGGAAGACTTGGGTTCCGTTTTCGGAATAGTCGATCCGATGATGGAACTTTCACTATCCATGTTATCTTCGTTACTAGTGGTAAAGTCGTCTTCTTTGGTTGTAGTGTAGCCCTCCTGGGAGGTTTCTTTGCTGTCAAGGATCTCTCGGGCTTTGTCGTTGGTGTACACCTCAAGTTGGATCCCACCTGGGTAGTCAAACTCGTTGATCTCCTTTTCGAGATTGCAATACAAATTGCTAGAGGGGGTAACTGACATGTTGTTTCACTCAGAAGTCGCCCTAGGGCTTCTTTTCCTTCTTCTTCTGACTTCGATGAACCCGTATGCGTCAGCTTCTGGATTAATGTATTTCCGGCTAAACATGGGATAAAACATTAGTGTATAGTGTTGTATACACCTCAATAAAATGCATTTGCTACATGGAAGAGTAGGTCACTCATGGAGATGGCGAGGTATATGGTCAAGAGCCAGGCTTTGCCACATAGTTTCTAGCTTGAGGTTGTCATGTGTGCAGCATATGTACTTAATAGGTGTTCCACTAAAGCACTACAATCTATCACTCCATATGAGGCTTGGCATGGTCACAAGTCATTTGTTGCTCATCTGCATGTTTTTGGTTGTCTGGCATATGCATTAGTGCCTAAACAACATCGTAAGAAATTGGATGATAAAGTAGTAAAATGTATTTTTGTTGGGTACAGTTCTAAAAGCAAAGGCTATCATCTATATCATCCATAGACTGAACTCATTTTGGTTAGTCGTGATGTTGTTTTTGTGGAAGATGCTATTCAGCCTTTACTTTCATGTACGAAGGAGACGTTTGTTAGCTCCAAAGACATGTATGATACTTTGTTGCCTCTTTTTACTAGTGGACAGTCTAGTGCTAGTCCTAATGAGGCAACTTCTCAACCATTGCAGGTTTCATGTGATCATGCAAATCACTCTATTTCTGATGTAGATTTACATGATGCACTTGTTTATGATAGATATGATATTGAACAGGCAAAAACTATGTCAAAATGGCTGGTGCAGACTTTGCGTGATAGCAAATTAGATGCACCTCTGTCATATCGTACTCGATCAGGCTCTCATAGTGCCTCTTTTGCATCAGATTGCTATGTTATGGCTGCATTTAGTCTCTATGATGAGAATGAGCCTGTTTCATTGGTGAAGCACAAAATTCAAAAAATTGCATGGCTGCTATACAATCTAAATATGATGCTATAATGAAGAATGGTACTTGGACTTTATGTGACTTACCTCCTGGAAAGAAGGCCATTGGCACTAAGTGGGTATACAAGCTAAAGTGTAAGCCTGATGGAATAGCTGACACGTATAAGGCTAGGCTTGTTGCAAAGGGTTATGCATAGGAAAAAGGCATTGATTTTTATGAAACCTTTGCACCTACTTGCCTAATGACTATTGTTCATAGCATCTGTGCACTTGTAGCTCATCATGGTTGGAATGTACATCAATTGAAAATTAAAAGATCATTTGTGAATGGTGACTTGCATGAAGAAGTGTATGTTTTTTAGCCCCATGCCTTTGTGTAGAAAGGGCATGAAAACCAGGTGTGCAAGTTAAAGAAGGCATTATATGGTTTAAAGCAAGCACCATGTGCTTGGTATGAAAAGATACATGCCTATCTCATTGCACATGGTTTTGAGAACAATCCAACTGAAAGCACCTTATATATTAAGCATTGTGGTGTATGTTGATGATGTGCTTCTGATCATTGTGGTGTATGTTGATGCATGCTGCTCACTAGTGCTAATGATGTGCTTCTGATCATTGTGGTGTATGTTGATGCATGTTGCTCACTGGTCCTCATGACCCACATATTACTGATTTTAAGGCTGATTTGCATGCCTCATTTGAGATGTCTGATTTGGGGCATTGGCATCACTATTTGGGCATTCAATTTATGCAAGTTGATCGTGGAATGGCTTTGTGTCAAATGAAATATATTGACATATTATTGCAACATTTTGGCCTTGAACATTGTAAGCCTATTGCCATTCCTATGGAGATAGGTTTATGATTGAGTCTTCATGATGCACAAGATGCATTTGATTCTGTTCTCTATCAGTAGGCACTTGGATGCTTGATTTACTTATGCATTACTCGAATAGATATTCAGTTTCTTATCTCATAGATGAGTAGGTTTATACATTGCCCAAGAGTGAAGCATTGGTAGGAAGTTAAGTGCATCTTTCCCTACTTGAGTGGTACTCAGCTACTTGGGTTGCTTTATCCTAAGGGGGGATCACTAGCACAAGATTTGCATGCTTTTTTTTACTCTCACTGGGATGGTTGTTATGACACTCATGTGTCCACTAGTGGTTTTTGATTCATGCATGGTAGCTCATACATATCTTGGCTGAGCAAGAAGCAGCCTATTGTGGCCACTTCCAGTTGTGAGGCTGAGTATAGGGCAGCTTTCACAGCAACTGTTGAGTGTGTGTGGCTTAGATGCCTTATGGCTGATTTGGGTGTTGCTTAGTCTTCTACCACCAGCATCTTCACTTACAGTTAGAGCACATTGGCAGTTGCAAGGAACCCTCTGTATCCATGCTTGCATTAAGCACATTGAGGTGCATTATCATTATGTCAGGGAGAGGTTCTCTGTTGGGGAGATCATCTTGGCATATATGCCCACGCAGGAGAACATTGCAGACCTTTTTACGAAGGCTCTCCCTAGGGAGAAGTTTGAATCTTTCCGCAAAGCTTTGGGCTTACTTCCTTTTGTGGATTGATTCCACATAGCTTAGCACTTCCTTATACATGAGAGCCAGCTCCTTGTTCACTACATCACTCTTAGGGGCCGATTTGTTGATATATTTAGGTGATGATGTGTGTGAACACTCTAAGACCATCGGGGCACTCTTTTCCCTCTTTAGAAGGTTTTTTCCCTCTGGCCTATATATATGACTATATCCCTAATGGGTTACTTATCTTTGTACATTCTAGTGGTAATACATTCAGTATTGTGTGTTGTGCTCCAAGCTTCTTCTTCTTCCTTGTGTTGTTCGTGTGCTTCCGCAGACATCTAACTCCAAGAGTACCTTCTCACTTAAACTCTTTAAAAGAATATTAAAGTTTAAAGGCATTACCCCTTACTTGATATCTAGGTTTTGATTCCTTCACATGATCATTTCATGATCTTGTGCTTTGCCTTGGAAACCTGAAAACCTTTGAATGTGAACTTGATTTAGAATTTGGACATGGAGAAGTTTTATATACTTCAATTCCAATCTAAATGTGAGAGAGAAAGTCTCCTTCATTTCCTTATCCTTTCATCTAGTGGTTTTAGTACATTACCTCAATGCATTTTCCCAAGAAAGAGATAACCTGAATGATGCTTTTTATGAATCATGAGTTCTTTTTCTTTTTGGCCATCAAAGAAAAAATCTCAAAAGGATTGAGCATTTCACTATCCCGTATGAGTGGATACTTTCCCCAGCCCACAAAAATACATCCTCAGTTTGTCCTACTTCTTGTTTATTTTAGATGTTCTCATGATCATCTCTAGTGATGCTTTCAAGAATAAAGACTTAGTCTTAATCTTTAACATCTTTCAAAACTATCTAAAGCTTCTTGGCTTACTGTTGGGATTTGTAGAGGTCTTTCCCTCAACTCAAGTAAAGCATATGCTAATGCCTTTCAGATTCCAAAGCTAAGAATACCATGAAGATTGATACACCTATGGGTTATGTCAATCATTGGACTTTAAGTACCACTACAAGTGGTTTGGGACTTCTTCAAAACTACTTGCTATTTAACTAACTTTGAAGAATTCCATTCTCTCTACAAGGGAAGATCTTTTTTCTTCAAGTATTTTGAAATTACTCCTAAGGAATCAACAACATGAGCAAAGGATTCATCTTGGAATCAATTGCATTTCTTGAATGACCCTTGGAAGGTATTCTAGACTTTTGGACAACACCCTTGAAGTTGTTGGAAGTGAGGTAGGCCCTTAGGCTCATGTCACAGGTCCATGGTTCCATAGTTCCAGTTTATACAACATTAATTCCAGCATTCTTCAATATTGACAAAACATGAACATACCACAACTTAATCATACAAATGATGAGACAAAGATAGAGAAATAATAGACGACATGTGTAAGGTGTTACGTAAGCCATCGCTTACTCATAGTATCATATATACCAATGTTCAATGTACAATGTGGGAGCAAAACTCTCAACCACTCTATGTGATGAGAAATAGATGAATGAGTGAATGTACAATGTAACAAACATATTCAGATGTATGGGCAGTAATCTGAATATATAGGAGATGTGTGACCTTATCGGTTATAGAAGAGTGAATATGAGTGACTGAAAGAGGAAAGGATCAGTGTGAAACTGATAGTCAACAAACCCTCATCTAAACTTAGGCTATGGAAGACCCTAAGTTAGATACATGTGTGAAAAGATCACATACTTATAAAGTAGCATAGAATGCTAACAAGTTTGCTGCTAGAAATCCTCAAACTCATGTGAACACACCTTCTCAAACACCTCATCAAATATGCATAAAGCATATACGTACTATTTCTCTTGTACCTATGCCGAATAGGACTCTTCCTGATATGAACGCCACGGCCTCCATAAACTTCAAGTAGTACCTGTGTGCATAAAGAGAATATGTACCTGAATGCTTAACATAAGATGTAAATCTTATGTTAACCACCATCCAATGTCTTTGAAGTAGCCCGACATCTTCTTGTAGAAGACAATCTTCAACCTAATATCTTCCTGTAGAAGATAATCTTCAAATACACCATGTAGATGGCACCATCCAATGTCTTTGAAGTAGCCCGACATCTTCTTGTAGAAGACAATCTTCAACCTAATATCTTCCTGTAGAAGATAATCTTCAAATACATCATGTAGATGGCCGATCCTCATCATCAAGCTGCTAATGACCAAGTCTTCTTGCCATGAACAAGAGATAACCTCCTCTCCATGAGCTAGAGTGTGAGCACACCCTTCATCTTCTCCAAGAAGAATCACCAAGAAGAACTCCATAGCTGCTCCTCAACATGCTTCAAGTTAGCACCATGACTGCCCCATGTGCTAGAAGAAACACCACCTCTATTGAGGTCCAAGCTCTCCAAAGCTTGTGTTGAAATTGGTGAAGGATGATTAGAAGAGACCCAAGGTGCTTCTTATATAGTAGATTGTCCCTCTTGAAAAGCTGATAATAAAGCAATTGCTCAATAAAGCATAAGCGATCGTTCTTCAAAATTGTAATCCGGAGGGAAAAGCATAAAAACGGAATCCCGTTAGAATCCGTCGCTTATTGCTGAAAATCATATTAAACGACATGATAAAAAAAAAGCTTTTGCGTGCTGCCGCCTATGGGAATCAATCCCAGACGGATTCGTTGGGAGGATATCCACGTAGCCATGTTGCCTCATGCTTTTGGATGTACACACTATGAAAAAGGCATCTATTCATGCTGTTGCACTGCGCCGTTTCCTTTAAGAGGGACTAAGAGTGAGCTCTTATAAATGGTGTACAATTTGACCAAAAAGAATTATTGAGACATTGTTTGACCAATAGGATATTGATTCCAACAATCCCCCCTGCAATGTCATATTGGTACAACCTGAACTGAATCTGCAAACTATCAAAGCTGCAAATTACCACAAGCTTCAAGTTTGTACTCCTGCACTTTAGAACTTGTTCTTCAAAAGTCTTCTTCAAAAACTGTATTCGACTTTCCTTCAAAAAATTTGAACTTGCTGAATATGAACCATAATACTTGAAAAAATATGCAAACTAGATATCCAATAGTGATCTCATCAAGCACTCATTGCTTGACAACAAATGTAGCATGAACTATCTCCGAACCTGCTATCTCTTGTCTTCAAAAACATGATCCATATATTTGCATTTACCTTCCAAAAGGATTTCTCAATGTACTTGTGTTGTGTCATGTAAATACACTAAAAATCAAGAACTGAATCCTGGAACCTGTGACTGTCAACTCACAACGTAGTGTATTATGAACACTGCTGGTTCATCTTTGACTGTACTCAAGTCATGTCAACTCATCTCAATTGAAATCAACTGACATATGAGTCAAAAATCTATGATGTCATCATGTCTTCATCCTTTAAATCCTTCATACCTCTTTCCTTCAGAACTTGGTATAAACATATATGTGTGCACTTCTAAAATATACCTTTCTGAAATATCAAGCTTCTCTTCAATAGAATTTTGGAACCTTTTCCTGAACAGGAACTTTCTCCAAACATTCTTCTTCTTCCTTCTTCTTTCAAAGCTGGAACATAAAGAGAACCTGACAAAGGAAATATAGGAATACCTGAAATAGGAATACCTGTAGGTATGAATTTGCTTCTTTTACATATGGCTAAAAATAAGTCTTCATGTTTCATCACCCCTTGGATGATTTAACAATAGTATCCAGTATTCTTCAAATATATGAGATTTTATGAAATCTGGAACGTCTTCCTTCATAAATCTGATGTTCAGTGATCAATACCTGTATCTGAAACAAAATCTCTGAACCCTTTTTTATTAGCACTGCAGTTGCTAATAGCTTTTTACTGTAAGTCTTCAGCTTCCCATATTATAGAATAAGGTTAGCTGATAAAACCTTGCTGAAAGCATTTTAGGATTCATAACCTTTTGTAACATAACAAGTATCTTCTTCTATCTCTGTAACACAAATCTGATAGAATCTAAATCTTTGACTTACTTCTTCCAATGCTAAGAATCTTACAAAACAAAGGATAAATAATTGAATCACAAATACTCAAGATCATACAAGATCTATTCAAGATCAATGATCTCTCCTGTGTAGAATCTGCTGTCATCAAACCTTCATGACTGAATGTTTGATTTACTTCCTGAATGTCTCCAAGTGTCCATGCTTCTCAAAAAGTTGTAAAACTTTTCTTCAAACAAATCCTTCAAGGAATCTGCAATTCCTACTTGAAACATAAGTGGACAAACTTCTCACCTTGAGAACTCCAAAAGCTGCAAGTTGATACTTCATAACTTTCATATTTTACCTGGGTGAAATGTGATAGTACCTGCTTGATTTTCTTTTGGCTAACTCCACTTCTTAATCAAGTGATAGGATATGATGGAACACATTTTTGAATACAAACATGTATCCAAAAAACTAGACAATCATAAAAAATAGATTCTTCAACTCACTGGTACATCAACAAGATTTTGAATTTTCTAAAGTTTTTGAAAATACTGAATATGAGGTAACCTTTTCCAAACATAAAACCTCAACCCAAGTCTTCAACATCTGCTACAAAAAACTCTTTTACCTCAAGAGTTAGATAAAGAAGAAATATACTTCTCTGCAACTTGTCATATACCAAGTAGCTCTGTATTGACACTCCAAGAATTCTTTGAGGGAAAATATAAGCTGCCCGCTTAAAAGCTTCAACATAACTCATACACATATGAGTGCTTTTGTTTCTCTCAATGCAATTCTTTGTCAAATCTACTAAATCATGACCAAGTATAATGCAAAACAAGAAACTGCTTCTTCTTTAAACAAGATGTCCTCGTAGACTTGTCTTTGGGTGTAGAGGATTAAAATAGGAAAAGTATATGGAAAATATATGAGAAAAGGAAGCCTTACTTTTCTTTTGGAAATGATGGACTTTCTTTTTCTGCATCTTTCTTCCACCTGATGATGTCAACATCTTCAAACTTCTCTTCCATACCTTTTGTTCTCTTCATCTTGAAGTAGCAAACACTCTTGACTTCTTCAACTGAACTTTTTCTCTTTTCTCTAATGCTAAGAGTAAGAGATAAAACAAACATGGTATACAAATGGAAGTGAATATAGAATCATGTTTTATCATCTCCTCATATCTCTGAATCAAAATGCTGTTTCAAATGTCTGAAACGACTAAATTCACCAATCTTTTGTCTAAATGATGAATTACCCTTCTAGAGATACCTCTCTAGATCACATTTGTACCTGGATATCCAACCAACTTACAACGGAAAATTGGTTGAACATAAAACTCATCCCATCTTCACATTTGTCTTCTTAGATGAACTTTCTTGCCATGAAAGAGATCTCTCAAAACTCTCTAGAAAAAACCTCTAGATACCTGATGTAGCCTTTAACTTTCAAATGATGAAAGCATATAAAAGCATTCCTTGAATTTCTTCAAATCTCTTCATAACTGCTCTTCTAAGATATGACCTGCAAATGATAATCTGATAGTAGAAACTGATACCTGTGATTTGATGTTGATATGATTCCTTCATCTTCTCTAAACCATTGTTCTTCCTAGAATTTGAAGTAGTCTTGTCTTCATCAAGTCTGGGTCTTCAAACAATACTTTTGTAAAGTATTTGCATACTCTTCCAAAAATATTCGGCTGCTAACAGATCATCAACTTCATACTCCACACTGATGAATACACATGTAACTGAATTGTCTAATTCTCAAATCTCTACTCATCTAGATTAAGTGTGTATGTCAAATGTCAAATATTAGAAGATGCTTTCAAATCATATGTTGTAAATCTGGAATTCTGGGAACATGAGACATGAATGAGCCTTAATGCATTTGATGCCAAAGATCTAAAGTTCTGAAACCAAAACCTTAGTGCTCTGATACCAAATGTTGGAAGTGAGGTAGGCCCTTAGGCTCATGTCACAGGTCCATGGTTCCATAGTTCCAGTTTATACAACATTAATTCCAGCATTCTTCAATATTGACAAAACATGAACATACCACAACTTAATCATATAGATGATGAGACGAAGATAGAGAAATAATAGACGACATGTGTAAGGTGTTACGTAAGACATCGCTTACTCATAGTATCATATATACCAATGTTCAATGTACAATGTGGGAGCAAAACTCTCAACCACTCTATGTGATGAGAAATAGATGAATGAGTGAATGTACAATTTAACAAACATATTTAGATGTATGGGCAGTAATCTGAATATATATGAGATGTGTGACCTTATAGGTTATAGAAGAGTGAATATGAGTGACTGAAAGAGGAAAGGATCAGTGTGAAACTGATAGTCAACAAACCCTCATCTAAACTTAGGCTATGGAAGACCCTAAGTTAGATATGTGTGTGAAAAGATCACATACTTACAAAGTAGCATAGAATGCTAACAAGTTTGCTGCTAGAAATCCTCAAACTCATGTGAACACACCTTCTCAAACACCTCATCAAATATGCATAAAGCATATACATACTGTTTCTCTTGTACCTATGCCGAATAGGACTCCTCCTGATATGAACGCCACGGCCTCCATAAACTTCAAGTAGTACCTGTGTGCATAAAGAGAATATGTATCTGAATACTTAACATAAGATGTAAATCTTATGTTAACCACCATCCAATGTCTTTGAAGTAGCCCGACATCTTCTTGTAGAAGACAATCTTCAACCTAATATCTTCCTGTAGAAGATAATCTTCAAATACACCATGTAGATGGCACCATCCAATGTCTTTGAAGTAGCCCGACATCTTCTTGTAGAAGACAATCTTCAACCTAATATCTTCCTGTAGAAGATAATCTTCAAATACATCATGTAGATGGCCGATCCTCACCATCAAGCTGCTAATGACCAAGTCTTCTTGCCATGAACAAGAGATAACCTCCTCTCCATGAGCTAGAGTGTGAGCACACCCTTCATCTTCTCCAAGAAGAATCACCAAGAAGAACTCCATAGCTACTCCTCAACATGCTTCAAGTTAGCACCATGACTGCCCCATGTGCTAGAAGAAACACTACCTCTATTGAGGTCCAAGCTCTCCAAAGCGTGTGTTGAAATTGGTGAAGGATGATTAGAAGAGACCCAAGGTGCTTCTTATATAGTAGATTGTCCCTCTTGAAAAGCTGATAATAAAGCAATTGCTCAATAAAGCATAAGCGATCGTTCTTCAAAATCGTAATCCAGAGGGAAAAGCACAAAAACACAATCCCGTTAGAATCCGTCGCTTACTGCTGAAAATCATATTAAATGACATGATAAAAAATAAGCTTTTGCGTGCTGCCGCCTATGGGAATCGAACCTAGATGGATTCATTGGTAGGATATCCACGTAGCCATGTTGCCTCATGCTTTTGGATGTAAACAGTATGAAAAAGGCATCTATCCATGCTTGAGGCTGCGCCGTTTCCTTTAAGAGGGACTAAGAGTGAGCTCTTATAAATGGTGTACAATTTGACCAAAAAGAATTATTGAGACATTGTTTGACCAATAGGATATTGATTCCAACAAAAGTTTTATTACTTGAGTTGTGTTCACTTCCTGAGTGTCAAACAAAAGAGTAAATATAACCTAGGATATGGTCTCTCATTCCATCATGAAAGTTGACTTGAACATTCATTTATATGCATAATGTATGCCTTTTCTTGATTTTGAAATAGAAAGTATTATCATTGGTCAATATTTGGATGTTACTAAAATACTTTAAACGTATTTCAACAACCCAAAATGGTTGCATAGTTTAAAGTACAAGCATCTCTTAATCATTGAACTAATGTATAATTATTTTACTATCAACACATCATTTTTTTCTTTATCACTAAATAAAGCTAATGCTTTGCTCCTAATACTAGGTAGAACTTGGGCATATTGCAGCAAACCTTTGTGGTTTACAACCACCTTTAGCTTTAGGGATCCCATATTTTTAAACTTTAGCATGTCAAAAAGTTAATAAATGTCTTGGGTAAACATCTATATCCTAAGCATGTTTACTTTCCCTTTCCTAACCATGAGTTAGGCTTAATGATTTTGTCCCTTTTCCTAGAAAATATTCTTGAAAAGAAATCAAAGTTTCCATCATGTGATAACTTCTATCTTTAGAATAATGTTCAAAAGGAAACCATCATGTAATTGTCCTAACATATTAATGAGCTTATTGCTTGTTTTGGGAAAATTTCATGGGTCAATTGAAATCCATTTGTTAGAATATCTTGTATTCCCAAAAGAGACATTCACCTTGAATATGATAGGAAAATGGTATGACTCATGAACTAGAGTTCCATACTATTTCATTTTAAGCTCTTGTCTTTAGAAACTATCTCATTTTCTAAAGATCACTTATCTAGGTTTCATCTTGAATGTGTGAATCTCTTAGATAAAAGCACAAAGTAACTCTCTAACTCCATTGAGAGGAAGAGATCATTCAAATTTTCCATGTTTCTTGGCACTGGCATCATTACTATAGATGCAATCATTGAACCTAACATCCAACTATTGAACTTTCAAATTTCAATTGATTCTAAATTTCAATCACTTTTATTTGATTTATATCACGTATTTGGATGGAATCAAGTGAGAACCTTCACTTCAAAGTGCTCATGGAACTTTAAAAACTTTCTTAAGTTATCATCCTACTTGGATGCATTAGAGTTTATACAAGAAAGTGTAAAATCTCACATAAATTTTTAAGTAGTGATGTATTCTTGGCCATCAAGATTGCAAGAAAATTGAATGCTTGGCTTTCTACTTGTGCCTACTTTTATTAGGCCAGACATCTAACACACTTAGTGTAACTCTTCACTAAGCATGTGATACCTAAGTATCACCTTGGGAAGGATTCTTCAAGGTACTTGAGTTGGGAGGTTGTAGCTTAGCATAACTATGAAAGTAACTACTCTTTTGTCTTCTCAAATTTCAAACTTGAGCTTCAAAATGTAAGCTAGGTTTCGCAAACAGTTATACCCTTATATATGCAAATGCATGTGCTGGCATGTAAATGCATATGCTTGCATGCATGTGTTGGCATGTTTTTTCATATCGTAAACTAAGGCAAACATTTTTGAAGCATGCAATTCATGCATCTATGTACAAAATAACTAACTTTTCTTCCTATAGAAAATAGGAACATGCTAGTGCATATGCTTGAGTGCATCAAGAAACCTTTCTAACAATAACGAAACTTATTTTTTGCATTGAAAGCTCTCTTTAGAAAGGAGAAATGCACAAACAATCATCCATTTCCATGCATGATCTTTTGATGCATGTCAAGTTTCTTCATACTTGATGTGTTTTCCAATACATCTATGCTTGCACGTTTAGCTTTCATTAGTGTTCGTAAAATTTGCATCAACATTATCAAAAGTGAAGACTTATACCATGCTTTAATGATAATTAAGCGTAATCTACATGAAAGCAAAGGGCAAAGCAAGTATTGAAATAAAAACATCAACTTGGAAACTACTAAACTTCGATAAATAACTACGTCCTTCATTTCCTCCACATGAAGAGCCATCCTCTTTTGGATATTTAAACCAAAAGAACCATGTCTTCCATCACTACTCTTTGTATCTTTGTTTATGCCTTCCTCCTTGATGTGTTTCATGAGTCTCATACTCAAGAAATCTTGAATGTGCTTGATGATGATGGTTCGATACTCGGATGCCCCACATGTGCAAGATAGGCGTATGTTTGCTCCCATCAAAAGATCATGGCACAATAGGAAACACTAAGAAGACGTGCATTAGCACGAGTGCAAAATTCGTTGATTTCTAATGATCATGAGAGAATTAATTGCACTTATAAATATCTTTGTAATGAAATTTATACGCAAAGTGTGATCCTCCTCATTAAGAAATCCCTTCTATTCCTTGAGATACCAAGAACACTTTGATAGAGTGGTTACCATTCTCCTTAAGTTTGTGTGGTTCGATCCCTGCTTTATACTCTTGGCAAGGATCAAATTTTTGAGTATAACCAAGTAGCAGGAGAGATGCATACACTGGTGTCAACAAGGTCTCGAGATCAAGCACGAGCTTCCATTTGAAATATTTTCTCCTTTTGGACCAAAGAATATATGCACCGAAGAAGTATCTAATGAGAGTGCCTTTTTTGCTTACCATAATCACACCAAGTGTTGTGCTACACCAAAAAGCACTACAAATATAGGAAATCGGGTCCCGAATTTGGATGTTTGAGGTAGTCGAGAAATGGATAGACCATTATCTTGCTCATGCGACATTGCATATTCGATCCGTTTTTTTCTCATGTACTGAGTACAACCTTTTACTTCTCTGGCCACATAGCACCACACAAAATTCTGAATTAAAATCGAGCGAGCTTGGTTTAACGGATGTGCCTTATACTCCTAGGCAGATGGTGAGAGTTCAAGTCTTTCCTAGGGATGGATGCTTCAGAGTTCCCCAAGAAGGGCGCCTCAACCTAAGAGGTCGAGTGTGTGTGTGTCTTTCCAATTCATTGTACTCTCAAAAAAATAAAATATTCCAAATTCAAAAAATGTGTGAAACTATGAATCAATACTTGAACAACACGTTCATATTCACACGGGTGCGTTTCCTTGTGGATAGGACATATGCCACCCATTCATGAGGTATTGGGTTTGAATCACATGCCTAACTAGTGTACACGCATAGAATCCTTTTGCATCTTAAAACACCTTGAAAGAAGCAAGAAGTATGCATGAACGTCTTCTTTATGTGCACAAGAATCGATGAGTACATTGAATTAGAAGCACTCATGAAGATAAAGAGAACAAAGAGATCAATATCTCTTCCAACTTGTGAATAAGATGATGAGCTTAAAAATGTCTCCATGGAAGCTCCACCATGGGCTCTGATACTAGTGCAACAAACTACCTATTGAAGCCACCATGTGCTAAGGAGATAACTGATATCCTCCAAACCTTATGCCCCTATAAGGTGGAAACTCACCATCTAAGTGTTGGCCATGAAACTATATGTGCACTTGAGTTAACTGGAGTTAACTAGAGTTAACTCAAGTGGATGCTTGTAGAAGGCTCTAGAGCTCTTGGGGTTAAACACTCTCCAATGAATCTCATAGGACTTGAACCCAAGATTTCTTCCTTCATATCCATATGACTTAGCCACTACACCAAGCACATTTGCTTGTCTAGAGAGCATAAGCACTTTTCCTTAAGTCTACTTTTGAGACTTCCACCCTACACTTCAATGACCATATGATGCCTAATCCTAGAACCATCTGAACCTATTGGACCTTCATGTCATAAAATTAATTTATAAAAATGATGGATTTCTTTCCATAATCAAGAAGCTTGATAGGAACAACTATGCTGCTTGTCAAATAAGGGTGGAAGCTTATTTTCAAGGAAGAAAACTATTGAGTAGCAAAGGGTGATGAATTCATGCCTACACCAAGATCCAAAGGAGGAACTACACAAGAAGAGACAAAGAAGCTAATATTATGGTGTGCAAGAGATCCTCAATCTTGGTCTTATGTTCTAAGATCTACCTCTCATTTATTGCTTCCACATAACAGATAAACAAGCTACAAATATGATGACTAAAACACTAGATGGAGTAAAGCTTTGTAAGTCCAAAGCAATTGTAACTATACAAGTTATTTTAGATTGAAGTCTCAAGCATGCTTTAGCTTGAAGGGAAGCTATTAGAACAAAAAGCTTTCATCATGCTTTAAGATGGAAGACTCATCAAAGAGACCAAGTCTTGTTTCTTGAAATGATGTTTTGTTACAAAACACATGGTTTCACATATGCTCTCTTGTATACTCACATATATGAATGACTCTTCGTATACCATAGTATTGATTCATTATTTGGTAATGCAATAAGAAGCCTAAAAGCCACAAGTTTACATATACATACATACATATATACATACATACACACACACACATATATATATATATATATATATGTGTGTGTGTGTGTGTGTGTATGTATATATGTATGTATGTATATGTATATGTAAACTTCAAATCAACTTTTCAATTCGAATCCTGATCTCGTATATTTGTACAAAAAGGGAATATGTCACAACTTATTCTTCCCATGAGGATTTTGAATGGTAGTTGGCTGCTTGGAGTCATGGGATACCACAAGGAGATTTAGAGGAGTATATAAAAACAATAGATATACTTTTATTTTAAGTTAGATGAATATACAATCAGATTTGATCTACATATTACTCAACGCCTCTTTCTTTGTGTCATCATCTCCAAAGACAACAGAATTGCAAAGCCTGGTTCTCCTTACTCGCTTGTCCAATCCTCGTGAACAAGGATTCATTTCAGATTTATTAGAGCCTATATTCATTTTTCCAAATCTTGTATCATTTGAGTTCTTTAACAATGTGCTAAATCTCATTTAGTGTGGAGAGATCTACTAGTGCCACTCTTTTAAAACGCAAAGTGACCCCCCATTGATGTTAAACTTATAATTTAGAGTATGTGTTGTTTATTATTCATACTATGGTGCACAATAGATGTTTTACACTAGTAGGAAAAATCCTCCAAGAAGAATTTGACCAATTATAATGAGGTAGAGAGCACTGAGCATTTCAAGTTGGACCTTCCATCGCTAAATAGAAAGTTCTTCATTGCTGCTTGAGAATTAAATAGTCTCTTTTCCATAAACTTTTCATTTGATGTTACAATGGACATAAGTCTTTTATTACACTATGTTGAAGTTCATAAAGTGAATCAAAGATCCAAGTGATTAAAGGCAAGCTCTCTACTAGATAGTTGAAACATACCTCATCACTCAAGGTAGTACATTGCTTTCATTCCTTTCCTTTCAAGTACTTTCAATTGTTAATAAGGCCATAGTGTATATCCAACTCTTCTAGCCACGGCTCAACTTCCCTATGAGTTTCAACATCAAGAAGCATAAGAAAATTAATCACAAGATCAGGTTCCAAAGCTATCTTATCCTCATTAGCAAGTTGTTTGTGGCGTCTAATATACACATTTTCTAAGTGAGTGATAGAGCTATTGGGCTTTGGGGTATTAACCCACTGTAAGAATCCTTTGATTATGTTGGTTATAGCCCACAAGATAGAATTCTTTGAGCACCTCCTTTTAAAAATGACTCTAAGAAAGACTATCAAATTGTGTGATACGGTTTATGATAGAGCAATCGACAAGTTTCTCAAAGAATGTTATCTAAAGATTTTCGGGAAGCCCAAAGCTTACAATTTGATGTTAAAAAAAATTAAGTAGCTTGTAATGTAGATGCCATTGAATTTTCCCTTCTCTCTCAACATAGAAGAGAATATTCTTTGGCCTTGTTTCTCAACAATGAGGGATTTGACTCCTTCCTCCCTCTTGAGTGAATATGCAAGTGATCTACGATGCTCTAGATCTTTGATGAATGTGTTTAGTTCCTGATAAAAATATGCACGATATTGTGAGAAATCTGGTGTATTAGTCAAGAATGATGATGCTGATGATGGAAATTATGCAACCAAGGGTATGTATCAAAACCTCTCAATAGGCGTAGAATAAAACACTTTGAAGCCTTTCACTTCAGGTTCAAATCTGGAGGTGATCACAATCCGGATGGATCGGGTCTTCTTATAGAAGAAAGAGGGTGTATGATAATTGCTTATGAGTGTTGAAAGGTTGATATGATATGAATGTGGAAGTGAATAAGAAGGTAAAGACAAGTGATGTATGTATGTAAAAATTGGATATGGAGAAGAGACATATAATGATTCAAATGTGGGAATGGGAATGTATAAATGCAAGATAAATACATGCACATGAATCAATATTAAAAGGAAGAATGGTTCAAAAGGAGCTTCTTAGACACCTTCAAGGTCAATACAAGCACATGGATGATGATAGAAATAAAAAACCATACACATGAACCAATCTTAAAAGGGAGAATGGTCCATAAGGAGTTTCTTATACACTTTCAAGATTAATAAATATACAAGGGTTCATGTGGATGGTATGTATGCATGTGAAACATGAATTATGAATGTAAAGATATTTTCCTCACAACTCAATAGAAAATACTCACTAGTTCAACGCAAAGTTGTAGATCCTTCTCACACATAGAAGATTTGAGATGAGATATGTAAAAAAACAAAACTTAGGAGACAAGAGACATGGAGTCAAGGTGACTTTAATTAAAAAGATATTACAATGTAATACATGCACATGAGCATCATGGTATGTCAAGCTAAAAAATGTTATGGTCAAAGGTAGTCTACACGACCCTCCACCATGACAATTCAACTGAATGCCATATGTTAGAGGATAGGAACCACTTCACTTACCTTATATCTGACTAGGAACACAACATCTATCTAAGAAAGTTTAAGATCCATAAACCCAAATCTAACTCACTCACATCCTCCACTAAGGGTGAGCAAAGAAAAACAAATCCTTGAGTTCATAATTTTATATAGCATGGAAGTCTAACTAAAGTTGAATCTAGGATCTATGATCTTACTAGCCCACCTTGGATTCTCACATGTTGAACTGAGGATGATCCTTACAAGGTAACCATGTGCTAGCAAGGCCCTATGGATACCCAATAATGATCCTCCATGATTTTAGAGGGGGTTTTTATAATTTTCTTTAATGAGTATGGGCCCTTGGATCATGGAGAGATCAAATCTCAACCCTAGGATCAAGTAATCTTGATTACAACAATTGAATTCATCAAAGGGGTGGCTAGGATTGCTCCTTCATATCAGATCTAGGGGAAAGAAGGAGAAAAAAGATGCCTTCATTCTCCACCCTTCCATCTAGGAAGATCTGGACCATGGGATCAATACTAACATGGATATGGATAGGATTAGCCCAATCTTTATAGAAGTTTGCATTTTTCCTCTTGGTCATCAAATTAGGGTATATCAAGGTGAAAAGAATGGTAGATTTCTCCTAGATTTTAGCTTTGGTGCATAACCATCCTTGAATGTGAGCTCTTCTTGCCCATACAACATGGATCAATCATCTTTTTCCATGTGGTAGCCCTTGAATCCTGCAATGTGCTTAATCTAGAAAATTATCATGACCCTAAAAATTGGCTTTTGTGCTCTTTGACTCTCCAAATGCCCTTTGATGATGATGAAACTTTGTAGGGCTATGTTTTCGAGCCTCTCCTTCACGAATATGTAAAAAAAAATCCCATATGAATATTTGTTATACAAGTTTGACTACATTTGGAAGTTGGCAAGGTGACATTACAATGTGTAGAAAGCTCTGATAGCCTTGACACTTTGTGAAAATATTTAGCCTTGTAGGATCTTTATACATGTGAGACCATATGGTTAACATAAATTCTTATATAAGATTTTAAGGGTCTTATTATAAAAATTGCATTTTTACAAAATGCACATGGGCATATCAATGTGCTAAAAACCCATTTACAAGTGAATTTTAGGCTATAGACTGCCTTTGGTCTTTGCAAGCATATGATTTGGTGATAGTGAAATGTTTTCCCTAATTTCCAAAATTTAACCAACGTTGACCGCTACCATGGATTTTTTTTTATTTCTTCCAAACTTTGTATGTGAACTCCCTTTGACATCCTTGATGCCTCTTGGATTTCTCGAGGATTTTCGGCTACCTTCATTGAATGTGTTTCTTGTAGGCCTTCAGAAGTGAGAGAGGAGAGCAAATCTCGATGATAATGCATGTCATATATGTGACTACTAGCCAAGACCTAATAAGGAAATTGCATCATACATTCTTTCTCCTCATCAAATTTGGTACAAATATTATTTCTCAACTTCATCTATGTAGCAAATGGTGTAATCAATGTCTTTCCATAATTCATGTTGGGATTGTGAACTACTTTGCATGCATGTTCAATGCAAGATAGGTTTAAAAAACTACTATTGCTAAAAAGCATGGAATATGAAAGAAAAGAAAATGGTGGATGTGTGAAGAAAGGAAAGAGTCTAATTGGGGTCCCATATTCTCTAAAATGCACCCTCTATTCGATCATTTGTATGTGAAATTTCACATTTAAAAATCATTTTCAAAGACATCTCTTGTATTTTTACTCTACATATGTGAAAGGCAATGAATCCTTGAGCCCTACCCTCTAAAATTTCTTTTCATTTTTTTTTGCACTCAAATCAATCTTAAAAAAATGAGGATTTAAAGTCTATATTTAACATCGGTGCACATTACAGTGTGGAGAGGACCACTTCTTAAAACTTGGCTATACAAGAGAACCTACCCTCATTTGGAAGCTTTTTCTTCCTCTTCATTCTTTCTTCTTATCAACATTGTGATCTTCTTGGGAGCTCTTGTGTCTCTCTTGAGTGAGGCTTGATTGTATGATTGTGAGCATATGCACAAATGATGTGTTGACATCAAGCAAGAGACACCCTTCACAGTAAAATGTCAATCTCTGAAGTCACCAATTGGAGGCATGAGGACTCTATAGGACAAGATACTAGTATAGACACCTACAACAAGACAGATGCAAGCACAATTCATGCATGCACATACATGCACTCATGAGTAGGCAAGATGCAATATGCTCCAAGAAGCCTCTATTTCTTAAGAAATGAGTATAAAATAACTCTAGAGTGTGTCATCCTAAAAAATAGATTTTTTTTTTTTTGGTTTTATAATTTTTAGAAGAGCTATGCTCACACTATTGTGTGTGACCTAGCTTAAGAATTAACTTCTAGAATCCATCTAGATGTGATAATGATATTATAAAAAAATTGAAATTTGGTGTGGATATACCTCTAATGACTTTGAATCTTTATTACTACTAGCCTTCAAGACTATGCACCCAATTATTACCAAAGATAGGGTTTTAGGTATAGATTGAAAAAAAAACCTATTCTAAGGTGGTATTAAGTTCAAAAAAGTTCATGCATTCTTCCTCTTTCACTTACATGATCATAATCCCCTTCAATTTGTCTTTGGGTTTATACTTTTGGCTGCTTTCTTGAGTTTCCTCTTACACTCCCCCTCGCTGTTTTCTATCATCTTCAAAAGATATTCTAGTGGGCATATGGGATGATTGGGGGCATTGATGTGTAAATGTGAGGTGCTATATGTATACATTATAGTAAAATAGTAGATACTTGTGAAAACCTCTAAACATTTAGATTGCCACTTCTTGAAGGTTTTTTTATGATTTTTGGAATATCTTTTGTGTGTACACTTGAAAGTAAAAATAAAGGAAAAGAAAATGATTTGATGATGTATATGAGTGAGACATGATCCCCTAAAAAGGAAAATAAAAGATGGATGGGAAAACAAAACTAAGACAGATCTAGTGGGAAGGTTCTACATGTAGTGACAAATAAAAGAAATAAAATAAAACTATTTCCACCACTTAAAAATAAAAGAGAAATTATTAGAGTAGGATTGTGGAGGTATTTATAGGGGGAATACGTAATATAGTGCATCAGTGTTAGCCAAATAGTGTCTGATGCATGGCCTTCTAGGGTAACCTTATGAATGCAACTTGAGATGCATTTATTGAAAAAGTTGTAAAAGATGTAGCTCTTTGACAATGTCTTTAAGGGTTAACTCGTGAAGAGGAGACATAGCTATGAGTATGGGAAAGGTTTTTTCTTTTGGTGTGATTGTCCCAATAGAGCTAGAAGGATGAGCCACAAGAACTAATGTTGGAAAGTCTTGTAATGTATCACAATATTTCTATTGTGCATCTTAAGATTGCACATATTCATACTCTCTAATAATAACCACGAACTATGTTGGTGTGTGTGAGATTTGAGAATTTGAAATGAAAAACCCCAACATTATCAAATGCATGTTGAAGAGAAACAACCTGATTGTTCAAAGAATGGGTGCTTCGTAGGCTTCGAATCTTGTGAAGCAATTAAGCCACGAAAAGCATTGAAGTTGCCTATCTTACTTGATCTGTTTGTCCTATAATTAGCATATATTTTGAACAAGACAATCATCAACCATGTATTTGTATTTGGATAAACTATTGAGATGAATGACATGAAACCAATTCTCATTTAGCTTGTATGTGCATATGAGTGAGATTCACCTACAAGAAAATGCGACTAAGAAAACAAAATGTATAGGTGATGTGTATCCTATAATATAGGTTATCATTCTTGTGCATTGGACTTACCAACTGTGTCTTATGCAAGACCATGTAATGGGGTCCTATATTAAATATAGAAGTGCAATTGATCTTAACAATGTGTAAAAGATAGGTTTTTTCATGAATCACATGGTATTTTTAAGAAGGGGCTATTCCACTTCTTGATAAATCATTTCTTTACTCTTGATGTCCTACGACCAATAAACTTGAAGCTCTTGATGGCCAGTGTTAGTGACAAAAAATGAAAGGGACAATTTTGTACATATATACAAATGTAATGGTGTTCTCCCAAACACATGTGTGAAGTAAAATATAATGAAGTGCAACGTTATCATGAAGATCTGAAAAGTAATGGTTTTAAGTCAACTACATGCTCTTGTATGATGGGGGTGGTCTTTGTTGTGTAGTAGTGATAAAGCTAACTATGGTAGTTGGAAGAGCAACGGGGCATCTCTTCACTCCATATACATTGTGTTCTTCTTTGTTTGGGGGTTGTTGTTTCTTAGGTACCCACCTTTTAATGGTCCTAGAATTTTGTTCTTATGGTTGCTTTTGTTGAAATCTATGAGATCAGTGAGCCTTTTTCAAAGGATAGAGCTTTTGATCATGGAGCTGAGTGTGGTTGATCATGTGCCCTGCATCCTCATAGATGCTGTAGTTATTGTACTAGAAGTTACTACTTTTGGTTTCTTAGGGGTCACATCCCTTGTTTTCTTAACAAGCTCTCGAACCTATCTTATGTCATAGGTGATCATAAACACGAAATCCAATCCCACGGCTCTATAAATTATTTTTGTTAGTGCTTGGGTGCCATTTAATATGTGATATTCCTTCTAGTGTTCCCTCGTAGATATTGAAACCAAATGCTCTAATATCCAGACACCCATGCCAAATTTATTGCTTATTCATCATACTATATTGCATGCAGTGTAGAATAGTTTTTTGTGCGATTGTGTGGCGGTGGGATTTTGGGAGGTCAAAACAATGACTTCATAGTATGGGTTCCGCCCTTAGGATATGAAAAAACCTATATAAATTCTCCAAATGTAATATTATACTCTTAAACTTCACCTTAAGCCCTATCCAATAAGAATTAAATCAATCAAGTGTATGTTCTAGCAATGAAAACATTCCACTTCAATATCACTCTCTACCTACATTCAAAGACATAGCTAAACAAACTTGGAAATTTCTCACAATTCACTAAGAAGAAAATGTTGCAACTTTGACACACTTTAAGGCACTATATGAGGGACGAAATTATTCCTTTATTTCAACACAAAATTTATTATTATATAGAAAACTCAACTCTGCCATTTGGTACAAAGGGAATTGTGAAAGCTTAACTACACCTCTAGATAGAGAGGAGCAAAATCATGAGGAATGGCCTTCTTTCTAGAGTTTATTAATTTACAAAACTAAGAAAGAACCCATGGAATTCATAGAACACAAGAAAGAAAAGGTGAAATTGTGCTTATATAGAATTTTTCTTTTCCTATGATGTGCCTAACCACCCACCAATTCATGTAGGTGCAAGTTTTGGTGGGTAATTGAAACAATTTGAGTTTCATTGATTTTGGTGGAGCTCCTAACTTGATTCTTAGACTTTTGTTCCTTTACTTTTATTGGTCCACTTTTGAAATTGGTCGATGAGTCCTTTTTATGTTTGATCCTTGATTTTCAACACTATGCACATCTTTGGAGCTCAGATCTGATCAACTGAAATCTAAGGTATGCACCAAAAACTAATGCATCGTCAAATTTTCAATACAACCTTTGATGAGGTCTAGAGTGCCACAAAGTTCCATGTGAAGAATTACATTTTGTTTCTATCAATCCCCCAACTTCTGAAGAATATTTACTATGTGGTGTTCCACAATCCTTCCATATGGATCAAAAACTAATGCCCAAATGTGGGCTTTATTGATTCTAGTGGAGAAAGTGGTGGAGCACCTCGCTAGAGTTTGAGAAGAGTAATTTTCCATGATGAATTGAATGAATGAAAACACATTGAAAATAAGTATCATATATGAAAACTCTAGACAAAAATGGGATGTTGAATCACCGAGTGAATGAAGAGGAAATTAAGGGCTCTCGAAACCCAGATACTGACTCAGATGGGTTCACAGAAGTTAGAAGAAGAAGAAAAAGAAGCCCTAGGGCAACTGCTGAGAGAAACAGTATCCCAGATACCCCCCCCCCCCCCAAACAACTTGTATTGCAATCTAGAAAAGGAGATTAATGAGCTTGATTACCAAGGTAGGAACCTGTTTGAGGTAGGAATTAGTGGCAAAGCCCTAGAGATCCCTGACAACAAAGAAACCATTCAAGAGGGCTATACTACAAGCAAAGAAGATGGTTTTACCACTAGTACCAAAGACAATATGGAAAGCAAAAGCTCCATTATTGGATCGACTATTCCATAAATGGTTTCTAGTTCATTCCAACAAGAGGCCTCCCTAAAGAACAAATTAATATGTTGGGACCCCCTCTCAGCAAAAAAGAAAGAAGATTCCAAGAGGAGAAAGGATAAGGGCCCTTCTTGCAAAGGGGGTTACTTACGACAATGATCACCATCTCGCTAAATGCTAGGGGTTTGATTGACCCTTCAAGAGCGACCATCATTGTTCAATGGCTTTGTGACTGTGTCGCATGGCTAACAAACTAGTGGGAAAATGGATGATTAAGGCATGGTGCAATGGGGAGACTTCATGAGCCAAATTGATCTTCAGAAACAAAAATGCATTGACCTTTATGGGATTCGTGAATTGGAAGAAACTTGACATTCTGACTCTTTTGTTCTCCCTGATCCTGGTTTTCTCAAAAGGCTTGAATCTAGTGTGCTCCCTTTGGAAGAGTTGGAATAAAGTAAAAAGCTTCATAAGAATCCATGAAGGTTGGAAGTGGGTGGCCGGTATCAGACAGAATGACTCTATCTAGTTTTTGATCCATGGTATTAGGAATGTGGAATCTTGGAACATTCAAAGCGCCAAAAGGCTCTCGAACAAGGGCTTTAGAAAATGGAAACATCTCTGGAAACAAGACACCAAATAATGGATCAACTTCGAAGATGTTGACCCTAGCGTCAACATTACCTATGAAGAATGGAATATTTTACAAAGGAGACGTCTCGCCTGGGACCGCTCTAAAGTCCATCTCCTCATGGGGCATGACTCGCCATTCCTAGTGGGTCTCAGATGACATAATGGTAATTGCTTAACGAAAATCCCAATTATCAAAGGAACCATTGATTATCAAGTCAACCTCAAAAAGAAGTGGTGCCTTTCGTGGATCCGGTTGCGGTGGGATATGAAGTTCATGGCTATCTGGCACCCTCTCATAGAAAACAAAAAGTATGTCCTCTTATGGAAAATTCTTCATCGAGGAATCTGGATCAACCTAAAGGCAAGCAAAATTTGTGAGGCATCTCCCTGATGCAAGTGCTCTTGCTGGTCAATTGAAGATGTGGATCACATCTTCTTTAATTGTCCCAACTCCAATAGGTTCTAGTAGATTATCAGAAAGAAAATTAGACTTCAAAAGCATATCAGCTCGAAACAAGCTCTACTTGGAGAAGCCATCGACTTCTGGGCATCTCTCTAGAATGCCATTAGAGGGGACGTCTTCTCAAAGATATGGCACGAAAGATGTGCTTATAACTTTGGTGACTCCCCCACACGGTGTTCAATTGAGAAATCGTTGTTCCTCCTCGGTAAAAGAATCACCCATTGTAAGAAATCCCCCCCTTCAAGCATCATAAAGTGCTCATCTAAGAAACAACAAGCTTACACCCAAGTGGGCCCCACATGAGGGTGATGAGAGGCTGATTAATTTTCTTTGTAATGCCACCTAAGATATACCCCTGCTCTATGGGACTTGGGGGGTCATGTGGGCATTAGTCCCCCTCTCTTGTACTTTTCTTTTCCTTTCATTTAATACAAGTCCGGAGAGTAGGCTAAGGCAAAACTTCCTTTACTTAAAAAAAAAAGTATTGTACATGCATATGTTTAGCTTCCTTTCGTTTTTTCAAGTGGAAAAGATACCATTTTCAACATTTTCATGGTGCAAGAAGGAAGCCTATTATCTTTAGTGGTTCATGTAAAGAGAGATGGTGAATGCAATCCGAAGATGAGTTGGTGCTGCTACAAACAGCTTCACACCAGCCAACTAAGACTTCAGAATTGGTTAGTAGACCCTTGAGCTTTCTCAATCCACAAAAAAGGCTAGTAGAGAGAAATCCAATGCACATTAAAACTTTGAAAAAGGTTACATATAGCACAAGCTATGAGATTTTGAAGTTACTATTCTAAGTGAGTATAACAGAGAATAAAACAGAGAAGAAGTAAATGATGAATGTATAGATTCACATACAATTACAACTAATATTCAACAAGAAATATAATCTGATAAGTTCTCCACGATGAGAAGTCCTACCATCTCAACCCTATGGGATATGGCGATAGGCCCCCTACACCCTAGAGAAGGGGGAAAACCCCCATGTGCACTCCTTGGAACACATTGGCAATGAATACTTGCACAACGGGAGTAGAATGATAGAGCTATAGAGTAAGCTCTTAAATCTATACAAATGAACATGAACTGGGCACGAGTCAAGCTCTCTTATGGTGGCTTCCTCTTTTTATAGCTACTTTTGGAGGTAGTTTTGAATTTGAATCCAAATAACTTCACCTAAAAGTGATACTAAAAATTAGGATATATTCTCTCAGCTAATGGATTCATGGTTTGAGGTAGTTAGAGCCACACATTTCCTTTTTACATCATGGATGACTTAAGTCATTCTTTCTTTCACAATTACAAGAGATAAAATATACTCTTTTACAAGAGGTGTTCATATGTCTACACATATGACTACAAATGAACATAAATCAAATCATATCAAGCATGTAGGCTTGGGTAAAATGCACCAACAGCTCCCCCTCAAGCCTAACATGCTTGGCCTCCAAATAAGTCTTCAATTGTCCCTGATTTCCTACAAGCCAATCATCAACTTTAATCTACTCAATTTTGTACCATCAAGAGCTTTTGCCAACATGTATGCACATTGCATATCTGTAGAGACATAGGATAGTTGAATATCCTTGCCCATTAGCTTCTCCCTTACATAATGGTAGTGGACTTCAATATGCTTGGTTCTAGCAGGGTATACCAGATTAGTTCCAAGATGTAGTGAGCTTTATAGAAGAATGAAGTCCAAGATCTTTATAGAAAGATTTTAACCACATGATTTCTTGAGTTGCATTAGCCAAACCTCTATATTCAGCTTCAGTAGAAGATAATTGCATTGTTGGTTGCTTCTTGGATGCCCAAAAAATGATTTTTGAGCCTGCAAATGATACATACCCGAATGTGCTTCTTTTATCATCTCTAGATCCGGCCCAATCTGCATCTGAGTAGGCCTTTAGCTCAATATCTGAAGTAAATGGATAAAACAAACCTTCATTCATGGTCTTCTTTAGATACTTGAGGACTCTCTTGGCTGCTTCCATATGTGGTCTTCTCGGCTTATGCATAAACATACTCAATATGCTAACACTATAACATATATCCACCCTTGTGAGTGTTGCATAGTTCAAACTTCCAACCAAGATTTGATAGCTTGTGATGTCTTCAATTGGCTCTCCTTCATAAGCACTAAGCTTATGATTT
Source organism: Ceratopteris richardii (assembly GCA_020310875.1). Lineage (NCBI taxonomy): Eukaryota > Viridiplantae > Streptophyta > Polypodiopsida > Polypodiales > Pteridaceae > Ceratopteris > Ceratopteris richardii. The sequence goes on from CM035438.1 coordinate 58,275,951, forward strand.
TTGTCCATAGGTGTACCTGCACACTTGGTGTTTTCCATCTTGAACTTGATGAGCATGTCATGCACATAGTTCCTTTGTGTGATGTATATATTTGAACCTATGTTGATTAACTCCAATCCAAGAAAATAAGTGAGTGGTCCAAGATCACTTATTTTGAAATCCTCCTTCATTTGATTCTTTACCTGTTTGATTCCTTCATGATCATTCCCTATGATAATAATATCATCAACATACACAAATAGATACATCACTTCAGATCCATTCCTCTTTATGAACAAAGAGGTATCCACCTTGCTAGCTTTGAATCCTTGGTCTTGCAAATAAGTCACCAATCTAAAATTCCAAGCTCTTGGAGCTTGCTTCAATCCATACAAGGATTTCTTTAATTTTCATACATATTTATGATGATGTGCATCCTCATATCCAAGAGGTTGTGCCATATACACTACCTCAAAAATCCATCCATTTAAGAAAGCATTCTTTACATCAAGTTGATAGAGTTTCCTATTTCTAGATGCAGCAAGACTAATGAGAATCCTAATTGTAGGCATGTTTGCTGAAGTGTTTCAATGGCGATGCACCACAGTGCGCTCTCCTTCTTGAGAGCTCTACGACGATATGCTTAGAGTAGAAAGTCGAGCTCCTGAGGTCGCACACAGTACTCCGCACAGAGGCTGTAGAATACGCAGAAAACACAGTACACAGGAAGCACGAAGACAGAGTTCTTAGGTCTTACAAATGCGGTCGAACTTACAGTCTGTGACTGACCAGGCCACTATATGTTTTATTAAAGAACATATACAAAGAAGTGTCCGGTGGCCATTTGGCCTTTCACATGGACACTAACGATAACAATCTCCCACTAAAGGCCAATATGGCCAGAGTAACTATGGGAGAAAAATTAATGAATGATAAAGAATACCTGAGTGTAAGTATACAAACTATACCTCCCACCTGATGGGCATGTTACACAGTATACAAGTGACTGCATAAGATCAAGAATCAAGTAACCCCCATCAAGTGACAATAGTGTCGAAAGCTATCCTGTGGTAGAGCTTTAGTCAAAGCATCTGCAGCATTATCTCGAGTGTGAACCTTCTCAAGAATAATGCTCTCAGTGGCTAAGCAATCTCTAATGAAGTGATACCTCACCTCAATGTGCTTGGTCTTTACATGATAGACCGGATTCTTAGCCAAAGCAATGGCACTCTGACTATCACTAAGCAAGTGAGGTACATGCTGAGGTAAACCCATATCACAAGCAAGACGAGAAAGCCACAATGCTTCCTTACATGCCTCACTTGCTGCAACATACTCTGCTTCTGTGGTGGAAACAGCTGTACATTCTTGAAGATGACATCTCCAAGAGATAGCACCTCCAGCAAAATGAAAAATATACCCTGATGTAGACTTACGATTGTCTACACAACCAGCATAGTCAGAATCTATGTAACCAATAATGGATGCTTTCCCTCTACCTAAGCATAGACACTTGTCCTTAGTGCCACTCAGATATCTCAAAATCATTTTGACCGCTTCCCAATGTTTCTTGCCAGGATTAGACACATATCTGCTCACAACTCCACTGCAAATGCAATGTCTGGTCTCGTAGCTACCATAGCATACATGAGACTACCAAGAGCAGACTGATAGGGAATTTTGGTCATGAATTCCTTTTCCTCATCTGATTTGGGGCAGTCATCCTTGCTCAATTTCACATATGTGGGCAAAGGTGTACTCAATGCCTTTCCACCCTGTATATTGAATCGGTGAAGTACTTTGGATCTGTACTCACTTTGAGACAAGTATATGCATCTTTTACTCCTATCACGAGTAATGCGCATGCCAAGAATATGTTTGGCATCCCCCAAATCCTTCATATCAAATGTTTGACTCAACTTCTTTTTGAGAAGTGACAAATCATAAGAAGACTTCCCAACAATCAACATATCATCAACGTAAAGTATCAAGCATATCAAGCTGCCATCAGAACATCTCTTTGTGTAGAGACAATGATCCTCATTGCTCCGAGAATAGCCTTGGGACTTCATAAAAGCATCAAACTTTTGGTACCATTGTCTAGGAGACTGTTTAAGTCCATACAAGCTCTTCTTGAGCTTACAAACTAGACTTTCCTTGCTGGGAACTACATAACCCTTTGGTTGTTCCATATAGATCTCATCTGTAAGATCTCCATGCAAGAAAGTTGTTTTCACATCCATTTGGACTAGCTCTAAGTCCTCCATTGCAATGAATCCAAGCAACATGCGCAAAGTAGTCATCTTGACCACTGGAGAGAAGATTTCCTCAAAATCAACACCATGTTGTTGCTTAAAACCCTTTGCAACAAGTCGTGCTTTATATTTTGGAGAAGCACTATCTGATGTGAATTTCAGCTTATATACCCATTTACATGGTAAAGCTTTTTTGCCCTTTGGCAAAGGTACTAAGTCCCAAGTACCATTCTTGTGAATAGAATCCAACTCACTCTTCATGGCACACTCCCACTTGACATGATCCTCTGTCTGCATAGCCTCTTTGTAGCAAGAAGGCTCACCGGCATCTATTAGCATAACAAAATCTAAACTTGGAACATATCTATCAGGTGGATATGAGACACGTGCAGAACGTCTCAATGGTTGCTGAACAGGAACATGTGTAGATTGATCTGAATGGACATTCTCTTGAACATCCCTATGTGTAGCATTTTTATGCATGCTAACCGGAGGACTACTATCCTCAAACACCACTCTTCTCACTTCAACCTCCTTAATGGGCTGTTTATGCATCTTCGACTCATTAAAAATGACATCACTACTTCTGATCACTGACCGTGTTTCAGGATCCCATAAGCGATATCCAAATTGTCCTTCTCGACCATATCCAAGAAAAATGCATTTCTTTGACTTATGGTCCAACTTTTGTCTAAGATTCTTGGGTATATGAACATATGCTTCACACCCAAAAACTCGAAGATGATCATAATATGGTGGTTTCCCTGTCCATAACTCTTATGCCACTTTCAGACCTTTGGCAGTACTAGGTGAAAGGTTAATCACATGAACTGCAGTCAATACTGCTTCTGCCCAAAAACCTTGTGAGAGGTTTGCATGATGCAACATAGAGACTACTCTATCTTGAATAGTTCTATTCATCCTCTCAACTACACCATTCTGTACTGGGGTATAAGGAGCTGTAAACTCTCTACGAATCCCTCTAGACTGACAGAAAAGGCTGAATTCACGTGAGGTATACTCACCCCCATTACCTGAACGTAAAGCCTTAAGCTTAGTTCCTTTTTCAGTCTCAACTGAAGCAAGCCATTTTCTGAAAGTAGGGAATACATCATCCTTTGATTTGATAGGATATACCCAGACTTTTCTAGTAGCATCATCTATGAAAGTGAAAAAGTAAAGTGAACCACCTAAGGACCTAATGGGCATAGGACCACACACATCTGTATGAACGAGATCTAAAGGCTGAATTGAAGAGTCAATGTGCATTCTATGCACATTTCTGGTTTGCTTTCCATATTGACAATGCTCACAAAATGAAAAATCAGAGAAAGATAACACAGGTAAGTAGCCAGAACGAGAAAGATTTTCCATTCCACTACAAGATATATGGCCCAAACGACCATGCCAAATACAAGCCATAGGTTGTTCAGTAACAGCTAACAAGTGTTCTTTCTGTGATACAAATAAAGGATAAAGTGAGCCAACTTTGCTTCCTTTTGCAATAACCATATTGCCCTTTGATATACGAAAGGGCTGAGCATAGAAGACCACCTTGTAACCAAGGTCATCAAGTTGACCAACTGACATCAAATTGCGTGATAACTGAGGTACATGGCGTACATTATGCATAGTAAATTTTGAACCATCAATGAACTGCACAACCACATCTCCAATCCCCACAACATCACACTGGTAAGAGTCACTAAGTCTCACGGTACCAAGAGACTTTGTTGCATAATTAGAGAACCATTCTCTATGTGGTGTCACATGGAAAGAAGCACCAGAATCTAGCAGCCAGGTGTGGGAAAGAGAATCAGCCATAAGTGCCTCAGATGGCACAGTACTATCAAGTGTCAACACATCAGCATCATCAGAAATAGCATTAATTTCTTCAATCTTCACAGTCGAAGTAGATGGTGCAGGTAACTGTTTAACATGCCCATCAACATTCTGTCCTTTACCTTTAGCATTCTTTAATGCATAACACTCTTTCTTCATGTGTCCTTTCTTATGACAAAAATGGCATTCGATATCCCTCTTCCTTGATTTACTTCTACTCTTATTCCGTTGACCATTCTTTTCCTTGTTCTTGCTCCTGCCACGTTGTTGATTCTTTCCTTGGTAAGAATCACGAACATTATATGCATCTCCACTCTGAGTGCCAACCATAGATTTTCTACAAATCTCCTCACTCAAGAGTGCTCCACATATGTCATCATAGACAAGTTTACCGCCAGGTGCACTGTTGCTAATAGTTGTGCAAAACGTATCCCATGATGATGGCAGGGTGCATAACAGCAATACTGCTTTCATTTCATTATCCATATCCATTTTCTGAGCCTGTAACTGGGAGAATATAGCATCAAACTCATTTAGATGAGCAGCAACACTATCTGTGTCCTTCATACGAAGGTCATATAATTTTCTCATCAGATACACTTTATTTGATGCCGTCTCTTTTTCATATGTATTGCATAACTTCTTCCAAAGCTCATCTGCACTTTCACAGTCTAATACTGTAAAGTAAACATTATCTACCAAGTGCAAGCGAATGGTAGACCTGGCCATTTCATCTAACTCATCCCAATCATCTTCATCCATGTCAGCAGGCTTCTTTGAAATCCCATTTACTGGCTTCCATTGCCTCCTTTGAATCAGCACATCTTTAATCTGATTCTTCCATAGAGCAAAGTTTGTGCCATCAAATTTTCGGATCTCAAAATGGTCTTTGCCCTGCAAGTTATAGCTCCTCCTCGGAACACTAGCACTAGACCCTGATCCACCGGATGTGCCTAAGACCTCTGATGCCATGATCGTACAGAACTCAATAGAATGATAATGGAGCTAGAAGAGTCCAAACACCAACAAATAAGTGTATCAAGGAGTAAATCGACCACTGTATAGTTGACTAAACCAGAAATCTAGAAAAATTTTGCCAGAGTATCCTCTGCAAAATTAGCATATGACTAGTGTCAAAGTATCATAAAACTGCAAGTACTAACATGTCTACCTGCATAGTGAATCATTGACTCCACTGCATATAATCAGTTACCCAATAGAAGCCAACTAGGCTTATCGAGCACCTATGAACAACTATCATACATCTCCTATGGCGAGGCTGGGTAAGTCTTCCACCTGCATCACCGAAGAGACCCCGACATCTGAGTGTCTCTCAGTTAAGAAAACCTCACCACGACCCTCTTTATCAAATGTAAAAGGCTTTATGCAAAGAACGTAACCGCTATATCAATGACCACATGGACATACATAAGCGGTATCCACAGAAGCGTACATGGTGTGTATGTGCTCAATATATGCTGTAGCTCAGTGATGAGTAGCACCTCCTTTAATGTCAATCCGGGAAGACGTGAGGATGGTATGAAGACCTCGAGCAAGTGGCGGCACAAGTGCGTGAGTGAGAAGCACACAAGCATGCACACACATACACACACACGCGCACACACGGCAAGACAAAGAGTGGGAATCAATGGAGTTCTTTAGATTACTTCCAAAAGCTCTTACCAGTTCGTTTCAATTACAATCTAACCTCAAAAATGAGCTCTCTAGCTCTTTTTATAGTTTTTGACTAGCTTTGTCCCTGTCCAGACCTAGTGTCCGGCCTAGTTAAAAATTAGGTTCCAGGGCTTATTTGAGGGCTCAAACGAAGTCTAAAAATTATGAAAATTGGTACGAGGGTACTTCTAATACTCCTCAAGCTCGAGGACTCCTCGGCTTGCACAAAATGGAGTCTAATCTACCAAAAACGGGATTTACAATGTTTGTGTAGTGATTAAAATCACTTGAGTTGTACAATATCTATGGGAAAAATGATCTGGCCTTGTTGTCGTATTGTGCATGACTCCTTTGTTGCTTTGTATGCCAACACTCCCCCCTTCCTAGCGTCTGTCGCCCCTGACAGACCTTTGTTCGCACGGGTGGTCGATGTAATATTGGATGACATTGGTGGCCAGTTCATGTTCTCCTATCCTTAAGCCTCTTGCTAGATCGGCTTCCAATGCCTCCCAATTTATTGCACCGGGGGTTTCTGGTTGCGGGGTGGTGTAGTACTCTGAATACATTGCTTGTTCACAAGCAAACAGTTGAAGCAGATGTGTCGGCTTTGGTGCGAAAATCTCCGAGTGGTACTCCCAGAACCCTGATCTGAACATTTCTTCGAAGGTCTGTTGGTAGCAGGCAGGGAGGTACTTGATGCGTGCATGCCAAGCGTAAGCCACACGGATACTGGGGGTGGTGCTCATGTCATACACCAAATCGTAATTTCCATTGCTAAACCCCGGAAGACGTACTTGCGGTGCGGCTGCATTTCTAAAGGTCTTCAGCACTACTTGCATCATGTCTAAGATTTTAAGCATCATTTGCGCTGCTACATCTTGCATGGGCTTCAAGCGCGGCATCCAGTGGCGAATGGTCCCCATCATATATGCTACCGATGGTGGTCCTTGTGGTGGCGCGATGTACGGGTAGTTCAGCCATTCCTTGCATTGCGCATTGTTCTGTACCTTGATATTAAATGCCTTCCACGACCTGCGGCGGGGGACTGGACCGTAGCATGGGTTGTACAGGAGGTGCAGAGGCGCGTTGTTCCATGTGCGTAGCATTTCTGGATAAGTCTCTAAAAGTTTCTGCCGCCATGTTGGTTGACGAATCTTGCCTTTTCGCACCTCTGGAGGAAGGTCTTCGGGTTGAAATTGGGTCGCAAAAGTAGGAATCTGACCCGTGACTCTTTGTATTTCTGCATTATAATCAGCCAAGATAATATAATATGGCCTGTACTGGAGTTCCGATGAGAGGATCAGGCGTCTCGATGACAAGTTCTTGAAGTAGGCTGATTGTAACACAGTCTCCTCTATGACCCTCATGGCCTGATTTTGCACTACGGTGCGCTCTTCATGCGAGGCTCCTATTTCCTCCACTTGTCGTAACCATGGCAGCCGTGGTGCCTCGAACGTGTCCTGCGCTTCTTTTGTTTGTTGGCCTCCTGGGAATGGTTGCGGATCATATTCTTCATCAAACGTTTGTTCCACAGGAATTTGCACAACTTCTTCGTCCGTGGGAGCCTCCGGAGGGGAAGATGGCCTCTCATATTGTAGTAGGCGTGTTTGCAATTCAGTTACCTGTTCCTGGAGATCTTTTATGGCCTCTGCGTTGAGAAGCGAAGCCGCAGAGGGGGTGGTTGGAGGGGTAGCTGTTGGACCTTGTTGGTGTTCCTGCTTCAGTTGTCCTAGCTCCTCCGATAGCTTATCATGTGCTTCGAGCAGCGTGGCATAATCTTCCAATATAATCTTGATATTATCGGGGGTCACTGCTTGAAACTTGGATGGGCTGATGGGTGCCCTCGGTGTGCTCTCAATAGCTGCCTCCAAGTTCTCTTGATTTTGTATTTGCAGACGTCTGTTCTCTTCCTGAGCAGCCGCAAGATGGCGTTTAAGTAGCGCCATATTTCGCTGAAGTTTTGAGTTGCGTTCCAGCTGTGTCCGTAGGTGACCTTCTACCACCTGCACTGCTTCCTGATCTACGTTCTGTAGCTGTACCTCCAATATATTGTGGGCTTCTTGGAGGGTGTGGAACTGTGTGTGGAGGCGAGTGTTCTCCTCTTCTAGTGCCGCAAGGCGGTGCTGTAGTGTCGCTGAGTGCTCTTGCAGGCGTTCGTTTTGTTGCTGGAGCTGAATGTAATCTGTTCTTAAATTTGATATACACGCCAACATGGTGTCCAATGCATTTCCTATAGATGAGTGTGGGGTGTGTACCGTGGAAGATGCATGGGAAGGGAATTGGGGACGGGAGACAGTGAATGATGTGTCTACGAAAGTTGTGTGTGTGGGTGAAATTGGTGGAGGGGGAATGGGAGGAGGTGAAACCGTGGGTGGAGGTGCCGTGGGCGGTGAAATGTCCATACCTTCAGGAGTGGGTGTTAGTGTGGGGCCTGCCATATATATTGGTATGGTAGGTGGTGTGTGTGTGGAAGTGGTGAATAGATGTGACGTGGGGTGGGGAGCTGGAGAGGCAGGGAATGGTTGAGAGCCTGGTTGAAAAGCTCTAGCAAAAATGTCCTGGAGGGATTGTAGAAATGGAGAAAGGGATATCGGGGGTTGGGGTCGTAAATTTGAGAAGGGTGGAAAGGGTTGCGTGGTAGCAGGGAAGCCCATGAATGTGGATCTGGGGTCAGGGTGGCCCGTGGATGAAGGCATTGGGGATGGTTGTCCTAGGGCAGGCTCGGGAAGGGTTTCAGTGGGTTGTGTAGTGATGGGGTTTGCGTCAAAGATCGGGTTATCAGTGGTAGAGAATAGGGTGGCACTAGAGATGGGAGTACGAAAGATGAAGGTTGGGTCAGTGGGTTGAGTGGTCGATGGGATTTCCAGTGTCTCTCTTCTAGGAGGTGATGGTGGGGGAGTAGGTGGTAGTGGTTCGGTGGACTCCTCATGGGTGGCGGGTTGCTGTTGACTAGCTGTTTGGGAGGTTGGTGTAGTAGTTGGCTCTTCCGCAACTGTAACGGGAATTTGGATATTTTTACCTGAGCGAGGTCGTGTCTGGAACCTTCGTGGGTCATATTGAACTGAAGACCTCTGAATGGGAGTGCGCACAGCTTCTACAACTCCATATGTTTCTGCCATCAATAAGAGACCTTCCCTGTACTCTGAGTCAATTCCCGCTTCTTCCAACAACTGAGTCATAAGTACTCTGCTGCTCTGTTCAGTGAGTAACTGCTGCGATCGCACTCTTTCCATAATCTGATACAGCCTTCGGAGTTCTGCTGTATATGCTGGGGCTTCAGTGGTCTCTTCTTCATATGCTTCTTCTTCTTCCGGGTGTCCGTGTTGTTGGCTTTGCTGAGCGTCACTCCAATGGACATGTCTACCGTCTGTAGACTTTCTTCTTCTCCGTGAGGATGTGCCCTGCTCCTCTGCCTCTGAATAAAACTCCACATCAGAGAATTGTGTGCTTTGTAGGAATGCTTCGAAATCCTGGGGGTCCAGTCCTTCAGCCTCTCCAGTGGCAGCAAATTGGAATTCAGGTGTAACCGGAGGAGCCGATGGGGTGGGTTGTGTCGTAGTGTCAGATTCCGACCTGGGTATCCTAATGGTAAAAGGAGGTACAGTGCCCTCTCTTAATGGTGATGCCTCAGGAGTAGTCAGGACTTCCCTTGTCTGGACACACGGAATCGCGCCCCTCATGCGCTTGGACTGATGTGTGGATGTCTTGAGCCTTTTAAACATTTGTAATTGTGCCCAAGTTAAGGCACGCTCAATGGGACATCATATGCCAAGCATCGGTAAATGATGCGTGTGAGTGCACAGCATCCGTTCACCACTAATTTCCTAGAAGCCCGTTTGTTCGCTTCATACAACTGATCTATAATCCACACTGGTAGCTTAATAGGTAACGCACCTGCTTCCGCTAAGTAGAGAGCAAACCAGATCTTCTTGTGTGGTTGCGTGAATCGGTCTTGACCGGGGAAGGCGAAATGTTGCATGCACATTCGGAGAGGGATGGACACATTTGGGGTGAGTGCTGCCATGTCTTTCAGCTTCACTAGTTTCCTGTCCTTCATGTTGGTGGGAACTAGAGCATCCTTTTCTGAGGGCACATGCGTGCCGTGCATATTTAAAGCGTCGCTTACCAGCTCCACAGTAAGTTCAAACCTCTTCAACTCGTTGTTGCCCAGCAATGAGGGGAGAACAAATGATCCGGGTTGGTCCTTATCTTCATTAGCTTGTAATGTGGAGACCAAATAGTAACATCGGAGGAGATCGGGTTTAGGTAGTGGCGCTTCAAAATATTCCGCCAATCCTGCTCGTTGCCATATGGTCTGTAGATCTTCGGTGTTCTGTAAAGTCTCGAACTCCTTGGAGAAAAATTGGAATCGCACCCATGATCTGTCATACTCGCATTTAGACTCCCAGATATACTTGGCCTCACCTAATGGACCGGGCATGCCATTGAACCAATGAGAATTGGCATGAACTCTTTCCGTGATGCCTGTAGGTGGATCTGGCACCGGGAGTTGCTGAAGGTGTTGCATCTCCACTGGTCGTTCAGTCGGAGGCACGTCCACAGGTAGGCTATCCACATCAATTCCTGCAGTAAGTATCCCTACTTGTGAGCCCGAACCTGTCGCTTCTGCCATTTTACTGCTTGTCTTCTGATTCTGTGAGAATATAGAAGCATGTGTTAACATCGTAATGGACAGAATAAATCCGTTGCTGTCCCCGTTACAACATTAACATGAGGCAGGTGATGAGTTAGTGGTTAATAAGTGCACGAAGACAGTGAGTGTAGTTAATGTTGGTGTATTCCTAGGAGACTAATGCCGTTAGTAAGTGGGGTGAATTTACAAATCGGGGTCGGGGGGTTTATTACAGGTCTTAGACTGCCAAATGCAGTGGATGGGCTTTGCTTTCGGTTTCGTAGGGACTCTAGAGAGCTGTGTCGGTGTCGCTGTTTGGGAATGGGGCCTTTTAGGGACCCACTTATGAGTGATTACATGCATGCTCATGGGTCTTGGTGTGTTCCTAAGTGTTGAGAGCGAGTGAATACTGGTTGTACTCGTAGTTGGGTTATGCTGCATAGGTTGTGGCCTTGGCGTAGCTACTTGTGCCCTCAAGCAAGCCTTAGACACCCAAATTTGTCTTGATTGTGGGCTTGCCTTCATCGACTTCTTGGGCACCCAAATAGATTTTACTTTGGCAGAAGAATTTCTGAAAGACTTCTTATTAGCGTCGTGTTGTTGGTTACTAATAAGAAACTTTGCCCGTGTAGTTGACGGTGGTGCACCCGGTCGTTCGCCTTTCCGCACCCACACCTGGTTTATTTTCTGGGACATTCTGCTGTGCAGGTATTTTTGATCTCGGACATAGGTAGTACTCTGCTTCTTCTGCTTGTGATCCGCCTTTGGTTGCTGCCTCCTTCTGGCCTTTGGAAAAGAAGGGAGTTCCGTTGCATCCCTGACTCCTTTTTTGCAAATATCATTCCTCTGCAACACAGGGTTTTGAACAAGAACAGCATGGTCATCTTCATGTGTACCCCTGGAAGGACCAGGAGTCTGTGCCTTTCCTAGTTCCTTGAGTGCTCCATTGTCTAATTCTACTGTAACTCGACTATGATTGACCCAAACCTGGAGAAGTCCACTTCTTAGGTTTAAGTTAATTGCTTGGTCATAGATCCAATCTTGACCCAAGACTAGAGGTTCAGTGAGATCCTCATCTTGACACACCAGTACTTTAACTGTCATTGCCTCATCGTGAATGTAGAGGGGAAGTTCCACCTCGCCCATGCAAGGGGTTTCCACGCCTCCCAATCCTATAAGATATGCCTCCACAGGATTGACAGTTAACTGTAATTCTTGACAGTAAGACATTCTAACAGCACTAGTGGCTGCACCTGAGTCAATCAAGGCTCTGACGGTCCTTGCACTCTTTCCTTGTCCTATATCTAAGGTTACGAAAGGACGTCTATCAATTATCCTATGCGAGCTTGTTCCTGCAACTTCACACATGGCCATAGGAAATCCTTGGTCTGCATAGTCATTTGCTCCAGACTGATCTCTACCTTGCCTTCGTAATTTCATCCGTCTGATGCGTTCTAAAGCTTCTGCTTGAGCTTCTTCTCTAATTCGCTTCTCTTCCTCTTTGCGTTTCTTAGCAGTGTTGAGTCGGCTGAGCATTTCTTCTGTGAGGGGTTCCTGATACAACTTGACTCTGCAACCACTAATATAGTTAGGGAGAACATCACCCTCTAATGTGGCCAATTGTACTGCTCCACTCGTGGAGATCCTATTGATAACTATAGGTTCGTAGCCTCTCTTTTCTAGCTTCCTCGCGTGTTGTTTCAGTGTATAGACTAGGACTAGATCTCCTGCTTTCAAACCCTTATCCTTTACATGGGCATCGAAGTATGCCTTCTGCCTCTTTTTAGCTGCATATATTCCAGCAGCGGCTCTCAGTCTTGTTTCTCCTAATCGTTCAAGGTCAAAGATCCTAGAGGAAAGCTCATGACCTGTCCATTCATGCTCTTGTGCTACTCTCAATGTAGGGATCAAGAAGTCCAAGGGTAACACAGCGTTTTGGCCGAATACCATCTGAAAGGGGGTGGCTTGGAGTACCGTTTTGTAGGCAACTCGGTATGCCCAAACAGCATGGTGTAGCTGTTTGTCCCAATCAGAGCGTTTAGTGTTCACTAGTTTCGTCAGTACATTGCATAAAATCTTATTAGTGCTCTCAGCTTGTCCATTAGCTTGAGGGTGATAAGGGGCAGACTTCTTGTGTATTACCAAGAATTCTTGGAGTAGATTTTCAATCACTTCGTTCAAGAAATGAGTGCCTCTATCACTTACAAGCTCTATGGGTAGCCCATATCTCGTGAATACATTCTCAAACAAGAATTTGGCAGTTGTTTGAGCATCGTTCTTGGTTGTAGCTTTTACCTCTACCCACTTGGTGAGATAATCTGTTGCCACAATGATGTATTCCGCATGAGAACCCTTAGCTGGGGGATTAATAGGACCTACGAAGTCTATTCCCCACTTAGAGAATGCACGTCCACCCATCATAGGTTTCAGTGGCATCTCATCTTTGCGTATAGGATATTGAGTCCTCTGACAGACATCACACCGTTTCACATAGGTATGTGCATCCATGTGAAGGGTAGGCCACCAAAAGCCCGCAAATAGGATTGCCTTGATCACCCGATCCGGTCCAAAGTGTCCTCCTGCTACACCTTGGTGAGCAGTTTCTAAGATCTTAAGATACTCACTTTCATGGACACACAGTCTCAGGTAACCATCCTTACCGCGCTTGTATAGATTATCACCAACGAGTGAATAATCCTGGGCTTCTTGTTCCAAACTCCTTTTTCTAGCTAGAGTCATGTCTGGAGGGAATGTGTTTGTCCTCAAGAATGATACTAGAGGTTCGCTCCAATCTGGCACAATGGATACTTGATAAAGAGTGGCATGTTCCACTGGTGGTTTAGTGCAACAGATTGGGCATTCCTTGCACAACTTTTGGACATCAGCTTCCATAGTTGGCCAATGTACTCCGAGTCTCCTTAGAGTCTGTAACGTTCGTTGCTTTGAATGGTGTTGCTCTAGTGCACCTACATGTGCTAATTGCAACCATTTAGAGTACTCATCCTCTTCTACGCAACAAGCCAAGATCCCTTGATCTGTGTGCTTGTACATGCTTCCTGCCATGATATGGTACTTTTGGGCTTTTACGATCTCTCGATTCCGTGTGTTCACCACTGGATGATTAGGTCCGTATGTCAATACTGGTACTAGTGGCTTGGCCCACTGCGGCACCACTTCCAACTTAAACAAGTAAGCATCAGGAAGGTCATCTGACACTCCTTGTGGGGCTTCTCCCGATGTGAGCCTGGAGAGGTGATCTGCTCGTAAGTGAGTCCTACCTTTTCTTACCACAACCTCAAAATCATATTCCATTAGCAAGAGAAACCATCTTACTAATCTTCCCGTATTGCATGGCTTGTTTACTAGGTACAACAATGCCTGATGATCCGTAAAAAATTTAAACTTATTTGCAAGCAAATAGTGTCTAAATTTCTTGACTGCATATACCATGCCTAATCCTTCGCGCTCCGTAGTGGTGTAATTCCGTTCAGCCGCATTCAATTGTCTACTGGCATAGGCAATTGGAAGATCCATATTTCCTTCACCAGTAGGTTGTGCGAGTACACATCCAATAGCATAATTGGATGCATCAACATGAACATGGAATGGCTTATTCCAATCTGGTGTGGTCAAGATTGGTGCTGAACATAATCTTCGTTTAAGCTCTTGGAAGGAATTCTCACATTCATCCGTCCACTCAAAGTTTGTCAGAAGTCCGTACATGGGCTTTGCAATGACAACATACATGTGTATAAATCGTCGATAATAACCACAATGCCCCATGAAAGCTTGTACTTCCTTGACATTCTTTGGCCTAGGTAGCTCTGCCATGGCTCTCACTTTCTCTTCGTCAGTAGATATGCCATTCTTTGACACTATGTGTCCTAGAATCTTACCTTGCCTGACCATAAAAACGCACTTTTCTGGGTTCAGGCAGACTTGGTATTCTCTACATTTGTCAAAGATTTGCCTGAGTTCAGGAATATGGGTTTGTCTAACATTGGAATGAGCACAAAGATCATCAACATATACTTCTAAACTCTTCCTCAGGAACTCCTTAAACACATGGCACATCAGCCTCTGGAAGGTGGCTGGTGCATTGGTAAGCCCAAATGGCATTACTCTAAAAGCAAAAATGCCCCATTCTGTGGCAAAGGCTGTCTTGTGCTGATCCTCTGGAGCTATGGCTACTTGATTGTAGCCAGAAAATCCATCAAGGAAGCTGTACACTTCCTTGCCTGCCACTCTTTCTAAGAGATGTTCTGTGATGGGAAGCGGATAGTTATCTCGAATCGTGGCGGCATTAACCTTTTTCAAGTTAATGCACACACGCAGCTTCCCATTCTTCTTGGGCACCACCACGATGGGGGATACCCATTCGGTGTGCTCAATTTCGTAGATAAATCCAGCTTCAACCAGTCTATCTATCAGCGTAATTATCATTATATGTATAAGGCTTTTGCTTAGAGGGTTTGGCATCTGAGGTCATGGGGATGGTGTGCGAGCATATGTCCGGGTCAACCCCTTTCAAGTCCTTGTAACTCCAAGCGAATACATCTCTGTATTCTCTTAGCAAGGCAATCAATTCGTGCTCTTCTTCTTCTGTCAGGTCATGGCCTATATACGTGCATCTCTCCTCTCCTTCTTCTATGGCCACTACTATTTTCTTGGTGGTTTCTTTGTTATCATAGGCCTCTCCTGATTGTGCCTCTCGTTTAGGCATTCTTATCATGACTCTCCTGTCGTCAATCTCATATTTCTTAAAATTTTCTGGGACCTCAAACAAAGATTCTTCCTCCTCTGGTGAGACTTCCTTCTTCTTTCGTTTCTTTCCTTTTTCTTCCGGGGTCACATGTGTTGCTAATCTTACATCATTTGTGACCTCTCCATGCCTCTGGGGTTGAAATTCTACTTCATGGAAATATTCTTCATCTGATGCAAATGGTGGGTCCATAATGATTGACTCTAGATCGGAGTCACTTGCATCCTCAAATGCATCGGGGCTAGGTTCGCATTCTTCTAGAACTGCCTCTCCCATGATTGGCTCTATGGAGAAGACTGAAATATCATAGCCATCCTCATCACAGTGAGGTGTCCATTGTTCTTCGTTGATGGCTACGTCCATTGTTGCTAAGATTTCTGCCCAACCGTGAGGTTCAAATTCTTCATCTGGAAAAACTACAGGTGCATAGGCTGGGTCTTGGATTGATCTATGGGTTTCTTTCGCACCTACCTCTCTGGCTTTCTCTCTCTTCTCTTCTTCTACTGCTACCTTGCACATCCATAAGTGGGTGTCTTCATGCATCCATGAGGATCCAGACCCTATGGAATGCACCGATTCTGTGTCATCTTTGGCTCTATGGATGGGATTCCATTGGATAGGAGGGACATCTCTGTGAGAGTAATCTTTGAGATTGACTTTGGTCGTAACACCTAAGTGCTGCAGGTACAAGGAGTTGGTTCCCCAATCCTGTACCACTTGCAACTGTCGCATAAATGGTCTTCCTAAAATCATCTCATAAGCATGATTTTTGCTGAAGTCACATATAGCAAAGCTATGCTCAAACTCGACACCACAAGTGGTGAGAGTTATTCCTTCCAGCAATCCTAAGGGTCTCTCAATATGACCATCGGCCATCTGCAATTTCATTCTTGTTGGCCTGAGTGCTGGCTTGCCCCAACGCTTCCATAAGGAGGTGGTGGCAATTGCAACTCCTGCACCTGAGTCCAATATCGCCTTGGTGGTGTATTCCTGGTAGGTGATGGGAAGATAGGTGTTCCCTTCTTCACCTTCACACATATCTCCTATCTTATCCAAGGGAATTTCTGGCACTGTCCTATGGGATCCTATCTGGGAACGAGGTTTTGCTATCTCTAGTACTTGTTTGGCTACATGTTTCCATAATTCAGGTCTAACCTTGAGTAGCTCTTCTAACTTGAGATTACACTGCACATTAGTGTTCTTCACTACCTCTGTGTTCCTAGGTATGACTGAGTCGTCGTTCCTTACCATGACTGTGGGTGCTCTCATACATGTGGACTTTGCTTCCCATGGGCCTGTGAAGTGGGGTAGCTCTTGTATGGAATTAGACTCAAAGTCTAATCTCTCGTGAGACTAAACACTCTCATGCTCCCCGTAAATAGATGGGATGTCTTGTGGGAATTGGTCGTGTGCATCATCCACAAGTTCAAAAGGAGGGGCGACCTCGCTTTCGTTATCCCATTTGTCTTCTTGAATCTCTCGTAGGAAGTCTGGTGCAAACCGATTCATAGAAGAAGAAGTGTCTGGCTCCGTGGAATTGGGCACATAAGCAACCTGGGAAGGAGGGCTTATTCTATCGTTGGCTCTCTCCTCGTTCTCACGGATGGCTGGAGCGCAAGCTCCCTGGGGAGGGTTACTCCTATTACTTTTCCGGACAGGCTCATACGCTCCCTGAGAAGGAGTGTAGGCAGGCTGTGGAGGTACGTGAGCTTCCGAGGGAGGCTCATGGGCCTTTTGGGGGGGAAAATAAGTTTCTTGAGGAGGCACATGGGCTTCCTGAAGAGGCTGGCTTATCCGTTCTCTTGCCCTTTCCTTTCTTTGAGGGTTAGGATCCTTTTCTGACTGTGCAATTAGCCTCTCTATTCTTTCTAAGGAGGGGAAACTGTCTGGTTTAGTGGAATTGGCCACATACACTTCCGATGGGGAATGATTCATGTTTTTGCTTGCTTTCTCTCTCTCTTGATTTTTTTCTTCCTTGTCAGATCTTGCAATTATCCTCTCTAACTTCTCTAGGAATCCATCCAAGTGTAATTGCGTTTTGGCTGAGCCTGAGTAATTGAAAAGGCGACTGGCTTCAAACATAGTCTGAGCCAAGGCGACCATTTTCGCGCATAGTTTGGTTCTTTCTATCTCTAGGTCAGCTCTAGGATAGCACTTGTCATGATCCGTGACGTTTGGCCCTTCTTGGATTCTGGCCTGATATGCCTTAAGCATCATGTCTATGTCTTCGGGAGTGGGATCAACTAATACTGATCCTGTTTGGGGTGGTGGGTGGGTTACGTGGGGTGTCTTAGAGGGTGAAGGGATGGAGAGTGATGGGGATGGTAACGGTGGGAATGTGTGAGAGTGCGGTTGAGATGTGATCTCTATGATTTTAGCCTTGGTTTCTCGTAGACTTTCCTCAAGTTCACTCATCTTCTTTGCCCATTGCCTCTTCATGCGTTCGCGGCTATCTCTCCAAGCTCTTGTTCTCTTTTTATTTTGGCTCTCAGTATCGCTAGCATCTGGGCTCTTTTCCTGGCCTACCCCTTGGTTTTGCTGCAATGCCTGAGCCCTAGTGACTACCTGTATTGGTGCAGTGGAAGTGACACTTCCTGAGGAGTCTACCACTAACCCAACAACGTTGATAGGGGTGATTTTTGGCATGCTATTGGGGTTCTTTGGGCAATCTCGTAAGAGATGCTCTTTTCCGCAGTCTTGGCAAAAGCCTTGGATAGTCAAGGACTGAGGTTGTGTGGGCGGAGGCAAGGGACAATCACGAATGAGGTGATCTCCTTGGCATCTGTAGCACGGTCCTCGTGGGAATGGAGGTCTTACTTGCCTAGATTGAGGCTTAGGATTGGGGTTTGCATACATGACGTTCGTGTAATCTGATTCCCAACTCGGTTCGTTTGTCTCTTCGCTATAATAGGACTCACCAGGCTCAGGAGACTGCATGTAGTAGGCCTGGGGGCTATCAACATGTGTAGAATCGAAGCTATGGTCACTCGGGTCACTTTCAGAAATCAAGGGTGTTACTCGGACTAAGGCTCTATTCAGGTTCTCTTCTGCAGCAGTGTACTTTACCGGAATCACATTGGCTGGGGCTGGGGTTTGTTGTGCTAGCACAGGCTGAGGCCTTTGATATTGAGGTTGGAAATTTTGTTGTGGCCTGCCATATGGTTGTGGAGGGTACTGGTTCTGGTATCTGCCTTGTTGGTAGGGCTGAGGGTAGGGTTGCCTAATCGCCTGCTTGTTGTATGGGCAATCTTGTGCGGTGTGGTTGGTGTATCTCCGTTCTATGGTGCAGTACTGGCTACTAGGGTTTACTTGGGGTTGAGCCATAATGGGACAGACGTTCGCCATATGGTCACCACCGCATGTATAGCACCTTTTCACAGGAGCAAACCTTGGAATTTGTTTGCTAGTCACACCTAATTTCTGAGCTACTTTTTCGGCCAGTTCCTCAATTGATGTGGCTTGTGTGGAAGATTGACTAGATGCACTATCTGAATCTTTGTAGATTTTGGACAGCTCTAGCTCTTCTCCTAGGTTGTCTTCAATGTCAATGCACATACGTACACACTCTTCTATAGTCCTAGGGTCTTTCAGATACACGTAGGATCTCAATTTTGGACTCAGCAATCCGTCAAGGAATAAGGCTACTTGTTTAGCAGATGTGGGTAGCTCCAAAATAGGGCACCTTTCAAGATATTGTCTAAATCTTCTTCCTGCAAGTCTCACAGTCTCTTGAGGGGTTTGCTTGAAGCTGTGGATCAGTGAGGAGGTGTTGTGTCTTATGCCACTCTTGGAGAACTCAATAATAAATGCTTCTAGGAGTTGGTCTATGCTCCTGAACTGGCGCTCATCCAATGGTTGAAACCATGTAAGTGCCGTATTCCTCAGGGTTAGAGCGAAGGCATTGTACTGCGTGAATAGATCCTCAACTTGTTCGGCTCTTAAGACTTGCTTGAACTCCGCCACATGATCATAGGGGTCTCCTGTGCCGTCAAAGTAATTCTTCATGGACTTAACTAGCTGGGTGGGTCTCAAAGTTCGTGTGTGCTCTCTAGGCCTCGGCAGAGGGAATCCATCTACATTTCTTTGGTTCTTGTGGGCTCTATGTATCTCAGGTTCTACCCTATTCGTCTCTGTTCTCGTTCTTTCTCTGCCCACTGGGTTGGCAAAACTTACTTCTGGTCTATCTCTACTTCTGTCTCTTTGCGTACCATGAGCTTGGGAAGTTCCAGCCCCAGGGTGACCATAGGATACATTTGATCTTGGTTGGGGGAAAATAAATTCACCCTTCCAAGTGTAGGCATGCCTATCATTTTCTGTCACCACGAAGATCCGTTCCGAAGCATGATCTAAGTAGGTTACTCTGCCTGGGCTATCCGGATCCTTAAACTCATAGATCATGATATTTCCTATGTCTGTTGGCTGATTAGACTTATACCTCCAAAAGGCTTCATCAGTTTCTCGATTGAGGAGCAACTCTATGCTCTTGTTGTCTTGGGGGACCCACTCAGGCGTGATAATCCTAGTGAGAACTGATTTACCTCGAGGGGTTCTAGGTTCCGCATCCATGTTCCCTTGTTCTAGGTCACCTAAGTCCGCTTCTGAGATTACATTCCCGAAGTCATCTGTCCTATCAGGGTGACTAGTGACAACATATATAGTTCCTTCTTTGTCCAGGTATGCACCATTTTCAAACTTGACAGCTAGGTGTTCTAGTCCTATGGATTGGTCAGGGTTTTTAATCTGGACCACGGATCTTCCTAGGCCGTCCTCATAGATGCTAGCACCTAGTCGGTTGGTCCTAAGATATTCCAGCTGTGTTTTGTAAGGGCCTTCTACCCTGTACAAATAAGGCACTCCTGAACTTCCCGTAGGTCTGTCCATGCCTTGAGACATTTCTGACTCACTGGTCTCCGAGCTAGGGTAATGAGAGTGGTGGCTCAACTGCTGGGCCCAAGATCTTGCAGTGTGATTGACACTAGCCTCTGATGACCTAAGGCTTTGTCTTTCTCTTGCTAGGTGTCGTCCTGATCTAAGGTTCATATGCCTAACTGATTAGCCCAAATTTTTGCCCAGAGTACAACCTCGTTGCCGATCAATTGGTATTAGTCACTTGATTCTTTTTAGTATTTTAGCACGTTTGAGTTCTTGTCTGATATCACGTCGTCGGAATACTTGAGTGTTCTTCGTAATTTCAGGTTGATCGTTCCACGTTAGGTTCTTTTCCTTTAGGTTATCAACAGTACAGTAACTAAGTTTTTAGCTTGAACTTGAGTTTTTTAATAGTCTTCAACTTGATAACTGCCTATCGTCGCCCTGGCTTACTCCTATCTCTACTCGTTCTTAGCTTGAGCTAGGAAATGACAGAGGGAGTTGAGAATAATCCAACCTTACTTGTTGATCCCTTGCTTTATGGTGCTCAAGAACCCGGTTCTCAAGCTTGCAAAGAAATCTTGCTTTGTATGCTCCAAGTTGCTCTCAATGGACCTATAAAAGTCCCACGGTTAGCTCAATGCTTATATTCAAAGGACAAAACCAACCACTTTCATTCATGTAACATAAACACACATGTGCATTCTGACTTTTAGGAAAATAATTCTAAAGACCCCTGACTTTGATCCCCCTGGGTATGGTCAACTTCAAAATACCCTCTCTGAAAATCAACGCATTATCTTTATAAAAACAGTTGAGGGCGTGTAGTATATGCCACGAGCTTTCCAACAAGCCCAAGAGCTCAAAAATTGGATTTCGTATGAAAAAGTTAGGACTGTTCAGGGTTTAGGGAGTTAATTCAGAATTCAACACAAGCTAACAGTCAAACAGGAATACTCGAGTAGCTTGTGGCACGGCCTCGCGATGCAATACTACACCCTAGTGTTTGTCCCACACTCAATCAAAATTTAGACCAATAATTTTGCCTTGAAAATTTGACCTAATTTGCCCTTCTAACGCGTTCGCAAAGTCTGTCGGTCGCGATTGACAGGTCAGTCGCGATCGACGTGTCGATCGCGATTGACAGGTCCGTCGTGGCTGTCAGTCGCGATTGACTGGTCAGTCGCGATTGACAGGGGTTACGAAAAGTCAATCAGTCGTGGTCAAAGGGTCATTGACTGTGTCGGTCGCGATTGATGAGTCGATCGTGGTCAAACAGTCGTTGACCGTGTCGGTCGCGATTGACAGAGCCGTCGTGGTCTGTCCGTCGTGGTCAAACCGTCGTTGATTGTGTCGGTCGCGATTGATGAGTCGATCGTGATTGATGACTCGATCGCGATTGACACGTGTCACGCGTATGGTCAGTCGGTCGTGGTCAATCGGTCGTTGACTCTGTCGGTCGCGATTGACAGAGCCGTCGTGGGCTGTCGGTCGCGATTGACGTGTCGATCGCGATTGACAGATCTGTCCGTCGTGGTTTGTCGATCGCGATTGACAGAGCGATCGCGATTGACAGAAATCTGTGGAATTTCAAAAAACTAAACACATTTTTGGGAAGCTCTATGCCTGTAGGTCATGGATATGCACTTTGTTTAGCAATTAGAGCAATTTTTCTGTCGGTCGCGATTGACAGAGCTCGGCGACACACAGACAGTTACTCAGATTTCCGTACTTGCGCAGAGTGCTGGGGATGATGATGCGGCCTGTACCTGCAGAATGCTCACAAAACATGCAAAAAATAGCACATGCAAATTCGCTCTCTCGCTCTCTCTCACAAGTGAAATGAGGGAAATGAGGTGGAGATGGGGATATGGTCAAAAAACTGAAATTTTCGCGATGATGGAGATGGACGTGGGAGATGGTGATGATGATGATGGTGATGAAGATGGTGAAGAAAGTAAAAGAAAATCGATGAGAGTGAAGAAAATACCTACAACTCCAACGCGTCAACTCTACGTCTTA
Source organism: Ceratopteris richardii (assembly GCA_020310875.1). Classification (NCBI taxonomy): domain Eukaryota; kingdom Viridiplantae; phylum Streptophyta; class Polypodiopsida; order Polypodiales; family Pteridaceae; genus Ceratopteris; species Ceratopteris richardii. The sequence continues at coordinate 58,297,987 of CM035438.1, forward strand.
CCATCACACGCTCGTCCTCAAAGCTCGATCCCCGGCAACGGCGCCAAAATTTGGTGTAGCTCAGTGATGAGTAGCACCTCCTTTAATGTCAATCCGGGAAGACGTGAGGATGGTATGAAGACCTCGAGCAAGTGGCGGCACAAGTGCGTGAGTGAGAAGCACACAAGCATGCACACACATACACACACACGCGCACACACGGCAAGACAAAGAGTGGGAATCAATGGAGTTCTTTAGATTACTTCCAAAAGCTCTTACCAGTTCGTTTCAATTACAATCTAACCTCAAAAATGAGCTCTCTAGCTCTTTTTATAGTTTTTGACTAGCTTTGTCCCTGTCCAGACCTAGTGTCCGGCCTAGTTAAAAATTAGGTTCCAGGGCTTATTTGAGGGCTCAAACGAAGTCTAAAAATTATGAAAATTGGTACGAGGGTACTTCTAATACTCCTCAAGCTCGAGGACTCCTCGGCTTGCACAAAATGGAGTCTAATCTACCAAAAACGGGATTTACAATGTTTGTGTAGTGATTAAAATCACTTGAGTTGTACATAATCTATGGGAAAAATGATCTGGCCTTGTTGCCGTATTGTGCATGACTCCTTTGTTGCTTTGTATGCCAACATATGCAGTAAAATGACACTAAAAGGCTGAGTACACAACCCAAAAAACTAGCCAATAACACCTGCAAGTGTCTGTTAACTCTGATGTTTTAGGCTTTAAAAAACCTGCATAAATTTGTAGCGACTGCTCCCACCAAAACTGAAAACCCCTCGAGAAACCTTTTACGAGTGTGCCTGAAACTACAGCCCCAAAGGTTGATATTTATTGTCTCAGAAGTACAAGGAACACTCTTCTTGATGTTCTTGGACCTGTGCGAAGAGAACTATGTGCAAAAGTACTCCGAAATGGCTCCAAAAAACACCCCAAAATTGCTTCAGAAATAGGCTTTGAAAGCAAAAAATGAAGATTTGAGGGACCAAAACTTGTTCAAGGTAATGTCAAGCTTAGTCTTTCCCCTTTTTCAAACACCACAAGAGTGTAGCTTAGTGGCAAGAGATTGCCACCGTTAAGCGAGCTCTGGGGGGAACAGTACTGGGATGGCTGACCTCCCGGGAAGTATCGGGAACCTCTATATTCCTTGATCGTTGAGGTCCTCCCCCGCGCGCAGCCAACGGCGCCAACGGTGACTTCGGTGACTCGGATGACAAGGTATGCCAAGGTCTATGCCTTGGTCGCCGCCTTGGTTGTAAGCCTTGGAGAAAGCCTGGGGGGGGGTTCTCGCTTTGCTCGCACAAACGGATCAAAGGTTTTGCCTCGAACTGCTCTGATACCAGTGAAGTGTTTCAATGGCGATGCACCACAGTGCACTCTCCTTCTCGAGAGCTCCACGATGATATGCTCGGAGTAGAAACCTGAGCTCCTGAGGTCGCACACAGTACTCCGCATAGAGGCTGTAGAATACACAGAAAACACAGTACACAGGAAGCACGAAGACAGAGTTCTTAGGTCTTACAAATGCGGTCGAACTTACAGTCTGTGACTGACCAGACCACTATATGTTCTAATAAAGAACATATACAAAGAAGTGTCCGGTGGCCATTTGGCCTTTCACATGGACACTAACGATAACATTTGCAACAAGAGACAAAGTCTCCTCATAATCAATACCATGGGTTCGAGCAAACCCTTTAGCAACTAACCTTGCTTTGTGTCTATTTATACTTCCATCTAGGTTCCTCTTGATTTTGTATATCCATGGAGATCCAATTACCTTCATAGATGGCTTGTTAGATACAAGCTTCCAACTGTCATTCTCCTTCAAGACTTCCATTTCTTCATCCATTGCATCTCTCCAAGATTTCTTGCTTTGTGCTTCTTCAAATGTGGTAGGTTCTTCATTGGTTGAATCCTTTGCAATGTAGATTGAGTGCTTGGTGACCAAAGAAGTATCATAACCATACCTCTCTAGTTTCTTCTTCTCCCTCGAAGACCTTCTAAGTGGTTGATGTGAGCTCTCAGGTCCATATGTCGCATCTTGCATCTTTGCTTTACCTTTGCTCTTCCATAGCTTTAGTCTTTCCAAGTCTTCTAGGTCAATCTCCGAATCACTTTCGTCAATTTGCTTTGGCTCCTTTGGCTGAAGTTATGGAAAATCTTCATCCAAGTCATAAGGCAGCTTCACTTTCCTATCATCATCAAACCATGATTTGTTCTCATCAAAAAATACATCTCTACTGACAGAAAATCCTTTATTTGTTGGATTTTACAATCTATATCCTTTTTGGTTTTGGTCATAACCAATAAATATGCACTTCTCTGCCTTGGGATCCAATTTCCCTCTTATTTAAGAAGGAATGTGAGCATAGGCTAAGCATCGCCTTGTGATATTAGGCAAAGCAAGTACACTTTGGTCCCTGGAATTTTTTTTGAGTGTCCTCTCACCAATATGAGCAAGCCTTTTGTGCCATATCTCCAGCTGTGTGAGAGTTTGAGATCCATAGCTAAATAAAGCTATGTTCTTTGTATCTTCCACTTCAAAAGTGAAAAGCCTTCCTGCCTTTTCTCCTTTGGAAATTCCTTCTAAAGACTTGCCTTGGGTCTTCAACATATGCTCAAATTGGTTGAATCTAACATGCAATCCTTTTTCAACAATCTGCCCAACACTTATTAAACTTTTGGTAATTGTTGGGACATACAAGAATTTGGTTAAGAGGTTCATATTCCCATCTAATGTCTTCACATTACCTATCTTCTCCACTGAGTTCTTTGTATCATCTCCGGTTTGCACTTCATGTTTGTTGCGAGGATCTTCCAAATCAGAAAGTAAAGTCACATTTCCTGCTATATGTTTTGAGCATCCCAAATCAATGTAAAAGATGTGATCATCATCCTTACCCTTCTTCACTGATAGATTCATAGTCAATAATGAATCTTCTTGACTTTGGTCCTCTGCATAGTTATTGTCATCTCTTCTTCCTCTATGGCAACTTTGATAGTTCTTATTTTTGTAATTGTTGTTGTAGTTGTTGTTGTAGCATCCATTGTATTTGCCTTTGTTTGATCCATAGATAGCTCTATTGAATCCTCTTCCTCTTGAGTTCCTTGGGTTCTTGAAACATTCTTCAGTAGTATGATTAGATAAGCCACATATATTGCAAGGTTGAGATCATTGGAATCTCCACCTGTCTTGCTTTCCACCTCTACCTCTTCCTCTGGCTCTTCCTCTACTTGCAAAGTTTGCTTGGAAAGAGCTACCTTCATCTTCATTCTTCTTATTCTTTGACTTGTCCTTGAACTTAGCTTTATCAGAATTTAAGGCAGAAGTCTGATTAGCTCTTGAGGACTCACCACCTTTGCTAATCTTTGCTTCATGAGTGAAGAGTTGTCCCATGAGTGTGTTGAGGTCGGGTACATGTGTATCCATGTACAAGTCCATGCCTGTTGTGAAGGACTCCCACTTCTCATCTGCTTTGATTCCAATTATGGTTTTTCTAATCATTTGTACCTCTTCAATTACCTCTCCAACGCTTCTAAGTTGATCTGAAATATCCTTCCTCTTCTGACATAATCAGTCACACTTTGCTTGGGTATTTTCTTCATTGTTGTGAACTCCATCCACAATTGGTTCTTCCTTGCTCAAGTGTTGGAGGAGAAGAAAGAAGCAAGTGCATTCCAAGTCTCTCTTGATGTCTTGCATCCCTTGACATGAGGTAAAAGAAAATTAGAGATTGAATTTAGAATATAGGACCTTGCAAATGCATCCTTTGAGCACCAATTTGAAAGTCTTTCCTCTTCTTCATGTGATCGTTTCCCTTTGTTCCTCATGGTTGGCATAGCTTCATCTTCAGATAGATTCCTCTCTTGAAGATAAGTCTCCATCCTTAGAGAACATGTTGGGTAGTTGTTTCTATCCAATTTGTCAATTTTTGATGGAAATCCGTCTCCCATGTTGATTGACTATGCTTTGATACCACTCTTAAGAGATATGGTGGATGCAATCAAAAGATGAGTTGGTACTCCTACAAGCAGCTTCCCACTAGCCAAGTGAGAATTCATATTTGGTTAGTAGACCCTTTGAGCTTCCTAAATTTACAAAAAAATCACCCAAGTGTTTTTGAACAAGTATCTCAAAATTTTGAGTCAAGACAGACTAGTTGCAAAATGATGAGCTTCCAAAACTTGCTATTTTTGTACATACACCTACTAGAAAAAATGGACAGTGCTCTCAACCTGGTAAGAATTAGAAAACTTCCTTTTGGACATCTTAAATCGACAGATATATTGCTAATTGAGCCAATTGAGCACTGAGAACAAGATTTAGCAAAATCTGGAACACTCTCGCCATTTTTGTGGCTCTACACAGATCCAACTAGTGAGTAGGAAAACACAAATTTCTCATAAATGGTAAATTTAATGACCATGAAAATTTGTGAGTTTAAACTAGACTTAGAGAAAATCCAATGCACTTTAAAACTCTAACAAAAGTTACGTATAGCTTGAGATATGAGCTTCTGAAGTTACGATTTGGAGTGAGTATAGCAAAGAATAAAATAGACAAGAAGTAAATGATGAAAGTACAGATTCACATATAATTACAACCACATTGGGAATGAATACTTGCACAATGGGAGTAGAATGATAGAGCTATGGAGTAAGCTCTTCAATCTCTAAAAATGAACATGAAGTGGGCACGAATCAAGCTCTCTTATGGCAGATTCCTTCTAGCTCTTTTTATAGCTAGTTTTGGAGGTAGTTTTGAATTTGAATTCAAATAACCTCACCTAAAAGTGATGCTAAGAATTAGGAGATATTCTCTCAGTTGATGGATTCGTGGTTTTAGGTGGCTAGAGCCATGAATTTCCTTTCATCATGGATGACTTAAGCCATTCTTTCTTTCACAATTACACAAGATAAAATATACTCTTTTACAAGAGGTGTTCATATGTCTACACATATGACTACAAATGAACATAAATCAAATCATATCAAGCATGTAAGCTTGGGTAAAATGCACCAACAATAAATGATTGTTTTATTAATTCAACAATAGTCTGTGAAAGACTCTTGACTTGAGGTCCATTTGATTTATCCGGTTCTTGTGAGACTTTGAATTTTTAGACTTGTATACTTGTTTTTGGTGAAGTCCATAAGACCTAAGAACTTTCCTTAATCACTAACTTGCGCCTTTTGGGTAGATAATCATATTATTCTCTTTGTAAATAAGTAACTCATGTTTGGAACTTGTCCTTAAAACAAGATGTTGGGAGAAGTGATTTGGACATTAGAGTCAAAATAAAATTTCTTTGCAATCTTTCTTTAAGAACCACCATTGGTACACATATTTTTCTTGTTCATTGCAATGGTTCAATTGAGTGTTTTCATGTATGCCATTTCTCCTTTGAGTCCATATGTTGATCGGTTCCTTTATTCTTGCAACTCTTTTTTGAGATATATGGGAGATTTCATGACCCATATTTCATTTGATGGATAGTGTTGGTGGTGGTGAGTGATTCTTCATTGTTAAGTGCATAGTTGAGACTTGGCCTTGGTTCCAGATAGTTGATAAGGAGGAATTTGTGATCATATCATAAGCCATTTTGAGAAAAATGATGGCACGTGTGTATTTGCGCTCACTAGGCATCCTAACTCGATCTTTATTCACTTCACTCCTATCTTTATCATTAGGAAATTAGTTTCTAGGTGTAATCCTACTAAAGGGTCAACATTATTCACAAGGTCATGATCTTGATGTACAGGGCAGGTGATCTTCATAGTTTTGAATATCAACGTGGAAAGGTAGAGACACCTCACAAAAACAACATATTGATGCTTTTCATCCATACATAAGTAATTTCAGCATAGAGAGCTTGGATCCTAAAGAGGCTAAGATAGGGGGTCATCGATCAATAAACTTTCAAGAAGGGTTTCTGACCTTTCACATGCCCATAAGGGATGTTCTCATGTTTTTCTATATAGTTATTAGATTGTTGAAATAATAATCTTTTCTTTTATATTCATGCTATGGCATGAGCTTGATCATGTTCTCATATTTCCTACTCTTCTTCCCTACGATATTTGGCTTTCTGAAACTGTTGCAACATCTCTTCTATGAGAGGCTCTTGGTAGAATTGTATTTTACACCCCTTTATTTAGTTGGGGGTTGCGTCACTCTCCAATGAATCCAATCATAGAACACCACTAAATGATATGCAATTTATCATAATGGTTGCATCACCCTCCAATGAATCCAATCATACAACACTAGGCGTCCTTATTGCAATTTCTTGTCTTTTACATGAGCATCAATATAATCCATTTTCCTCTTCTAAGCCACATATATTCTTGTCATAGCTTTGAGTGGTGACTCTTCTAGCTACTGTGGGTTGTCAACAAGATTAAAGAACTTACCTCCCATCCATTAGTAGCCTTCTACAACTTTGAGAGTTGGTAATAAATCAATCCATAATATGACGTGTTTCTCATATACTAGGTTGATGGGACTTGCACCTAGAGTAGTCTCGTAGGCCACTTGGTCAACCTAAATTGCATGGTTGTCACTAGATTATCACTATTTACCAATTTTTGTCAATATAATAAATAGCACTTTGTTTGAACTCTCAGCCCAAACATTCCTTTGTGGGTGGGATGGTGCTAATTTCCAATGTGTGATAAAGAATTCCATGATTCGATGTCATTTGTGAACTATGTTCCCCAATAATTGACTATCTTGATAGGAAGTCCAGAGCATGTAAAGATATGCACAAATTAGAACTTGGTCATTGACTTTGCATCATTTTTGAACGTGGAATTGGAATCAGCCCACTTACGGCAAGTAGTCAGTAGCTACAATGATGTACTCAACATGAAAGCCTCGTGCTAGAGGGTGTAATTGGCCAATGAAGTTCAATAATCCATTTTGCAAAGGCTCTACCTTCAATCATTGCTCTAAAAAGCACTTATTCTTTTTAAAGGGATATTTGGCTCTTTGACAAGTATCGCATTTGTGCATAAAAGTGTAAAAATGCAAGTACATGGTTGGCTACCATAAGCATGTAAGAATAAATATTTTCATAGTCCTTTGTGGAAAACAATATCTACCAACTACACTAGAGCGGGCAACTTCAAGTATTGAAAAATAACCTTATTCATGGATACTAATTCATAGGATATCATCCTTGCCATGCTTGTACAATTGATCACCTATCAAAGTGTAATATCTTCCCTCTTCTTCAAAGGCTCAATTGGATTTTGATGCAAGAAGCCCTAAAAAGTTTGCACATAACTAACCACGTTTTCATGGTAGTGCAATCTACTCAATCTCTCATGAGATTTTCTAGAGTTTGTGTATGAGAATAATGTGAGACTAAGGCGCTCTTGTGTGCTCTCTTAATGAACACGAGATACCCACTTTCGTCCATAGAATAGCATAGCATTCCTTGGACATCTTGATGATAGATGCAATCTGTATTAATGTGAAAATTGGGCGCCGTTAGAATCCTTTTACATGACTCGAACATCTTTATTCCTTGTTCCTTATGTGAGAGTGAGAACCAAGGACTTCGACCACTTAAGGGCCAATTCCACATTAAGAGACTAAGCAAATTGAATGTCATAATTGATGCCATTCTTCAACTCTAAGAGGTGTTCTACCACAACCTCAAAGTTAATCCATTAGGAGCAAGGATTTTACCACTTTTGCATTCTTTCACCTAGGGAAATCTACTATGACATTAATGTTCTCTTTCTTAGTTGAAATGCCATGTTTAGAGATGATGTGCCCAAGGAACTTGCTTTTTTGTACCATGAATACAAAATTCTTAGGATTGAGGCACATTTTGTGTAGTCCAAACTTTTCAAAGATTCACCTCAAATCAGGTATATGGTGGCTTCTTACCTTGGAGTGGGCAAAGATGCCATCCACGGAGACCTCCTATACCTCCTCCTTAGGTGTCTACTTCTAGTATATCCTTGGTGATTCAAGAAGGGGATACTTAGGAGAAAAAAACCAAAGGGATCTCTCAATGTGCCAAGAAATTATCATCACAAGAATAAGAGGCAAAAAGCCAAAACATTTTTTTCTTGATGAGGTTCTCCCCTAAAAGAAATAACCAATTGGTCACCCACATGCGGTTGTAAGCCCTACTAATTCTCTAAGTGTAGATATATCTAGAATACATCAAACTAGAGATTCAAGTACCTAGACAATAGCACTTGCATTTGCAATTAATAGATACTTATGACATCGAATCCTTCATCCCACATGTTGATGCGTTGTGGCAAGGAGATCACTAGGATGAATAGACTCTCAATTCTTATGCTTCCTTTTTTTTGCATGCGTCCTTCTTTCATAATATATTAGTTTTTTTGGTAGACTTGAATAATTGGAATGGTTAGAGGATTCTTGGAATATGGGCTCACACATTTGTGTCTTAGGAATAAGTTTGGGCACCTTTTCCAACAAATTTTGAGCCACTTCAAGCATGTTTCTAGACATGTTTAGTCTTTGCTTCTCTAAGCTTACTCTTGAATATCGCTTTTCATAATTCATGAGTGTGGGTCAAAATACTATCTTAGATGGATAAGCTATGAGCATCATTTGCAATTCCTTAAGCATTTGGTTTGCAAAAACCAAGCCTCTTCTAATGGAAATTTGACACTTTTTGCTTATCTAAGCTCACTCTTAGCTCAAGCTCTTTATCATTTGATCAAAAATTTGATTGAGAGATAGAATTTTGTGATCCCAATGATATTTCTCTTGAGGGATTTTAATTATTTGTGGCATCTAATCTTTAATAATGTTTCTTCTTATTTGATTCATGAATCATGTTCTTAGAGGGGATGAAAGGTGAATTTTCTTGTTCCCCACTATTTATTTTTCTTCTCTTAGGGTTTTTTTTTACAATTGACTAAAAGAACGAGAATTTTATGGATACCAAATTGTGATTGATTAGCTTTCTTCCCTTGTGTGCTCAAGCCTAAGCTTTTCTCATGAATTAAACTTATTTTATATTGTCACTATCACTAGCCAAAGGTAGGTGTGAAACCACCATCATAGGTGTTACTTTCATAGTTCTAGGGTTCTTAGCAGAATCTTTGAGCACGCGATTAATGGCACACCCTTCAAAAACCCCAAAGTTTGGTCTCTATTGAGGGGTTTTTGCATGTGCAAGAGGGAAAGTATGTATGAAGTGCTCAACAGTGCAATTGTATCAAGGTTCTTTGGAATTTTAATTCTCTTCCTACTCTAGTATTGCCTCATGTTTTGGGATTCATGTACCAAACACCTAAGTATTTAGGGTCATTCTCTCCATACGTTTTTTTTCTTTATGCGAACTTAAGCTTGGTACTCTTGCCTTGAAGAATACTTGTTGGGCTCTTCCACATAGGAATTATTGTTTTAATCATAGCTAGAGTTAGGAATCTTGGTCCACGATACAAGTGTGTCTAGAATTGAAGCTCTTTCCAATTTTCAGCCATAGTGTACTTTAGTTGTACAACTTGATTGGGATATGCTCATTTTTATAAAATATTGGTTGTAGTGGTGGGGGACCAAATTTGTTCTACCTAGGTCCAAGAGCATATTATTGCTAGCTAGGTCCATAGGGTTGATCATGACCATGAGGATATGTCCATTGGTATTAGTGATACTAGGTTTTCTTTATAGAAATACTCAATGGTTGAATGGGTAGTCCTCTTTTGTTGGATTTCATAGTACAAGAGGCATCATCTATTTTGGGATGGCCTATTTTGATAGCCTTAGTTTTAAGGAGAACAAAATTGTTCATGTGGTCACCACTATACTTGACACATCTAGCTATTGGTGGGTGTTGTTGTTGATGCCTATCTTAAGATAATGGGGATTCAGTCTCTTGTGGGCTTGTTTGCTTGGTTGTCAATAAAACTGTCAGAGTTTACACTACTAGTGCTACTTCCTCTGATGGTTTCATTAGTTATTTCAGGTCCGTGGCCATATTTTGCACTCTCCATGGTAGTGGTTGTTAGATATAGACTAGTATTAGCATTTTCACTACAAGTTAGTCCATCCATGAGTAATGAAACCATCTTCTCCTCTAAGGGTAGACCATGAGGTGGACATCTTACAACATTTGCTTAAAGCGGAAGTAACTTTGAGGTAGATTTCTTGAAGTCTAAGATTAGGGAGGATCTTAAGCGTAAAGTCAAGAGGCTAGACTTGACTATTTAAGAGGGATTTCAAGACATGAGGCACTTCAAGATATCAAAGATGAGACTCATATTTTCTACCCTATTGAGGGTTATAATAAAGAAGCTAATTTTGGATGAGATGGTGGCATACAAATCAGCCATAAGGCATCTGAGCCACACACACTCAACAGTCCCGGGGGAAAACCTCCTAAAAAGGGAAAAAAGTGCCCCGGCGGTCCTAGAGTGATCACACACATCACTACCTAAATATATCAACAAATCCCCCCTAGGAGTGATGCGGTGAACAAGGAGCTGGCACTCATGTATAAGGAAGTGCCAAGCTATGTGGAAATCACTCCACAAAAGGAAGTAAGCCCAAAGCTTTGCGGAAAGCTTCAAACTTCTCCCTAGGCAGAGCCTTCGTGAAAAGGTCTGCAATGTTCTCCTACGTGGGCACATATGCCAAGCTGATCTCCCCAGTAGAGAACCTCTCCCTGACATAGTGATAATGCACCTCAATGTGCTTAGTGCGAGCATGGAACACAGGGTTCCTCGCAACTGCCAATGCGCTCTGACTGTTAGTGAAGATGGTGGTGGCAGAAGACTGGCCAACACCCAAATCAGCCATAAGGCGTCTGAGCCACACACACTCAACAGTCGCTGTGAAAGCTGCCCTATACTCAGCCTCACAACTGGAAGTGGCCACAGTAGGCTGCTTCTTGCTCAACCAAGATATACATGAGCTACCAAGCATGAAGCAAAAACCACTGGTGGACACACCAGTGTCATAGCAACCAGCCCAATCTGAGTCAGAAGAAGCATACAAATCTGGCGGTAGTGATCCCCCCTTGGGATAAAACAACCCAAGTAGCCTAGTACCACTCAAGTAGCGAAAGATGCGCTTAACCGCTTTCCAATGCATGACTCCTGGGCAATGCATAAACCTGCTCATCTGTGAGACAGCAAACTGAATATCTGGCCGAGTAATGCATAAGTAAATCAAGCATCCAACAGCCTGCTGATAGAGAACAGCATCAAATGCATCTCCAGCATCATGAAGACTCAATCGTAAACCTGTCTCCATAGGAGTGGCAATAGGCTTACAGTCTTCAAGGCCAAAACGCTGCAATAATGTGTCAATATATTTCGTTTGACACAAAGCCATTCCACCATCAACGTGCATAAACTGAATGCCCAAATAGTGATGCAAATGCCCCAAATCAGACATCTCAAATGAGGCATGCAAATCAGCCTTAAATTCAGCAATATGTGTCTCAATAGGACCAGTGAGCAGCATGTCATCAACATAGACAACAATGATCAGAAGCACATCATTAGCACGTTTAACATATAAGGTGCTTTCAGTTGGACTGTTCTCAAAACCATGTGCAATCAGATAGGCATGTATCTTCTCATACCAAGCACGTGGTGCTTGCTTTAAACCATATAATGCCTTCTTTAACTTGCAAACTTGGTTTTCATGCCCTTTCTGCACAAAGCCATGGGGCTGAAAAACATACACTTGTTCATGCAAGTCACCATTCAGAAATGCTGTTTTAATGTCCAACTGATGTACATTCCAACCATGATGGGCTGCAAGTGCACAAATGCTCCGAACAGTAGTCATACGGCATGTAGGTGCAAAGGTCTCATCAAAATCAATGCCTCTTTCCTGTGCATAACCCTTTGCAACAAGCCTAGCCTTATACTTGTCAACTGCACCATCAGGTTTACGCTTCAGCTTGTATACCCACTTAGTGCCAATGGCCTTCTTGCCAGGAGGCAAGTCACATAAAGACCACGTACCATTCTTCATTATAGCATCATATTCAGATTGCATAGCAGCCATCAAATTTTCTGAATTTTGTGCTTCATCAAAAGAAACGGGCTCATTCTCATCATAGAGAATAGATGCAGCCATAGCATAGCAATCTGATGCAAAGGAGGCACTATGAGAGCCTGAACGAGTACGATATGACAAAGGTGCATCTAATTGGCTGTCACGCAAAGTCTGCACCAGCCATTTTGGCATAGTTTTTGCATGCTCAATATCAGCTCTCTCATCAACAAGTGCATCATGTAAATCTGCATCAGAAATGGAATGATCTGCATCATCATATGAAACTTGCAAAGGCTGAGAAGTTGCCTCATTAGAACTAGCACTAGCCTGTCCACCTGTAAAAAGAGGCATCAAAGTATCATACATGTCTTTGGAGCTAACAGATGTCTCCTTAGTACATGAAAGCAATGGCTGAATAGCATCTTCCACAAAGAAAACATCATGACTAACCAGAATGCATTTAGTCTGTGGATGATACAGACGATAGACTTTACTTTCAGAACTGTACCCAACAAAAGTACATTTTACTGCCTTATCATCCAATTTTCTGCGATGTTGTTCAGGCACTAATGCATATGCCAAACAACCAAAAACACGCAGATGAGCAACAGATGGCTTGCGGTCATGCCAAGCCTCATATGGAGTGATAGACTGCAACGCTTTAGTGGGACACCTGTTCAGTACATATGGTGCACACATGACAGCCTCAAGCCAGAAGCTATGTGGCAAAGCCTGACTTTTGACCATGCACCTCGCCATCTCCATGAGTGACCTGTTCTTTCGTTCAGCAACTCCATTCTGTTGAGGTGTATACGGCAGTGTACATTGGTGTTTTATCCCACGTTCAGCCAGAAATGCATTAAAATCTGAAGACATATATTCCCCCCCTCGATCAGAACGGAGGGTGCCCATTTTACATGCTGATAGATTTTCAGCCAAAACCAAAAACTGTTTGAAGCACATGAACACTTCGGACTTTGCTTTGAGTGGATATACCCATGCATGCCTGGAAAAATCATCATTGAAAGTCACGAAGTAAAGGTAATTTCCAAAAGAGGGTGTCTGCATAGGACCACAGACATCACTATGTACAAGCTGGAATTTCTGCGTAGCCCGAACTGAACCATCTTTTGGAAAGGAAGAACGCTGCATTTTGCCCAAAATACAGCCTTCACAAACATGTTTTCTAGGTGCCTCAAGTTTGGGCAAAGAGGACACCATTTCAGATTTCTGCAGGCATAACAAACTAGCAAAATTCAGATGACCAAAGCGTGCATGCCAAAGCTTTGCATCTGACATAGCCTGAGAATCATGAACTGCACATGCCGAATCATTCATAGATTTTTCATAGTCTATGAGCTTATACAGCCCACGACATAAAATGCCAGAAGCAATAATCACATCGCCATTTGAGAGATCATGGACTGTACACCTGTCATCAACGAATTTCACAACCAAGCCAATCTTGGCTAATGCAGAAACTGATAACAGGTTCTTTTTGATCCCTGGCACAAATAAAGCATTTGACAAAGTGAAAGAACTACCATCAGCAGTAGTCAGAATGATCTTACCAACTCCCATAACAGGATAAGAGGAGTTATTGGCGCATGTTACAGTATTCCCTGTAGGGGCAGGCTCGAGTGAAGAGAAGAAACTGCGCTGCGAGGTAATATGTTTGGTCGCCCCACTGTCAAAGTACCAAACATCTGAGTCTACTGCAGACATGCAGTGATCATGAGAAGATGGGTCAAAACTGCAGACAGTAGTAAATGCCCATTCTTCTTCCTCAACAAGATTTGCAGACTCTGTTTATGGTGTAGAGGCCTCTGCAACAACCATTCCAGCCTTTTTCTTCTTTGCCTCTTTAGCAGCCAGTTTTGGACAGTTCTTTATAATATGATCATTTCCTTTACAGTACTTGCAGAATAATTTCTGCTTTTTTGATTTCTTCTCATCTTTATCCTGGTTCTTCGATTGTGCAACATTTGCAAATTTCTGCTTACTAGTAGAAGAGCTCCATTTTCCTTTGCCCTTCTGACTAGCCAGGAAAGCTTGTTCTGCAACACGCATAATGGACCTGTTCTGCCTGGACTGATCTTCCTGCAACAGAACAGAGACTAATTCCTCAAATGACAAGGCATTTGGATTGCCTTTCATCATCAACCGAAGAGTAGAGGCAAAACTCTGATATGAATCAGGAAGACCATTCAGAACGGTCTGCACAAGTGAGCTATCTGGTATAACCTCATCAACAGAAATCAATTGTTCCTTCAGGTCTTTGATCTTTGTAAGAAAACTGTCCATAGAATCACCTTCATTCATGTGCTCACTCTCCAACTGTTTTCGGAGGTAAGTAACACGAGCCTCATTCCTAGCCTGGTACAAAGTGGTAAGTGTATCCCAAGCATCCTTTGCTGTTCTGCAAGAGCGAATGTGAGGAATAATGGCATGTTTGACAGACAAAGCTATCAATGCATGTGCCTGGGCATCTCTGCCATCCCAACGAATTTGCTCTACAGTAGGTGCAACAAAAACAGCAGCACGAACAGGAATCTGCGGAATATCATCTTCGACACCATCTTCATCAGCTCCAACACCTGTATTTACAGTACCTGTCGTTACAGGTGTAACAGGACGTCTTTCAACACCCTGCACAATGTTCCACAATCCTTTTGCAACCAGTACATGTCGCATCATATAAGCCCATAATGGGTAGTTGGTACCATCCAACTTATCCTCAACAGCCAACATACGGAATACATCACTGCTTTCAGCCATGGCCGGTGACTAAAATACCTTGATGCAGAAAATTGACTGTATCTCAAAAAGTTGAACGGAACTGCCCAAACGAGTTCTACTAGACCTGTAGCAGACTTCGAGACGCTTAAATTGGCGAACAGAAACTGGTATATACCTTTGGCACAGAAGGATGAAATAGCCTGCACAAGCGCTGCGATAGTGCGTTCGGAGGCCGAAACGAGCTCAGAGACTGCAAACGGAGGAGTGTTGATGGCGCCCTAGAAGAAGCAATGACCTGCTCTGATACCAATTGTTGGAGATAGACGTCTGCGGAAGCACGCGGACAACACAAGGAAGAAGAAGAAGCTTGGAGCACAAACACACAATACTGAATGTATTACTAGAGAATGTACAAAGATCAGTAGCCCATTAGGGCAATAGGCGTATATACAAGCCGGGGGAAAAAAACCTCCTAAAGAGGGAAAAAAGTGCCCCGGCGGTCCTAGAGTGATCACACACATCACTACCTAAATATATCAACACAATCAGATTCAGAAAAGCATGCAAATCTGGCGGTAGTAATCCCCCCATGAGATAAAACAACTCAAGTAGTCGGGTACCACTCAAGTAATGAAAGTTGCACTTAAACACCTACCAATGCTTGACATCTAGGCAATGCATAAACCTGCTCATCTGTGAGATAGCAAACTAAATATCTGGCTGAGTAATGCATAAGTAAATCAAGCATCCAACAGCCTGCTGATAGAGAACAACATCAAATGCATCTCCAACATCATGAAGACTCAATCATAAACCTGTCTCCATAGGAGTGGTAATAGGTTTACACTCTTCAAGGCCAAAATGTTGCAATAATGTATCAATATATTTCCTTTGACACAAAGCCATTCCACTATCAACTTTCATAAATGTAATGCCCAAATAGTGATGCAAATGCCCCGAATGAGACATCTCAAATGAGACATGCAAATCAGCCTTAAAATGAGCAATATGCATGTCATGAGGATGAGTGAGCAACATGTTATCAACATACACAATAATGATCAGGAGCACATCAGTAGCATGCTTAACATATAAGGTGCTTTCAGTTGAACTATTCTCAAAACCATGTGCAATCAGATAGGCATGTATCTTTTCATACCAAGCATGTGGTGCTTGCTTTAAACCATATAATGCCTTCTCTAACCTGCACAAACTGGTTTTCATGCCCTTTTTGCACAAAGCCACAGGGCTAAAAAACATACACTCGTTCATATAAGTCACCATTCAGAAATGTTGTTTTAATGTCCAACTAATGTACATTCCAACCATGATGAGCTGCAAGAGCACAGATGCTATGAACAGTAGTCATTTGGCAAGTAGGAGCAAAGGTCTCATCAAAATCAATGCCTTGTTCTTCTACATAACCCTTTGCAACAAGCCTAGCCTTATCCATGTCAATTGTCCCATCAAGATTGCACTTTAGCTTGTATACCCACTTAGTGCCAATGGCCTTCTTGCGAGGAGGCAAGTCACTTAAAGACCATGTACCATTTTTCATGATAGCATCATATTCAGATTGCATTACAACCATCCAATGTTCAGAATTTTATGCTTCATCAAATGAAACAGGCTGAGACTCATCATAGAGACTAGAGGCAGCCATAGCATAGCAATATGATGCAAAAGAGGCACTATGAGAGCTTGAACAAGTACGATATGACTAAGGTGCATCTAATTTGTTGTCACACAAAATCTGCACCAACCATTTTGGCATAGTTTTTGTCTCCTCAATATCAGCTCTCTCATCAGCAAGTGCATGATGTAAATCTGCATCAGAAATGGAATGATCTGCATCATCACATGAAACCTACAAAGGCAAAGAATTTGCCTCATTAGGACCAGCACTAGACTAACCACTTGTAAAAAGAGGCACCAAAGTATCATACATGTCTTTGGAGATAACAAATGTCTCCTTCCTACAGGAAAGTAAAGGCTGAATAGCATCTTCCACAAAAACAACATCATGGTTAACCAAAATGCATTTAGTTTGTGGATGATATAGATGATATGCTTTGCTTTCAGAACTGTACCCAACAAAAATACATTTCACTACTTTATCATCCAATTTTCTACAATGTTGTTCAGGCACTAATGCATATGCCAGACAACCAAAAACACACAAATGAGCAACAGATGTCTTGCAACCATGGCAAGCCTCATATGGACTGATAAACTGCAATGCTTAAGTGGGACACCTATTAAGTACATATGTTGCACACATGACAACCTCAAGCTAGAAACTATGTGGTAAAGCCTAACTCTTGACCATACACCACGCCATCTCCATGATGACATGTTCCTTTGTTTAGCAAATCCATTTTTTTGAGGTGTATAGGGCATTGTACACTGATGTCTTATCCCACATTCAGCCATAAATGCATTAAATTCAAAAGACATATATTCCCCCCTCGATCAAAATGGAGGGTGACCATTTTTCTTGCTGATAGATTTTCATCCAAAACCAAAAATTGTTTGAAGCACATAAAAAATTTGGACTTTGTTTTCAATGGATATGCCCATGCATGCCTGGAAAAATCATCAATGCAAGTCACGAAGTAAAGGTAATTTCCAAAAGAGGGTGTTTGCATAGGACCACAAACATCACTATGAACACGCCGCAATTTTTTAGTAGCTCAAACTGAACCATCTTTTGGAAAGGAGGAATGCTACATTTTGCCCAAAATACATCCTTCACAAACATGTTTTCTGGGTGCCTCAAGTTTGGGCAAAGAGGACACCATTTCAGATTTATGCATGCATAGCAAACTAGCAAAATTCAGATGACCAAAGCATGCATGCCAAAGCTTTGCATTTGACATAGCCTGAGAATCATGTGCTACACATGCTGAATCATTCACAGATCTTTCATAGTCTATGAGTTTATATAGCCCATGACATAAAATGCCAAAAGTAATAACCATGTCGCCATTTGACAGATCATGAATTGTACATTTGTCATCAAAACATTTCACAATCAAGCCAATCTTGGCTATTGCAGAAACTGATAATAGATTTTTCTTGATCCTTGGCACAAATAAAGCATCTGACAAAGTGAAAGAACTACCATCAGCAGTAGTGAGAATGATATTACCAACTCCCATGCCATGATAAAAGGAGTTTTTGGCACATGTGATAGTATTCCCTGAAGGGGCAAGCTCGAGTGAAGTGAAGAACCTGAACTGCAAGGTATTATGTTTGGTTGCCCCATTATCAAAGTAACAAACATCTAAGTCTACTACAGACATACACTGTTCAGGATAAGATGGGTCAAAAGTGCAAATAGTAGTAAACACCCATTCTATATTATGCACAAGATTAGCAGACTCTGTTTTTGGTGTAGAGGCTTGTACAACAACCATTCCATCTTCTTTTTTCTTTGCCTCTTTTGTAGCCAATTTTGGATGGTTCTTTATGACATGATCATTTCCTTTACAGTTCTTACAAAAGAATTTCTCCTTTTTTTATTTCTTCTCATCTTTCTCTTCCTTCTTTAAATGTGCACAATTACAAAATTTTGCTTACTAGTAGATGAGCTCCATTTACCTTTGCCCTTCTGACTAGCCAGGAAATCTTGATCTACAACATGCATAATGGACCCATTCTGCCTAGAATTATCTTCTTGCAAAAGAATAGAGACTAACTCCTCAAATGACAAGGCATTTGGATTGCCTTTCATCATCAAACCAAGAGTAGAAGCGAAACTCTGATATGAAATGCCAAGAGGCTATGTAACAAAGGCTATGGAACAAAAGCTATGGAACAAAAGCTATGGAATAGAGGCTATGGAACAAAGGCTATGGAACAAAAGCTATGGAATAGAGGCTATGGGACAGAAGCAAAACATTAGAAACAAATCGTTCTAATTTTGAGAATAAAAGATAAAAGACATCTAAATGTACTCATGTTTTAAATTTTTAGGAATGAAACCTCGTGTATTCACGTTCTTGAGAACTTTGCTCTCATCTTCTTCTTCATTTGGCGATTGTCATGGTGTTTTTGTCATGTCCTACGGGCATATATATGTAATGGAAGCTTGTTTGCATGCCCTATGTGCTTGTCGCCCTTCATTCTCGTGTGTGTGTGTGTGTGTGTGTGTGCGTGTGTATGTGTGTGTGTGGGTTGTTGTTCGTCCTCTCAAGCTTCTTTGAAATCCATACACTGCCAAACCTCAAAGAAACTTGACCAATGAAGACAATACATATTTTGAACAAAGTCCCACTAAATATATATGGTTAAAACACCCTCTAGAAATTGTTTATATGATCATCCTCAAGTTCACTCTAGATTTTCCTTGCGTACAATGCAA
The DNA here is from genome assembly GCA_020310875.1 of Ceratopteris richardii. NCBI lineage: Eukaryota > Viridiplantae > Streptophyta > Polypodiopsida > Polypodiales > Pteridaceae > Ceratopteris > Ceratopteris richardii. The sequence goes on from CM035438.1 coordinate 58,317,095, forward strand.
ATCCATCAAACATGTTAATCTATTATTATTCATGGAATCCAATCCCTTCATTAAAACATCTCTTGAATTTTTTTTTTGCACATACAATGGTCTAAGTTCCTCAATAGAACTTCTTCCCATTATGATGCAAACTCTTATCTATTTCTCTTACCCTTGTGGCTTTCCAATTGAATGTCATATTCATAAAGCCTAGTTTAGTCAATTTCCCATTGATATGGATAGGATTACTTCTAGGCTTGATTTTATTAAGTTGTATCATGTTTTCTACATGTCCTCTATTTTTATTAACCAATCTCTTAGTTATTTCCCCCCCATAAGTGTGATTTCACTTCCAAAAACTCCTTCTTATTAATATCTCAATGGACATCTTTTGAAATCTTATCTTTACTTTCTCAGATTTGGCATTTTGAGCTACTACCCCACTTGATTTCCAATGGTGTGTCTGGGCCTTATAGTATAGGATCTTCTAGTACTAATATAGCCTTTCTATTCCTTTGTTCTCTGCTTCTCTTATCTAATTGGCTATTGTTTCATGGTTGTTGTGGTTAGTTGTCTCATGTTCTTATCATACTTACATTTTAGGTCCTTTCATCTCCATTTCAATGAATTTCTTTTCTTGGTGTCAACATAATCCAATTTTGTGAGTTTTTACTATTTCTAGCTTCTCTTGATGTCAAATCTCTAATTTCTTTTTTCTTGTGAGCCTTGACTTCAAAAATAGTCAAAACATTAATAGAATCTTATTTTCCCTTCACTTTGTGACATCTCTATGGTATCTACTACATTCAAGGGGCTTGTATGTGAGACTTTTAAGATTGAGGGGACATTTTTTGAAAAGATGTTCTTGATCTAAACATTAAAAACCTACCATTGAGATCTTGGATAATGGTCTCAGTGGCTAATGAACATTCTTTTTTTTGTGATACCAATCACACTTGTAACGTACCCTTTTGGTTGTGCCACTTTCGGTTTGGTCATGTGTGAGGTTTAGACCTTAGCCTGGTATTGTAAATTCTAGTCTTAAACATAATGAATATTCTTAAATGTAATGATTTTGAGTAGTCTAAGAGTCTAGTATTTGGATGGTCATTTTGAGTATTCTTAAATGTAATGATTATCCTTAGATAGTTCTATTTGTATGATTTGATCTAGTAGTACCATTTCTATTCCCAAATTGAACTTCACATACTTTGGGTTATGAAATTTGGTGGTGAATATGGTTTCTTTTCTAGTATTTATTTTCCTTTTTATTGAATATCTAGGCCATATATAGGCCTTGGTTTTGTTTAATAGGGATCTTTGACTTTCTCTTTGTTAGTCCTTATATGTGTATCTTTGCAAGTACATGGTAATAGGTTGGTATATTGTCCAAATGAGGCAATCTAATTTAATAAAACTTCATTGTTGAATGATTTATCAATTTTTAATCTATAGCACAAAATTGCATGGGCCTTACCTCCATCTAAACCTCCATATCTTCTCAATTGAACAAGAGTGTAGGCAGACCAAAGTTTGACTCCCCTGAGGGTAGAACTAACCTTTCTCCCATTAATTATTATTCAATATAGTTTTCTTTAAGATTAATTATCAAATTCTTTATTCTACCCAAAGTATTTGAACAAATTACCCAATATCACATCGCAGTATTCTAGGAACCTTCATCAAAGTGCAATCGATCAATTGGAATTCATAAAAAATATTATAGAAAGATATAGTTGGATGCTTTTTTTCATGTTCTACCTCGATAGTACTTCCTATTTAGTGAGATATGAGTAATATGAAGATGAAATTCACACACATGCACACATACATACATACATACATACATACATACATGCATCAAGTTGTATATATATGTGTGTATGTGTGTGTACATATAATATATATGTGTGTGTGAACGTAGACATAGACTTACATACGTACACACACACATATATATATATATATATATATATACATATATATATATATATACATATATATATATATATATATATATATACATATATATATATATGTGTGTGTGTACATATATATATATATGTGCGTGTGTGTAGTCACAATTATAATTTATTACATTGAGGATTTAGAGTGTTTATTTTTTATCAAGAAATAGACAAACCATGTGTATGTATCGTTCACAAGAGTATATCTTACATAGATATGTTTTACAATTAGGCATCAGTTATTAATAGTTATGTATGTTATAGTCTTCAGAAACGTTTTCTACTTGAATAATTGTTATAGAATAGGGTTTGAAATTAAGAGATATGCATTTTATGATTCACAAAAGTGTTTCTTACTTTTCACAAAATTGTTTCTTATTTTTATAATTTTTGCATAGTAGTTTTAAAAAATATTGTAATTGTTTAAATCACCACTTTGATTGTTAGTTCACAATATCAAGAATGAATAAATATTACTATGTTATATGGATGTTTTCATCATTGATCCTGCTTTTGTGTAATGAATTTACTCATTCTTTAATATTAGTTATAATTTTTGCAAATTATTCTTACTTGATCAAGGAGACACATTGTTTAGCATCACAATCTAAGATCTTATTTTTTTAGATGTAGATAAATTATATCTATGTGATGCTCCATAAAAGATTCTCTCACATGTATATGATGTATAATGTTATGGTGTTTGGTAGACATTATAGATTATGTGATATTTAAATTAACAAATAGTGCATGTTATGGATTAGAAAAGTCTATCTCACTTGCATATTTCTTATAAAGTAGTTTTGTATAATTTTCAAAATGTTTTAGTGTTACCTTGATTATTATTTCACAAGAAAAGTGTATGGGTATTATTTTTCTCTATGGATTTCAGGAACATTTATATTAAACCAATATCATGATTTCATTTACAAACCTAAAGAATTCAACATTTAGTGACTCTTTGTCTTTGTGAACTTTCATTATTCCTTTATGATGAGTGAACATGAAATAATTCAAATTTTGTCACATTGAATCTCATTTCACAAATACGTCTTCCTACAATTATGAATACAATAAAAGGTATAAATTGAAAAGGGTGTAGTAAAAAATTCACAATATCACTATTGTTGGGCTGATTAAACCGTAATGCCTCATAAATGAGATATTTTACCCTATTTAATAGATATTTTTGGAGAGGTTTCCAGATAATCATTTTTATCTAGTCATAAGAAAATTTATTTTCATCGTGTTCAAATTTTGATTTCCAAATCTTCAAGAAGGGTAATTTTTCTTTTAATCAAGAAAAAAAAAGTATGTGGTGGCCTATGGAAAATAATTAGGACATGTGATTTCCTTTTTTCCTTTGAGACTACAATGAATTGGAAACACACTCAAACACCTGACCTCGTAAGTTAGAGGCACCCACCTTATGTCTGGCCAAGACTTGAACTCAAGACTTCCTCCCAAAGACTCATGGCATCAAACCACTAGGTTACGTGGTCTTCGACTATTACACACAACTCCAACTACATCATTAGAAGAGACATTGCATACAACTCCAAATATTATAGCTTTCTAGACTCCAAAAGTTGAAGAGACCTTGCACACAACTCCAACTACATCAATAGAAGTTTTCATATGGTCTATAGAACAAATCTAGTGGAAATCTTAACATGTTTTATTTTCAAACCATGTTATTTCACCACATTTGGAATTAGCGAGAACAACATAACCCTTGAATTGCTATGCATTATCTGGCTTGTACTATTTCCATACAAGAAAGTAGTCCTCAAATCCATTTGAACCATGATGGAGATTGAAACTCACAAGCCACTTTTGATGGCTAAAAGAGATAGAACAAGGGCATAGTTGTAAAAAGATGGAAGAAAAGAACATGGTGGATGTGTGGAGAAAGGAAAGAGTCCAAGTGGGGTCCCGAATTCTCTAAACTACACCCTCCATTTGATCACTTATATGTGAAATTCCACCTTCAAATATTATGTTCAAATCCATTTCTTGTACTTTACTCCACTTAACAGGATGGGAGAAGAGTAGCACACACAATCAAATTTGCCATTTTTCTTGAACTTAGTACTAGATCTTACTAAAGGCTCTTGGGTGTGCTAGCCAAGGAATCCTTGAGCTTGATCAACAATTTTCTTACCCTCTATAAATTTTGTTGTATCTTTACGCACTCAAATAAAAAATCAAATGAGGGTTTAGGGTCTATTTTTAATGATGGTGCATATTATAGTGTGAAGATGGCCCCTTCTTAAAATTTTTCTATAAAAGGAAACTTTCCCTCATTTGGATGCGTCTTCTTCCTCCTCATTCTTGCTTGTTATCAAGATTGTGAGCTTATTGGGAGCTCTTGTGTCTTTCTTGTTCGTGAGGATTGATTGTATGATTGTGTGCATATGCACAACTGATATATTGGTATTAAGAAAGAGAAGTCCTTTCACAATGAAATGTCAATTTCTAAAGTGACCAATTGCATGTATGAAGATTGTATAGGGCAAGATACTAGTACACGCACCTACAGCAAGAGAGATTCAAGGACAACACATGCATGCACGTACACACACGCATGAGTATGCAAGAGGAAATATGCTCCAAGAATCCTCTATTTCTCAAGGAATGAGTAGAAACTAACTCTAGAGTGTCACCCTAACAAATTAGATCTTTTTCAATTTTATAATTTTTACAAGACATATGAATACTATATAGTGTGTGAACTAGTTTAAGAGTTAAATTCTAGAGGCTATCTATATGTCAAAATCATATTAGAAAAAAATGAAATTTGGTGTGGATATACTTCTAATGCACTTAAAGCTTTTACTACATGCCTTTTTTATTATGGACCCAATTTTTGTTAAAAGTATGGATTTCTACTAGAGTTAAACCTCTTTTACAAGTTTTTGGTTATAGATTAAGGAAAAACCTATTCTAAGGTATGATTTAAGTTCAAAAGAAAAAGTGCACTATTCCTCTTTCACTTTCATGATTGTACTCCCCTTCAAATTGTCTTTAGCCTTTTGACTTGAATTTTTGGTTGTTTCTTGAGCTTCCTCCTACACTCCTCCTCTCTACTTTCTATCATCCTCAAAAGATATCTTGAGGATGATAGAAAGTAGGGAGGAGTGTAGGAGGAAGCTCCAATTGTGCTACTCTTAAAGGCATGTAAAAGGTTCCAAGGATTGATGTTAGGGGAATTGACTTTAATAAAAGTCTATAAGAAGAACATTAAATTCATTCTCTAGAGAGAAAAAAGGAAATGCATCATCAAAATAAGGCTCCAAAGCATCCACGCCATTATTTTTCTTTGATGATTGATGGTATGGACCAAAAGCAAAATTGTCTTCTTAACTTTGTAGGATACTTAATTTATAGTGCATCTATCAAAAGAAAAAAGTTTTCTTTTCCTTATCTCAACATGCACCAAGATCTCAATCTTATAATCACCGTGTTACATATGTTTTTTTCATCATTTGATAGCGAGTTGCAAATAGTTATTTATATGTAGCTTGATAACATTCCTAGATAGAACAAGAACTCTATTGTCTTTGGATAACTAATTAGTATGTTGTTGTCCAAGAATTTATTTAAGAAGATTATACTGAGCTTTTCTCATAGTTAGATGCAAATGAATTAACACTAACATCATTGAGTGAATTCATAAGTGAGCAAGGCCAAAAGTTCTTCATCCCATGAACTTTAATGATTTTAAAAGGATATGTTTATATAATGTTCTAGGTTTTTTTTATTAGGATCAATTTCAATCATGTTTTCTTGATTAAGGATTTTGGATTGGATAGTCTAGTTCTTCTTGTGCAAGAAATATTCATCATCATGTCAATGGGAGCCTCACAAAGTTTGCAATTTTTTATTCAGGATTTGAGAAACTTTTATGACTAGTGTAAAACACATACCTGAAAGCACAAAGGATTTTTGCAATGTGGAATCTTTCATGGTGTTCTTGATGTATTTTGTGGCCATGTCTACCTAGTGGGAGCTCATTTGCATGGCCTATGTGTTTGTAGCTCTTCATTTGTGTGTGTGCGTGTGTGTGTGTTTGTTTGTTTGGGATCTTCTTCTTTCCCTTTAGCTTCTTTGAAATTCCTATGGTTATAGTGATACATCATCATGGACTCAATTGTGCTAAGGTACTTAAACTGAAAACTCAAATTTATCCCCATCACTTGAAGACATTAAGCTTTGTGTTTGCAAATTTACAACAACTTTTCAGCATCATATTTGGGGAGCATGCTACAAATCAATGTGTTTTTATAGATGATGCAAGGCATGAACAGGTTGGTAAGTGCTTTTGTAAGACGTGTTGTTTGATTTTGAAAGAACTTGAAGAAGCTTGTAGGAGGTAGAAAAGTGAGTTGCAAAGCGACGAAGTTTGGTCTAGCCAATCAGCACAAGATCAGCCCTTGAGCTTATGGAGACTCAAATAGACCTTATAAGCATGTGATACGTGCAATAAAATGCACTATGTACTTTGGAGCATCAAGGAGAAGGAGTCGATACAAAATAGATAGGTTTACGCATCGCCTAGCTCAAAAAACTTTCTATCTTTGGATGAGACAATGAACTTCAAATGCTCATTAGTGACCATCTTGATTACAATTAGAAACAATCCTTATATGGGAGTGATACACATAGGGTTGAGTGTATAGAATGCACAAGAGTACAAGGAATAAGCAAAATATGGATTTGGAATGAACCAGACACTCAACAGTGGTACCTCCTATTTTTCAAGAATACGTAGAGATTGACCCCGAGATAGAAAATTCATATTTCTCCCAATCTACTGAACCAAATGCTTTGAAACTTTACAGCATAAACTAGACACTAATACCTTTCCAATGAGCCTTGTAACTCAAAAATGGTGAGGAATTAGCTTAAGCTTGTGAGAGACACTTTTACTCAGTTTCACGATCTGCACATTAGTCTTAGAGACGTCCGAGGTCCAAATCCACCTCCAAATGCCACTTTTGAGCCTGCAAGTTTCAAAATTCTAGAGACAGTAAAATGAAGGCATTTTCTTACAATGAACTAAATGTAGGACCCTGAACGAGGTACTTAAAACATGATTCACAAAAATTTCACACAGGCACTTTTATTCTCTTCTACTTGCTCTACCTTTCTCTCGTACAAAGTTTTCCTTAATTCTTTCATCTTCACCTTCAAAATTCCACTAGAAAACATGATGCGAATAAGGTCCACAGAGAGAATATGAAACTTGTCAACCCAAAATTTTTCCTACATGCATAAAATGACCTAATTATTCATTCTAAGCATTATCCTCACAATGAAATTCAAAAAGTTCAAAATGAATTATTTCACTAGAAAAGAGACCTATTACAATTCTTCCCCCCTTTAAGAACTTTGTCCTCAGAGTTGGAAAGAAGGATAATGTTTTAGAAAATTTTCTAAGTTCACCCAACTCGAATCTTCTATTGGGTATGAGTGCCATTTCACTAAAATTTCTACTATAGATCTATTTCTAAGAAATCTTTCCTTTCTGTCTAATATTATTTCAGGTTGAAGCTCAAAAGAGCCATCATCTTTTAGTTTATAATTGTCCTGCAAAACATGAGAAACATTAGATACATATCTTTTAAGTAAGGTAACATGAAATACAGGATGCAAATTTAAATGTTTAGGTTATTCCAGCAAATAAGCAAGAGATCCAATCTTTTTCAAAACTTTAAAAAAACCTGCATATCGAGGAGAAAGTATATGATCCTTCCCTAGCAACAAGTTAGGTCGGTGAGGATTAACTTTAAGAAATACCATGTCATCAACTTGAAATTCAAGTGATCTTCTCTTTAAATCATAGAATTTCTTTTGTCTTTTGTGAGCTTCTTTTATGTGTTTCTTAATTTTCCCAAGTTCTTCATCCATTTTATCAAGCATTTCTTTGGACACTTCTACTTTATTTGGAGAGCCCAAAAACGAAGGTGGAGTCAAACAATTATAACCATACATAGCTTCAAACAAAGTCATTTTTATAGATGCATGCCATGCACTATTGTATGCAAACTCAACCAAGGGTAAATATTCACTCCAATTATCCTGCTTTTCATTCACATACATATGCAATCAAGAGTAAATATTCACTCCAATTATCCTGCAACATATCTTCAACTACCCTATTAACCCTCTCGGTTTCCCCATCAGTTTGTGGATGGAAAGTTGTACTCATACAAAGTCGAGTTCCAATCTATTCGAATTTCGCTCCCCAAAAGTTTGACATAAATCTAGAATCTCTATCAAAAAATATGCTTTTATGCATTCCATGCAATCGAAAAATTTCTTTTACAAAGATTCTTGCAACATTCAATGCAGTATCAGTCTTTTTCATAGGAAAGAAATGTGCCATCTTGGTAAGCCGATCGACTACAACAAATATGGTATCATGCTTACTTCTGGTCATAGGTAGCTTAGTAATAAAGTCCATAGAAATAGACCCCCACTTCTGATTTGGAACATCCAAAGGTTGAAGCATTCCACGCATCCTCTTAAACTTAGATATCACCTGTTGGCACTTCAAACATTCACTTACATATTTTATAACATCCTACTTCATACATGGCCAAAAGTAAGAATACTTTGTTTTAACATAGGTCCTTGAATAACCTGGATGTGTAGAGAAAGGTGCATCATGACAATCATGCAATATTTTAACTTTTAATGGAGATTCAGAAGATATGCATAGCCCATTGTTACAATACAATGTTTCATTCTGCAAATGAAAGTTTTCCTCATGTAATACTCCCCTGTTTGCATTCAAAGAATTCAAAATAGGTGCATAAAAAGGATCCTGTTTTATCTCTTCTTGAATTTGATTGAGAAAATCAGAATTTATTACAGAAACAAGATTACACAAAGGTCTCCGACTCAATGCATCAGAAACCTTATTTTCCTTACCAGCTAGATACTTAACGTCAAAATCGTACTCGCTTAATAATCCAATCCAATGCTTCTGCCTATTGTTAAGCAATGGTTGTGTGAAGATGTATTTTAGACTGATGATCTGTTTTCAATTCAAACTTAACCCCTAACATTAGATGTCTCCAATGCTTAAGTGCATGCACAACAACAAGCATTTCTAAATCATGAGTAGGATAGTTAAGTAGTTTCGTGGACTCATACGTGACCACCCTACCATCTTGTGAAAGAACACATCCTATCTGACTACCACTTGTTGTAAGACAATAGTTACGCAATATAACACAGGAGCAATAGCAGAGAAGATAACAGATATAGGAGAATCTCAACAATTTTCTACTAGCAGCAAGTACAAAGATGATGGCGTTGTCCACCCGTGCGCTCTCAAGGTAGAGCTTAAATGGTGATCTAGACAACTCTAGATAGGGAGATACAAGGTAGAGGTATGCTGGCTCAACTCAATGTCTTAGGTAGTGCAGAAGTCATGTATATATAGGATCATGGGTGGCGTGCCATGGACGGCTATACATGGGCGGTAGGGCGTGGGCGGCCACCGCCCGCGTAATTGCCATACACGGCTTAGACTGGTTGAACCGACCTAACAAATATAAATGATTTCTGACTCCGACAGGGAATATTCCATGGAATATTCCATGGAATATAAATGATTTCCCAGCCAGGGGGCCCGCTGGCCCCCTTGGACCCCCCAGCCGGGGCTGCTCACCGCTGCCCCGGACCCCACAATTGGGGACCCTGGTAACTCCCTTTCCTTATAATATCTTACATGGTCCAATATGACCTTCATCCAACATTCAAGTTGGGATTCCCATCAATTGGGTAATGCACGCTTGGCTTCTCCTCATAAAGGGGGCCTTACAAAATGTGCATACAATCATGTGGGGTAGACATTGATCATACTCTAACACCCCCCCTCAATGTTTACCGATGATAAATCAAGTAGGTCTCGGTCCTATGCCCATCTGTTGAAGATGCTTGTTGAGCTGCTCTCTTCCAAGTGCTTTAGTGAATATGTCAGCACAATTTGCCTCTGTTGGGCAATATTCTAGCTCCACAATTTCATCTTCAATTAGCTCACGAATGTAATGGTACTGTACTTCTATGTGCTTGGTGCGAGCATGAAATACTGGGTTCTTTGCAATAGCCATACAACTTTGATTATCACACTTGAGTACAATTGGCATATTTGATGGAAAGCCTATATCTGCAAGAATTCTCCTTAACCAGACTGCCTCACAAGAAGCAAAACAAGCTGCTTTGTACTCTGCTTCAGTGGAGGAGAGTGCGAGAGTTGGTTGCTTCCTACTTACCCAAGAAAATATTCCTGAACCAAGTGAGAAACAATATCCAGAAACTGATTTTCTAGAATCACAATCTCCAGCCCAATCTGAATCACAATATCCTTGGAGTGTATCACCTGTGGTATACAAAATACCAAAATCCAAGGTTCCTGCAATGTACCTTAGAATTCGCATTCCAGCATTCCAGTGACTCTCCTTAGGTTTGTTGGAAAACCTGCTTAACACTCCAACAACATAGCAAATGTCTGGTCTAGTGTTGCACAGAAAAGTAAGACTTCCAACGAGCTTCCTATACTTCTTAGCATCTACATCAGGCATGTTATCATCCATAGATAGCTTATGATTTACCTCCATAGGTGTGATAGTTGGTTTGCAGTCCATCATTCCAAATGCCTTGAGAATTTCTTTGGAATATTTTTGTTGTGAGATGAAAATGCCATCCTTCCTTTGCCATACTTCAATTCCCAGACAAAAATGGAGTAGACCTAAGTCTGTCATTTCAAACTCAGTTCCCAAGCTGATCCGAGTTTGATTGATGAGTTCCTGATGATCTCCTGTAATGATCAAATCATCTACATATACAATGACAACAACTAGCTTGCTATCCCTTTTCGTTACATACAAGTTAGCATCAGAAGTACTTCTTTCAAAACCCATATTTTTGAAAAAATGATCAATTCGTTGGTACCAAGCCCGTGGAGCTTGCTTAAGTCCATACAAAGCTTTCTTCAACCTGCAAACTTTATTTTCTGAATTGGGCACCTCAAAACCTGGTGGTTGAGATACATATACCTCCTCCTTGAGGTGACCATTCAAAAATGCAGATTTGACATCCATCTGGAAAATAGGCCAAGACTTTTGTGCAGCTACTGCAAGTACCGTCCGAATAGTTGTCATGCGTGCTGTTGGTGCAAAAGTTTCTTGAACATCAAATCCTTCAATCTGTGAAAAACCCTGTGCAACTAATCGTGCCTTATACTTTTCTAATGTTCCATCAGCTTTATACTTAGCTTTCCAAATCCATTTAGTACCTATTACCTTCTTCTTTGGCGGCAAGTCGACTAGATCCCATGTATCATTTTTGAGTATACTATCATACTCAGACTGCATTGCCGCTCTCCAATCTGGATCATCAATGGCTTCTTCAATGGTGGTAGGTTCCTTTATCGAACCCATGATATCTGCCATTAGAGCCATGTTAACAATGTGTTCTGAGGCTCTTCTTTGCTCCTCTATTCTCTTTGATCTTCGTAATCCATCCGATGATGATTCTGGTGCATCTACATGTGGATTGTGATCATCAAAGAGCTGTTGTGCCCACTTCGGTAGTGGCTTACACTGTGCAGCTACAATTGGTTGGCTTTTTATTGAGGAAATTTCTCCATCAGATGTTTCCTCCTCCTCAACTTTAACCTGTCTTTTGATAGGCACAAGGTGAGATATTTCTCCGTTTGATGAGATAGTAGATTTACCTTTATCTTCTACTAAGTGTGGTCGTTCATCAAACACCACATCTCGGCTGACAAAAATCTTCCTTGCCTCAGGATCCCATAACCTGTATGCTTTAGACTCTTCACTATATCCTAGGAAGACACACTTTTTGCTTTTTGAATCCAACTTTGATCTTGTTGAATCAGGAATATGTGCATAACAGAAACAACCAAAAATTCTGAAATGCAAAACTGAAGGCTTTTTACCAGAATATGCTTCTTGAGGAGTCATCCCCTTCAGAGCTTTTGTGTAGCTTCCATTGAGGATGTAGACTGCTGTATTGACTGCTTCTGCCCAGAATGAATCAGGCATGTCTTGAGCCTTTAACATACAACGAGCCATTTCAACTACTGTCCTGTTCCTGCGCTCAACAACGCCATTTTGTTGAGGTGTATGAGCTGTGGTAAGTTGCCTTTTCACACCATGCTCCTTACAGTAATTGTTGAATTCTGTTGACAAGAATTCACCTCCTCTATCTGTTCTAAATTTCTTCAGTTTCCTTCCTGATTCACTTTCTACATACTTATGCCACGCTTTAAATTTTTCAAAAGCATCAGCCTTCTCTCGAATGAAATAAACCCACATCTTTCTACTATAATCGTCGACTAACAGCAAGAAGTAGAAAGATCCTCCTAAAGCAGGTGTAGACATTTTACCGCAGAGATCAGCATGTACCAACTCTAGAGGAGCTTGAGATCGATTGCTGGTCTCTCTTGGAAATGCCTTTCGTTGTTGCTTGCCCATCATACAAGCTTCACAAGGTTCCTGCAACTCTGAAAATGCAGGCAAATGAGCAACCATCCCTGTTCGTTGCATCTCCTTCAAAACTGCAAATCCGAGATGCCCAAATCGTTGGTGCCATAACCTGCTTACATCTTTATCTTCTGTAGCAGTTAAAGCACTTAACTCATACAAGTTATCCCGTCGTGTGCCTTTACCTACAACATTACCTGATGAATCCATGATTTCCGCACCACTCTTATTGAAGTGAACTTCGAGTCCACGATCTGTTATTGCAGAAACTGACAACAAATTTCTTTTGAGTGTAGGTACATAGAGAACATCGGATAACTTTTTCTCAACACCTGGAGAAGTGATAAAAGAGATGGTTCCAGTTCCTTCAGCTGGACACTTGGAGTCGTTTCCCACCACTACATTGATGGATTCCCGCAGAGGCACTAGGGAACTATACCAATCCTTTTTACTAGTCATATGGCGAGAAGCTCCACTATCTAAAATCCATGGCTCATCAACACGAGCTTGAGCAGATGAACATACCTCTTCAATAGCTACCCAAAGTTCCAGCTCTGTGTTGTTTGCAGACTCTTTGTTCTTCCATGATGATTTTACAGTCCCATTCCGTTCATCAGCTTGCTTCTTTCTGCAATCCTTGATGGCATGGCCTTTCTTTTCACAATAGAAGCAACTTCCTGTGAACTTTTTCTTCTTTGGCTTCTTCTTTGATCCCTCTGAAGAGCCTTTACCATTTGCATTTGCTGAGAATGCAGCATCAGTTGTACTTTGCCGATTCTTCAGCCGCATCTCTTCTTCTAAAAGCATGGCACAAAACTCTTCAAATGTAAGAGGAGTTGGCCTTACCTGAGTGTTAAGGGCTGTTACTAATCCATCATACTTTGCTGGAAGAACACGTACAGATCTTCGAGCTAGCTCTTCTGGTGTTATAACAACACCAACTGCAGCCAATTGATCTTGAAGATGCTTTATCCGTTTGATAAAATCTTCAGCCTTTTCAGAATCAGAATGCTTTTCATTTGCCAACTGATTTTCTAAATTCTGTATCCTAGTGTGGTTCTTGGTCTCATATTGTCGAGCCAATATGCCCCAAGCCTCATGTGCTTTAGTAGTATGTTGAACTAAAGTAAGCACAGAATCACTTACACTAGTGACAATCGCACATAATGCATCAGCATTCCGCCTCTTCCAAGCTCGTAGAAGATCTGGATCTGGCTGAATCATCAATCTTGAATTTGTTGGATCTTCAACTGGTATAGGCTCTGGATCCAATCCCATCGGTCCCATGACAGTGTCAAGTAATTCATAGGAGTCCAAAATTGCAGAAATTTTGAACTTCCAGAGTGTATAGTTGGTTCCATCCAGCTTCCCTTCAGTGAATGCAGGTGGACGAATTTGAATAGGTGCAACATTAACATTAGGTGAAGCACCAAGACTAGTGTTCGACGATGAAGCCATCATGTAATCACTCGAATAATCTACTGATATTCTAGTCTGCTAGTAGGCTAAAATAATGATACTTCTCAAGCTATTCGAACCTTACAGCTCTGATACCATGTAAGACAATAGTTACGCAATATAACACAGGAGCAATAGTAGAGAAGATAACAGATATAGGAGAATCTCAACAATTTTCTACTAGCAGCAAGTACAAAGATGATGGCGTTGTCCACCCGTGCGCTCTCAAGGTAGAGCTTAAATGGTGATCTAGACAACTCTAGATAGGGAGATACAAGGTAGAGGTATGCTGGCTCAACTCAATGTCTTAGGTAGTGCAGAAGTCATGTATATATAGGATCATGGGTGGCCTGCCATGGACGGCTATACATGGGCGGTAGGGCGTGGGCGGCCACCGCCCGCGTAATTGCCATACACGGCTTAGACTGGTTGAACCGACCTAACAAATATAAATGATTTCTGACTCCGACAGGGAATATTCCATGGAATATTCCCTTTACCGTCGCGCCGGGGGCGCTGCCCCCGGACCCCCACCAGGGGGCCCGCTGGCCCCCTGGGACCCCCCAGCCAGGGGGCCCGCTGGCCCCCTTGGACCCCCCAGCCGGGGCTGCTCACCGCTGCCCCGGACCCCACAATTGGGGACCCTGGTAACTCCCTTTCCTTATAATATCTTACATGGTCCAATATGACCTTCATCCAACATTCAAGTTGGGATTCCCATCAATTGGGTAATGCACGCTTGGCTTCTCCTCATAAAGGGGGCCTTACAAAATGTGCATACAATCATGAGGGGTAGACATTGATCATACTCTAACACTTGCATCACATGCAACAACAAAAGGCTTTCCCATTTTTGGTATTTTCAAAACACAGTTTTCAACGACTTTTTGTTTAAATGTTTCAAATGATTTTTCACAGGCATCACTCCATGCAAATGGTACATTCTTTTTAGTCAACTTTGTGAGGGGAGTAGCTATCTTAGAGAAATCCTTAATATGTGCTCTTTCATATTGTGCCAACCCAAGAAAACTTCTAACATCCCTTACAGTCTTAAGAATTGGCCAATCAACTATTGTTTTTACCTTATCTTCATCTATAAGGATTCCTTTTTTTGATATTACTCTTCCTAGATACACAAGTTTATCCTTAGCAAAGAAACACTTACTCTTTTTTCCATACAATTTGTGTCCCCTAACAATTTGCAAAGTCTTTTTGAGATGTACCACATGCTCATAATCATCTTTAGAGTATACAAATATATCATCAAGAAATACTAAGATGAGCTCATCTAGGTAATCGTGAAAAATATTATTCATCAAGCACATAAATGTGGCAGGAGCATTTGTTAATCCAAAAGGTAAAACCGTGAACTCATAGTGACCATATCGTGTTCAAAAAGTTGTCTTAGGAATATCCTCTTTTTTTATCCTAATTTGGTGATATCCAAATCTTAAGTCAATCTTAGTGAATACAGTCGCTCCACTTAATTGACCTAATAAGTCATCTTGTGAGGGAGTGGATACTTATTCATAATTGTTCTTTTATTCAACCCCCTATAGTCAATGCATAATCTATAAGAGTCGTCTTTCTTCTTCTAAAATAAAGCAAGTGCACCCCAAGGTGAGACACTCGGTCTTATCAAGCCTTTCTTCAGAAGATCATCTAATTGAATCTTAAGCTCCTTTAATTCATCGATGTTAAATCTATAGGGTGCTCTAGAATATGGTTCACTCCGTGGATATAGGTCAATGGCATGGTCAATCTGCCTAGGTGGAGGTATACCAGGCAACTCTTCTGGAAATACATGTGTATTCTCTCAAAAGATTTTCTACATAATTTGGAACACTTTCCTCATTATCTTCTTCATGCACATTTTTTACATACACTATAAATGGTCTACAACCATCATGTATACCTTTAATTATCTACACATTAGAAATAAGGATAGGTTTAGGATTATAAGCATCACCTAGAATATGAATAGATTCATCATCTAGCTTTAAAGTGATCGGTCTTTGTTCACAATAAATCATCACAAAATTCTTAACTAACCAATCCATGCCTATGATTGCATCACTCTGTTTCATCTCAATTACATGGAAACCTCCAGAAAAGCACCTATCAGAAAGAGTAAATTCAAGGTTTTCAATATATCCTTTCATGTAGTGTAATCGTCCATTGGCCATCTCTACAGGTTTGGTTATCTGCATATTTAGGGCTATCCCTAGATTTTGTACCAATTTGAAAGATAGAAAACAATGGGTACTACTTGAATCGATCAAAAATCTGATTTTATGCACATAAATCATACCCGGAATCATGATTACAGAAGCCTTTGGAAAACAACTAACCACCATGCAATGTAAAGTATAGTCAAGGCACTTACCTCCATCATCTGCTTCCTCAATAATTGTACCCTCCTCAATGATGTTTATCACTTTTGATTGTGTGGGTCGAAAGACTGCCTTATTCGGGCACTCATATGTCCAATTCCCTTGATCATCAATTTCAGGAATAGGAGGGGGATTACCCTTCTCCTTGGGCCATTTCTCTTCTTGTATTTCTCACAAGAACTCTTGAGATTATTGTTGAATTGAAAGAGGTGTTCCCGTATCCATGGAGTCACAAACATAAACTTTCATTGGTGGTGAACTTTCTCTTTCAACAACTCATTGAGCTTGTTGAGGTAAAGAAACATGCAGCTTGTTTACCATCTGATCTAGTCTTTCTAGTAAGCCTTTGTTGGCATACAAGCTAAAAGAAGAGCATACCAACACAAAGGAGCAGTCATGCACAATCCGGTAACAAGGCCTAATCATTTTGTTCCATGAACTATTTCCAACTCAAGTGATTTTCATCACTACACAAGCATTGTAAATTACGTTTTTGGTAGAATTCTATGCTTATCACTTTCGTGTTGTCAGAAATTGTAGAACTCCATCTTCTTCTCCATATGGTAATGTGGAGAACAATAGAATTTTTCATCTTGTTCTCTAAATTCCTTCCATAGAACTGGACCTGAACGCGTTCGAGTCTGCATATACGACTTCACCATAGCTTCGCGATCCCATGCAGGTGTAGGATCCCAACTTTTGCCATGGACTCTTCCCTAAATTGTCGAAGATCAAAGAAATCCTCGAATTCTTCAATCCATGCCTCAAGGTCTTCACCACTCTTCTTCTCACCATCAAAATCATTCAACTTAGCCTTCTTGAAGACTTGGTTAAGGGAAAACTCACCTGCTTCCATATCTTCATAATTGCATTTTTGTTTTCTGTGAGGTACAGTAGATGTTCCCACACCATCTACTTCATTGTTCAGCTCCACAAACAAATTTGTTGCTCCTTCTCGTTGCTTTCCGCCTCGTTCTTTGCGCAATTCTCCAAGAAGATTCTAAATAAGCTCCTCTTGTTCACGAATCTTTTGCATTAGACCTTCCATCATTCCTGAGGATTGATTCTTCTCTGATACCACTTGTAGAGTTTCCTCAATCACAGTCTATCCCCAATCACAATATTTCGATCACTCAAAAATAATAGAGGAGAGAAGAACGCAGAGATTGCACAAGGTAAGAGAAAATCTGATGTGGAAGATTAGAAACAAATATGATGCAGAGAAGGAAGACTTCTGATATTATAGATGTGAATCAATGGTTACAATAGCTTTGGACAATAGCTTCTTGACGAAGCCTCTACCTCCCGACCACCACTGTGCTATCACAATCACATTCACACTCGCACTCTCAATCACACTCTCACTCTCACTCTCACTCTCACTCTCACTCTCACTCTCACTCTCACTCTCACTCTCACTCTCACTCTCATTCTCATTCTCACTCTCACTCTCACTCTCACTCTCACTCTCACTCGCACTCTCACTCTCAATCACAAGGTAATTCTCAGATTTCTATGGGTCCCCTATAATGTTGATGTGTAGGTCTCCCTCTATCAGAGTTTGATCGCTACCCTTCCCAAAGAAGTGTGCAATCCACCAAATTTAGAAAAAGTCGAGTTTCTCCAAAACTTTCGCAAAAAGCCATGCAATCGTAGTGTGCTTTCTTTCTTTAGCGTACCTATCAAAAATAGGAGAAAAACACCAAAAAGACATATCCAAAAATATCCATAATTAGACATGGTGACACGTGAGCATCAGAATCACGGATTTGAATAGAAATAGATAAGCCCTCTTTTTTTCTTCTTTAAGTGTTGGAAAACGGCACTTTTCAAAGCCCTGTAACTTAAAAACGGTGAGGAATTAGCTTAAGCTTGTGAGAGTCACTTTTACTCACTTTTGTGATCTTCATAATAGTGTTAGAGATGTTCAAGGTCCAAATCCACCTCCAAATGCCACTTTTGAGCCCTGCAAGTTTCAAAGTTCTGGAGAGAGAGTAAAATCAAGGCATTTTCTTACAATGAACTAAATGTAGGACCCTGAACGAGGTACTTAAAACATGATTCATAAAACTTTCACACACGCACTTTTATTCTCTTATACTTGCTCTACCTTTCTCTCATACAGAGTTTTACTTAATTCTTTCATCTTCACCTTCAAAATTCCACTAGAAAACATGATGCAAATAAGGTCTAGAGAGAGAATATGAAACTTGTCAACCCAAAATTTTTCCTACATGCATAAAATGACCTAATTATTCATTCTAAGCATTATCCCCACAATGAAAATCAAAAAGTTCAAAATGAATTATTTCACTAGAAAAGAGGCCTATTACAGAGCAGCAGCCTCTGCAAGCTTACTGTTGGCGAAGAAGATGATGCAAAAAATGAAGGAGCAAGACAATGATGGTCACAAGTGTATGTATATTGTTTCCATGTATTGTAAAAGTGATTTGAAGTCTTTATATAGACTCTAGAAGTGATCCACCACTTCTACAAGTGGATTTTGAATTCAAATGAAGGCGGTAATAGTTGTTGGAGGGAGTCGATTCACTTTCCTACAATCTAGGAAAAGTGAAGATCTAGTTTGATCCACTTTTAGGTGATTGATTGCTTGATTGATTGCAACTCAACTACCACAAATTTGTGGAATTTTGGCTCTCTCTTTGTACTTTTACATGTGTAAATCTCAAGGCTTTTACAGTGGTAAAAGATCCGTAAAAAATATTTGAAAAAAATACAATAAATGAGCATAACTAAAAAATGCTTCAATGGATATTTTGCCATAATCCAAACCATATCCTTTGTGATGAAGATCAAATCCACCTGGAGCATAGTGTAAGCTTGATGTTCCAACAGATCCCCCTCAATAGGTTGAATACATGTCATAGCTTTGGATCTACAAAGCTTTATTCCATGAAGTGCCTTTGTCATCATATCTGCTACTTGCTTTTCAGTTGGAACAAAAGAAATGTCAATCTCCTTTGCCATGAGCTTCTCCCTGATGAAGTGGTAATGAACCTCTATGTGTTGATGAGTTCATTTTCTTCTCCCTTTTGTAAATAAGACATATACATAGGCTCACGAATGTATCCTTCCATATCAATGGAAAAAAACATTCCATATTAATGAAAGGAAGTATAATGAATATTAAAATAGATTAATTTCATATACAGATCCAAACCTTGAAGAATTGTATCTTCATTAGTCATCCGAATGGATGCTATACTAGAGAACTATTATTCTAGTTATCTACGTTTTTTCTTTCCTACTAGAAAACTTTCTCTCTCTCTCTCTCTCTCTCTCTCTCTCTCTCTCTCTCTACAAAAAGCATTCATTGGAGTCACTAGTCATAAAGCCTGCGTTTTATGAACCATGTCTTTTCTACATGTCTTCTATTTTTATTAACCAATCTCTTAATTATTTCCCCCAATATCTACTACACTCAAGGGGCTTGTATGCGATTTTTTTTAAGATCGAAAGGACAATCTTAGAAAAGATATTCTTGACCAAAACATTAAAAAAAGATCTTCTTGACAATCTTAGAAAAGATCTTCTTGAGAATTTTAGAAAAGATGTGGCTGAGGAACATCCTTTTTGTTGTGATATCAATCACACTTGTAACATACCCTTTTGGTTGTGCCAGTTTCGGTTTGCTAATGTGTGAGGTTCATCGTATTGTAAAATCGCCATCTGAGTTTTCTTAAATGTAGTGATTATCCTTAGATGGTTCCATTTGTATGATTGGATTTGGTAGTACCATTTCTATTCCCAAATTGAACTTCACACACTATAGGGTATGACATTTGGTGGTGAAGATGGTTTCTCTTCTAATATTTATTTCCCTTTTTTGGTTATCTAGAACATATATAGGGCTTGTTTGTGTTTAACAGGGATCTTTGACTTTCTCTTTGCAAGTACATTGTCCAATGAGGTAATCTACTTTAATAAAACCTAATTGTTGAATGATTTATCCATTTTTAACTTATAGTAGAACAGTGCATGGTCTAAAAATCCATATATTCTCTATTAAATAAGAGTGCACGCTGACCACCATTGTAGTTGAAAGGTTGACCCCCTTGAGGGTAGAACTAACCTTTCTAGCATTATTTATTATTCAAGATATTTTTTATTAGGGTTAATTATCAAGTTCTTCTTTCGCCCACAGTATTGAACAAATTCTAGGAACGGCCAAATCTCTTGGAAATTTTAAATTAAAGTAATTTTGAACGAAATTCCTTTTGCTAAAAAATCTAGGGATCAAATACTTTCTTCATCAAAGTTGAATCGATCGACAATTCATAAGAAATATTAAAGAAACATACGTTTGAATGATCTCTTGCATGTTCTACCTCAATAGTACTTCCTATTAAGTGAGATATGAGCGAGATGAAAATAAGAATCATAAACATACATACATACATACATGCATACATACAAAATATACATATATATATATATATATATATATATATATATATATATATATATATATATATATATGTGTGTGTGTGTGTGTGTGCGCGCGCGCGCGTGTGCACGCCCATGTATGTATATGTATATATATATATATATATATATATATATATATATATATATATATATATATATATATATATATATATATATATATATATATATATATATATATATATATATATATATATATATATGTGTGTATGTATGCACGCATGTATGTATGTATGTATGAATATATATATATATATATATATATATATATATATATATATATATATATGTGTGTGTGTGTGTGTGTGTGTTTTCATGTAGACATAGGCATACATACATACACACACATATATACATGTAGACACACACACACATATATATATAATTATTTATTTATTTACGTATTTATTTATTTAATTACTTATTTATTTATTTATTTAGTTAAAATTATAATTAATTTCATTGAAGATTTAGAGTGTTTCTTTTTTATCCCAAAATAGAAAACACATGTGTATGTATGATTCACAAGAACATATCTTACATAGATATGTTTTACAATTAAACATTAATTATTAATAATTATGTATAAAATAGTCTTCAAAAACGTTTTCTGCTTGCATACTTGATATAGAATAGGGCTTGAAACTAAGAAATATCCATGCTACGATTAACGAAATTGTTTCTTATTCTTATACTTTTTGCAGAGTACGTAGATTTATAACATATTGTAATTCTTCAAATCACCACTTTGATTTTCAGTTCACAATATAGAGAATGAATAAACTATGGTATATGGATGTTTTCATCATTGATCCTCATTTCATGTAATAAATTTACTCATTGTTTAATATTAATTATAATTTTTTTGCAAATCATTTTTACTTATAATTGGAAGATTAATATTAATTGTTTAATGTTAATTATAAGTTTTTGCAAATCATTCTTACTTATTTGAGGAGTCGCATTGTTAAGCATCACAATCGAAGATCTTATTTTCGTTTAAATGTAGATAAACTATGGTGTATATAATGTATAACGTTATGTGTTCGCTAGATATTATAGATGATGTGATACTTAAATTAATAAATAATGCATTTTATGATTTACAAGATTCTTTTTTAATTACATAATTCTTATAAAATAGTTTTCCATAGTTTATTGACTGTTTTAGTGTTATCTTGATTATTATTTCACAAGAAGAGTGGATGGGTATTATTTTTCTCTATGGATGGCAGGAAAATTGATATTATATCCATATCATGATTTCATTTACAAACCGAAAGAATTCAACATTTAGTGAACATGAGTGAACATGGAAGTATTCAAATTTTGTCGCATTGAATCTCATTTCACATATACGTATTCCTACAATTATGAATACAATGAAAGGTATAAATTGAAAAGGTATACAACGAGAGGGTCATTAACCTCCTTTGTAACACGCTTTAGATCGGCAAGCTCTACCCCTGCTGCGTGGGACCGGAGGGTCCCAAGGGCAGTAGTCCCCATTCACTTGTAATTTTTTCTTCTTTTTTAATTAAAGTACGGGAGATCAGTAGGCCAAAGCCGAACTTCCCTTTTGATGAAAAGGTATACAAAATAAAATTTTAGTGACGGGTGTAGTAAACAAATGACAATATCACCATTGTTCGGCTGATTAACACAAAATGTCTATTGGAACCATAAAATGTCTATTGTACCGAGCACATTTCTCCTATTTGTTTTAGACACAATGCTCGAGAAAGAGCCAAATAAGAAATGTCTCTCTTCTTGCATCATTACAATTAAGAACTCAAGTCGGTATAGTGAAATCAAATATATAAAAAGGAATATCTCATTTTGGCATGGGGTGGCGTTTACTACATACCAATGTAGTTTGGCATACATAATTGTTTTAATAAACCTTAATGCCTGATAAATGAGATATTTTCCCTATTTAATTGATATTTTTGGAGAGTTTTCCAGATAAATTTTTTTATCTAGTCCTAAGAAAAACTAGTTTCATCATGTTCAAATTTTGATTTCAAAATCTTCAAGAAGGGTAATGTTTTTTTTTAAATCAATCAAATATCATGTATGTGGTAGCCTATGGAAAATAATTAGTACATGTGACTTCAAAATATTAGAGCTTTGCGGACTCCAAAAGTTTAAGAGACATTGCACACAACTCCAACTACATCAACAAAAGTTTTTATAAGGTCCATAGAACGAATCGAGTGGAATTCTTGACATGTTTTATTTTCAAACCATGTTACTTCACCACTAAAGGAATTAGATCACACAACATAAACAATTCCACTAGAACTTCAACTTTTAAGATATACTTGTGGGTAAAGGTAGCATTGAATCATGTGTTGATATGATGGAATATAAATTGGAATTTTTCATTTTTTGTTTCTATGGTTGCACTAAATCAAAACTTTTACAAGTATAATTATGCGGGAGACAATGAAAAAATAGTATAAAACAATATTCTATTCATTTGTAATGCTTATTAATTGTAGAAAACTATGCTTTTCCTATTGCATAACAATGGTTGGGAATTATTTATTTGTGAAGATAAATGTAGAACTACCTAGTACAAAGAGAAATTGTTCTCCATGTTGAAAGTTCAAAACTCAATTACTCAATCAAATAAGAAAGTTTGGACTATTGGGAGTTCCTAGTACAAGAATTCAATTATAAAGTAACTACATAAAGCGGGAGTGTCTTCCAAAATGTAGAATTATTAATGGGATTTGGATATGGAGAAGTCAAACTATATGGATGATGAACTCCCAAATGTTATCTTCCTCTAAGCTATTTTTAGTGTAGACAAAAATTGTATAATATTCATGGACAAAGTATGGAAAATTGATCATATTCTTCACTCCAAGAAGAAATCTTGAGAAATTATAAATAAGAGTAAACAAAAAACATAATCTTACAATGATCAATCTAATAACATATATAAACTTGTGGAGCCCCATCTATCACACTTTGAAGGGTAGAGCACATAAGCATGTCTTTAACATAATTAATCATTAAAGGGAGCAAAAGAAAGTTAAAATCAAACTTTAAGTATGAGTATATGTCACGTCATCATGCAAAGATAAGAATCAAATGAAACCTAGTTAGTGAGAAAACTAACTTAAGTTATCTTAGTAAAGCCTTAGTCATAGCATATGTTGCATTTCTTTTACCATGGAACTTCTAATATGGAATTCACTGTGTCTAGGAAATCATGAATAAAATGATAACACACCTCAATGTACTTGGAATCGAGATCACGGACTAAAATCTTAGCCATTCAAAAAACATTCTCACTATCATTGTGTAAATGAGGTACATGTTAAGGTATACCCACATCAAAATCTATTCTAGAAATAAACCCTCTACACAAGAAGCCTATCTAGAGTTCATGTGTCCAATAGTGGATCAATCACCCAAGTCCAAGCATTGATCTAGATATATAATTTCTATAATATAATTTTTTTATATTCTTGAAAATGAACAAGAAATAAACCATCTACACAATAAGCCTATCATATATGAAACTTGTAGAAAATACCTAGTAGAAATATAGATTACTACATTTTGAAAATCAAAGAGCTCAATGATGCATTAGAATCCATAGGCTGTCACATAGATGATGATGATCTAGTTGTATACGCCTTGAATGTGCTTAGGGATGATGAGAAGTGGAAGGATTTCAGAATATCTCTATATGTCAGAGATACTCTTCTCAACTTTGAGCAATAGGTGGTCTTGATGGTCACTGAGGAGATGAATATTGGAGGCTTAAAGGAAAAGGTTATTGAAGCCCAAGCTATCCATGCATGTAAAGGCTGAGGAAGAGGAATAGATAGGCAAGTGAGAGGATCAAATTGTGATCCTAATCAAGACCGAGAAAGCATAATCTTCATCAAGAGGAAGAGGAAAGTTCAAAGGTAGAGGAGGAAGGTTCAACCAAAATAGAGATAACCAAAACTCAAAAGGTTGCTTCATTTGTGGAAAGTATGGCCATTATTAAAGGGATTCCTAAAAAATGGATAAGACAAGTTCAAACGCAATGAGAGTATGCTATCTATGATGTAGATGAATGACTACAAGGCACAAGGTTCAAGCACATGGTACATTGATAGTGGGTATTAATAACATGAGTTGCAACAAGGATTTCTTCTCAAACATGCAAGTGTCATCAACCAAAGGGCATGTGGAAACAGGTGATGATACTCTTAATGCTATCACACACATAGGTGATGTTATGTTGAATTGTTCCCACAAGGCTAAGTGTTTGAAAGATTTTCTTCATGTTCCCACAATCACAAAGAATCTTGTTTTTGTGGGTCAAGTGGTTGAGATAGGATTGCAGGTCAATTTCAACCAGAGTATGTTTTGTGGAAAACCATAAAGAGGGGTATAGATTGATAACTAAAGGCAAGAAGGAGGGAAGGCTATTCACTTAAGATGTAAAGCCTAATTTCAACCACACAACCTACTTCACATATGGAAGTAGGAAGGTAGCAGAATTGGACCTATGGCACAAAATTTATGGACATATCAATACTCAAATATTGAAGGATATGGAAAGGAGAAGGTTAGTGCTAGGGTTACCAAATCTCTATAATCCAAACCTTAAGAATCTATGTGAAGCTTGTCAATTAGGAAATCAAACTAGGTTTCCCTTCAAGAAGAGCAAGAATCTAAGTTATCATCTACTTGATCTCATCCATACAAATGTTTGGGGACCAACATAAGAGAATTCAACTGGAGGTAATAGGTATTTTGTAACTTTCCTTAATGATTGCACAAGGATGACTTGGCTCTATTGTATGAAGCATAAATTAGATGCTTTCACTACTTCAAGAATTTCAAAGCTATTGTTGAGAAGGAATGTGAGAGGTATATCAAGTGATTGAGGTTAGATGGAGGGGGAGAATACTTCTCCCATGAGTTCTCTGATTTCTTGGAAACAAATGGCATCAACAGATAAATCACATGTAGGTACACACCACAACAAAATTGTGTGCCATAAAGGAGAATAGGTACATTGCAAAATGTGTTAGGTCCATTATGAAGGAGATGGGTATGCCTAATTCTATTGGGCATATGCAGCATCCACATCCATATACATCATGAATAGAGATCGTACATCATGTATAAATGCGACCACACCTTATGAAGCTTGGTATAGTAGGAAGCAAGATGTATCACACTTGAGAGCCTTTGGTTGTACATTTTATGTATTGATTCCAAGTGAAGTAAGAAGCAAGCTTGATGATAGATCAGAAAGGTGTGTCTTTATAATGTATATAAGTGAGACAAAGGGTTATAGATTCTATAATCCCACAATAAAGGAGCTAAAGATATCAAGAGATGTCAAGTTTGATGTACTTTTAGCTTGGCATGCTACAAATGTATCTATGCAAGGTAATGAAGATGAACAAAGGAAGATTTCAAAGGAAGAACTATAACACCAAAGGATTCGAATTTTCACTCATCATGGAATGAAGGAAGTCCTACATCAAGCAAAATTAGTGATGCAAAGATCAAGGGTAAAGCCAAAATCACAGAGATAGAAGAAGATGAACTCAATGTTGATCGTCATGGAAACAAGCAGAAGAGCTCAAAAGGTTAATGACAAATATCCCAATCAATGGAATGGTGAGATAAGAAGGTTTGATAGGGTAAGTCATCCAGTTGAAAGACTTACCTATGATTCATTTATGGCTAGAGATTATTCTTACATGTGCATTGTTTTTAAAGAACCCACAAGTCTTGAATAAGCAAACACATGTACGAAATGCCAAGAAGCTATGCAAGAGGAGATCAATTCTTTGGAGGACAATCACACTTGGACACTAGTTCCAAGGAAGAAGGACATAAATTGAGGGGATTGAATTTAATAGAACTCTAAAAGAAGCTCATTCAATTCACGCTCTCGAGAGAAAAAAGGCAATGCATCATCAAAATAAGGCTCTAAAGCATCTTCACCATTATTTATGTTTGGCGATTGATGGTATCTACCAAAAGACAACTTGTCTTCTTAACATTGTAGGATATTTGATGTATAGTGCATCTAGCAAAAGAAAAAGGGTTTTTTTTACTTATCTCAATATCCACCAAGATCCCAATCTTACAATCATAGTGCTACATATGATTTTTTCATCATTTGATAGTGAGTTGCAAATAGATATTTATGTGCAGCTTGATAACATTCCTAGAGAGAACAAGGACTCCATTGTCTTTGAATAAATGATTCGTATGTTGTTTTCCAAGAATTTATTTCAAAATATTATAGTTAACTTTCTCGTTGTCGGACATACTCATGACCATATTGATTAGATGATTAGTGTGTTCTCATGGAAATTTTCACATGCAACTGCATTTACACTAACATCATTGAGTGATTTGATAAGTGGGCAAGGCCAAAATTTATTCATCCCATGAACTTTAATTATTTTAAAATGATATGTTCATATAATGCTCTAGTTTGTTTGAGTAATGAAAGTTTTGTTCATGTTTTCTTGATTTAGGATTCTGTATTGGATAGTCTAGTTCTTCTTCTGCAAGAAATATTCATCATCACGTCAATGGGAGCCTCTCAAAGGTTGTAATTTTATATTGAAGATTCCAAAAACTATTATATCTAGTGCAAAACACAAATCTTATGAGCACAAGGGATTCTCAAAATGTGAGAGTACGGAAGACAAGGCTATCCCTCGGAAGGCCATTTTGGAGCTCCAAGATATTATGTTTGACAATTGATGAACATAAAAATATGATAGCTTCAATTACCATTAACTAATATAATAGTAGAAGCGAGATAAGGTTTCAATTCCTTTTTATGGATTCACATTAACAAAGGCACGTTTGAGGAAATCAACAATTAAAGTTCACGTTTGAGGAAATCAACAATTAAAGTTCACGTTTGAGGAAATCTAGTGCATCTCATAGGCAAACAAGAAGTTCAATATGTGATCCCAAGAGCTTTCGCATGCATTTGGATGAAGATGGAGCTTTGGTTGCCTCTAAGGAATAAGGTGAGATCTCTCAAGGTTCAAATGCCACCACATCTACCTCAAACATTGTTTCTAGTTAGGAGGATGATATGTGAATTTATGGATATATGCTTCAGAGATTTAATCTTTTTGTATCATTGTTGGATGAAAATTTTACCACGAGGAATATTCTTTAAGCACAAACTACTATTCGAAGAACCATCTACCTTCATAATACCACCCAAAATTCGATTTGGAGGTGATTGTGAGTTGTTTCTCTGTTCTTACAAAAAGGAATTTTATCCTTTGTATTAAATAAGAGGAAATTTTGGAGAGTTAAAATATTTAATTTTCATATAATTTTACCTTATATCTTAATTTATTGCGCAATAGTTCTCGTTATGAATGCAAATTTGTTTGTATACCAATTGGTCTTATCTCTATGGAAAGTATTCGGGTAACATGAAGCACTATTGCTCCATCAAGAATGATCCATAGTGCTCTAAGTTGTAAGGTTCCCATTATGAGGAGAAGCCATTGTTAGAGCCTCAACATTTATGGAACCCTAACTTCCAATTTAGATGAGGTCTATGTGTGAACATCAATGATAATAGATTATATTTTTGAGCCTAGCCATTAGGTTAGGTAGGGCATAAAGTTTAGGGCCATTGGGTTGTCGTTCAAAGCAAAAATAAAGGCCTTGTGGTGCCGCATGATTTCCCCATAGAATCTTAATGGGGGGACTACAAAGGGGGCTTGCCCCCTTCGGCAAGCCTGAGGGGGCTATCCCCTCGGCCCGTAGGGTCGAGATGGTAGGACTTATGGTCATGGAGATAATGTCACATTATATATTTCGTTGACAATTTCATATCTCTCTTTAACACAATTTGGTGGTAAGAACTTGAAAGAGATTGTTATCTATAGCTTAATACCGATGCTTAAGATATCTTCCTTGCTTGTCATATTCAAGTTATAAGATCCACGCATTCAAGAGAGAAAGAACCATTTGATTACTATCTTGGATGTGGGATTATCTCTTGTAGACGGGCTTTCAAAGTTTCCCTAGTGATTGGGAACTCGAGGCTCACAAGAATACGGAAGGATTATGTGAAATATTGTTTGTCTTTCCCACCTTTCGAAAGGTCACCTCAAGTGCTAAATGGGAGAAATGTTATTGATTGGATGATAGAATACTTTACTTTACAACGCATCCACCTTCTCTCTCCCCTCCGTTCATCAAGAAATTGCCGACGCTTGGAAGGTGGCGTTCGCCTCTGGCTTGGCACCAGCCAAGTGCTGGAGAAATGCGGTCGACAAGTCTCGTAAGATCATGATCAGAACTAAGAAGATGCTTGAGACCGTGAGGCGGGCTCGAAGGGAGGCTCTTTACCACAGACTCTGGCGGCTTGAGGAGGAAGTGAACAAAGGAAAACATCAAGCCCAGAAAGGTCTCCGAAAAATCAGAGCTGTGTTGAGATACGAGGAAGAAATACAAAGGAAAAACTTGCAAATCTTCTTCAAGGAGTGGTGGGCTGGCAAAGCCGACAAACCCACCAAAGAGATGTGCCGTATCCTTAAAAGGAAACACAACAGAGAGGCGATCCCACTACTGCTTGATCCACTTGGCAATGTATGCAATTCGGAAGGAGATAATTTAGGCATCATCGAAGGGCACTTCACGAGACTCCTGGGAACCTCGAACCCCCTCTCCCAGCATAGAAGGGACTGTATGGCAGCCATCTCTAGGGTTTCCCCCCGGAGGATCCCTCCCGACCTCCTCTCTCTGCTTCATGCCCCGATCTCTGAAACAGAAATCATTGAGGTCATTGATGCCCTCCCTCTCGGTAAAAGCCCGGGACCCGACGGACTCACTAACGAGTTTTTTAAATCCTTCAAGCTGGTGGTTGCCACCCCTCTTCGGATGGTCTGGCAAGAAGCGCTAAAGTTCGGTGCTCTCCCGTCTTGCCTAAACAATGGAATTATCAAGTTGATACACAAGAAGGGGGAAAAGAACAGAATCGAGAACTGGCGGCCTATTACGATGCTTCAAACGGGATACAAGATCATCGCCAAAGTCATCGCCAACAGACTCTCGTGCCACCTGAGATCTTGGCTTAGTGAGGACCAAAAAGGCTTCATCAAAGGCAGGTCTATCCTGGAAACCATTATGGATATTTGGGAAGGCATTCAATTTGCTAATGAGTCTAACCAAGATGTGGTTTTCCTCAAGATCGATTTTGACAAAGCATACGACAGGCTAGAATGGGACTATATTCTACAGTCGCTCCTTGATCTCGGATGCAGTCAGAACTTCACCAAGATGATCGCGACCCTGCTCGGAAACGCAACGACCCAAATTAACGTCAATGGCAAACTTTCGAAGACAATCCACCTTAAAAGGTCTATTAGACAAGGGTGCCCTCTGGCCCCCCTTCTCTTTGCCGTCGCCACTGAGGGGCTGAGCAGACTGGTGACACAGCATGTGGAGGCTGGCAATATCAAAGGCCTCCGGCTGCCTCACGACCACGGCCAAATCATCATGAGACTGTTTGCTGATGATATGAACGCTTTCGTCCACAATGATAATACGAGCCTGGAGACGTTCTGGAGGTGCCTTGCTACCTTCTGCGATGCCTCTGGATCCAAAATCAACCACTCTAAGACCGCCTTCAGGGCTATCGTGGGTCATCACCCTGGCCTTCTCATTGATCATGGCTGCCAAATCATTCCGCAGGGCCAAATCTTTCGCCTTCTTGGAATCCCCTTGGGGTTTGGCGTCTCTATGGAGCAGCGCTGGAATTGGGTGATGGCCAAACTGGAAAACAAGCTCAACTATTGGAAAGGTATGCAAATCAATCTTGCTGGACGAGCGATGGTTATCAACACGTTCCTCCTCTCTTCTACCATTTATTTCCTCTCATGCTGGAGACCGAACGAGCAAGGGCTGTCCAAACTGAATAGTATTTGCAGAAACTTTCTTTGGACGGGCGATCATAACAGAAGGGGGGTGCCAAAAATCAAATGGGCCATCTGCACCAGCCCTAGAGATAGCGGGGGGTTGGGTATCTTAGACATTGGGTGTATGGCCAACAAACTGGCAGCCAAATGGATGATCAAGGCTTGGTGCAATGGGGAGGCCTCGTGGGCCAAGCTGATCTTCAGAAACAAGCAAGAGTTGACCCTCATGGGGCACCCGAACTGGAAGAATCTAGACATCATGACCCTGCTATTCTCCCCGATTCCCGTCTTCCCGAAAGGCTCCAACCTCGTATGCTCCCTTTGGAAGGGCTGGAACAAAGTCAAAAGCTACACAAGAATTAGTGAAGATTGGAAATGGGCTGCCGGAATCAGACAAAACGACTCTATCTGGTTTTCGATACATGGCATCCGGAGGGTGGAGGCATGGAACATTCAAAATGCCAAGAAGATATGGAACAAAGGATTCAAAAAATGGAAACACCTCTGGAAACAAGACACCAACAGCTGGATCAACTACGAGGACATCGACCCCCGCATAAACATCTCCTACGAAGAATGGAACATCCTGCAAAGCAGATGCCTCGCTTGGGATCGTCACAAAACTCGCCTTCTCATGGGACATGATACTCCGAACGCGCGTGGCCTCAAATGGCACAATGGAAATAGCCTACTCAAAATCCCAAACATCAAAGAAACGACTGACCTCCAGACCAGCCTCAACAAGAAGTGGTGCCTGTCTTGGACGCGGCTTCGGTGGGACATGAAATTCATGGGTATCTGGCACCCACTTATAGAGATTAAGAAGTCTGTCCTCCTATGGCAAATTCTCCATCGGGGAATTTGGACTAACCAGAAAGCAAGCAAAATTTGTGGGATCCCGCCGTGGTGCAAGCGCTGCCACCGTGCTATAGAAGATGTCCCACACATCTTCTTTAATTGCCCCAACTCTTACAGTATCTGGCAGACGGTTGAACTGAAAATCAGAATTCATACACAGCTTAGTTGGAAACAAGTCCTCTTGGGAGAAGCGATTGGCTGCTCCGCGACTCTCTGGAATGCAATCAGAGGGGAAGTCCTGTGGAAAATTTGGCGGGAGCGGTGTGCTCTCAACTTCGGCGACCCCCCCAGGGAGTGGTCGATTGAAAAATCACTATTCCTCCTTGGCAAAAGGATTGTCAACAGTAAGAAGTCCCCCCCCTTCAGACACCACCAAGTCCTCCTTTTGATCAACAACAAGCTCAAACCCAAGTGGGTCCCGGACGAGGGCGACGAGAGGGTGATCAACCTTCTTTGTAAAGCAACCTAGGAATCAACCTAGTTCCCCTGCTTTGTGGGATTTGGGGGGTCCCGTGGGCACTAGTCCCCTTCTTTTGTACCTTTGTTTCTTAATTTAATTCAAGTCCGGGAGAGTAGGCTATTGCCGAACTTCCTTTACATTAAAAAAAAACATTTATCAAACAACTTCTCCTATCAAGAGGTTTTAGCATATAAGGAAAATAAGTTGATTCATGGGGATATTTATGTTAAATATGCATAATTTGAAAGACTTTGGAGGAAGGAATTTCATAATGTTGTAATTCATAGAAAGTTAAGGAGGGTGAATGCATCGGTCAATTCAAGATCTAGAGACAAAAAAGGAAATTCATCATCAAAGTAAGGCTCTAAAGCACCCTCACCATTATGTATGTTTGATAATTGATGGTATGGACCAAACGAAAACTTGTCCTCCTAACTTTACTTGTCTTCCAAAAGATATTGGAGATGAGGGACTTGTGCAAATGCATTTTCTACAATCCTTGATGTATATTGCATCTATCAAAAGAAAAAGGTCCTTTTTAACTTACCTCAACTTCCATCAAGATATCAATCTTACAATAGCAGATTTACACAGGGTTTTTTCATCATTTGATGATGAGCTTTGAGTAGATCTTTATCTTCAACTTGATAACACTGCTACAGAGAACATGAGATCTTTCTTTGGATGACTAATCAGTATGTTGTTGGACAAGAATTTATCTCAAAATATTAATTTTAACTTTCTCTTAGTTGGACACACTCATAATCATATAAATTAGATTTTTAGTGTGTTCTCAATGAAATTTTCACATGCAAATCCATTTACACTAAAATCATTGAGTGAATTGATAAATGAAGAAGGCCAAAACTTCTTCATCTCATGCACATTCATGATTTTAAAAGTATTTGTTCATACGATTATCTCATTTGTTTGAGTAATATCAATTTCAATGAGGTTTTCTTGATCAATAAGTATGGATCAAATAGTCTAATCTTCTTTTTTTAAAGAAATATTCATCATCATATCAATGGAAACCTCTTAAAGTTTGCAAGTTCTTATTGAATATTCAAGAAACTATTATGACTACTCTAAAAGAGAAACCTTATGAGCACAAAGGATCTTTGAAATGTGAGAGTGTGGAAGACAGGGTGCATCGATGGTACCATGCACTTTTAGGAGAGGAGGAAACCCATAGTGAATGCTCAGAAATGTCTTGATGGTGAGGATGTATCGGGGTGGGACACATATGCCAATGATCAATAATGAATAATACAATGCTATATGGTAGGTGAGTTGAAACTTAATATACCATTCTCATTAGGATCTTGGTGATCTTTCTTGTCCAATAAAAAATGTTCAATAGGGACACGTGGCAACTATACGTGAGGGAGATGATTTAGGAAGGCCATTTTAGATTTCCAATGTATTAGGTTTGGTGATGGATGAATATAAAAATACAATAGCTTCAATAATCGTTCATTGGTATAATAATAGAAGTGAGAATGCTTATACAGATAAATATACATTGGAAATGATCTGGTCCTAGAATCAAGGTTCAAAAAGTACAAAAGGGACTCATAGTACACCAAAACTTAATTTGGATGGAATTGCAACACTTTTTTATGAAGTCACATTAACAAAGGCACATTTGAAGAAAGTAATAGTTAAAATTATCAAGAAGTAACTTGTTGATCATGTATCTTTGAATCTCATAGATAAACAAGAAGTTCAACATGTGATCCCAATCACTTTGGCATGCGTTTGGACAAAGATAGAAGCTTTGATTTCATCTTAGGAGGAAGATATCTAAATTTTTGGCTAAAACTTTTAGACATATTATCTATTTGTATCATTTTTGGATGAAAATTATATATTCTTTAAGAAAAGACTATTATGTGGACAATCATTTACCTTCACAATACCACCAAGAATTTCATTTGGAGGTGATTTTCAATTGTTTCTCTTTTTTATGAAAAGGAACTATATCCTTTGTATTAAATAAGAGGAATTTTTGGATAGTTATAACTTTTCAGAACTTTCATATAATTTCACCTCATTTTTAAAAGATTCCATACTAATTTAAAGGTTTTCAAAAATGAGGTCAAAAGTGGTAATTTTATGCAAAATTTATAAATATTCCCTTTTGAGCTCTATTCTTATGCAATACTTCTCGTTATGAATGCAACATTGTTCATATCCAAATTGGCGTCATCTCTATGGAAAGCATGGGATAACATTAAGCACTATTGCTCCATCAAGAATGATTGGAACTTGGCTACTAGCATTAGACAACATGATTCCATCTATTTCCCTATCGCAAAAATCAAGGAAGTCAAAAAAGAAAATTTACAAAGAGCAAAGATGCTTTGTGCAAAAGGATTCCATAAGTGGTCCAATCTCTGGAACCAAGAAATAAGTCATTGAATTGGTTTAGAAGAAATTATCCCTGCTCTTAGAGTGGAATATGGAGACTACTACCTATTGAGGAATAGAACTATTGCATCTAATGTGATGGAGACCTTCCTTTTGATGGATTTTGATTTTCCCCACTTCAAGGTTTTTAAGTACTGAGGGCGTCCTTATAATCAAGAGAACCAAGACATCTATACACCTTGTAACAAAAAAAGGGTGCACAAATTGATCCTCCTTAAATGGGAATTCAAGTTTAATGAGCTCGGGCATCCTTTTATAGGGAACAAGAAGTTTTCCTTTCATGACAAATTCTTCATAAAGGCATCCAAACTAATGCTAGAGCTAGAAAAACATTTGGTGCCTCTCCAAGGTGCTAAAGATGTTTAAGTGGTGGAGAGGACATCGATGATCTTCTCTTCTCGTGCTTGACTAGCACTTCCATTTGAAGACGTGTCACAAAGTCCCTCTTCTTGAGTCAAAAGATCGTCTAGAACACTTTGGATGAGGTCTTATTTTCATCTTTTCAAATCTAGACGGAACTCTAAAATAGGTATTTTTCCTATCTCAAAGTTTATTTCTCTCATTTTGGGATCAATATAGGCTCTAGATCCGTCATGAGAGCTCTTAATGTTGTCCTTTGAAAGTCTAAGTGTCTTGTTCCTTTTCTCCAAGACGTCCTTTTTAGTTTGGACATTCTCATGTTGTAATCCTATTGCATCAAGAACTCTTCGATGTAATTTGTGCATACACATAAATGGAGTATGTCCCATGAAAGAGTTCTTCGGAATTTAATATACAAAATCTTATATATGAAAACACTTTTTTCAGTCATTATATCAGATACAATTTTGTTAAGAAAACCTATTTCCCAACCCTTCTATGGATGGTGATCATACGAATGTTGAGCTTAATATGCTGCCTGTAGAATGTATCCCTTGAAATTTTCTAGTGCATTTTCCATACTAAGTAGATACAATTCCTAAGAGTAGATGATAGATTTGGCATATTCTCTACTATAGACGCCATTTTTTAAGTCCTTAATGGGGTTAAGGTTGAAATAGTATTAGCCTTTTGCTTATTAGCCTATGAAATATTCCTTAAAAGGCATGCCAACCATCTACCATGAATATTAATCCTTCTAGATGTCCCTACGATAGATCTAAAAATCATGCCATGTGATCTAAGTCCATATAATTTGGTGCATACTTTCTAAATAAATTTTTGAAGTCAAATTAGAATGATAGGCTTAATTTGGT
Organism: Ceratopteris richardii; assembly: GCA_020310875.1. Classification (NCBI taxonomy): domain Eukaryota; kingdom Viridiplantae; phylum Streptophyta; class Polypodiopsida; order Polypodiales; family Pteridaceae; genus Ceratopteris; species Ceratopteris richardii. The sequence continues at coordinate 58,352,809 of CM035438.1, forward strand.
CAGTTCTGTTAGAAAGGAGAAAAATGAAGTCCAAAATGGTAGTTCCCACCAAAAGTGTCCTTTAGAGATGGGTGTCTAATGCCCTAAAGTTCAATCCAATGAATAAAGAGAATCATTGGGAGTATTCTTATCCAAAATTGAAGAGGAATATGAGATCCCTCAAAGCTATCAAAGGGAAAATGGTCATGTATCTCATCTACTCAGAGACCCATGTGGTTATACTATGGTAAATCTCAATGTCAAGCTCTCACTTGTAAACAATATCATAGTCAAATAAGAAGGTGGTGCTTACATGGATAGGAGAGGATCTATCTACATCTTCAACAAAAAGCCACACAAACTCAATGAGATCAGGCTTAAATTTCTAAATATGAAAACTCAAGGCTCGCATGTAGACACAAGTAATCAAAGGTAAGCACCAAGAGTCTCAAGCTGAATATAAGCCAAAAATGTATATGTTAAGAGCCTTTTTCTTGAGCAAACTCATACATGATGAGAATGCAACCAATTCTTATCACTCTATGGATAGAAAGGAATCCATCTTAATCTTTCCACTTTTAGGCGTACATGGTTCAATGGTCATCAAAGTGCGATAACTTATGTCCTTTAATGCCCTTGATGTTTTTGTCTATGGTGATCCCATGAAGAGGTATTTTTGGTTGCATGTGTCTATCAATTTAAAGAATTTCAACGAGAAAAATTTAAGAGAAATATATCCTCTATCAATAATTAAACACTTATTGGAATGGGTGGATAGAAAATATATATAGAGCATTATCGATGGTTGATTCCTAGTATATCCATAGCCCTCAATGAAAAACAAAGAAAAACACATTTGCAACAAAATGGTGTATACATGCCTATAGGGTAATTCCATTTGAGTTTGGCCATGCACTCGTCACCTTTCAATGACCATTGTACCATGTGTATAAAGAATGCCTTCAAGAATGCCCTTGTTTACACTCAAGGTCAAGCACAAGCCATGGGAATGCATGAAAGAAGTGGACACACAAGAAGATGGAGCATGTAGGGATCTCCAAGAAGTATATGTCAAATTTTCAAAAGAAACCCCTATAAAAATAGTTTTGATCACTAAAATCATTCTAAATATCATTTCACATTTTTTCAAATCCATTTTTTTCAAGCCAAGGAGTACTTGAGCTTGAGGAGTACTAGAAGTATCTACCTATAAATTTTCATGATTTTTAGACTCCGTTTGAGCCCTCAAATAAGCCCTAGAACCTAATTTTTAACTAGGCCAGACACTATGTCTGGATAGGGCCAAAGCTAGTGAAAAACTATAAAAAGAGCTAGAAAGCTCATTTTTGAGGTTAGCTCATTGGAGAGTGAGCTTATTCCTAAGCATTCTATACTTTCTTTGAGCTTGCTAATAGAGTATTCCATTGCTCCACTCTTTGTCTTACTTTGTGTGTGTGTGTGTGTGTGTGTCTGCATGCTTGTGTGCTTCTCACTCACCCACTTTCGCAATCCACTTGTGCATGATCGTCATACCACCCTCATGTCTCCTCAGATTGAAAATTATGAGGTGGATCTCCTCACATTGGTACTTACCATTCTGTTAGAGTAACATCAAATTTGGTGCCGTTGCCAGGGATCAAGCTTTGAGGACAAGCGTCTAATGGCAAGACATAGAGACGTGACATTGGAGTTGTAGGTAAGTAGATAATTTTTCTGTTTTCTTTACTTTATCCACCATCATCATCATCTCCACTCCCCATATCCTTGCATCATCATCTTCACCATTTTGGTCATACCTCCACCTCCCATATCCATTTCTTGATTTCAGTTGTGAGAGCAAGAGAGGTTGATTTGGTGTGCTTGAGAGTTTTTTGGCAAGAACAACATTCAACATTGTGCAATGGAAGCCTAACATGTAAAATTTTTGTGTTTTCATCATCAACCTACTAAAAGCTCAAATCATCATGACAGTCTGCCAAGTTCCAAATTTTTAGAGTATGTGTATACAAGCATATAGAGTACGCTAGCGCCTCCAAGGAACCATAGGTGATTTTGCAAAATTCACATTTTTAGGTCATCACGATAGTGCTCATGCCATTATGATAGGCTCACAACATCACAATAGTGCTACACCATCAGTGATCCTTTGATGCCATTGTGACAATGCTCATGCCATCTTGACAATGTCATGCGATCGCGACAATGCCATGACATCATGATAGTGCCATGCCATCATGATAGTGCCATGCCATCATGATAGTGCCATGCCATCATGTCAGTGTCATGCCATCGTGATAGGCTCACATCATCGTGATAGTGCCATGCCATTGTGATAGGCTCACACCATCTAGATAGTGCCAGACCATGGTGATCCTTTCATACCATCGCGATGCCCTCATGCCATCACAATCCTTTGATCACATCTCAATGATCCCATGCCATCATGATAGTGCTCACACCATCGCGACAATGCTCACACCATCACAACGGCACTCACACCATCACGATGGTGTCACACTATCGCGATAGTGACATGCCATTACGATGCCCCCACCCCATCGTGATCCTTTGATGCCATCACGATGCCCTCATACCATCGCGATAGTCCCCCTTAATGAGCAAAAGAATTAAGGGTTTTTATTTTAGAAAATTTAGAGCTAAATTTGGTAATTTTATAGGTAATTGGTGCATCTTAAGGCTCCCATGCAAATATTCCAAGAGGCCTGTTGCATAAATCATGGGTTAGACCCTCCAAAAGGAACCTATGTTTCTTGAATTTAACCCTTGAGGTTTTATTTCATAGAAGTCTCAAATTGAAGGGTTTGTTACCTTAGGATATTAACCTAAGGGAATAAAACCTTAGTCTTGGGAGAAGCTTCTCCCAAGTGACACCTTGACTCGTACGTGACTTCAATTGAAATAGAAGCCATGTGATTCTCTTTGGAAAGTATCCACATGAAGGACACTTGGAAGGACACATGGCTAAAAATTAAAGCATGCAACTCTTGGACCTTTGGTATATATATGGGTGGAGTTGGATGGGCGTACTCACTCACTCTCTGGTGGATGCTATACTCTAGGAAGAAGTTTTCACAACAGTGGTAATCAGAGCCAAGTTCTTTTTCAAGTACTTGTAGTGTTTTCTTGATTCATGTGCAGGCAATCTATTGGAGGCTATAGTAAAATTCGAACTCATCAGAAATTGCATCGCTTCTTCTCCAATCTCTGTCATTGAAATTGGTGCCTACTCTGAGTATTGCCGCCGGAGCCTAAAGATGGTATCTACTCAACCTCCAGTCCCCACACGTGTTAAGGAAGATAGATGATGTCAATTCAAGCTAGCCTTCATTTAAATGCACCGCCAGTTCATATAGCATCGATTAGAGTAGAATCTGGAGCCAAGTGCAGTTGCGTGAACGTCTACTGTCGCCATCAACCCCAAATTTCTATGCCCGCTCAGTTATGAGCTCTCTTCTCTCTCTCTCGATAGTTAATGCCCATCTGAGCGCCGCTGTCGAGCCCTGGTAAAAGAAAGCTAGGCACATTCAAAAAAGATGACTTTAAAACCCCTAGATCTTCATGACCTAGGCTAGAACCTGAGGTTTGGGAAAAAGCAAAAAATGAGAATCTTTGCTTTAAGTGCCTTAAGCCAGGACATCTTAGTAAGAATTGCATGACTAGGGGACAACAAAAAGCCACCCGTGAGATAAGAGGGAAAGAAAAGACAAGAATACACTTAGTCCAAACATTGAATCTCGAAAATAGTAAAGTTTGGAAAAAAGTGGAAGTCCTTCACGAAGACGACAAGCATCAGTGTTGTTTGTTTGACTCAATGTGGGTCCAAAACCAGTTTGGACCTCATGACTTGGTCAAACTTCATACTTAGAGATAGTAGATCCAAGCGAACCTTTTGTAGTTGAAACAGATGCTAGTGATCTAGCAATAGGAGTTGTGTTGATTCAAAATGGTCGACCAATTACTTTTGAAATCCAAAAGCTAAATTTAGCTCAAAGAAATTATTCTACATATGAAAAGAGCTTTATGCAATTGTGCATGCTCTGAAAAAATGGAGACATTACTTGTTTGGCGCCAAGGTAACTATAGTTTTTGATCAAGCAAGTATTAAATGGTTTGCAAACCAATCCGAACTATCAGGTAGAAAAGCTAGATGGGCCGAATTACTCCAAGAATTTGATTATGAACTCAGATATAGAAAGGGAAAATTTAATATTGTGGTAGATACATTAAGTAGGATGCCCATGTTAAATTCTTTGAGTTTCATACAAATTTCTAATGAGTTAGTAACACTCATGAAGGACAAGTATCAAGAAGATACTAGTTTTAGCGAAGCCTGGAAGAAGGTTTCTACCCCAAGTACAAACTTATCAAATAAAGATAAGTTTAAACATTACATTATTCAAGATGAATATCTGTTATACATGTTGATATATTTAGGTAGTGATGTGTGTGAACACTCTAGGACCGCCGAGGCACTTTTTTCCCTCTTTAGGAGGTTTTTTTCCCCCGACTTGTACATACGCCTATTGCCCTAATGGGCTACTTATCTTTGTACATTCTCTAGTAATACATTCAGTATTGTGTGTTTGTGCTCCAAGCTTCTTCTTCTTCCTTGTGTTGTTCGCATGCTTCCGCAGACGTCTATCTCCAACAATTGGTATCAGAGCAGGTCGTCGCTTCTTCTAGGGCACCGTCGACACTCCTCCGTTTGCAGTCTCAGATTCGCACGAAATTTGGTGAGCATACTCAGGGTGTTTCGGCCTCCGAACGTTTCGGCCTCCGAATGCACTATCGCAGCGCTTGTGCAAGCTATTTTGTCCTTTTGTGCCAAAGGTATATACCAGTTTCTGTTTGCCAGTTTAAGCGTCTCGAAGTCTGCTACAGGTCTAGCAGAACTCGTCTGGGCAGTTCTATTCAACTTTTTGAGATACAGTCAATTTTCTGCATCAAGGTATTTTAGTCATCGGCCATGGCTGAAAGCAGTGATGTATTCCCTATGTTGGCTGTTGAGGATAAGTTGGATGGTACCAACTACCCATTATGGGCTTATATGATGCGACATGTACTGGTTGCAAAAGGATTGTGGAACATTGTGCAGGGTGTTGAAAGACGTCATGTTACACCTGTAACGACAGGTACTGCAAATACAGGTGTTGGAGCTGATGAAGATGGTGTCGAAGATGATATTCCATAGATTCCTGTTCGTGCTGTTGTTTCTGTTGCACCTACTGCAAAGCAGCTTTGTTGGGATGCCAGAGATGCCCAGGCGCATGCATTGATAGCTTTGTCTGTCAAACATGCCATTATTCCTCACATTCACTCTTGCAGAACAACAAAGGATGCTTGGGATACACTTACCACTTTGTACCAGGCTAGGAATGAGGCTCGTGTTGCTTACCTCCGAAAATAGTTGGAGAGTGAGCACATTGAATGAAGGTGATTCTATGGACAGTTTTCTTACAAAGATCAAAGACCTGAAGGAACAATTGATTTCTGCTAATGAGGTTATACCAGATAGCTCACTTGTGCAGACCGTTCTGAATGGTCTTCCTGATTCATATCAGAGTTTTGCCTCTACTCTTTGATCGATGATGAAAGGCAATCCGAATGCCTTGTCATTTGAGGAATTAGTCTCTGTTTTGTTGCAAGAAGATCAGTCCAGGCAGAACAGGTCCATTATGCGTGTTGCAGATCAAGCTTTCCTGGCTAGTCAGAAGGGCAAAGGAAAATGGAGCTCTTCTACTAGTAAGCAGAAATCTGCAAATGCTGCACAATCGAAGAACCAAGATAAAGATGAGAAGAAATCAGAAAAGCAGAAATTGTTCAGCAAGTACTGTAAAGGAAATGATCATATTATAAAGAACTGTCCAAAACTGGCTGCTAAAGAGGCAAAGAAGAAAGAGGCTGGAATGGTTGTTGCAGAGGCCTCTACACCAAAAACAAAGTCTGCAAATCTTGTGCAGGAAGAAGAATGGGCGTTTACTACTGTCTGCAGTTTTGACCCATCTTCTCATGATCAGTGCATGTCTGCAGTAGACTCAAATGTTTTGTACTTTGGGGCGACCAAACATATTACCTCGCAGCGCAGTTTCTTCTCTTCACTCGAGCCTGCCCCTACAGGGAACACTGTCACATGCGCCAATAACTCCTCTTATCCTGTTATGGGAGTTGGTAAGATCATTCTGACTACTGCTGATGGTAGTTCTTTCACTTTGTCAGATGCTTTATTTGTGTCAGGGATCAAAAAGAACCTGTTATCAGTTTCTGCATTAGCCAAGATTGGCTTGGTTGTGAAATTCGTTGATGATAGGTGTACAGTCCATGATCTCTCAAATGGCGATGTGATTATTGCTTCTGGCATTTTATGTCGTGGGTTGTATAAGCTCATAGACTATGAAAGATCTCTGAATGATTCGGCATGTGCAGTTCATGATTCTCAGGCTATGTCAGATGCAAAGCTTTGGCATGCACGCTTTGGTCATCTGAATTTTGCTAGTTTGTTACGCCTGCAGAAATCTGAAATGGTGTCCTCTTTTCCCAAACTTGAGGCACCTGGAAAACATGTTTGTGCAGGCTGTATTTTGGGCAAAATGCAGCGTTCTTCCTTTCCAAAAGATGGTTCAGTTCGGGCTACGCAGAAATTGCAGCTTGTACATAGTGATGTGTGTGGTCCTATGCAGACACCCTCTTTTGGAAATTACCTTTACTTCGTGACTTTCATTGATGATTTTTCCAAGCATGCATGGGTATATCCACTCAAAGCAAAGTCCAAAGTGTTCATGTGCTTCAAACAGTTTTTGGTTTTGGCTGAAAATCTGTCAGCATGTAAAATGGGCACCCTCCGTTCTGATCGAGGGGGGGAATATATGTCTTCAGATTTTAATGCATTTCTGGCTGAACGTGGGATAAAACACTAGTGTACAGTGCCATATACACCTCAACAGAATGGAGTTGCTGAACGAAAGAACAGGTCACTCATGGAGATGGTGAGGTGCATGGTCAAAAGTCAGGCTTTACCACATAGTTTCTGGCTTGAGGCTGTCATGTGTGCAGCATATGTACTAAACAGGTGTCCCACTAAAGTGTTGCAGTCTATCACTCCATATGAGGCTTGGCATGACCGCAAGCCATCTGTTGCTCATCTGCGTGTTTTTGGTTGTTTGGCATATGCATTAGTGCCTGAACAACATCGCAGAAAATTGGATGATAAGGCAGTAAAACGTATTTTTGTTGGGTACAGTTCTGAAAGTAAAGGCTATCGTCTGTATCATCCACAAACTAAACGCATTCTGGTTAGCCGTGATATTGTCTTTGTGGAAGATGCTATTCAGCCATTGCTTTCATGTACTAAGGAGACATCTTTTAGCTCCAAAGACATGTATGATACTTTGATGCCTCTTTTTACAGGTGGATAGGCTAGTGCTGGTCCTAATGAGGCAACTTCTCAGCCTTTGCAGGTTTCATATGATGATGCAGATCATTCCATTTCTGATGCAGATTTACATGATGCACTTGTTGATGAGAGAGCTGATATTGAGCAAGCAAAAACTATGCCAAAATGGCTCGTGCAGACTTTGCGTGACAGCAAATTAGATGCACCTTTGTCATATCGTACTCGCTCAGGCTCTCATAGTGCCTCCTTTGCATTAGATTGCTATGCTATGGTTGCATCTAGTCTCTGTGATGAGAATGAGCCTGTTTCTTTTGATGAAGCACAAAATTCAGAAAATTGGATGGTTGCTATGTAATCTGAATATGATGCTATAATGAAGAATGGTACATGGTCTTTATGTGACTTGCCTCTTGGCAAGAAGGCCATTGGCACTAAGCGGGTATACAAGCTGAAGCGTAAACCTGATGGTATAGTTGACAGGTATAAGGCTAGGCTTGTTGCAAAGGGTTATGCACAGGAAAGAGGCATTGATTTTGATGAGACCTTTGCACCTACATGCCGTATGACTACTGTTCGAAGCATTTGTGCACTTGCAGCCCATCATGGTTGGAATGTACATTAGTTGGACATTAAAACAGCATTTCTGAATGGTTACTTGCATGAAGAAGTGTATGTTTTTCAGCCCCGTGGCTTTGTGCAGAAAGGGCATGAAAACCAGGTTTGCAGGTTAAAGAAGGCATTATATGGTTTAAAGCAAGCACCACATGCTTGGTATGAGAAGATACATGCCTATCTGATTGCACATGGTTTTGAGAACAGTCCAACTGAAAGCACCTTATATGTTAAACGTGCTAATGATGTGCTTCTGATCATTGTTGTCTATGTTGATGACATGCTGCTCACTGGTCCTATTGAGACACATATTGCTGATTTTAAGGCTGATTTGCATGCCTCATTTGAGATGTCTGATTTGGGGCATTTGCATCACTATTTGGGCATTCAGTTTATGCACGTTGATGGTGGAATGGCTTTGTGTCAAACAAAATATATTGACACATTATTGCAGCGTTTTGGCCTTGCAGACTGTAAGCCTATTGCCACTCCTATGGAGACAGGTTTACGATTGAGTCTTCATGATGCTGGAGATGCATTTGATGTTGTTCTCTATCAGCAGGCTATTGGATGCTTGATTTACTTATGCATTACTCAACCAGATATTCAATTTGCTGTCTCACAGATGAGCAGGTTTATGCATTGCCCAGGAGTCACGCATTGGAAAGCGGTTAAGCGCATCTTTCGCTACTTGAGTGGTACTCGGATACTTGGATTGTTTTATCCCAAGGGGGGATCACTACCGCCAGATTTGCATGCTTTTTCTGACTCAGATTGGGCTGGTTGCTATGACACTCATGTGTCCACCAGTGGTTTTTGCTTCATGCTTGGTAGCTCATGTATATCTTGGTTGAGCAAGAAGCAGCCTACTGTGGCCACTTCCAGTTGTGAGGCTGAGTATAGGGCAGCTTTCACAGCGACTGTTGAGTGTGTGTGGCTCAGACGCCTTATGGCTGATTTGGGTGTTGGCCAGTCTTCTGCCACCACCATCTTCACTGACAGTCAGAGTGCATTGGCAGTTGCGAGGAACCCTGTGTTCCATGCTCGCACTAAGCACATTGAGGTGCATTATCACTATGTCAGGGAGAGGTTCTCTGTTGGGGAGATCAGCTTGGTATATGTGCCCACGCAGGAGAACATTGCAGACCTTTTCACGAAGGCTCTGCCTAGGGAGAAGTTTGAAGCTTTCCGCAAAGCTTTGGGCTTACTTCCTTTTGTGGAGTGATTTCCACATAGCTTGGCACTTCCTTATACATGAGTGCCAACTCCTTGTTCACCGCATCACTCCCAGGGGGGATTTGTTGATATATTTAGGTAGTGATGTGTGTGAACAGTCTAGGACCGTCGGGGCACTTTTTTCCCTCTTTAGGAGGTTTTTTTCCCCCGGCTTGTACATACGCCTGTTGCCCTAATGGGCTACTTATATTTGTACATTCTCTAGTAATACATTCAGTATTGTGTGTTTCTGCTCCAAGCTTCTTCTTCTTCCTTGTGCTGTTCGCGTGCTTCCGCAGACGTCTATCTCCAACAATACAAAGGAAAGATCTGTGTTCCTTGTAATTCCGAACTTAGAAAAAAAGTTTTGTTTGAATGTCATGATGCCCCAAGTGCAGGACATCCTGGAATCAACAAAACTTATGAATTAGTAAAATGGCAGTTTTACTGGCCTAGTATACATAAAGATGTACATAATTATGTACTCAGATGCCCCAAATGCCAAGTTAACAAAGCTAAAAAGTTTAAAATAGGGGGTTTGTTGCATCCCTTAGAAATTCCAAATGGAAAATGGGAAACTATTTCCATGGATTTCATTAGAGGCTTGCCACATACCCCTAAAGGTCATGATGTTGTTTGGATCATAGTTGATCGATTGACCAAAATGGCTCGTTTCTTACCTACCCGAACTACAGTAAAAACTCCAGAATTGGCTAAATTATTCATAGAACAACTGTATAGACTCTATGGATTACCTCAAGACATAGTGTCTGATAGAGATAGAAAATTCACTAGCCATTTTTGGAGAGTTGTATTCAGTCGGTTAAAAACTAAGCTTAATTTGAGTACTATTGAACATCCTCAAATGGATGGTCAAACTGAAAGAGTCAATCGAATACTTGAAGATATGTTACAAGCATACGTATCTTCTACCCAAACTAACTCGGAAGACTATCTACCGATAGTAGAATTTGCGTACAATAGTGCAAAGCATTCTGCAACGGAATATAGTCCTTTTATGTTGATGTATATGGGTTTCAACCTAGAGCACCTTATGCAGTTGGACTTCAAAACAAAAAAGTCCAAGCAGCAAAAGATTTCTTAGAAGATATGAACTTTAAGCTAAAACTAGCCAAGGAAAACCTGAGGAAAGCCCAGCATAGAGCTAAATCTTTTAGCGACCCTAAAAGGCGAGATATTTCATTTGAGGTTGGTGAATTAGTATATCTTAAAGTTCCTCAGAAATCTGAAACATTAAAAATAGGACCTTGTCCTAAACTCTCTCCGAGATTTTGTGGCCCTTTTAAGGTTCTTAAAAGAATAGGGACTTTGGCTTACGAGTTAGAACTCCCAGAAGATTGTTTACTTCATCCAGTATTCCATGTAAGTCGATTAAAAAGAAAACTGGCTGAACAAGACAATCTTGTATCTTCGGATACAATCATTCAACCAATCTCCCTTCTTAACATCCCTCATGAACCTAAGCGAGTACTACGCACTCGAGATAAGAAAACAAGAAATCATTTATATAAAGAGTGCCTAGTTAAATGGAGGGATGGAACCGAAGAAAGTGCTACTTGGGAACGAGTAAGTTCCATAAATAAAAGATTTCCCTCTTTTTTAGCTATTGGTTAAAAACGAGGAAATCATCTTTTGAGAGTGAGTCCATGATCAAAAGAAGTGAATCACGGTGCACGGGGGAATACTCCACATAATATACCAAAACACATTTTCGAGGACGAAAATGTTAAAGGGGGGAAGAAGGTTGCATAAATCATGGGCTAGACCCTCCAAAAGGAACCTATGTTTCTTGAATTTAACCCTTGAGGTTTTATTTCATAGAAGTCTCAAATTGAAGGGTTTGTTACCTTAGGAAATTAACCTAAGGGAATAAAACCTTAGTCTTGGGAGAAGCTTCTCCCAAGTGACACCTTGACTCGTACGTGACTTCAATTGAAATAGAAGCCATGTGATTCTCTTTGGACAGTATCCACATGAAGGACACTTGGAAGGACACATGGCTAAAAATTAAAGCATGCAAATCTTGGACCTTTGGTATATATATGGGTGGAGTTGGATGGGTGGATGCGTACTCACTCACTCTCTGGTGGATGATATACTCTAGGAAGAAGTTTTCACAACAAGGCCCTATGTGTCTTTTTGACCTCCAAGAGCTTGAATTGACATAAATTTTTCATCCAAAGTCCGGTTTTTAAGCTCTAGAGTTTTTTGGGAAGTTTGTTTTGAATCCCACTAGATCTTGAGTGTCTGTATTAAAAATAATGTGTTGATTTTTATGTAGGGTAATTTGAAGTTGACCTTCAAGTGGGATTAGGAAGCCAATGGAGCTCCAAAGGATTTTTTAGCAATACAAGGGGGAAAATGGGTCTCTAAAAAGGCGTGAATCTTAGCCACCATCATCGTTGTTAATGAAGAATAGTGGATGCCTCATTGTGATGAGGATGGTTATGATATCTCTTTGTTCATGTGTGAACCCTTCCTAGAAGAGTGTGACTCTAATGAGGTCATAGAAGAAGACGAGGATGACAACAATCTAGAGTCCATTGTGATGGATAGTTGCTTTGACTCAGAGGAGCACTATCTAGAAAATGTAGGTGTATTTACCCAAAAAGAAGAGGAACTTCTCAAATGCATCAAAACTATAAATTCAAGGGAGGAAAGTGAAGGTAGTCAAAAGAAAAAGAAAAGAAAACTAGTGAAACAAGCAGAGGAGGAATCATTGTTTGAAATACCACACAATTTCAAGAAATATGAAGTAGAAGAGTGAAAATTTCTGGTATGAATGCCTAAGAGAGAGACCATCATAGGAGAAGCATATGATAATAAAGGAAAGAACAAAGAAAAGGTAGTAACTATTGAAGACAACGAAGAGCCATGTGAAAGAGGTTGGAGAAGCTTGGAGAGCCTTGGGAAGCTGAGTTGTCAAGTGGTGAAATTGGTCCAGCAAACAAGCATAGGACCATCCCTAGCTCTTTGGATATGGAACGTGGAGCTTGTAGGATTTTTGTTAGTGTACTAAAACCATATAGGTACTTTGGAACATCAACAAGAACAAGCTGATGCAAAACAGATAACTTGCACCTTGACTAGCTCACAAAAACCTTCTAAAAATGGATGGAAGTTATAACTTCAAACACTAAGAGTAGCCAGTAGAGTTACAATTGGATAAATTCCTCATAAGGGAGTTTTATACATAGGTTTGGCTTGTTAAAATGCATAAAATCCCTAATTTATATCAGTTAATGAAGGATCAATTACCTTAACACTGATTGGATGTCATCCCGATTCTTTAGGGATATGCAGAAAATGACCCCGAGATTGTAGAACTCAGATTTTTTATATATAAGATACAGAGTTATAACCTTTGAATGAATGCTTAAACACTTGATTTGGAGCTCTATAGAGAGAGCAGCAATCTCTGCAAGTTGACTGAGTGTGAGTTAGAAAGAGCAAAGAATAGAAGTGGCACCAAGCAATGATCAAATAGTATATGAATTGCTTCAAATCAACACTCTACTTAATTTACAAATGGTTTAGATTATTTATATAGACTCTTGAGGATATGATCATGCTATTTCTTCATGAAGCTGAATTCAAAATTGTTTGGTAGTTTAGATTGATTGGAGTCTTTTCCTACAATCTAGGAAAGGAGAAAGTTGAAGTCATATCTACTTCCTGAATGATTGATTGAGAATCAATCTCAAGCACTTCTAACTTGTGGCTTTTAGGCTTTCTACTCTTTCCTTTTACAAAGATAAATACTTTGAACCTTACAAGAAATGATCATAAGTGATCAACCAATTAATATAAAGAAATAATGTGCACATAAGTGATATTCTTATGTATATATATGGCACCATCCAAATGATGGATTTCATGTAGAGCATATCCACATCAAGCATAATGCAAGCTTGATGTTCCATTAGCTCCCCCTCAAGCTAAACTATGCTTGAGTCTTCATTCTCTGATAGGTTGAATACATAACCTAGCTTTGAATCTACAAAGCTTTATCCAATCAAGTGCCTTATGTCATCATGTGTGTTGTTTGCTTCTCAGTATGAACAAACGAAATGTCAATTTCCTTTGCCATAAGCTTCTCTCTTACAAAGTGGTAATGGAGTTCTATGAGCTTTGTTCTTGCATGAAAAATTGGATTGCAGTTAGATGCATGGAACTTAAATTATCAACGAGTAAGTGAGGTTTGGAACTTACAAGTCCCAAATCTGAGTACAACTCCTTGAGCCATATTGCTTCTTGAGTTGCAATAGTTAGACCTCTATATTCTGTTTCAGTTGAAGATAAAGCAAATGTTGGTTTCTTCTTGGAACTCTATGATACCAATTTTGAACCTGCAAATGCTAAGTATCCATAGGTACTTCTTCTATCATCCTTTGCTCTTTCCCAATCTACATATGAATAGATTTTGATATCCAAATCTGAAGAGTAAGGATAATAGATACCTTCATTAAGTGTCCCTTTGAGGTACTCGAGTACTCTCTTTGTAGCATCCATGTTTGGCCTTCTAGGTGAGTGCATGAACTAACTAAGCACTCCCACACTATATGATATGTATGGTCTTATGTGAGTAGCATCTATCAAGCTACCAACTAAGCTTTGATACTCTTTAGGATCATCAATCTTCTCACCTTCATAAACACTTAGTGTATGGCTCAACTCCAAAGGTGTACCTTCAAGCTTTGTGTTCTCCATTCTAAACTTGATAAGTGGATTGAACATATCTTCTTTGAGTTGGATACATTTCTTGATCTATATAAATCACTTGCATACCTAGGAAATATGTGAGCTCACCTAAGTCACTGATTTTGAACTCCTCTTGCATGTGTCTCTTGATCCTTTGAATGCCATTCAGATAATGACCTTTTGATGAATAACCAAAAGGTGATCTTGAAGGTATGGAACCAACCTAGGTTTGAACCCTTGATCTTGAAGGTATGTAACCAACCTATAATTCCAAGCTCCAGGAGCTTGTTTCAATCCATACAATACTTTCTTAAATCTACAAACATAAGGTGTATGATTAGGGTTTTCAAAACCTAGTGGTTGTGACATGTATACTCTTCACTTCTCCAACCATTTATGGATGCATTTTTCACATCAAGTTGGAGGAGTCTCCAATTTCTTGCAGTAGCTACACTTATCAATGTTTTGATTGTAGTCACCTTTGCAACTCATGAGAATGTTTTCTCATAGTCTACACCATGAGTTTGTGAGCATCCTTTGGCAACTAATCTTGCCTTCTACCTATAAATTGATCCATCTAAGTTTCTTTTAACTTATATACCCATCTGCAACAAATCACCTTTTGATTGGGTGACATTGGAACCGAATCCTGAGTGTCCATCTCCTTTAATGCATCTATTTCTTCTTTCATGGCTTTTTCCCAATTAGGGTTTCCCTTTGCCTATTAATAGGTTGAGGGTTCCTCTAAAATTGAGTCCTTTTCCAAGTAGATTGAATACTTTGTAACATATGTGGAATCATATTCATAACTTTCTGGTTGTCTTTTCTCCTTTGTTGACCTTCCAGGTGTTTGCTTGGAGCATTCTCTACACTCTTGCATATTTGCTTTGCCTCTTGACTTCCAGAGGTTGTAATCCTTTTCCTTTTTATATTGATTATCATATGTACCACTTCTTGGATCCTGGACCTCTATCATGCTTGCTTCCTAATTGATGAGAATCAGAATCAAGATCATATGGTAGAGTTACCTTTTGTTTGTCTTCATCATACCAAGACCTATATTCTTCAAACACAACATCCCTACTTATAGTGAATTTCTTGGTTGAAGGATTATAGAACATCTAACCCATCTGAGTTGAGTCATACCCAATAAACACTACCCTTGTTGCCCTTTCATCTAGCTTACCCTTATTTGTGATCTTACATGAACATAAGCTAAACAACCAAACACCTTGGAATGTCCAAAACTAGGTTTTCTTCCATACCATGTTTCATAAGGACTCATACCTTGAAGTGATTTGGATGGTAGTCTATTGTCAAGGTACTCAGCACTTGAAATAGCCTCTACCCATACACAGTGTGGAAACCTCTTCTCTTCAAGAATTGTTCTAGCTGATCCAACCAATGTCTTGTTTCTTCCCTCTACAAATTCCATTCAATTGAGGAGGGCACCTAGTAGTACCTAGTAGCCACTTCCCTTTTGATACCTTTATCATGGAATGACTCATCAAAATCTTTGGAGAAGTATTCTCCCCCTCCATCAGATCTAAGCTTCTTGAGTGATCTACTTATATGATTCTCCACATGTGCTAGATACCTTTTGAAGCAATCAAACACTTCATTCTTACTCTTGATAAAGTATAGAATAGTCCATCTACTATGATCATCAATAAATAAGGCATCAATACCTTGATCCTGCCAATGAAGGTTCTTCGCTTGGCCCCCATACATTTGTATGTACTAAGTCCAATACGTTGTTGTGGATGTAGCCTTTGTGGTTGAATGGTTGTCTTTGTGCCTATCTGTCACTCTAGCACAATGGTGAGTACCAACGTGAGGAGATACACCTCATAAATGTCAATCCGTGGAGACGTGAGGACTAGTATGAAGACTATGAGCAAGTGAAGGCACAAGTGCGTGAGTGAGAAGCACACAAGCATGCACACACATACACACACGCGCACATAAGGCAAGAACAAGGAGAGGAACAATGGAGTTCTTTGCATTAATCAAAAGGTCTCTTACATAAGCTCAATTCACAAACAATCTACCCCAAAAATGAGCTCTCTAAGTCTTTTTATAGTTTTTTGACTAGTTTTGGCCCTGTCCAGACCTAGTGTCCGGCCTAGTTAAAAATTAGGTTCTAGGGCTTATTTGAGGGTTCAAACGAAGTCTAAAAATTATGAAAATTGGTATGATGGTACTTCTAATACTCCTCAAGCTCGAGGACTCCTCGGCTTGCACAAAATGGAGTCTATTCTACCAAAACGGGATTTACAATGTTTGTGTAGTGATCAAAATCACTTGAGTTGTACATACTCCATGGGAAAAAATGATTTGGCCTTGTTGCCGTATTGTGCATGACTCCTCTGTTGCTTTGTATGCCAACACTCCCCCCTTCCTAGCGTCTGTCGCCCCTGACAGACCTTTGTTCTCTCGGGTGGTCGATGTAATATTGGATGACATTGGTGGCCAGTTCATGTTCTCCTATCCTTAAGCCTCTTGCTAGATCAGCTTCCAATGCATCCCAATTTATTGCACCAGGGGTCTCTAGTTGCGGGGTGGTGTAGTACTCTGAGTACATTGCTTGTTCACAAGCAAATAGTTGAAGCAGATGTGTTGGCTTTGGTGCGAAAATCTCCGAGTGATACTCCCAGAAACCTGATCTGAACATTTCTTCGAAGGTCTGTTTGTAGCAGGCAGGGAGGTATTTGATGCGTGCATGCCAAGCGTAAGCCACACGAATACTGGGGGTGGTGCTCATGTCATACACCAAGTCGTAATTTCCATTGCTAAACCCCGGGAGACGTACCTGTGGTGCGGCTGCATTTCTAAAGGTCTTCAGGACTACTTGCATCATATCTAAGATTTTAAGCATCATTTGCGCTGCTACATCTTGCATGGGCTTCAAGCGCGGCATCCAGTGGCGAATGGTTCCCAGCATATATGCTACCGACGGTGGTCCTTGTGGTGGCGCAATGTACGGGTAGTTCAGCCATTCCTTGCATTGCGCGTTGTTCTGTACCTTGATATTGAATGCCTTCCAAGACCTGCGACGTGGGACTGGACCGTAGCATGGATTGTACAGGAGGTGTAAAGGCGCGTTGTTCCATGTGCGTAGCATTTCTGGATATGTCTCTAGGAGTTTCTGCCGCCATGTGGGTTGACGAATTTTGCCTTTTTGCACCTCTGGAGGAAGGTCTTCGGGTTGAAATTGGGTCGCAAAGGTAGGAATCTGACCCGTGACTCTTTGTATTTCTGCATTATAATCAGCCAAGATAATATAATACGGCCTGTATTGGAGTTCAGATGAGAGGATCAGGCGTCTCGATGACAGGTTCTTAAAGTAAGCCGATTGTAACACAGTTTCCTCTATGACCCTCATGGCCTGATTTTGCACTACTGTGCGCTCTTCGTGCGAACTCCCGATTTCCTCCACTTGACGTAGCCATGGGGGCCGTGGTGCCTCGAATGTGTCCTGCGCTTCTTCTGTTTGTTGGCCTCCTGGGAATGGTTGCGGATCGTATTCTTCGTCAAACGTTTGTTCCACAGGAATTTGCACAACTTCTTCGTCCGTGGGAGCCTCTGGAGGGGAAGATGGTCTCTCATATTGTAGTAGGCGTGTTTGCAATTCAGTGACCTGTTTCTGGAGATCTTTTATGGCCTCTGCGTCTGTGAGAAGTGAAGCCGCGGAGGGGGTGGTTGGAGAGGCTGATGTTGGTCCTTGTTGGTGTTCCTGCTTCAATTGTCCCAGTTCCTCCGATAGTTTATCATGTGCTTCAAGCAGCATGGCATAGTCTTCCAATATGATCTTGATATTATCGGGGGTCACTGCTTGAAACTTGGATGGGCTGATGGGTGCCCCCGGTGTGCTCTCAATAGCTGCCTCCAGGTTCTCTTGATTTTGTATTTGCAGGCGTCTATTCTCTTCCTGAGCTGCCGCAAGATGGCGTTTGAGTAGTGCCATATTTCGCTGAAGTTTTGAGTTGCGGTCCAGCTGTGTCCGTAGGTGACCTTCTACCACCTGCACCGCTTCCTGATCTACGTTCTGTAACTGTACCTCCAATATGCCATGAGCTTCTTGGAGAGTTTGGAATTGTGTGTGGAGGCAAGCATTTTCCGCTTCTAGTGCCGCAAGGCGGTGCTGTAGTGTCTCTGAGTGCTCGTGCAGGCGTTCGTTTTGTTGCTGGAGCTGAATGTAATCTGTCCTTAAATTTGATATACAAGCCAACATGGTGTCCAATGCATTTCCTATAGATGAGTGGGTGGTGTTTATAGTGGGAGATGCATGGGAAGGGAATTGGGGAAGGGAAACAGTGAATGATGTGTCTACGGAAGTTGTGTGTGTGAGTGAAATTGGTGGAGGGGGGATGGGAGGAGGTGGAATCGTGGGGGGAGGTGCCGTGGGTGGTGAAATGTCCATACCTTCAGGAGTGGGTGTGAGTGTGGGGTCTGCCATATACATTGGGATGGTAGGTGGTGTGTGTGTGGAAGTGGTGAATAGATGCGAAGTGGGGTGGGGAGCTGAAAAGACAGGAAATGGTTGAGACCCTGGTTGAAAAGCTCTAGCAAGGAGGTCATGGAGGGATTGTAGAAATGGAGAGAGAGAGGTCGGGGGTTGAGGTCGTAAATTTCAGGGGGGCTGGAAGGGTTGCGTGGTAGCAGGGAAACCCATGAATGTGGATCTAGGGTCAGGATGACCTATGGCTGAGGGCATGGGTGATGGTTGCCCTAGGGTAGGCTCTAGGAGCGGTTCGGTGGATTGTGTAGTGATGGGGGTTGCTTCAAAGATTGGGTTATCAGTGGTAGAGAATAGGGTGGAACTAGAGATGGGAGTACGGAAGATGAAGGTTGGGTCGGTGGGTTGAGTGGTCGAGGTGATTTCCACTGTTTCTGCTCTAGGAGGTGATGGTGGGGGTGTGGGTGGTAGTGGTTCGGTGGACTCCTCATGGGTGACTGGGTGCTGTTGGCTAGCCGTTTCGGTTGCTTGGGAGGTTGTCCTGATAGGTTCAGATGTAATAGTTGGCTCTTCTGCAACTGTAATGGGAATCTGGATATTCTTCCCTGAGCGTGGTCGTGTCTGGAACCTTCGTGGATCATATTGAACTGGAGACCTCTGAATGGCAGTGCGCACTGCTTCCACTACCCCATATGTTTCTGCCATCAATAAGAGACCTTCCCTATACTCTGAGTCAACTCCTGCTTCTTCCAACAACTGAGTCATGAGTACTCTGCTACTCTGTTCGGTGAGTAGTTGTTGCGATCGCACTCTTTCCATAATCTGATACAGCCTTCGAAGTTCTGCTGTATAGGCTGGGGCTTCAGTGGTCTCCTCTTCATACGCTCCTTCTTCTTCTAGGTGTCCTTGTTGTTGACCTTGCTGAGCGTCACTCCAATGTACATGTCGACCGTCTGTAGACTTTCTTCTTCTTCGTGAGGATGTGCCTTGTTCCTCTGCCTCTGAATAAAACTCCACATCGGAGAATTGTGTACTTTGTAGGAATGCTTCGAAGTCCTGGGGGTCCATTCCTTCAGCATCTCCAGTGGCAGCAAATTCGAATTCAGGTGGAACAGGAGGAGCCGATGGGGTAGCTTGTGTCGTAGTGTCAGATCCCGACCTAGGTATCCTAATGGTAAAGGGAGGTACAGTGGCCTCCCTTCGTGGCGATACCTCAGGAGTAGTTAGAACTTCCCTTGTCTGGACACAAGGGATCGCACCCCTCATGCGCTTGGATTGATGTGTGGACGTCTTGAGCCTTTTAAACATTTGTAATTGTGCCCAAGTTAAGGCACGTTCAATGGGGACATCGTACGCTAGGCACCGGTAAATGATGCGTGTGATAGCACAGCATCCATTCACCACTAATTTCCTAGAAGACCGTTTGTTTGCTTCATACAATTGATCTATAATCCATACCGGTAGCTTAATGGGTAACGCACCTGCTTCCGCTAAGTAGAGAGCAAACCAGATCCTCTGGTGTGGTTGTGTGAATCGGTCTTGGCCGGGAAAGTCGAAATGTTGCATGCACATGCGGAGAGGGATGGACACATTCGGGGTGAGTGCTGCCATGTCTTTAAGCTTCAATAGTTTCCTATCCTTCATGTTAGTGGGAACAAGAGCATCCTTTTCAGAGGGTACATGCGTGCCGTGCATATTCAAAGCGTCGCTTACCAACTCCACAGTAAGTTCAAACCTCTTTAACTCGTTGTTGCCCAGCAATGAGGGAAGAACAAATGATCCGGGTTTGTCCTTTTCTTCATTAGCTTGTAATGTGGAGACCAAATAGTAACATCGGAGGAGATCGGGTTTAGGTAGTGGGGCTTCAAAGTATTCTGCCAGCCCTGCTCGTTGCCATATGGTCTGGAGATCCTCGGTGTTCTGTAAAGTCTCAAACTCCTTGGAGAAAAATTGGAATCGCACCCATGATCTGTCATACTCGCACTTAGACTCCCAGATATACTTGGCCTCTCCTAATGGACCTGGCATGCCATTGAACCAATGAGAATTGGCATGGACTCTTTCCGTGATCCCTGTAGGTGGATCCGGCACCGGGATTTGCTGAAGGTGCTGTAGCTCCACTGGTCGTTCAGTTGGTGGCACATCCACAGGTAGACTATCCACATCAATTCCTGCAGTAAGTATCCCTACTTGTGAGCCCGAACCTGTCGCTTCTGCCATTTTACTTCTTGCCTTCTGATTCTGTGAGAATATAGAATCATGTGTTAACATCGTAATGGACAGAATAAATCCGTTGTTGTCCCCGTTACAACATTAACATGAGGTAGATGGTGAGTTAGTGGTTAGTAAGTGCACGAAGACAGTGTGTGTAGTTAATGTTTGTGTATTCCTAGGAGACTAATGCTGTTAGTAAGTGGGGTGAATTTACAAATTGGGGTCGGGGGGTTTATTACAGGTCTTAAGCTGCCAAATGCAGTGGATGGGTTTTTCCTTTGGTTTCGTAGAGGCGCTAGAGAACATTATAGGTGTATCAGCTTGAACATGAGGCCTTTTAGGGACCCATTTACAAGTGATTACATGCGTGCTCTTGGTTCTTGGTGTGTTCCTGAGTGTTGAGAACGAGTGAATACGGGTTGTACGCGTAGTTGGGTTATGCTGCATAGGTTGTGGCCTTGGCGTAGCTACTTGTGCCCTCAAGCAAGCCTTAGGCACCCAAATTTGTCTTGATTGTGGGCTAGCCTTCATCGACTTTTTGGGCACCCAAATGGATTTCACTTTAGCAGAAGAATTTCTAACAGACTTCTTAGTGGCGTCACGTTGTTGGTTACTGGTAAGAAGCTTTGCCCGTGTGGTTGTCGTGAGTGCAACCGGGTGTTTGCCTTTCCGCACCCACACTTGGTTTACTTTCTGGGACATTCTGCTGCGCAGGTACTTTTGATTTCGGACATAGGTAGTACTCTACTTCTTCTGCCTTTGATCCACCTTTGGTTGCTGCCTCCTTCTGGCCTTTGGAAAAGAAGGGAGTTCCATTGCATCCCTGACTCCTTTTTCGCAAATATCATTCCTCTGCAACACATGGTTTTGAACAAGAACAGCATGGTCATCTTCATGTGTACCCCTGGAAGGACCAGGAGTCTGTGCCTTTCCTAGTTCCTTGAGTGCTCCATTGTCTAATTCTACTGTAACTCGACTATGATTGACCCAAACCTGGAGAAGTCCACTTCTTAGGTTTAAGTTAATTGCTTGGTCATAGATCCAATCTTGACCCAAGACTAGAGGTTCAGTGAGATCCTCATCTTGACACACCAGTACTTTAACTGTCATTGCCTCATCATGAATGTAGAGGGGAAGTTCCACCTCGCCCATGCAAGGGGTTTCCACGCCTCCCAATCCTATGAGATATGCTTCCACAGGATTGACAGTTAACTGTAACTCTTGACAGTAAGACACTCTAACAGCACTAGTGGTTGCACCTGAGTCAATCAAGGCTCTTACGGTCCTTGCACTCTTTCCTTGTCCTATATCTAGGGTTATGAAAGGACGTCGATCAATTATCCTATGCGAGCTTGTTTCTGCGACTTCACACATGGCCATAGGATATCCTTGATCTGCATAGTCATTTGTTCTAGGCTGATCTCTACCTTGCCTTCGTAACTTCATCCTTCTGATGCGTTCTAAAGCTTCTGCTTGAGCTTCTTCTCGAATTCGCTTTTCTTCCTCTTTGCGTTTCTTAGCAGTGTTGAGTCGGCTGAGCATTTCCTCCGTGAGGGGTTCCTGATACAACTTGACTCTACAACCGCTAATATAGTTTGGGAGAATATCACCTTCTAACGTGGCTAATTGTACTGCTCCACTCGTGGAGATCCTATTGATAATCATAGGTCCGTAGCCTCTCTTTTCTAGCTTCCTTGCGTGTTGTTTCAGTGTATAGACTAAAACTAGATCTCCTGCTTTCAAGCCCTTATCCTTCACATGGGCATCGAAATATGCCTTCTGTCTCTTCTTGGCTGCATATATTCCTGCAGCTGCTCTCAGTCTTGTTTCTCCTAATCGTTCAAGGTCAAAGATCCTAGAGGAGAGCTCATGACCTGTCCATTCGTGCTCTTGTGCTACTCTCAATGTAGGAATCAGGAAGTCCAAGGGTAGCACAGCGTTTTGGCCGAATACCATCTGAAAGGGGGTGGCTTGGAGTACCGTTTTGTAGGCAACTCGGTATGCCCAAACAGCATGGTGTAGCTGTTTGTCCCAATCAGAGCGTTTAGTGTTCACTAATTTCGTCAGTACATTGCATAAGATCTTATTAGTGCTCTCAGCTTGCCCATTAGCTTGAGGGAGATAGGGGGCAGACTTCTTGTGTATTACCAAGAATTCTTGGAGTAGATTTTCAATCACTTCGTTCAAGAAGTGAGTGCCTCTATCACTTACAAGCTCTATAGGTAGCCCATATCTTGTGAACACATTCTCAAACAAGAATTTAGCAGTTGTTTGAGCATCGTTCTTTGTCGTAGCCTTTACCTCTACCCACTTGGTGAGATAATCTGTGGCCACAATGATGTATTCCGCATGAGAACCTTTAGCTGGGGGATTAATAGGACCTACGAAGTCTATTCCCCACTTAGAGAATGCACGTCCACCCATCATAGGTTTCAGTGGCATCTCATCTTTGCGTATAGGATACTGAGTCCTCTGACAGACATCACACCGTTTCACATAGGTATGTGCATCCATGTGAAGGGTAGGCCACCAGAAACCCGCAAATAGTATTGCCTTGATCACCCGATCCGGTCCAAAGTGTCCTCCTGCTACACCTTGGTGAGCAGTTTCTAAGATCTTAAGATACTCACTTTCATGGACACATAGCCTCAGGTAACCATCTTTACCACGCTTATATAGATTATCACCAATAAGTGAGTAATCCAGGGCTTCTTGTTCTAAACTCCTTTTCCTAGCCAGAGTCATGTCTGGAGAGAATGTGTTTGTCCTCAAGAATGATACTAGAGGTTCACTCCAATCTGGCACAATGGATACTTGATAGAGAGTGGCATGTTCCACAGGTGGTTTAGTGCAACAGATTGGGCATTCCTTGCACAACTCTTGGACATCAGCTTCCATAGTTGGCCAATGTACTCCGAGTCTCTTTAGGGTCTGTAAAGTTCGTTGCTTTGAATGGTGTTGCTCTAGTGCACCTACATGTGCTAATTGCAACCATTTAGAGTACTCATCCTCTTCTACGCAACAAGCCAAGATCCCTTGATCTGTGTGCTTGTACATACTCCCTGCCATGATGTGGTACTTTTGGGCTTTTACAACCTCTCTATTCCGTGTGTTTATCACTGGATGATTAGGCCCGTATGTCAATACTGGTACCAATGGCTTAGCCCACTGCGGCACCACTTCCAGATTAAACAAGTAAGCATCAGGAAGGTCATCTGATACTCCTTGTGGGGCTTCTCCCGATGTGAGCCTAGAAAGATGATCAGCTCTCAAATGGTTCCTCCCTTTCCTTACCACAACCTCAAAATCATATTCCATTAGCAAGAGAAACCATCTCACTAACCTTCCTGTATTGCATGGCTTGTTTACAAGGTATAGCAATGCCTGATGATCAGTAAAAAATTTAAACTTATTTGCAAGCAAATAGTGTCTAAATTTCTTAACTGCATATACCATGCCTAGGCCTTCTCTCTCCGTAGTGGTGTAATTCCGTTCAGCCGCATTCAATTGTCTACTGGCATAGGCAATTGGAAGATCCATATTACCTTCACCAGTAGGTTGTGCAAGCACACATCCAATAGCATAATTGGATGCATCCACATGAACATGGAATGGTTTATTCCAATCTGGTGTGGTCAAGATTGGTGCTGAACATAATCTTCGTTTAAGCTCCTGGAAGGAATTCTCACATTCATCTGTCCACTCAAAGTTAGTCAGAAGCCCGTACATGGGCTTCGCAATGACAGCATACATGTGTATAAATCGTCGGTAATAACCACAATGCCCCATGAAAGCTTGTACTTCCTTGACATTCTTTGGCCTAGGTAGCTCTGCTATGGCTCTCACTTCTTCTTCGTCGGTAGATATGCCATTCTTTGACACTATGTGTCCTAGAATCTTGCCTTGCCTGACCATAAAAACGCACTTTTTTGGGTTCAGGCAGACTTGATATTCTCTACATTTGTCAAAGATTTGTCTGAGTTCAGGGATATGGGTTTGTCTAATGTTGGAATGAGCACAAAGATCGTCAACGTAGACTTCTAAACTCTTCCTCAGGAACTCCTTAAACACATGGCACATCAGCCTCTGGAAGGTAGCTGGTGCATTGGTAAGCCCAAATGGCATTACTCTAAAAGCAAAAATGCCCCATTCTGTGGCAAAGGCTGTCTTATGCTGATCCTCTGGAGCTATGGCTACTTGATTGTAGCCAGAAAATCCATCAAGGAAGCTGTACACTTCCTTGCCTGCCACTCTTTCTAAGAGATGTTCTGTGATGGGAAGCGGATAGTTATCTCGAATTGTGGCTGCATTAACCTTTTTCAAGTTAATGCACACACGCAGCTTGCCATTCTTCTTGGGCACCACTACGATGGGGGATACCCATTCAGTGTGCTCAATTTCATAGATAAATCCAGCTTCAACCAATCTATCTATCTCTTCTTTGATCTTAGCAGCGTAATTATCGTTATAAGTATAGGGCTTTTGCTTAGAGGGTTTAGCATCTGAGGTCATGGGGATAGTGTGTGAGCATACTTTCGGGGTCAACACCTTTCAAATCCTTGTAACTCCAAGCGAAGACATCTCTGTATTCTCTTAGCAAGGCTATCAACGCATGCTCTTCTTCCTCTGTTAGGTCATGGCCTATGTACGTGCATCTCTCCTCTCCTTCTTCTAGGGCCACTACTATTTTCTTGGTGGTTTCTTTGTTATCATAGGCCTCTCCTGATTGTGCCTCTCGTTTAGGCATTCTTATCATGACTCTCCTATCATCTATCTCATACTTCTTAAAATTTTGTGGGACCTCAAACAAAGATTCTTCCTCTTCTGGTGAGGCTTCTCTCTTCTTTCGTTTCTTTCCTTCTTCCTTCGGGGTCACATGTGTTGCTAATCTTACATCATTTGTAACCTCTCCATGCCTCTGGGGTTGAAATTCTACTTCATGGAAGTATTCTTCATCTGATGCAAATGGTGGGTCTATAATGATTGACTCTAGATCGGAGTCACTTGCATCCTCAAATGCATCAGGGCTAGGTTCGCATTCTTCTAGAACTGCCTCTCCCATGATTGGCTCTATGGAGAAGACTGAAATGTCATAGCCATCCTCATCACAGTGAGGTGTCCATTGTTCTTCATTGATGGCTACGTCCATTGTTGCTAAAATTTCTGCCCAGCCATGGGGTTCAAATTCCTCATCAGGAAAAACTACAGGTGCATAGGCTGGGTCTTGAATTGATCTATGTGTTTCTTTTGCACCTACCTCTCTGGCTTTCTCTCTCTTCTCTTCTTCTACTGCTACCTTGCACATCCATAAGTGAGTGTCTTCATGCATCCATGAGGATCCTGACCCTATGGAATGCACTGATTCTGTATCATCTTTGGCTCTATGGATGGGATTCCACTGGATAGGAGGGACATCTCTATGAGAGTAATCTTTGAGATTTACTTTGGTTGTAACACCTAAGTGTTGCAGGTACAACGAATTGGTTCCCCAATCCTGTACCACTTGCAATTGTCGCATAAAGGGTCTTCCCAAAATCATCTCATAGGCATGATTTTTGCTGAAGTCACATATAGCAAAGCTATGCTCGAACTCAACACCACATGTGGTGAGAGTTATGCCTTCGAGCAATCCCAAGGGTCTTTCAATATGACCATTGGCCATCTGCAATTTCATTCTCGTTGGCCTGAGTGCTGGCTTGCCCCAACGCTTCCATAAGGAGGTGGTGGCAATTGCAACTCCTGCACCTGAGTCCAAAATTGCCTTGGTGGTGTACTCCTGGTAGGTGATGGGAAGATAGGTGTTCCCTTCTTCACCTTCACACATATCTCCTATCTTATCCAAGGGAATTTCTGGCACTGTCCTATGGGATCCTACCTGGGAACGAGGTTTTGCTATCTCTGGTACTTGCTTGGCTACATGTTTCCATAATTCAGGTCTAACCTTGAGTAGCTCTTCTAACTTGAGGTTACACTGCAGGTTAGTGTTCTTCACTACCTCTGTGTTCCTAGGTATGACTGAATCTTCGTTCCTTACCATGACTGTAGGTGCTCTCATGCAGGTGGACCTTGCTTCCCATGGGCCTGTGAAATGGGGTAGTTCCTGTAAAGAATTAGACTCAAAGTCCAATCTCTCGTGAGATTGAGTACTCTCATGTTCCCCGTAAATAGATGGGATGTCTTGTGAGAATTGGTCGTGTGCATCATCCACAAGTTCAAAGGGAGGGGCGACTTCACTTTCGTTATCCCATTTGTCTTCTTGAATCTCTCGTAGGAAGTCTGGTGCAAACCGATTCATAGAAGAAGAAGTGTCTGGCTCCGTAGAATTAGGCGCATAAGCAACCTGGGAAGGAGGGCTTATTCTATCGTTGGCTCTCTCCTTGTTCTCATAGATGGCTGGAGCACCAGCTTCTTGGGGAGGGTTACTTATTCTATTACTTTTCCAAACAGACTCATACGCTCCCTCAGAAGGAATGTAGGCAACTTGTGGAGATACGCAAGCTTTCGAGGGAGGCTCATGTGCCTTTTGGGGGGAAAGATAAGCTTCTTGAGGAGGCACATGGGCTTCCTGAAGAGGCTCGCTTATCCGTTCTCTTGCCCTTTCCTTTCTTTGAGGGGCAGGTTCCTTTCCTGATTGTGCAATTAGCCTCTCTATTCTTTCTAAGGAGGGGAAGTTGCCTGGTTTAATGGAATTGGCCACATAAACTTCCGATGGGGAATGGTTCATGTTTTTGCTTGCTTTATCTTTTTCTTGATTTTTTTCTTCCTTGGCAGATCTTGCAATTATTCCCTCTAACTTCTCTAGGAATCCATCCAAGTGTAATTGCGTCTTGGCTGAGCCCGAGTAATTGAAAAGGCGACTGGCTTCAAACATAGTCTGAGCCAATGCGACCATTTTCGCGCACAGCTTGGTTCTTTCTATCTCTAGGTCAGCTCTGGGATAGCACTTGTCATGATCCGTGACGTTTGGCCCTTCTTGGATTCTGGCCTGATATGCCTTAAGCATCATGTCTATGTCTTCAGGAGTGGGATCAGCTAATACTGATCCTGTTTGGGGTGGTGGGTGGGTTACGTGGGGTGTCTTAGTGGGTGGAGGGATGGAGGGTGATGGGGATGGTAGCGGTGGGAATGTGTGAGAGTGCGGTTGAGATGTGATCTCTATGATTTTATCCTTGGTTTCTCGTAGACTTTCCTCAAGTTCACTCATCTTCTTTGCCCATTGCCTTTTCATGCGTTCGCGGCTATCTCTCCAAGCTCTTGTTCTCTTTTTATTTTGGCTCTCAGTATCGCTCGCGTCTGGGCTCTTTTCCTTGCCTACCCCTTGGTTTTGCTTCACTGCTTGAGCTCTCGTGACTACCTGTACGGGTGCAGTGGACGTAATACTTCCGCTGGAATCTACCACTAACTCAATAACGTTGATGGGCGTGATTTTTGGCATATTATTGGGGTTCTTTGGGCAATCTCGTAAGAGATGCTCTTTTCCACAATCTTGGCAAAAGCCTTGGATTGTCACTGACTAGTTTTGTGTAAGTGGAGGTAAGGGGCAATCACGAATGAGGTGATCTCCTTGGCATCTGTAGCACGGTCCTCTTGGGAATGAAGGTCTTACCTGCCTAGGTTGAGGCCTAGGGTTGGGGTTTGCATACATGATGTTTGTGTAATCCGATTCCCAACTAGGTTCATTTGGCTCTTCGCTGTAATAGGACTCACCATGTTTTGGAGACTGCATGTAGTACGCCTGGGGACTATCGACATGTGTAGAATCGAAGCTATGGTCACCGGGGTCACTCTCAGAAAGCAAGGATGTTACAGGGACTATAGCTCTATTCAGGTTCTCTTCTGCAGCAGTATACTTTACCGGAATCACATTAGCTGGGGCTGGGGGTTGTTGTGCTAGCACAGGCTGAGGCCTTTGTTGGTTTTGATATTGTGGTTGGAAATTTTGTTGTGGCCTGCCATATGGTTGTGGAGGGTACGGGTTCTGGTATCTTCCCTGCTGAGGGTATGACTGAGGGTGGGGTTGCCTAACTGCCTGCTTGTTGTATGGGCAATCTTGTGCGGTGTGATTGGTGTATCTCCGTTCTATGGTGCAGTACTGGCTACTAGGATTTACTTGGGGTTGAGCCATAATGGGGCAGACATTCGCCATGTGGTCACCACCACAAGTGTAGCACCTTTTCACAGGGGCAAACCTGGGGATTTGTTTACTAGTTACCCCTAATTTCTGAGCTACTTTCTCTGCGAGTTCCTCAATTGATGTGGATTGCGTGGAAGAGTGACTAGATGCACTATCTGAATCTTTGTAGATTTTGGAAAGCTCTAGTTCTTCCCCTAGGTTATCTTCAATGTCAATGCACATGCATACACACTCTTCTATAGTCCTAGGGTCTTTCAGATACACATAGGATCTCAATTTCGTACTCAGCAATCCATCAAGGAATAAAGCTACTTGTTTGGCAGATGTGGGTAGCTCCGAAACAGGACATCTTTCAAGGTGTTGAGAGCAGTATGGGCACCCAAGGATTGACTAGACAAGGAAGCCAGGGCACCCAAGGATTGACTAGACAAGGAAGCCAACGGAGAGAGTCAGAACAAGGTGAAGGAGTAAGTAGACAAAGCAGTCGACGCAAATCTGGCAGATAGGCCCTTCAATTTTTCCAAATCTACATCTTTTAACAGTGATTCTTATCACTAACAATCATTGTAAATACCATTTCATATTTTTGTAGCTCCATTTTGTGCAAGCCAAGGAGTCCTTGAGCTTGAGGAGCCTTAGAAGTACCTACATATCAATTTTCATATTTTTTAGACTCCGTTTAAGCCCTCAAATTGGCCCTGGAACCTAATTTTTAACTAGGCCGGACACTAGGTCTGGACAGGGCCAAAACCTAGTCAAAAACTATAAAAAGAGCTAGAGAGCTCATTTTTGAGGTTAGATTGTAATTGAAACGAACTTGTAAGAGCATTTTGAAAGTAATCTAAAAGCTCCATTGATTCTCTCTCTTTGTCTTGCCGTGTGTGCGCGTGTGTGTGTATGTTTGTGCATGCTTGTGTGCTTCTCACTCACGCACTTGGGCCGCCACTTGCTCGAGGTCTTCATACCATCCTCACGTCTTCCCGGATTGACATTAAAGGAGGTGCTACTCATCATTGAGCTACACCAAATTTTGGCGCCGTTGCCGGGGAACGAGCTTTGAGGACGAGCGTGTGAAGGTAAGACGTAGAGTTGACGCGTTGGAGTTGTAGGTATTTTCTTCACTCTCATCGATTTTCTTTTACTTTCTTTACCATCTTCATTTCCATCATCATCATCACCATCTACCACCTCCATCTCCATCATCGCGAAATTTCAGTTTTTTTGACTATATCCCCACCTCCACCTCATTTCCCTCATTTCACTTGTGAGAGAGAGCGAGAGAGCGAAATTGCATGTGCTGTTTTTGCATGTTTCTTGAGCTATCTTGCAGGTACAGGTCACATCACCATCTCCAGCTTTCCACGCAGGTACGGAACTCGACGAAACTGTCTCGCAGTCGCCGCCTTCTGTCCATCGCGATTGACAGAAATTTTCACTTGTTGGTACATCTAAGTGCACCACAGTGGACTAGAGACCCTGCACACCACATTCCCACTAAAATTTTTGAAAATCTTGAGAAATTTCAGTCCATCGCGATTGACAGCCCTGTCCATCGCGATTGACAGCTCTGTCAATCGCGATTGACTGCCAGTCCATCGCGACCGACTGCCTGTCCATCGCGATTGACTCAACCCCCTGTCCATCGCGATTGACTGAAGTCTCTGTCCATCGCGACCGACTACCTGTCCATCGCGATTGACTCAACCCCCTGTCCATTGCGATTGACTGAAGTCTCTGTCCATCGCGACCGACTGCCTGTCCATCGCGATTGACTCAACCCCCTGTCCATCACGATTGACTGAAGTCTCTGTCCATCGCGACCGACTGCCTGTCCATCGCGATTGACTCAACCCCCTGTCCATCGCGATTGAC
Source organism: Ceratopteris richardii (assembly GCA_020310875.1). Taxonomy (NCBI): domain Eukaryota; kingdom Viridiplantae; phylum Streptophyta; class Polypodiopsida; order Polypodiales; family Pteridaceae; genus Ceratopteris; species Ceratopteris richardii. Next base: position 58,383,427 of record CM035438.1, read on the forward strand.
TGAAGTCTCTGTCCATCGCGATTGATTGAATTGGGTGTCCATCGCGACCGACTGAACCCTCTGTCCATCGCGATTGACTGAGTGTCCATCGCGATTGACAGCCCTATCCATCGCGATTTACAGCCAATTTTAGCCAAATTCTTTAGGGTTTGTTAATTGAAAAGTTGGGCTAATTTTGGGCACAAATATTATGCTCTTGAGCACATGGGGAAGCCTTAGGAAAACAACTTGGGGAAAACCTGTTGCACAGTGATCCTGTTTGAACCTTGTCGTAACCCTAGAACCCTGAACGGTCACAACTTTTTCATACGAGATCCATTTTTTGAGCTCTAGGGCTTGTTGGAAAGCTCGTAGCATACACTACACGCCCTCAACTATTTTTTATAAAGATAATGCATTGATTTTTAGATAGGGTATTTTGAAGTTGACCATACCCAGGGGGATCAAAGTCAGGGGTCCTTAGGATTGTTTTCTTGAAAATCACTATGCAAGTTTGTGTATGTGCTACATGAATGAAAATAATTGGTTCTGTCTTTGGAATGTAAATTTCAAAGCTAACTTTGAAACTCTTGCAGAGCATCGAGAGGCGTTCTAAGCAAGTGTAAGTGCGAGCTTGGGAACACATTTCCTGGGCACTCAAGGGCAACCGAGCTGGAAACAAAAGGTTGGACACTTTTAACCCCTCTGTCAATTCATAGCTTAGGCTAAGAACGACGAGAGGTAGGAGTAAGTCAGAGCGACGATAGGCAGTTATCAAGTTGAAGACTACCTAAAAACTCAAGTTCAAGATAAAAATCTAATCTCTGTACTGTCGGTAACATAAAGGAAAGAACCTAACGTGGAACGATCAACCTGAAAGTACGAAGAACACTCAAGTATTCCGACGACGTGATATCAGACAAGAACTCAAACGTGATAAAATAACTAAAAAGAATCAAGTGACTGATACCAATTGAGCGGCAACGAGGTTGTACTCTGGGCAAAGAATTGGGCTACTTAGATAGGCATATGAACCTTAGATCAGGATGACATTTAGCAAGGGAAAGACAAAGCCTTAGATCTTCAGAGGCTAGTGTCAACCACACTGCTAGGTCCTGGGCCCAGCAGTTGAGCCACCACTCGAACTACCCTAGCTCTGAGACCAGTGAGTCAGAGATGTCCCAAGGCATGGACAGACCTACGAGAAGTTCAGGCGTGCCTTACCTGTACAGGGTAGAAGGCCCTTACAAAACGCAGCTGGAGTACATTAGGACCAACCGATTAGGTGCTAGCATCTATGAGGACGGCTTAGGAAGATCTGTGGTCCAGATTAAAAACCCTGATCAATCCATTGGACTAGAACACCCAGCTGTCAAGTTTGAAAATGGTGCATACCTGGACAAAGAAGGAACTATATATGTAGTCACTAGTCACCCTGATAGGACAGATGACTTTGGGAATGTAATCTCAGAAGCGGACTTAGGTGACCTGGAACAAGGGAACATGGGTGCGGAACCTAGAACCCCTCGAGGTAAATCAGTTCTCACTAGGATTATCACGCCTGAATGGGTCCCCCAAGACAACAAGAGCATAGAGTTGCTCCTCAATCGAGAAACTGATGAAGCCTTTTGGAGGTATAAGTCTAATCAGCCAACAAACATAGGAAATATCATGATCTATGAGTTTAAGGATCCGGATAGCCCAGGCAGAGCGACTTACTTAGATCATGCTTCAGAACGGATATTTGTGGTGACAGAAAATGATAGGCATGCTTACACTTGGAAGGGTGAATTTATTTTCCCTCAACCAAGATCAAATGTATCCTATGGTCACCCTGGGGCTGGAACTTCCCAAGCTCATGGTACGCAAAGAGACAGAAGTAGAGATAGACCAGAAGTAAGTTTTGCCAACCCAGTGGGCAGAGAAAGAACGAGAACAGAGACGAATAGGGTAGAACCTGAGATGCATAGAGCCCACAGGAACCAAAGAAATGTAGATGGATTCCCTCTGCCGAGGCCTAGAGAGCACACAAGAACTTTGAGACCCACCCAGCTAGTTAAGTCCATGAAGAATTACTTTGACGGCACAGGAGATCCCTATGATCATGTGGCGGAGTTCAAGCAAGTCTTGAGAGCTGAACAAGTGGAAGATCTGTTCACGCAGTACAATGCCTTCGGTCTAACCCTTAGGAACACAGCACTTACATGGTTTCAGCCACTAGATGAGCGTCAGTTCAGGAGCATAGACCAACTCCTAGAGGCATTCATTGTAGAGTTCTCTAAGAGCGGCATAAGACACAATACCTCCTCATTGATTCACAGCTTCAAACAAACCCCCCAAGAGACTGTCAGATTGGCCGGAAGAAGATTTAGACAATATCTTGAAAGGTGCCCTATTTCGGAACTACCCACATCTGCTAAACAAGTAGCCTTATTCCTTGATGGATTGCTGAGTACGAAATTGAGATCCTATGTGTATCTGAAGGACCCTAGGACTATAGAAGAATGTGTACGCATGTGCATTGACATTGAAGATAACTTAGGGGAAGAGCTAGAGCTTTCCAAAATCTACAAAGATTCAGATAGTGCATCTAGTCACTCTTCCACGCAATCCACATCAATTGAGGAACTTGCCGAAAAGGTAGCTCAGAAATTAGGTGTAACTAGCAAACAAATTCCAAGGTTTGCTCTGGCGAAGAGGTGCTATACCTGCGGTGGTGACCACATGGCAAACGTGTGTCCCATTATGGCTCAACCCCAGGTCAATCCAAATAGCCAATATTGCACCATAGAACGAAGATACACCAATCACACCGCACAAGATTGCCCATACAACAAGCAGGCAGTTAGGCAACCCTACCCTCAGCCATACCCGCAGCAAGGAAGATACCAGAACCCGTACCCTCCATAACCATATGGCAGGCCACAACAAAATCCACCACCACAATATGCTAGACCCCAACAAACCTACCAACCACAATATCAGGCCCAACAGAGACCCCAACCGGTGCTAGCACAACAACCCCCTGCCCCAACCAATGTGATCCCGGTAAAGTATACTGCTGCAGAAGAGAACCTGAATAGAGCCTTAGTCCCGGTAACATCCTTGCTTTCTGAAAGTGACCCGAGTGACCATAGCTTTGATTCTACACATGTCGATAGTCCCCAGGCTTACTACATGCAGTCTCCAGAACATGGTGAGTCCTACTATAGTGAAGAACCAAGTGAACCTAGTTGGGAATCGGATTACACGAACGTCATGTATGCAAACCCCAACCCTAGGCCTCAACCTAGGCAGGTACGACCACCCTTTCCTAGAGGACCATGCTACCGATGTCAGGGGGATCACTTCATTCGTGATTGTCCCTTACCTGCACCTACACAAAATCAGTCCGTGACGATCCAAGGCTTTTGCCAAGACTGCGGAAACGAGCATCTCTTACGAGATTGCCCAAAGAACCCCAATAACATGCCAAAAATCACTCCTATCAATGTGATTGGGTTGGTTGTGGATGCCTCAGGAAGTGTCACTTCCACTGCACCAGTGCAGGTGGTTACTAGAGCTCAGGCATTGCAGCAAAACCAAGAGGCAAGCCAGGAAAAGGGCCCAGAGGCTAGTGAAACCGAGAGCGTGACAAAGAAAAGGACTAGAGCGTGGAAAGATAGTCGAGAAAGAATGAAAAGACAATGGGCTAAAAAGATGAGTGAGCTTGAGGAAAGCATAAGAGAAACCAAAGCGAGGATAACTGAACTCACAGCTCCAACTCCCTCTCACATTACCCCGCCTCCACCACTCCCACCTCCATCCAACCCACCACTTTCCCCACCGCCTCATCAAATCCCACCACCCCCTAGAGTAGGATCAGTCCTAGCTGACCCCACTCCCGAGGACCTAAATATGATGCTTAAAGCATATCAGGCCAGAATCCAAGAAGGGCCAACCATAACCGATCATGAAAAGTGCTACCCGAGAGCCGAGCTAGAGCTTGAACGAACCAAGATTTGTGCCAAAATGGTGGAATTGGCTCAGACCATGTTTGAGGCCAGCCGCCTATTTAACATTTCTAGTTCAGCTAAGACGCAGTTACACTTTGATGGACTGCTGGAAAGAATAGAGAAGTTAATTGCACAATCAGAGAAGGAACCTGCCCCTCAAAGAAAGGAAAGGGCAAGAGAACGGATAAGCCAGCCTCTTCAGGAAGCCCATGTGCCTCCTCAAGAAGCTTATCTTCCCCCCCAAAAGTCACATGAGCCTCCCCCGAAAGCTTATGTACCTCCACAGGTGACACACATTCCTTCTCTGGGAGCATATGAGCCTGCTCGGAAGAGTAATAGAATAAGTAATCCTCTCCAAGAAGCTTGTGCTCCAGCCATCTGTGGGAACGAGGAGAGAGCCAACGATAGAATAAGCCCTCCTTCCCAGGTTGCTTACGTGCCTAATTCTACGGAGCCAGACACTTCTTCTTCTATGAATCGGTTTGCACCAGACTTCCTACGAGAGATTCAAGAAGATAAATGGGATAACGAAAGTGAGGTCGCCCCTCCATTTGAACTTGTGGACGATGCACACGACCAATTCCCACAAGACATCCCATCCATTTACGGGGAACATGAGAGTACTCAGTCTCATGAGACATTGGACTTTGATTCTAATTCCATACAGGAGCTACCCCACTTCACAGGCCCATGGGAAGCAAAGTCCACATGTATGAGAGCACCCACAGTCATGGTAAGGAACGACGACTCAGTCATACCTAGGAACACGGAGGTAGTAACGAACACCAAGGTGCAACGCGATTGCACCTTGGAAGAACTGCCTGAGGATAGACTAAACGCGCAGAAATGTGCAGCCAGTCGAGTAATTGAAGTTGCAAAACCTCATTCCCGGGTAGGATCCCATAGGACAGTGCCAGAAATTCCCTTGGATAAGATAGGAGATATGTGTGAAGGTGAAGAAGGGAACACCTATCTTCCCATTACCTACCAGGACTACACCACTAAGGCAATTTTGGACTCAGGTGCAGGAGTTGCAATTGCCACTACATCCCTATGGAAGCGTTGGGGCAAGCCAGCACTCAGGCCAACAAGAATGAAATTGCAGATGGCCGATGGTCATATTGAGAGACCCTTAGGATTGCTGGAAGGGATAACTCTCACCACTTGTGGTGTCGAGTTTGAGCATAGTTTTGCTTTATGTGACTTCAGCAAAAATCATGCCTATGAGATGATTTTGGGAAGACCATTCATGCGACAGTTGCAAGTGGTACAGGATTGGGGAACCAATTCTTTGTATCTGCAACACTTGGGTGTTACAACCAAAGTCAATCTCAAGGATTTTTCTCACAGAGACGTCCCTCCTATCCAATGGAATCCCATCCATAGAGCCAAAGATGACACAGAATCGATGCATTCCATAGGGTCTGGATCCTCATGGATGCATGAAGACACCCACTTATGGATGTGCAAGGTAGCAGTAGAAGAAGAGAAGAGAGAGAAAGCCAGAGAGGTAGGTGCGAAAGAAACCCATAGATCAATCCAAGACCCAGCCTATGCACCTGTAGTTTTTCCAGACGAAGAATTTGAACCTCACGGTTGGGCAGAAATCTTAGCAACAATGGACGTAGCCATCAACGAAGAACAATGGACACCTCACTGTGATGAGGATGGCTATGATATTTCAGTCTTCTCCATAGAGCCAATCATGGGAGAGGCAGTTCTAGAAGAATGCGAACCTAGCCCTGATGCATTTGAGGATGCAAGTGACTCCGATCTAGAGTCAATCATTATGGACTCACCATTTGCATCAGATGAAGAATATTTCCATGAAGTAGAATTTCAACCCCAGAGGCATGGAGAGGTTACAAATGATGTAAGATTAGCAACACATATGACTCCGAAGGAAGAAGGAAAGAAACGAAAGAAGAAAGAAGTCTCACCAGAGGAGGAAGAATCTTTGTTTGAGGTCCCAGAAAATTTTAAGAAGTATGAGATAGATGACAGGAGAGTCATGATAAGAATGCCTAAACGAGAAGCACAATCAGGAGAGGCCTATGATAACAAAGAAACCACCAAGAAAATAGTAGTGGCCATAGAAGAAGGAGAGGAGAGATGCACGTATATAGGCCATGACCTGACAGAAGAAGAAGAGCATGAATTGATTGCCTTGCTAAGAGAATACAGAGATGTATTCGCTTGGAGTTACAAGGATTTGAAAGGGGTTGACCCGGACATATGCTCACACACTATTCCCATGACCTCAGATGCTAAACCCTCTAAGCAAAAGCCTTATACATATAACGATAATTACGCCGCTAAGATCAAAGAAGAGATAGATAGACTGGTTGAAGCTGGATTTATCTATGAAATTGAGCACACTGAATGGGTATCCCCCATCGTAGTGGTGCCCAAGAAGAATGGCAAACTGCGTGTGTGCATTAACTTGAAAAAGGTTAATGCAGCCACAATTCGAGATAACTATCCGCTTCCCATAACAGAACATCTCTTAGAAAGAGTGGCAGGCAAGGAGGTGTACAGCTTCCTTGATGGATTTTCGGGCTACAATCAAGTAGCCATAGCTCCAGAGGATCAGCATAAGACAGCCTTTGCCACAGAATGGGGCATTTTTGCTTTTAGAGTAATGCCATTTGGGCTTACCAATGCACCAGCCACCTTCCAGAGGCTGATGTGCCATGTGTTCAAGGAGTTCCTGAGGAAGAGTTTAGAAGTCTATGTTGATGATCTTTGTGCTCATTCCAATGTTAGACAAACCCATATTCCTGAACTCAAACAAATCTTTGACAAATGTAGAGAGTACCAAGTCTGCCTGAACCCAGAAAAGTGCGTTTTTATGGTAAGGCAAGGTAAGATTCTAGGACACATAGTGTCAAAGAATGGCATATCTACTGACGAGGAGAAAGTGAGAGCCATAGCAGAGCTACCTAGGCCAAAGAATGTCAAGGAAGTACAAGCTTTCATGGGGCATTGTGGTTATTATCGACGATTTATACACATGTATGCTGTCATTGCAAAGCCCATGTACGGACTTCTGACAAACTTTGAGTGGACGGATGAATGTGAGAATTCCTTCCAAGAGCTTAAACGAAGATTATGTTCAGCACCAATCTTGACCACACCAGATTGGAATAAGCCATTCCATGTTCATGTGGATGCATCCAATTATGCTATTGGATGTGTGCTTGCACAACCTACTGGTGAAGGTAATATGGATCTTCCAATTGCCTATGCCAGTAGACAATTGAATGCGGCTGAACGGAATTACACCACTACAGAGCGCGAAGGATTAGGCATGGTATATGCAGTCAAGAAATTTAGACACTATTTGCTTGCAAATAAGTTTAAATTTTTTACTGATCATCAGGCATTGTCATATCTTTTAAACAAGCCATGCAATACAGGAAGATTAGTAAGATGGTTTCTCTTGCTAATGGAATATGATTTTGAGGTTGTGGTAAGAAAGGGTAGGACTCACTTGAGAGCAGATCACCTCTCTAGGCTCACATCAGGAGAAGCCCCACAAGGAGTGTCAGATGACCTTCCTGATGCTTACTTGTTTAATTTGGAAGTGGTGCCGCAGTGGGCCAAGCCAATAGTACCAGTATTGACATACGGGCCTAATCATCCAGTGGTGAACACACGGAATAGAGAGATAGTAAAAGCCCAAAAGTACCATATCATGGCAGGCAGCATGTACAAGCACACAGATCAAGGGATCCTGGCTTGTTGCGTAGAAGAGGATGAGTACGCTAAATGGTTGCAATAAGCACATGTAGGTGCGTTAGAGCAACACCATTCAAAGCAACGAACGTTGCAGACTCTAAAGAGATTTGGAGTGCATTGGCCAACTATGGAAGCGGATGTCCAAAAGTTGTGCAAGGAATGCCCAATCTGTTGCACTAAACCACCTGTGGAACATGCCACTCTCTATCAAGTATCCATTGTGCCAGATTGGAGTGAACCACTAGTATCCTTCCTGAAAACAAACACATTCCCCCTAGACATGACGCTGGCTAGGAAAAGGAGTTTAGAACAAGAAGCCCAGGATTACTCACTCATCGGTAATAATCTATATAAGCGCGGTAAAGATGGTTACCTGAGATTGTGTGTCCATGAAAGTGAGTACCTTAAGATCTTAGAAACTGCTCACCAAGGTGTAGCAGGAGGACATTTTGGACCGGATCGGGTGATCAAGGCAATTCTATTTGCGGGCTTTTGGTGGCCTACCCTTCACATGGATGCACATACCTATGTGAAACGGTGTGATGTCTGTCAAAGGACTCAGTATCCTATACGCAAAGATGAGATGCCACTGAAACCTATGATGGGTGGACGTGCATTCTCTAAGTGGGGAATAGACTTCGTAGGTCCTATTAATCCCCCAGCTAAGGGTTCTCATGCGGAATACATCATTGTTGCGACAGATTATCTCACCAAGTGGGTAGAGGTAAAGGCTACGACAAAGAACGATGCTCAAACAACTGCCAAATTCTTGTTTGAGAATGTATTCACGAGATACGGGCTACCTATAGAGCTTGTAAGTGATAGAGGAATTCATTTCTTAAATGAAGTGATTGAAAATCTACTCCAAGAATTCTTGGTAATACACAAGAAGTCTGCCCCGTATCACCCTCAAGCTAATGGGCAAGCTGAGAGCACTAATAAGATCTTATGCAATGTACTAACGAAATTAGTGAACACTAAACGCTCTGATTGGGACAAACAGCTACACCATGCTGTTTGGGCATACCGAGTTGCCTACAAAACGGTACTCCAAGCCACCCCCTTTCAGATGGTATTCGGCCAAAACGCAGTGCTACCCTTGGATTTCCTGATTCCTACGTTGAAAGTAGCACAAGAGCACGAATGGACAGGTCATGAGCTCTCCTCTAGGATCTTTGACCTTGAACGATTAGGGGAAACAAGACTAAGAGCCGCTGCTGGAATATATGCAGCTAAAAAGAGGCAGAAGGCATACTTCGATGCCCATGTGAAGGATAAAGGCTTGAAGGCCGGAGATCTAGTTTTAGTCTATACACTGAAACAACACGCGAGGAAGCTAGAAAAGAGAGGCTACGGACCTATGATTATCAATAGGATCTCCACGAGTGGAGCAGTACAATTAGCCACATTAGAGGGCAATGTTCTCCCTAACTATATTAGCGGATGCAGAGTCAAGTTGTATCAGGAACCCCTCACGGAGGAAATGCTCAGCCGACTCAACACTGCTAAGAAACGCAAAGAGGAAGAGAAGCGAATTAGAGAAGAAGCTCAAGCAGAAGCTTTAGAACGCATCAGAAGGATGAAATTACGAAAGCAAGGTAGAGAGCAGCCTAGGACAAATGACTATGCAGATCAAGGATATCATATGGCAATGTGTGAAGTCGCCGGAACCAGCTCACCTAGGATAACTGATCGACGTCCTTTTGTAACCCTAGATATAGGACAAGGAAAAAGTGCAAGGACTGTAAGAGCCTTGATTGACTCAGGTGCAGCCACTAGTGTTGTTAGAGTGTCTTACTGTCAAGAGTTACAGTTAACTGTCAATCCTGTGGAAGCATATCTCATAGGATTGGGAGGCGTGGAAACCCCTTGTATGGGCGAGGTGGAACTTCCCCTCTACATTCATGATGAGGCAATGACAGTTAAAGTACTAGTGTGTCAAGATGAGGATCTCACTGAACCTCTTGTCTTGGGTCAAGACTGGATCTATGACCAAGCAGTCAACTTAAACCTAAGAAGTGGACTTCTTCAGGTATGGATCAATCATAGTCGAATTACAATAGAGTTGGATAAGGGAGCACTCAAGGAACTAGAAAAGGCACAGACTCCTGGTCCCTCCAGGGGTGCACATGAAGTTGACCATGCTGTTCTTGTCCAAAACTATGTGTTGCAGAGGAATGATATTCGCAAAAAAGGAGTCAGGGATGCAAAGGAATTTCCTTCTTTTCCAAAGGCCAGAAGGAGGCAACAACCAAAGGTGGAGCAAAGGCAGAAGAAGCAGAGTACTACCTATGCCGGACATCAAAAGAACCTGCGCAGCAGAATATCTCAACAAGTGAACCAAGTGTGGGTGCGAAAAGGCGAACACTCGGTTGCACCCACGCCAACAGCACGGGCGAAGCCTCTCATTAATAACCATCAACACGTCACTAATAAGAGGTTTTCCGGAAATTCTTCTGCTAACGTGAAATCTATTTGGGTGCCCAAAAAGTCGATGAAGGCTAGCCCACAATCAAGACAAATTTGGGTGCCTAAGGCTTGTTTGCGGGCTCAAATAGCTACACCAAGAACACACCCTACACAGCATGATCCATTCACTCGCACAGCCTACATCCACTCATTTTCAACACCAAGGCACATGAACACGAACAGAATCAGTTGTAAATGGGCCCCTAAAAGGCCTCAGGTTAAAGCTGACACACCTATAAAGCTCTCGAGAATCTCTACGGAACCACGAGTAAAACCCATCCACTGCATTTGGCAGCCCAAGACTTGTAACAAACCCCCTGACCCTATTGTAAATCCATGACCACCTACTAACCGCTTCACTCTTAATTCACATCATTTCGCTTAGCTCTTAGGTCTACCTAAATCCTAACTACACACACCAGCACCGAGCACTTATTAACTCCTAACCACTCCAGAACTTTAAGTTAATATTGTAACAAGGGACACCCTGTCATTTTTGTGTCCATGGCAATGTTAACGTTTATTCATATATTCTCACAGAATCAGCTGCGACATTTTCAACATGGCGGAGGCAGCAGGAACTAGCTCTCACACAGAAACAAACCCGCAAGTGGTGGACTTGGACAGTTTACCCGTTTTGCCTGAGACAGTTGAAAGACCAGAAGAGTTGCAAGCCGTCAAAATCATACCTATTGCGGACCCTCCGCGTGGCCACACCATGCCCGTGGGAAAGACTTCACATTGGTTTACCGAGGTAGCAGGACCCTTGGGGGAAGGAACGTATCTATGGGAATCCGAGTTGGACTACAATGGAAAGCAAGGCAGATACCATTTCTTTACAAGAGAATTTGAGAAGTTACAAAATGCGGAAAGTCTACGTCCGATATGGGAAAAAGCCGGATTGAGTGCCTATTTCAGTGCCCGACTCCCAAAACCTGACTTCATGCGATGCTACTATCTCATCAACACCTTGACTCCAAATCCGAACCCAAAAGGTGCAAGCTCATTTGTGATTCCATCTCTGAAAAAGGGGAATGAGCTCAAGAGGTTTAGGCTATTAAACAATTTGGTGAGAGAAGCTCTGGATATGCGCGGCATGCATATTCCTACAGAGAAGGAAACCCTAGTACCGGACTACATGAAGAATCGAAGTCTCACCAAACTCAAGGACATGGTATCCATGACGCCTAATATTGCAATACACCTTCGCATGTGCATGCAACACTTTGCTTTCCCGGCGCAGGATAGATTCACCATGCCGCACAAAAAGATTTGGTTTAGCCTGTATCTGGCAGAGACACAGAGCCTCACCATCAACCTACCCCACTGGATAATTGATCAGATACACTTAGCTCACAAACGCTGACCGCGGAAACAGGTTTTATATGGTTGCTGCGCTCTGACAAGAATCATTTATAGGTGTTTGGCTTATGACATCCCAATCCAACGAGCCCTGATGTGGAATCGGGTAGAGCAGTTTCGAGGCAGGACATCCACGGGACCCCCTTCTAAGAAGATGAGAGGCACGGTCCAAGTCCCATGTGCTCAACCACGTGGAGCCACCCTAACACCAGACGTCACACCACCACCCCGAAGAGTCCGACCATTCACACTCCGACTTCCAAGACGCAGCACGGATGGTTCCACCTTGATATTTCCTCCCATCCCAACGGATCTCGAATTTCCTAGTGGTGCACCCTTGGAAGAACTCACTAATGAAGACTTCGAACAACTATTACAAGATGTAGAGCTGGAGGCAGAAGAGGCACAACAAGCGGAAGATGTACAAACGCAGGCCACAACCTCCCAAGCACCTGTCACACCTGTTGAAGTGGAGGAAGAAGATGACGGGGATGAAGAACAGGAGGATGATGAGGAGGAGTATGATCAAGAGCACCAAGAGGAGCAACAAGAAGTGCCAGAACTTGTAGGTGCACCTGCATATACAGCTCAACTACGAAGGCTATACGACACTATCAAAGCAGTACAAGAAAGGCATCAGCTCTCTCTGGTATCAGGTCAAGCTTTGATGCAAGAAATGCTATCAGATGAAGGAGTGGACCAACATTTCATTGACACCCTCAAATTAGTGTCAGACTCTTTAGGAGTTCCAGAGGCTGTCCACACCGCAGTCCGCCAGTCCGTAAGGTATGACAAACGCAGAGTGGACACGTTACCACGAGCAGGTAAGACTATCAGGATACCCGTCACAGAACCAGAAGTACCTATTGAGACCACAGCCACTCCCACAACCACCACTGACCTCTCCGCTGAAACCTTCGTTCAGACATCACCCATCTCACCCCAGCGTCCTCCATCACCACCTTCTCCACCCCCACCACCACCTCCCACCTCGGAAGAAACGACAGTCATCACCTCTACATTCACTTATAACCCATCATCATTCAAATCATTCTCATTTCGAGAACCAACCTCACAAGACACCCTCTTTTCCTTCGTCACCAATCCCTTGTACACTTCATCCCGTCTATCCTCTGAACCCATGACTGGCCATCCCATAATTACAAGTGTAGTTGGAAACCCAGCACCCACAGAAGGCACCTTGTGTTTCCCGACCTATCCCCCAATACGAGTACCTCCATTCCATGACCCTCACCTCCCAGCTGGCCCCTACACCTCTTTCAACCGGACCTCACCACCCCAATACCCGTCCTTTGTGGAGCAGTTCTTCCGCTCTCCACTGTTTCAAAGGCACCTTTCCCCGTTGTTCGCAACGACATCAATTTACACGAACACCACACTCACCTCACCTACCATACCCAACTACATGGTAGCCCCTATACACACCACTCTGTCTGACCCGATGGACATTTCACCCACCACAGCACCTCTCCCCACGATTCCACCCTCTCCCCCTCCACTACCCCCCACCTCACCACTCACATCATTGGCACACACAGCATTCACTACCCCCCTACCCAATCCCTCCTCCCCTGCATTTCAAACTTTTCCCCTTGCATCTCATAATGTAAATAGCACGTTCAACACATTACTTCAGTGTGCACATCAGCTACAACAAGACTACCATCAATTGGAAGAACGCACTGCTGCCCTCCAGGCAGAATCTCAACGTCTGCAAGCTAGAGTCACCACTCTTGAGGCTGACTACCAGACGCTCCTAACCGAGCATACCACACTACAACAGGCTCACTCCGAATTGGAAGCAAAGACATCAACTGTAGATGACCAAGCAGTCAAGGAACTAGAAACAGTGCTTCAAGCGCAAATGATATCTAACGCCACACTCAGACGCAACATTGGGCTATTAAGGAAGCATATGGCCGCAGCACTAGAAGAGAACAAACGACTTCAACAACAAAATCAAGACAACTTTGAAGCGGCTATGGAAGGAACCGTAGGAGCAACCATTAGCCCTACCAGATATAGAGCAGTTCCATCAGAAGACATCCGCATCCTACTTGAGGAGCATGCAAATTTCCTGGAGTCATATGAAAAACTAGAGACTGAATGTGCCGATCTAAAGAAACAGTTAGCCAGTGTACCCACTGCTCAACAGGAGCCGGTAATCTTGCAACAATCTACAGAAGAGATGGAGACCCTTCGGAAACAGGTGGCAGAACTCCAAGCACGCCTCCTACCATATGAACGACCACCCTCGCCCATTGAAGAACCAGAACCTGAAACAGTAGTGGAAATCCCCGTCGAGGACAGCTACGAAGAGCCCTACGAGCCTATGCCGACGCCTGGTGGTCGAACTACAGAAGAAGGACAAGACACGTTAGAAATTCAAGTTCCAGATTGGGTCAGAAGGGTCGAGAAAGTGGGTAAGACACATGATGATCGTGTGGCCGTGCAAATGCAATCTCTCACGAATCTGGAAGAAACGGTCCTTCGGTCTTCCTACTTTCAACAGTTATCCCATCAACGGTTAATCACAACATCAGAATCGCAATACATGCCTTATTTTGTCTTACTACATGATTATAATGCAGAAGTCAAAAGACATACAGGGAAGGAGCCCACATTCGCTACTCAATTCGAGATAGGGGATTTACCGATCGATGCACGTGCTGGCTCGATTTTCCAACCTAATTGGCGTGCACGTTTACTCACCGATTACCCAGAGATGATGAGTACCTGGGCTACCATGCCACTCTATATCAAGTATAATCCATGCTATTGTCCAGTGGTACGTCGCAGATCCTGGCAAGCATTTGCAATCAAGGTACGCAACAATAAAGAGTGCTCGGCTTGGGTTAACTATCCGTATTTTGCTCCACCTCGAGGACCTCCAACCGTAGCCTACATGATATCAACAATTCGACACTGGTCTACACGTCTCAATAATGTACCCGACATCGCGGCGAAAATGTGTATGAAGATCTTTGAGCTCATGACCATTGTCTTCAAAACCTTTCGGAATGTCCAAGCTCCATACATCTCCGCCCCTGGATTCGCTCAAGGCAACAAGGATTTAGTCTACGACATGAGCCAAACCCCCTCGGTCACTGTCATCTTTGCTTGGCATGCACGAATCAAGTACTTGCCCGCATGCTTCAAGCAAACATTTGAGGAAATGTTCTCTACGGGCTTCTGGGAATACAATTCCGAAATTTTCATTCCCAGACCCACACATTTGCTACATCTATTCGCAGTAGAACAAGCGATCCATGCAGATCAGTTACGTCTGCCACATCCGGACGTTCCAGGACCAATCGATTGGGATCGTATGATGACAGATTTGGCCAGAGGACTACGCTTACAAGAACATCAGCTTGCCACTCAGGTTGTGGAATATTACATCCAACACTCCCAGCAACAAGGGTCTGTCAGGGACGACAGACGCGAGAGAGGGGGGGGTGTTGAGAGCAGTATGGGCACCCAAGGATTGACTAGACAAGGAAGCCAGGGCACCCAAGGATTGACTAGACAAGGAAGCCAACGGAGAGAGTCAGAACAAGGTGAAGGAGTAAGTAGACAAAGCAGTCGACGCAAATCTGGCAGATAGGCCCTTCAATTTTTCCAAATCTACATCTTTTAACAGTGATTCTTATCACTAACAATCATTGTAAATACCATTTCATATTTTTGTAGCTCCATTTTGTGCAAGCCAAGGAGTCCTTGAGCTTGAGGAGCCTTAGAAGTACCTACATATCAATTTTCATATTTTTTAGACTCCGTTTAAGCCCTCAAATTGGCCCTGGAACCTAATTTTTAACTAGGCCGGACACTAGGTCTGGACAGGGCCAAAACCTAGTCAAAAACTATAAAAAGAGCTAGAGAGCTCATTTTTGAGGTTAGATTGTAATTGAAACGAACTTGTAAGAGCATTTTGAAAGTAATCTAAAAGCTCCATTGATTCTCTCTCTTTGTCTTGCCGTGTGTGCGCGTGTGTGTGTATGTGTGTGCATGCTTGTGTGCTTCTCACTCACGCACTTGGGCCGCCACTTGCTCGAGGTCTTCATACCATCCTCACGTCTTCCCGGATTGACATTAAAGGAGGTGCTACTCATCATTGAGCTACACAAGGTATTGCCTAAATCTTCTTCCTGCAAGTCTCACAGTCTCTTGAGGGGTTTGCTTGAAGCTGTGAATCAGTGAGGAGGTATTGTGTCTTATGCCACTCTTGGAGAATTCAGTAATAAATGCTTCTAGGAGTTGGTCTATGCTCCTGAACTGACACTCATCCAATGGCTGAAACCATGTCAGTGCTGTGTTCCTAAGGGTTAGACCGAAGGCATTGTACTGCGTGAATAGATCCTCCACTTGTTCAGCTCTCAAGACTTGCTTGAACTCCGCCACATGATCATAGGGATCTCCTGTGCCATCAAAGTAATTCTTCATGGACTTAACTAGCTGGGTCGGTCTCAAAGTTCTTGTGTGCTCTCTAGGTCTCGGCAGAGGGAATCCATCCACATTTCTTTGGTTCCTGTGAGCTCTAAGCACCTCAGGTTCTACCCTATTCGTCTCCGTCCTCGTTCTTTCTCTGCCCACTGGATTGGCAAAGCTTACTTCTGGTCTATCTCTACTTCTGTCCCTTTGCATTCCATGAGCTTGGGATGTTCCAGCCCCCAGGGTGACCATAGGATACATTTGATCTTGGTTGGGGGAAAATGAATTCACCCTTCCAAGTGTAAGCATGCCTATCATTTTCCGTAACCGCAAAGATCCGTTCTGAAGCGTGATCTAAGTAGGTCACTCTGCCTGGACTATCAGGATCCTTAAACTCGTAGATCATGATATTTCCTATATCAATTGGCTGATTAGATTTATACCTCCAAAAGGCTTCGTCAGTTTCTCGATTGAGGAGCAACTCTATGCTCTTGTTGTCTTGGGGAACCCACTCAGGTGTGATAATCCTAGTGAGAACAGATTTGCCTCGAGGGGTTCTAGGTTCTACACCCATGTTTCCTTGTTCCAAGTCACCTAAGTCCGCTTCGGAGATTACATTCCCAAATTCATCTGTCCTATCTGGGTGACTGGTGACTACGTATATGGTTCCTTCTTTGTCCAGGTATGCACCGTTTTCAAACTTGACAGCTGGGTGCTCTAGTCCTATGGATTGGTCAGGGTTTTTAATCTGGACCACAGATCTTCCTAGGCCGTCCTCATAGATGCTAGCACCTAATCGGTTGGTCCTAAGGTATTCCAACTGTGTTTTGTAAGGGCCTTCTACCCTGTACAAGTAAGGCACACCTGAACTTCCCGTAGGTCTGTCCATGCCTTGAGACATCTCTGACTCACTGGTCTCAGAGCTAGGGTAGTACGAGTGGTGGCTCAACTGCTGGGCCCAAGACCTTGCAGTGTGGTTAACACTAGCCTCTGAAGATCTAAGGCTTTGTCTCTCCCTTACTAGATGTCGTCCTGATCTAAGGTTCATATGCCTATCTAAGTAGCCCAATTCTTTGCCCAGAGTACAACCTCGTTGCTGGTTACTTTATATTAGTCGCTTGGTTCTTTTTAGGTATTTTATCGTGTTTAAGGTCTTGTCTGATATCACGTCGTCAGGAATATTTGAATGTTGTTTCGCACTTACAGTTGATCGTTCCACGTTAAGTTCTTTCCCTTTAAAATTCTCGACAGTACAAGGATTATGCCCTTAGCTTGAGCTTGAAAGTTTAGGTATGCTTCAACTTGATAGTGGCCTATCGTCGCCCTGACTTACTCCTACTTCTAATCGTTCTTAGCCTAAGCTATGAATTGACGAAGAGGAGTTGAGAGTATTCTGACCTTTCTTGCCGAACTTTGCTCTTTAGTGCTCGAGAAGTTGATTCTCAAGCTTGCGCAAAACCCTTGCTTGGACGCTCTCAATTGCTTCTCAATAGACCTGCAGAAGTCCCAAGATTAGCTCCAAGTAGACCTTTCGATTGACAGACAATTTATTTCAGACACTTTTTTAATGACCCTTGTTCCCCCTTTTGTATTGCTAGAAATTTCCTCTAGAGCTCCCTTGGTGTTTCTACCCCTCTGTGTGTCAACTTCCAAATATCCTATCTGAAAATCAACGCGTTATTCTTATAAAAAACAGTTGAGGGCGTGTAGTATATGCCACGAGCTTTCTGACAAGCCCTAGAGCTCAGAAAATGGATTTCGTATGAAAAAGTTATGACCGTTCAGGGTTTAGGGGGTTAACTTAGACAAACAGAACCTTTCAGGGTTCTAATGCATTTTTCTAAGGCCTTTGCAAGTGTATGAGTATTTGAGAGTGCAACTAAGCCCAAAGTTTAGCCTAAATTTCCAAAAAATTTTACCCCCTTAATTTTTGCCGAAAATGTCTGTCTGTCGCGATAGACGGTGTCTGTCGCGGAATTTCGGTCTGTCGCGATAGACGGTGTCTGTCGCGATAGACGGGGTCTATCGTGGATTTCTGTCTATCGCGATAGACGGTGTCTATCGTGGAATTTCGGTCTGTCGCGATAGACGGGGTCTATCGCGGAATTTCGGTCTGTCGCGATAGACGGTGTCTGTCGCGATAGACGGGGTCTATCGTGGATTTCTGTCTGTCGCGATAGACGGTGTCTGTCGTGGAATTTCGGTCTGTCGCGATAGACGGTGTCTGTCGCGATAGACGGGGTCTATCGTGGATTTCTGTCTGTCGCGATAGACGGTGTCTGTCGCGATAGACGGGGTCTATCGTGGATTTCTGTCTGTCGCGATAGACGGTGTCTGTCGCGATAGACGCTGTCTGTCGTGGAATTTCGGTCTGTCGCGATAGACGGTGTCTGTCACGATAGACGCTGTCTGTCGTGGGTCTCTGTCTGTCGCGATAGACGGTGTCTGTCGCGATAGACAGTGTCTGTCGCGATAGACGGTGTCTGTCGCGATAGACTGAAAAAACGCAAATTTTTGAGAAACTTCTAGTGATTTAGAGTGCCCTAATGGTGTAGGTTACCGTGCTAAACATGCATTCACAAAATTTTAAGTTTTTTCTGTCTGTCGCGACAGACAGAGGTCGTCGTCCCGGGACCTGTGCAGAGCCTGTGGTACCTGCGCACACTGCTGGAGGAGGTGGTACAGCAAGTTCCTGCAACAAAAGCTCAAAAACACACCAAAAACAGATAGCATGCAAGCTCTCTCTCGCTCTCTCTCACAATGAAATGAGGGAAATGAGGTGGGGGGTGTAATATGACCAAAAAACTGAAATTTTTTGTGGAGATGGAGATGGAGGTGGGAGATGGTGGAGATGATGATGGTGATGATGGTGATGCGAAAGTAAGGAAAAAATGAAGAAAAATTAAGAGAAGGAAGGATGTTACCTATAACTCCAATGTCTCAACTCGACGTCTTACCATCACACGCTCGTCCTCGAAGCTCTCTCCCCGACAACGGCGCCAAATTTGGTGTCACTCTAGCACAATGGTGAGTACCAACGTGAGGAGATACACCTCATAAATGTCAATCCGTGGAGACGTGAGGACTAGTATGAAGACTATGAGCAAGTGAAGGCACAAGTGCGTGAGTGAGAAGCACACAAGCATGCACACACATACACACACGCGCACATAAGGCAAGAACAAGGAGAGGAACAATGGAGTTCTTTGCATTAATCAAAAGGTCTCTTACATAAGCTCAATTCACAAACAATCTACCCCAAAAATGAGCTCTCTAGCTCTTTTTATAGTTTTTTGACTAGTTTTGGCCCTGTCCAGACCTAGTGTCCGGCCTAGTTAAAAATTAGGTTCTAGGGCTTATTTGAGGGTTCAAACGAAGTCTAAAAATTATGAAAATTGGTACGATGGTACTTCTAATACTCCTCAAGCTCGAGGACTCCTCGGCTTGCACAAAATGGAGTCTATTCTACCAAAAACGGGATTTACAATGTTTGTGTAGTGATCAAAATCACTTGAGTTGTACATACTCCATGGGAAAAAATGATTTGGCCTTGTTGCCGTATTGTGCATGACTCCTCTATTGCTTTGTATGCCAACACTATCCAATTTGACATGCATCACATTTGTTGATCATGTGTTGCTTTGATATGTTTGGAAATCCAATACTTTTATCCCTGCATAAATCTTTCAAGGTTCTTTCATTCACATGAGCTAGCCTCTTATGCCACACTTCAAGCTCACTTAGGGTTTGAGACCCAAAGTTGAATAGAGCTATGTTTTTGTTTTCTCCTACTTCAAAAGTAAAGATCCTAGCATGCTTCTCACCTTTGGCTATCTTCTTGAAGCCTTGACATGGATCTTCCACAAAAGCTCTATGTTGGGTGAACCTAACTTGCAAGCATTCCTCAACTATTTGGCCTACACTTATTAGGTTTTAAATCCACCCATTGTGCAGGAGGAATTAAGAAAGGCAATGGAAACCACTCACCAATATTTGGAAGGTTAGGTAAACCTAATTATTCAAGGACATTATTAGCGCAGAATATTTTTCCTACCCTGCAACATGACTTGAACATCCTAAATCTATGTAGAATAAATGATCATCTTCTTTATGTTCATTGTGGCTTAGATTCATCAAAAGCAATGAGTCTTCATGTTGTTGATCTTCAGAGTAATTGTTGTATTCCCTTTTGTTATGGCCTCTATTGTTATTGCTGAAGTTATGTCCATCTTTGTCTATTACTACCATATCCACATGTTCCACTTTTCTGGGTCTTCCCATTGAACCAACAATTCTGAGTGGTATAGTTGGTCTTATCACAGATGGCACAAGGTTGAACATTCTGATCTTTGGTCTTGTCATGCTTTGGTCCTTTCTTCTTCCCCTTCCACTTGCTCTTGCCTACAAAGATGGCTTGGGAAGTCTCCTCTTCATCTTCTTCCTTCTTCTTGCCTTTTAGCTTCTTGTCCTTTTTATCTACATATTGAACATTAATTGAATTACCAAGATAGGAGTTACCTTCCTTTATGCTATTTTTGGCCTCTTGATTGAAGAGATTTCCAAGAAAGATTTTGAAGTCTAGAGTTTGCACATCCATGATGAGATCATAGGCTGTGGTGAAAGATTGCCATTGCTTGTCATCTCTAATCCCATTGAGCATTTTCCTCATGATTGCCTATTCTTCAATCAGCTCTCCAATGGATGCCAAATGATCAGGAACCTCCTTGAACTTTGTAACAAACTTAGTGATGGTTTGTTTTGGAGTCTTCCTCATCTGATTGAACTCATTCCAAAGATGGTTCTTCCTTGCTTTTGTACTATCAAAAAAAGAAAACCTCTAGGGCATCCCAAGTCTCTTGAGATGTCTTGCATCATCTAATATGTGGTAATAAAAAATCAAAATATATTTAAGTATATATGGACTTTCTTGAGCATACTTTTCACACCAAAGTGTGAGCTTACCTGTTTCCTCTTGAGTAGGTCCTCCTTTGGATCTCGGAATAGGCATTGCTTCATCATCTTATACAATGCCATATAGATTTCTTCTTTGCAAATAAGCCTCCATTATTATTTGCCAAGTAGCATAACTATTTTTATCAAGCTTCTCAATAATTGATGGAAATCCATCTCCCATCTTGAAGTTGCTCTCATACCACTGAAAGAAGTTGGAGAAGCTTGGAGATGCTTGGAAAGTTGAGTTATCAAGCGGTGAAGTTGGTCCAGCAAACCAGCATAGGACTAGCCCTAGCTCTTTGGGTATGTAAACTAGACCTTGTAGGCTTGTGTTTATTGTAATAAAAAACAATAAGTACTTTGTAACATTAGCAAGAACAAGTTGATGCAAAACAAATAACTTGCACCTTGACTAGCTCACAAAAACCTTCTAAAAATGGATGGAAATTATGACTTCAAACATTGAGAGCATCCACACACTTACAACTGGAAAAATCATTCTTAAGGGATATCATACATAGTTTTGGCTTGATAAAATTCATAAAAACCCTAATTTATATCAATTAATGAAGGATCAATCACCTTAAAACTGATTGGATGTCATCTTGGTTTTTCAGGGATGTGCAGACAATGACCCTGCAATTATAAAACTCAGATTTCTCTGAATCTAATAAATCTAATGACTTGAAAATTTGTACACGTAAACTAGATAGCTAACTTTTGAATGAATGCTTAAACACTTGATTTGAAGCTCTGTAGAGAGAGAGAGAGAAGCAATCTTTGCACGTTGACTGATTCTAAGGAAGGAGTAGAGAATAGAAGTGACATCAAGCAATGATCAAAGAGTATATGTAGTGCTTCAAATCAACACTCTACTTAATGTAAAAATGTTTTGGAGTCTCTACATAGACTCTTGAGGATATGACCACCCATTTTCTTCATGAGTTTGAATTCAAAATTAGGCAGCTTTGGTAGTTTAGATTGATTGGAATCTTTTCCTACAATCTAAGAAAAGAGAAAGTTGAAGTCATATCTACTTATTGAATGACTGATTGAGAATCAATCTCAACCACTTCTAACTTGTCGCTTTTAGGCCTTTTACTCTTTCCTTTTACAAAGGTAAACACCTTGAACCTTACAAGAAATTATCATCAGTGATCAACTAATTAATACAAAGAAATAATGTGCACATAAGTGTTATTCTTCAAGGTACATATATGGCACCATCCAAATGATGGATTTGATGTAGAGAAAATCCACCTCAAGCATAATGCAAGCTTGATGTTCCAACACAATGTACGTATATAGGAGAAGACCTAAGTGCACGAGAATAAGTAAAGCTTCTAGCTTTATTGATGGAATATAGGGATGTATTTGCATGGATCTATAGAGGCGTGAAGGCACTACATCCAGAAATATGCTCTCATATGATCCCCATGATGGCTAACGACAAGCCCACCAAACAGAAGCCCTACACATAAAATGACATTTATGCAACCAAAATAAAAGAAGAAATCGTGAGACTCGTTGAAGTTGGATTTATGTATGAGATTGAGCATATTGAGTGGGTGTCCCCCATCATAATGGTGCCCAAGAAGAATGGAAATTTGTCGATGTATATTAACCTTAAAAGTTAATGCTGCTATGATTAGATATAGCTATCCACTTCCAATCACCAAAAATGTATTGGAGCATGTTGCAAAATAGGAATTTTATAGCTTTCTTGATGGATTTTCAGGTTACAACCAAGTAGCCATTGCCATAGAAGATCAACACCAAATGGCCTTCTCCATACAGTGGGGAACTTTGCATTTTTTGTGATGCCATTTGGGCTCACTAATGCACTTGCAACACTCCAAAGGCTTGTGTTTCATGCCTTCAAAGAGTTCTTGCAAAAGAACTTAGAAGTATATGTGGACGATTTATGTGCTCATTCCCAAGAAAGACGACACCACATCCTAGAGCTTAGATAGATCTTCAACAAGTGTAGAGAATATCAAGTGTGTTTGAACCTAGAAAAGTGTGTGTTCTTGGTACGTCAAGGTAAGATCTTAGGTCATATTGTTTCTAAGAACGAAATATCAACAAATGAGGACAAAGTAAGAGCCATAGCAGAGTTGTAGAGGCCAAGGAATGTTAAAGAGGAACAACCCTTTATGGGCCATTGTGGATATTAACACAGGTTTATCCACATGTATTGATCATAACTAAACCTCTTTACCCTCTATTGACAAATTTTGAGTGGAACAACAAATGCAAAAATTCCTTCAATGAGTTGAAGAGATGTTGACCACTTCTTATTGGAATAAACCATTCCATGTCCATGTAGATGCACTGTGGAAGATGCTATTTAGCCATTGCTTTCATGTAATAAGGAGACATCTGTTAGCTCCAAAGACATGTATGATACTTTGCTGCCTCTTTTTACAAGTGGACAGTCTAGTGCTGGTCCTAATGAGGCAACTTCTCAGCCTTTGCAGGTTTCATGTGATGATGCAGATCATTCCATTTCTGATGCAGATCATTCCATTTCTGATGCAGATTTAAATGATGCACTTGTTGATGAGAGAGCTGATATTAAGCAGGAAAAAACTATGCCAAAATGGATGGTACAGACTTTGCATGATAGCAAATTAGATGCACCTTTGTCATATCATACTCGTTCAGGCTCTCATAGTGCCTCTTTTGCTTCAGATTGATATGCTATGGCTGCATCTAGTCTTTATGATGAGAATGAGCCTATTTCATTTGATGAAGCACAAAAGTCAGAATATTGGATGGCTGCTATGCAATTTGAATATGATGCTATAATGAAGAATGGTACTTGGTCTTTATGTGACTTGCCTCCTGGCAAGAAGGCCATTGGGACTAAGTGGGTATACAAGTTGAAGCGTATGCCTGATGGTACAGTTGATAGGTATAAGGCTAGGCTTGTTGCAAACGATTATGCGCAGGAAAGAGGCATTGATTTTGATGAGACCTTTGCACCTACTTGCTGAATGACTTCTATTTGTAGCATCTGTACACTTCCAGCTCATCATGGTTGGAAAGTACATCAGTTGGATATCAAAAACAACATTTCTAAATGGCGACTTGCATGAAGATGTGTATGTTTTCAACTCCATGGCTTTGTGCAAAAAGGGCATGAAAACCAGGTGTGCAAGTTAAAGAAGGCATTATATGGTTTAAAGCAAGCACCACGTGCTTGGAATGAAAAAATACATGCCTATCTGATTGCTCATGGTTTTGAGAACAGTCCAACTGAAAGCACCTTATATGTTAAGCATGCTAATGGTGTACTTCTGATCATTGTGGTTTATGTTGATGACATGCTACTCACTGGTCCTCATGAAAGGCATATTGCTGATTTTAAGGCTGATTTACATGCCTCATTTTAGATGTCTGATTTGGGGCATTTGCATCACTATTTGGGCATTCAGTTTACACACGTTGATGGTGGAATGGCTTTGTGTCAAATGAAATATATTGACACATTATTGCAATGTTTTGGCCTTGAAGACTCTAAACCTATTGTCACTCCTATGGAAACAGGTTTACGACTGAGTCTTCATGATGCTAGAGATGCATTTGGTGCTGTTCTTTATCAACAAGCTATTCGATGCTTGATTTACTTATGCATTACTCGGTCAGATATTCAGTTTGCTGTCTCACAGATGAGTAGGTTTATGCATTGCCCAAGTGTCAAGCATTGGTAGGCGCTTAAGCGCATCTTTCGCTACTTGAGTGGTACTCTACTTGGGTTGTTTTATCCCAAGGGGGGATCACTACCACCAGATTTGCATGCTTTTTCTGACTCAGATTGGGCTGGTTGCTATGACACTCATGTGTCCACTAGTGGCTTTTTCGTCATGCTTGTTAGCTCATGTATATCTTGGTTGAGCAAGAAGCAACCTACTATGGCCACTTCCAATTGTGAGGCTGAGTATAGGGAAGCTTTCATGGCTACTGTTGAGTGTGTGTGGCTCAGATGCCTTATGGTTGATTTGGGTGTTGGTCAGTCTTCTGCCACCACCATCTTTACTGACAGTCAGAGCGCATTGGCAGTTGCGAGGAACCCTGTGTTCCATGCTCGCACTAAGCACATTGAGATGCATTATCATTATGTCAGGGAGAGGACCTCTGCTGGGGAGATCAGCTTGGCATATGTGCCCACGCAAGAGAACATTGCAAACCTTTTCACGAAGGCTCTACCTGGGAGAAGTATGAAGCTTTTCGCAAATCTTTGGGCTTACTTCCTTTTGTGGAGTGATCTCCACATAGCTTGGCACTTCCTTATACATGAGTGCCAGCTACTTGTTCACCGCATCACTCCCAGGGGGGATTTGTTGATATATTTAGGTAGTGATGTGTGTGAACACTCTAGGACCATCAGGGCACTTTTTTACCTCTTTAGGAGGTTTTTTCCCTCGGCTTGTATATATGCCTATTGCCCTATTGGGCTACTTATCTTTGTACATTCTCTAGTAATACATTTAGTATTGTGTGTTGTGCTCAAAGCTTCTTCTTCTTCCTTGTGTTGTTCTGGTGCTTTCGCAAACGTCCAACTCCAACAACCACTCTTTGGGGGAGTTGCCAAAGTTATAAGCACATTTTTTCCACCAGATCTTCGAGAGGACCTCCCCTCTGATGGCATTCCAGAGAGTCACCCGAGCAGCTGATCGCTTCTCCCAGCAGAGCTTGTTTCCAACTGATATGCTTTTGAAGTCTAATTTTCTTTTCGACAATCTGCTAGACTCTGTTGGAGTTGGGACAAGTAAAGAAGATGTGACCAACATCTTCAATGGGCTGGCAACAACGCTTGCACTAGGGAGATGCCCCACAAATTTTGCTAGCCTTTAGGTTGGTCTAGATTCCCCGATGAAAAATTTTCCATAAAAGGAAAAACTTTTTATTTTCTATGAGAGGGTGCCAGATAGCCATAAAATTCATATCCCACCTCAACCGCATCCACGTCAGGCACCACTTCTCATTGAGGTTGACCTGATAATCAATGTTTCCTTTGATATTCAAGATTTTTGTTAGGCAATTACCATTATGCCATTTGAGACTTAGGGGGCATTGCGAGTTATGTTGCATGAGAAGACTGACTTTAGACCGGTCACAGGCAAGTCATCTGCTTTGTAAAATATTCCATTCTTCATAGGTAATGTTGATGCTAGGGTCAATATCCTTGAAGTTGATCCATTGATTGGTGTCTTGTTTCTAGAGATGTTTCCATTTTCTGAAGCCCTTGTTCTAAAGCCTCTTGGCACTTTGAGTGTTCCGAGATTCCACTTTCTTGATGCCATGGATCAGAAACTAGATAGAGTCATTAAGTCTAATACCGGTTGCCCACTTCCAATCTTCACTGATTCTTATGAAGCTTTTGAATTTATTCCAACTCTTTCATAGGGAGCACACCAGATTCAAGCCTTTCGGGAAAACCGATATTGGGGAAAACAAAAGGGTCAAAATGGCAAGATTCTTCCAATTTCGAAATCCCACAAAAGTCAACGCATTCTTGTTTCTGAAGATCAACTTGGCCCACAAAGTCTCCCCATTGCACCACGCATTAATCATCCATTTTGTCACAAGTTTTTTAACCATGCACCCAATGTCTAGAATACTAAGGCCCCCACTATCCCTTTGGCTAATGCAGATGGACCATTTGATTTTAGGCACCCCCTCCTGTTGGGTCCCTTGTCTAAAGGAAGTTTCTGCAAATATTTCCAATTTGGATACTCTTGCTCTTTTGGTCTCCAACAAGAGAGGAAGTAAATGGTCGAAAAAATGAGGAATGTGTTAATAACCATTGTGTGACCCACTAGATTGATTTGCATACCTCTCTAGTATTTTAGCTTGGTTTTGAGTCTTGCCAAGACCCAATTCCACCACTGCTCCAACGAGATACCAAAGCCTAAGGGAATCCCAAGAAGCCAAAAAATTTGGCCTAGAGGAATGTTTTGATAGCCATGTTCAAAGAGAAGGTCAGGTTGGTTCCCGACAATCTATCATCCACTCTTCTGAATTGTATCTATTTAGGAGGAAAATGCACTTTGATATTCTTTGATGGTATATTTACTTTGATATTTCTTTATGTTAAAAAAAATTTTCAATAGTCATTAGAAAATCCGGATGAGTGGTTTTAGCAGAGGCTAAGATCCTTATGTATTTTCAGAGGTAGATGTATATGAACAAAAACTCACACAACCACAGATAATTACTCTTTGGAGCATACCTAATAGTCTAGGTGTGAAAACATGGATCTAGCTGATAATCTTGTCATGAAAAGAGGTATAGTTTTTGTTCCTCTATATGACTAAGATTGGTTGTGACCTTTATACGTAGCACCTTCTTTTTCTCAAACTGCCACATAAAATAATTCATATTCAAAAATCAAATTTGGTAAAACATTTCATACGTAGATATTAACAACGCCTCCAAATTGCTTTAGGGTGAGCCACTAAACCATATATATATATATATATATATATATATATATATATATATATATATATATATATATATATATATATATATATATATATATATATATATATATATATATATATATATATATATATATGACACACACACATGCATATGTTTACACACATGTTGATGACATGAATTTGTCTACCTCATTTGCATTTGTATCCGCATGAGTGCATATCCATTTTGTATCTACGAGATGCTCCATTTCATATAATTTAATATTGTATTTTATTGTATTTGGATACTTTTTCATTTGCTTCTTCCATGTTATTCATTCTCCTTCAGGAGGAATTAGCCCACATGTAATATACTTTGCAAATCTATATAAGGAAGGCTCTCCCCCACTTTGTATTTGGTTAGAAGTTTGTAGAGCCTATTTCATGCTCTTGACAAGCTCATTTCTGATCCATGTGAGTTTACCCGTTTCTTGGTCTACTCACTTTGAGTCTCTCACACTCTTTCATTCTCTGAGTATACTCTTCTTTTCATTTAGCTTCCATGCATGTACTCTTTACATGGTATCAGAGCATTCAGTGGAAGATTTGGTAATGATTTTGGAGTGTTGGTGGTGGTGGTGGTGCTTCAGTTTTGGTGGTTTGCTTTCTCCTCATTGAGAGAAGCCTTTTCCATCAATTGTTATACTCTTGGGTATCCTCTTGTTCATATGCCCATCCTTCCACCCTTCTTCTTCATCATTTTTTCACCCTCTTACCCCATTCGGCAACCCTCCCACCTTCTTTCCACCATTTATCCACCCTTTCCCACCCTTGTTGTGGTGACATTTGGCGGTTCTTCCATGTGGCTGGTCATTCTCATGGATTATCTCATGAATCTCTATTTTTGAAGTGCTCATAAGCATTGGTGCATTTTCTAGCTTGTTTATCTTTGGTGTCAAATTCTTTTAAGTTGATTGTGACCTCTCAATTTGAACTATTTATAAATACCATTGATTTCCATTTGATAGCATCTTCTCATTGTAACAGTGCATCTTAAGCTTATAATTTCTTATAGGCATTTAGTCACCCATGGCACCACCACAAGTTCTATGTTTATTGGTAGCAGTCATGTGCAAAAGTAGGAGAGTGTCATGGTGAAGAAGGGCACAACAAGGCACCATCCTTCACGTCTCTAAGCATATGACACAAACCCAAAAGTTCACACTGTCATCATCACATTCTCGAACCTCTCTGTCTCTATGGTTGTTACTTGTGTGTAGAGAAAGAAATATCTCTATGAAATCATGCATTGCAAATCTAAAAGTCTCTCCATCTTGGCATAATCTTGCGCCAATGTCATCATCACGAGCAAAGCACATTGGTATTCTTCTGGCTTCTACTGCTACTCTCATAATCATGAGTTTATGGGCCTATCATAGGACAAGGCCACAGTTGCAACATCAGCCTTAGCAAAAGAATCTATAGTGTGAGAAATTATGCTCATAGAAAAAGGTTCATAGAAGACCGAGGTTCCTCCTAGATCCCAAGAGGTCAGCCATTCAAGTATTGTTCCCCCAGAGCTCGCTTAACCGGCAATCTCTTGCCATTAAGCTACACTCTTGTGGTGTTTGAACAAGGGGAAAGAATAAGGTTCACATTACCTTGAACATGTTTTGGTCCCTCAAAGCTTCATCTCTTTAAACATGTTCAAGAACATAAAAAAGGGTGCTCTTTGTATTTCTTTGACAATGAATATTGACCTTCGGGGTCGTGTTTTCAACCACACTAGTAAATTTACATGTTTCTTGAAAGGTTTTTAGTTGCAATGGCAGTAGCCACTGCAAGTTTATGTAAGTCTTTGAGCCTAAAGAAAAGAGTTGGTAGACACTTGCAACTGTTATTGGCTAGTATTTGGGCTATGAATTCAGCTTTTCAGTGCCATTTTCTTGCATATATTGAGCACATACATACTATGTATGCTTCTGTGGATACTTCTTATGTACGTCCATGTGGTCATTGATATAGCGGTTATGTATTTGCATAAAGCCTTTGATGTTGATAACGAGGGTCGTGGTGAGGTTTTTGTAACTAGGAGACACCTAGATGTTGGGGTCTTTTTGGTGATGTAGGTGGAACACTTACCTAGCCCCACCATAGGAGATGTATGATAGTTGTTCATAGGTGCTTGATAAGCCTAGTTGGCTTCTCTCGATTAACTGATTTATGAAATGGACTGATGGATTGACTACGCATGTTTACATCTGAGTACTTGGAGTCTTATGAGCTTTTCACACTAGTCATATGCTCATTTTGTAGAGGAAAATTTGGCAAAATGTTTTTTTATTTTTGTTTTGTCAACTATACAGTGGTCGATTTACTCCTTGATACACTTACTGGTGTGATCACATATATTCTCACATAATCCTTTTGGTTGGTCATTACTATTCATTAGTCCATTTGTTTGGGGAGACTCCATTGATTTTTTACCCAGAATCTAACACTTGGTCATCCTTTTTTGAGCCTTATTGGTGTTTGGACTCTTCTAACTCCATTATCTTTCTAGTCACTTCTCTATCATCTTAGCATCCGAGATCTCATGCATGTCTAGTGGACCAAGCTCTAGTGCCAATGTTCTCAAGATGAGCTACAACTTGTAGGGCAAAGAACATTTTGAGATCCAAAAATTTGATGGCACAAACTTTGCTCTATGGAAGAATCAGATTAAGGATGTGTTGATTTAGAGGAGGTAATGGAAGCCAGTAAATGGAATCTCAAAGAAGCCTAATGACATGGATGAAGATGATTGGGATGAGTTGGATGAAATGGCTAGGCATACCATTCAATTTCACTTGGAAGATAATGTTGACTTTATAGTATTGGACTGTGAAAGTGTAGAGGAGCTTTGGAAGAAGTTATGCAATACATATGAAAAAGAAACAACATCAAATAAAGTGTATCTAATGAGAAATTTTTATGACCCTCGCATGGACACAAATAATGTTGTTCATCTGAATATGTTTGATGCTATATTCTCTCAATTAAAAGCTCAAAAAATGAGATGGATAATGAAGTGAAGGCAATCTTGTTGTTATACACCTTGATCATCATCATGGGATACATTTTGCACAGTTATTAGCAATAGTGCACCTGGTGGTATACTCCTCTATGATGACATATATGGAGCACTCTTAACTGAGGAGATTCGTAGAGAATCTATGGTTGGCACTCAGAGCAGAGATGGATTTAATGTTCATGATTCTTACCAAGGAAAGAATCAACAACATGGTAGGAGTAAGAACAAGGAAAAGAATGGTCAATAGAATAAAAATAGAAGTAAATCAAGGAAGAGGGATATCAAATGCCATTATTTTCATAAAAAGGGACACATGAAAAAAGATTGCTATACATTAAAGAATGCTAAAGTAAAGGATAGAATGTTGATAGGCATGTTAAATAGCTATGTGCACCATCTACTTTGATTGTGAAGATTGAAGAAATCAATTCTATTTTTGATGGTGTTGATGTGTTGACACTTGATAGACTGAGGCTCTTATGGCTGATTGGCTTCCCCACACATGGTTGCTAGATATTGGTGCTTATTTCCATGTGACACCACATAGGGAATGGTTCTCTACTTATGCAACAAAGTCTCTTGGTAGTGTGAAACTTGGTGACTCTTATCAGTGTGATGTTTTTAGGATTGGAGATGTGGTTGTGCAACTCATTGATGGTTCAAAATTTATTAGCATAATGTATGCCATGTGCCTCAGTTATCATGCAGTTTGATGTCTGTTGGTCAACTTGATGACCTTGGTTACAAGGTGGTCTTCTCTGATGAGTCCTTTTGCATATCAAAGGGCAATATAATTATTGCAAAAGGAGCCAAAGTTGGGTCATTTTATCCTTTATTTGTATCACAGAAAGACCACTTGTTAGCTGTTACTGAATAGCCTATGGCTTGTATTTGGCATGGCCATTTGGGCCATATATCTCATAGTGGAATCGAAAATCTTTCTCATTTTGGCTACTTATCTGTGTTATCTTTCTCTAACTTTTCATTTTGTGAGCATTTTCAATATGGAAAGCAAACTAGGAATGTGCATAAAATGCACATTGACTCTTCAATTCAGCCTTTAGATCTCATTCATATAGATGCATGTGGTCCTATGCTCACAAGCTCATTAGATGGTTCTCTTTACTTTGTCAATTTCATAGATGATGCTACTAGAAAAGTATGGGTATATCATATCAAATCAAAGGATGAGGTATTCCCTACTTTCAAAAAATGGCTTGCTTTAGCTAAGAGTGAAAAAGGAAATAAACTTAAGGCTTTAAGTTCAAGTAATGGGGGTGAGTATACCTCACACAAATTCAACTTTTTCTATCACTTTGAGGGAATTCATAGAGATTTTATAGCTCCTTAAACTTCAATACAAAATAATGTAGCTAAAAGGATGAATAAAACTATTCAAGATAGATTAGTTTCTATGTTGCATCATGCAAATCTTGTTGGAGTTTGGGGTCTATAGAAGCACGCAAATAACACAACAAAGAAGAAGAAGCATGCAAATAGCACAAACAAATAACACACAATACTAGATGTATTACCAAGTGAGCGCACAAAGATAAGCGACAGGTTAGGGATATAATTGTATATACAAGATGAGGGAAAAAAACCTCTTAAAGAGGGAAAAAGGTGCCTCGGTGGTCCTAGTGTGTTCACACACATCACTACTAAAATATATCAACAAATCCCCCCTGGGAGTTATGCAGTCAACAAAGAGCTAGCTTTCATGTATAAGGAAGTGCCAAGCTATGTGGAATCAATCCACAAAAGGAAGTAAGTTGAAAGCTTTGTGAAAAGCTTCAAATTTCTCCCTAGGCTTAGCCTTTGTGAAAAGGTCTGCAACATTCTCCTATGTGGGCACATATGCCAAATTGATCTCTCCAGTAGAGAGCCTCTCCCTAACATAAGATAGTGCATCTCGATGTGCTTAATGCAAGAATGGAGCATAGGGTTCCTCGCAAGTGCCAATGCACTCTGACTGTCAATGAAGATGGTGCTGGTAGAAGACTGACCAACACCCAAATCAGCCATAAGGCATCTGAGCCACACACACTCAACAATCACTGTGAAAGCTTCCCTATACTCAGCCTCACAACTAGAAGTGGCCACATTAGGCTACTTCATGCTCAACGAAGATATGCATGAGCTACCAAGCATGAAGCAAAAACCACTGATGGACACACAAATGGCATAGCAACCAGCATAGTTTGAGTGAGAAAAAGCATGTAAATCTGGTAATAGTGATCCCCCTTTGGGAAAAAAACAATCCAAGTAGTCGGGTACCATTCAAGTAGCAAAAGATGGGCTTAACCAACTGCCAATGCTTAGCACTTGGGCAATGCATAAACCTGCTCATATATGAGACAACAAACTGAATATTAGGCCGATTTATGCATAAGTAAATCAAGCATCCAACAACCTCTTGATAGAGAATAACATCAAATGCATCTCTAACATCATGAAGACTCAACCGCAAACCTGTTTCCATAGGAGAGGCAATAGGTTGGCAGTCTTCAAGGCCACAAAACTACAATAATGTGTCGATATATTTTGTTTGAAATATAGCTATTTCTCCATAAACTTGCCTTAACAGAATGCCCAAATAATGATGCAAATGCCCCAAATCTGACATCTCAAATGAGGCATGCAAATCAGCCTTAAAATCAGCAATATGCTTCTCATTAGGACTAGTGAGCTGTTGATATATTTAGATAGTAATGTGTGTGAACACTCTAGGACCACCGGGGCACTTTTTTCCCTCTTTACAAGGTTTTTTTCCCTCGGCTTGTATATATGCCTATTGCTCTAATGGGCTACTAATCTTTGTACATTCTCTACTAATACATACATTCAGTATTGTGTGTTGTGCTCCAAGCTTCTTCTTCTTCCTTGTGTTGTTCCTG
This sequence comes from Ceratopteris richardii, assembly GCA_020310875.1. NCBI lineage: Eukaryota > Viridiplantae > Streptophyta > Polypodiopsida > Polypodiales > Pteridaceae > Ceratopteris > Ceratopteris richardii. Next base: position 58,416,779 of record CM035438.1, read on the forward strand.
TGCTTCCAGAGACATCTAACTCCAACAATTGGTATCAGAGCAGGTTGTCGCTTCATCTAGGGCATTGTCTACATCTCTCTGGTTGCAGTCTCAGATTCGTGATCTGAGCTCGTTTTGGCCTCCAAATGCACTATCGCTTGTGCAGGCTATTTCGTCTTTTTGTGCGAAAGGTATAGTTTTGGTTTGCCAGTATAAGCATCTCGAAGTCTGTTATAGGTTTAGCAGAACTCGTCTGGGCAGTTCCGTTCAACTTTTTTAGATACATTCAATTTTTTGCATCAAGGTATTTTGGTCACTGGTCATGGCTGAAAGCAGTGATGTATTTTGTATGTTGGCTGTTGAGGATAAGTTGGATGGTACCAACCACCTATTGTGGGCTTATATGATGCAGCATGTATTGGTTGCAAAAGGACTGTGGAACATTGTGCAGGGTGTTGAAAAACGTCCTATCACACCTGCAACTGTTACAACTACAGGTACTGAAGCTGATGCAGACAGTGTCAAAGATGATGATATTCTGCATATTCTTGTTTGTGCTATGATTTTTGTTGCACCTATATCTACTGCAGAGCAAATTTTTTGGGATGGTAGAGATGCCCAGACACATGCATTGATAGCTTTGTCTATCAAACGTGCCATTATTCCTCACATTCGCTCTTGTAGAACAGCTAAGGATGCTTGGCATACACTTACCACATTGTATCAAGCTAGGAATGAGGCTCGCGTTGCTTGCCTCCGAAAACAATTGGAGAGTGAGCACATGAATGAAGGTGATTCTGTGACAATTTTCTAATGAAGATCAAAGACTTGAAGGAACAGTTGATTTCTACTCATGAGGTTATACCAGATAGCTTACTTGTGCAAACCATTCTGAATGGTCTTCCTGATTCATATCAGAGTTTTGCTTCTACTCTTCGGTTGATGATGAAAGGCAATCCAAATACCTTGTCATTTGAGAAGTTAGTCTATGTTCTGTTGCAGGAAGATCAGTCCAGATAGAACAGGTCCATTATGCATGTTGTAGATCAAGATTTCCTGTCTAGTTAGAAGGGCAAAGGAAAATGGAGCTCTTCAACTAGTAAGCAGAAATCTACTAATTTTGCACAATCGAAGAGGGAAGAAAAAGATGAAAAGAAATAAAAAAAACTTACTGACATCAATTCAATTTCGTTTGTCTAATATGCATGAATCGGCAACAACAGTAATTCATTTAGATGGACTTCCAATTTCTATTTTGGATCTGAATGGGTTATTGACAAGGTTGAACTCATCCCCTCGTGAAGCCATAGACTCGTTTCTGTTCTCGTGCAATAACGATGGAGTTTTTCTACAGAAATTGTTTTGTAATTACTGTAAAGGAAATGATCTGGTTGATACTTGCGACAAAATAAAGACTTATAGTCTTTATCTTTAAGATCTCTTAAACTATCTTAAGCTTCTTTGCTTACCTGCAGGATTTTAGAGATCTTTCCCTCAACTTAAGTCCAAGCATTTTCTAATGCTTTTCAGATTCCAAAGCTAAGAATCTATGATATACCTTAAGGTTATATCACTATTTGGACTTAAATACCAAAACTGGTGGTTAGGGATTTGCTGGGAACTACTTGCTATAAAACCTCTCTTGAAAAATGCTAGTCTCACATCTGGGGAGATTTTTCTTTCAAGAACTTTTTTGATTCCTACTAAGGAATCAAGTAATACTAAACTAATGATTCATCTTGGAATCTTTTGCTTTCCAGTCTAATGATTCATCTTGGAATCTTCTCCTTTACTGGAAAGATCTTCAAAAGGAATTCTAGACTTTTGGATAAGACCAAGACTTAAGGCTTTGCTTGTCCAAAAGACATTCTCATTTAACTAATGAAATAGTTAATTGGACTCTTTCATTAGCTTATCTTTAGGAAATAGCTTAATTTCCAAAGATTACTTTGCTTGGGTCTCTTCAAGGCTTTACCACTTGAAGCTAATCTTTTAGGAAGAACTTGTTTCCTAAACTGTCTTTAGGAAATATCGTGATTTCCTAAGCTATATTTGTTTCAAAAATGAAAATAATTTGAATCATTTCATTAATTGTCATGACTTTAGGAAATTACTTGATTCCTAAAGATCAATTAATATTTGTCTTGGTTTCTTTTTTAAGCCTTGAGTTAGCTTAAATAGAATCAAGCAAGTTTCCTTCAAAAGTTTTCGCGTCAATTGAAGACCTTGCATCATGCCTTGAGATGCATTTCTGGAAACTAACATCTATGAACACTAGAGTTCCAAAGATTCTAGAAGTTCAATACTTCTACTTATTTTCATCAATGTTTGATGAATATTAAAGTATTAAATCTCCTAAAAATATTTTGGAACTTACAAGTTTCAACAGAAACTTCCTTACTTGGATGCATGAACATGAACATCCAAAAACAACTAAATCCTCAATAGTTGCTAAGAATGTCTAGGTTTCTTCTCAAACTTAGACTGAGCATGCACATTGGAAAGTAGATCTATGAATACTTACTTTCAACATGCTTTCTTTTCCTCAAAAAGACTCCTACTAAGTGGTACCTATGTATCACTTTTTTGGAAAAAATAGACTAGATACTTAGTTGCATGATGGTCAAGATCCTTGCAACTAGGTAATTTTCTATTTTTTCCACCTAGCTAAGTCAAGTTAGAAAAAGAAAGGAATGAAAGTATACGTGTTCAGCTACTTACCAAAAGATCATGCGTATGCACATGCATCTAATTGCATGCAAATGTATGTTCATGTATGCAAATGCCCAATCTTGGGTGAAAATGCATGTGAGTACATGCAAGTGTAATGAACTTAAGCAAATCTTGAGCTTATTAGGTATGCAAACAAGCATCCATGCAAAAACAACCTCCTTGCTATTCTGGAAAAAGGTAATTATTCAAGTGCATGAACTAGAGAATTAACTACCTTTCCCAAGCAAGTGCAAACTTGATGTGCATAAAACATTCTTTTATGCACAAATAATCTTTTAATTTTTGTGCATGAATGGAAATAAAAATTTCAATTGCATACCCAAAACTGAAAAGTACTTATACTTTTGTGTCATTTCAATACCGTTTAGTCCTCTAATTAGCTTTCATGTTGAGATAATCATAATTGGACTATGCCTTTAGTCCTAATTAATGCATCCTAAATGAAAGCATTTGAGCAAACAGATATCAAAATGAAAACATAATTTGGAAAATACTTAGCTCCACATAGAGCTACATCCTTCCCTTGATCCTTTAGAAGAGTGATTCGTCCTCTTGATCCTCAAGAAAAATTGATTCCTCATCTTGGTTAGCTTCAGTCTCCATACTTTGAAGACTCAGTGCATGCAATCATCCATCATGGATGCATGTCCTCACAGCTACATGGTCTTTGTATGACACACCCACTTCCTTCTAACTTTTCCCAAAACTTTGGCAGTCTTCGGATTTGCTCACCAAAGATATGCAATCGAATTTGGTTGGGGTAATCAGCAGCTCAAAAAGAAGTCATAATCCAAGTAAACTTGGCTTGGAATTAGAAGGCATTACAGACAACCAGACAACAAATAATGCGCAGAGAACATAAAATCATCGGTTGCCTTTATCCCAATGGGTAAGACGTTGTAAACTATGATCAAGGTCATGGGATCGAATCCTTCGAGTGATCACCAAAGGCCTCTAGTGTAGCGCATAGAATGTTCCGATCTCCTTCGAGAGGTCCACAGTTCGAAACCCGAACGCTACTCCTTTTAATGATCAAGACTTTTGCTTATGATCAATGCTCAATGAACTTCTGTAGTTCTAATCCTCTCCGTTTGTTGAGGGAAATCGCAACTGGTATCTTGGCTAACGAAAATGGGTGTCGTTTGGCTCCGTGCAACGAGGACTTTTGCTCCCGACAGGGCACGAGTTTGATTCCGGTTCACTTCTTCAGTTTTGATGTTGTAAGAAAAACTTTCAATAGCGTGATATAAGATCGTAATCTGCAGCTCCTGGCTTAGGACCACTAGTCGGTGTCGCCTTCTTGGATAAGGCAGATCTGCCACTTGAGGGAGGTCACGAGCTCAATTCCCGTGCGCGACCTGCTGCACATAAGATTGTTTTGTTGTTCATTACAAACAGTAACAATAACCAAATGAATCCCTGCAGCACGAAGCTGACTGGATATTGTGGATACAGCGAAGTACTACACGCGGATGGTCGCGAGTTCAGGTCCTGGCACCACCGTATGCAGATTGAAACTACTTTTGTAAGCTCGTACTGCGCAAAATATAGATCTACATGCTTTCCTGTCATCAATATTTTGCACAAGATCTGTGTTCTCTTGGATAAGGGAGAGAAGCCACTCCCGTGAGGTCACGGGATCAAACCCCGTGTGCAGCCGACTGGAGATAAGGCTTAAATTTGTTTTTTGGTAACCTCCTCCTCCAAATAGCCCGCCAAGATTACATCCATTCGGGAGGATGTTTCGAAATAGCCGCAAGTAGCGATTGACGAGCAAGAAGCTATGGAGAGAGAGATGATGAAGCCCACTCCAAGGTCACCATGAAGGCTCTGATACCAATGCAAGAGAACAAGGATTACGACCACCACATGCTAGAGAAGTGACTCTCCTCCCAACCAAATGCCTCTATATATAGCTCTCTCCAGGGGACTGCCTTCTTGGGCAGGTGGATACTAACCATCCATGTGTCAGTCATGTAACTACATGTGCGCCAAGTGTCCCAGTTAACTCGAGTTAACTCAAGTGGATGCTTCTAGAAGGCTCTAGATCTCTTTGGGCAAAATACTCTCCCCATGTCTCCCATGGGGATTGAACCCAAGACCTCTTCCTTCACATCCTTGAGACTTAACCACTAAGCTAAGTGGATCACTTGTTCACAAGAGCACAAGACCTCCTAGTAAGTCTAAACTCGAGATCTTTGGTCATACATACGGATGACCAAATGGTGTCCGATTTCAGATCTGTCTGAACCGGCTAGACCCTTGGATCGTAGACTTACTTTGTTACAAAAGACAAAGATGAAAAGAAATCAGAGCATAAATTGTTTTGCAAATACTGTAAAGAAAATGATCATATCATAAAGAACTATCCAAAACTGGCTGCTAAAGAGGCAAAGAAGAAAGAGGCTAGAATGGTTGTTGCAGAGGCCTGTACACCTAAAAGAGAGTCTGCTAACCTTGTGCAGGAAGAAGAATGGGCATTTACTACTGTTTGTAGTTTTGACCCATCTTCTCATGAGCAGTGCATGTCTATAGTAGACTTAGATGTTTGGTACTTTGACAGTGGGGCGACCAAACATATTACCTCGCAGCGCAATTTCTTCTCTTCACTCGAGCGTGCCCCTACAAGGAATACTGTTACATGTGCCAACAACTCCTCATATCCTGTTATGGGAGTTGGTAAGATCATTTTAACTACTACTGATGGTAGTTCTTTCACTTTGTCAAATGCTTTGTTTGTGCCACAGATCAAGAAAAATCTGTTATCAGTTTTTGCATTAGCCAGGATTGGCTTGGTAGTGAAATTTGTTGATGAGAGATGTACAGTTCATGATCTATCAAATGGAGATGTTATTATTGCTTCTGGCATTTTATGTCATGGGCTGTATAAGCTCATAGACTATGAAAGATATGTAAATGAGATGTCTGATTTGGGGCATTTGCATCATTATTTGGGCATTCAGTTTATGCACGTTGATGGTGGAATGGCTTTGAGTCAAATGAAATATATTGACACATTATTGCAGTGTTTTGGCCTTGAAGACTGTAAACCTATTGCCACTCCTATGGAGACAGGTTTACGATTGAGTCTTCAGGATGCTGGAGATGCATTTGATGATGTTCTCTATCAGTAGGCTGTTGGATGCTTGATTTACTTATGCATTACTCGGCCAGATATTCAGTTTGTTGTCTCACAGATGAGCACGTTTATGCATTGCCCAGGTGTCAAGCATTGGAAGGTAGTTAAGCACATCTTTCGCTACTTGTGTGGTACTCAGCTACGTGGGTTGTTTTATCCCAAGGGGGGATCACTATCGCCAGATTTGCATGCTTTTTCTGACTCTGACTGGGTTGGTTTCTATGACACTCGTGTGTCCACTAGTGGCTTTTGCTTCATGCTTGGTAGCTCATGTATGTCTTGCTTGAGCAAGAAGCAACCTATTGTGGCCACTTCCAGTTGTGAGGTTGAGTATAGGGAAGCTTTCATAGCTACTGTTGAGTGTGTGTGGCTCAGATGCCTTATGGTTGATTTGGCTGTTGGCCAGTCTTCTGCCACCACCATCTTCACTAACAGTCAGAGCGCATTGGCAGTTGCAAGGAACTGTGTGTTCCATGCTCGCACTAAGCACATTGAGGTGCATTATCATTATGTCAAGGGGAGGTTCTCTGCTAGGGAGATCATCTTGGTCGCCCCACTATCAAAGTACCAAACATCTTAGTCTACTACAATAATGCACTAGTCATGAGAAGATGGGTCAAAACTGCAAACAGTTGTAAACGACCATTCTTCTTTCTGCACAAGATTAGCATACTCTGTTTTTGGTGTAGAGGCCTCTGCAACAACCATTCCAGCCTCTTTCTTCTTTGCCTCTTTAGCAGCCAGTTTTGGACAATTCTTTATGATATGATCATTTTCTTTGCAGTACTTGCAAAATTTCTACTTTTTAGTTTTCTTTTCATCTTTTTCTTCCCTCTTCAATTGTGCAGAATTAGCAGATTTCTGCTTACTAGTTGAAGAGCTCCATTTTCCTTTGGCCTTCTGACTAGCCAGGAAAGCTTGATCTGCAACACGCATAATGGACCTATTCTACCTGGACTGATCCTCCTGCAACATAACAGAGGCTAACTCCTCAAATGACAAGGCATTTGGATTGCCTTTCATCATCAACCAAAGAGTAAAAGCAAAACTCTGATATGAATCAGGAAGACCATTTAGAACAATCTGGACAAGTGAGCTATCTGGTATAACCTCATCAGTAGAAATCAACTGATCCTTCAAGTCTTTGATCTTTGTTAGAAAACTATCCATGGAATCACCTTTATTCATGTGCTCACTCTCCAACTATTTTTGGATGTAAGCAACACGAGCCTCATTCCTAGCTTGGTACAATGTGGTAAGAGTATCCAAAGCATCCTTAGCTATTCTGCAAGAGTGTATGTGAGGAATAATGGCACATTGGACATACAAAGATATCAATGCATGTGTGTGGGCATCTCTACCATCCCAATGAATCTCCTCTATAGTAGGTGCAGCAAAAATCGCAATACGAACAGGAATATGCAGAATATCATCATCTTCGACAGCTTCTACATCAGCTTCAGTACCTGTAGTTGTAACAGTTTCAGGTGTGATAGGACATTTTTCAACACCCTGCACAATGTTCCACAGTCCTTTTGTAACCAATACATGTCGCATCATATAAGCCCATAACGGGTAGTTGGTACCATCCAACTTATCCTCAACAGCCAACATACGGAATACATCATTGCTTTCAGCCATAGCCAATGACTAAAATACCTTGATGCAAAAAATTGATTGTATCTCAAAAAGTTGAACAGAACTACCAAGACGAATGCTGCTAGACCTGTAGCAGACTTTGAGACGCTTATACTGGCAAACTGAAATTGGTATATACCTTTGGCACACAAAGATGAAATAGCTTGCACAAGCAGTGCGATAGTGCATTCGGAGGTCGAAATGAACTCAGATTGCGATTTCAAAAACATGTTGAGCATGCTCACCAAAATTCGTGAGATTTTGAGACTGCAATCGAAGGAGTGTCAATGATGCCCTAGATGAAGTGGCGACCTAATCTGATACCAGTTGTTGGAGTTAGAGGTTTGCGGAAGCACGAGAACAACACAAGGAAGAAGAAGAAGCTTGGAGCACAACACACAATACTGAATGTATTACTAGAGAATGTACAAAGATAAGTAGCCCATTAGGGCAATAAGCGTATATACAAACCGTGGGAAAAAAAAACCTCCTAAAGAGGGAAACAAGTGCCCCGGCGGTCCTAGAGTGTTCACACACATCACTACCTAAATATATCAACAATGGTCAATTGAGAAATTGCTATTCCTCCTTGGTAAAAGAATCGCCAACTCTAAGAAATCCCCCCCTTTCAGGCATCATAAAGTGCTCCTTCTCATCAACGACAAGCTTAAACCCAAGTGGGCCCTACATGAGGGTAATGAGAGGGCGATCAACCTTCTTTGTAATTGTTGATATATTTAGGTAGTGATGTGTGTGAGCACACTAGGATCACCGAGGTACTTTTTCCCCTCTTTAGGAGGTTTTTTTCCCTCGGCTTGTATATACGCCTGTTGCCCTAATGGGCTACATATCTTTGTACATTCTCTAGTTATACATTCAGTATTGTGTGTTGTGCTCCAAGCTTCTTCTTCTTCCTTGTGTTGTTCGCGTGCTTCTGCAGACGTCTAACTCCAACAATTGGTATCAGAGTAGGTCATTGCTTCATTTAGGGCATTGTCGACACTCCTCCATTTGCAGTCTCATAATCGCACGAATTTTGGTGAGCATACTCAACGTGTTTTCGAGATCAAAACAACTTTGTTGTGTGGTGCTGAAAATCATGATCTGAGCTCATTTTGGTCTCCGAATGCACTATCACAATGCTTATGCAGGCTTTTGGAGATACAGTCAATTTTCTGCATCAAGGTATTTTAGTCACCGGCCATGGCTGAAAGCAGTGATGTATTCCATATGTTGGCTGTTGAGGATAACTTAGATGGTACTGTTGCAGAGCTAAAGAGAGCACAAGGCAGAGAAAAAGACGGGCCCCAAAATTTTTCCGATTTGGACACCCAATTTTTGTATTATAACCATTCTTGTAATATATTTTCCGATATAAATGCACCAGAGGAGTCCTCTAGATGCATCCCCATAGAAGATTAGAAGCTTACCCATGTAAATTAGTAGGAAATTAGTCTTTAGTTAATAAAGTGCCGGTCTCTTGTGTGAAAGGACCATTTTTAGGGCACAAGTATATAAGTCAATTTCTGACTCTTTGTAAAGACTTTTTGCCATTGTGAGAATCAGGAGCACAGAAATTCAAATTTGTGTCTTCTCCTCTCTGTATCTTCTTCTTTGTGAGCCTATGTGCATGTGAATTGCTTGGAAAGAGTGTTAGGAAGTGTTGTCTATCCATGAAAGTGTTTGTTTGCTGTTGTTAAGGTGTGTGCGAAGTAGGAAGTGCTGAAGTGTAGGAAGGTTTTTTTGCGACTCAGTATTTTGCTCATAACTTGAAGTAGGAGTGTCAGAATTGAGTGAAACTACCAGCATTGGATGCGTCTTCTTGAGAGCTTCAAAATGCATATGCTATTCGCTATATTTGGAGTCCGGAGCTGAGAGAAAAGCTCAATTTACTGTTGGCTACTGTTCCAAGTATCGTGACACCATAACTGACAGTTAAAGCTTGTTTGGATCAGACTTTACCTTGTTTGCACTCTTTGAGTAGTTCATTTGCATTGATCATCATTTGAATGCATGTCCTCATACACTCGGTTAGGTTTGTATACTCATCGAATTGATAATTAAAGCATGAATCCCCACTATATGCACTTGAGGGGGATTGAGGTATAGTCTCTTTCTCCACAAGTCCCTAAGTTGGTGCTTAGGTCAACACGTTTTTTGGCGCCATTGCCGGGGAGTGTCGAATCAAACTGAGGCATTCATGTGATGGTAAGTAGCTTTTTGCATTGAAGCGAGAGGAGGAGTGGTGATTTTCTCTTCTTTGGTAAGTCATTTTCAGCCGCACTTACTACTTCTCATTCTTGGAGTGTGTGTAGTGAGTTGTTAGTCTAGGGAAGTGAGTGGAATGAGTAGAGTAGGAGGAGTAAGGGAGTAGGATAGGTAGTTAGAGTAGCTTTCATCCTGGTAGTGTTGTTTTATTTTCAGTGAGTAGGAAAATTCAAGAGTATAAAAGCCAACAACTGCCATTTTATAAATCATTAGTGCTCAAAGCATAGTCGGGAGGGGTAGGGAGCTGAGATAGAGTCCTAAGGTAAGCTCATGTATCATTCTCTCAGTTTCATTACATAACTCAAGCTTTTCAGAAGAAAACGATCTATGTTAGGTATCGTGTTGGCCTTACAGGGGGTAGAGAGTGTGTTTTGGGTAATGCTGAGAGTGAGGAGAGGATAGAGGAACCTGGAAAACATCTGTGTGCATTCAAAACCAAAAAAATCTAGCAAAAATTTGAAAAAAAAGGGTCAAGTATCGTGTTCTCCCGCGGTCGAGTATCGTGATACCTAACAAGTATCGTGATCTCCTGTGGTTGAGTATCGCGCCAGAGATCGTGTATCGTGTATCGTTTTTCATCGATCCCGATACTCACCAGAGATCGTGTATCGTGTATTGTTTGTGTCCAGATATCGAGTATCACATACTCAGATATCGTGTATCGTGATTGCTGAGGTATCGAGTATCGTTTGGTGCCGATCGCGATACTTATTAAGTGTCGTGTATCAAGTATCGTTTCCACACTGGTATCGAGTATCGTGAGAGTCAGATATCGTGTATCGTCTTTTTGGAGTATCGTGTATCGTTTTCTTGAAGTATCGTGTATCGTTTTTGGCCAAAGGTCGTGTATCGTGAAATTTTGGAGTCAAGTATCGTGACCTGAAAGTTTCTTTTTCAGTCATTTTTCTAGCTAAATTCCTCTAGAATTCTGACCCATAGTGAAGAAATCTAGAAGATAGAGGTCAGCAAGGGCTGATCAGAGCTGTTAAGTGGATGAACCTGAGATCTGGAAGAACCCTAGGAAGCCGAAGAAGTGTAATCTCTTCTGTAGGTAGTGTAGCCGAGCCAAGTAGCCGTTCACATTACTTGGAGACCTCCAGTGAGTCAGAGGAAGAAATTCCCATGGCTTCAGAGGATATGCAGAACACTGTACCAATGATTGGCATGATGTCAATTATTGAGGGAGAGTGCCGAACCTCTTTAGAATATGTGACCACCAACCAACATGAGATACCCATGTACTTGGATGGTCTGAACAGATCAGTGGCCAGACTAAAGAAGGCTTCAGAGGCTTACATAGTGCCTAGGCAAGCAGTCAAGTATGCAGGAGGATTTTACATGGACAAAAGAGATATCCGGAACACCCTGAAAACATTAATGAACTTGGGGAAGAAAACAATGCTTCAAACCTAAATGGAGAAGGGAATGAAGAGCAAGTAACTACTCCTAGAGGGAGATCTACGGTTGTTAGGGTTTGGAGAGGAGTCCTGATTCCCCAAGATGACTCCATAATGGATGTATACTTGATCAATGGAATGGACCCTCTCCTTAGAGCACATTCTTCAATATGGGAAGCTGCCCCTAATCCTGTCACCATCTATGAGTTACAAGATCCTGATTTCCCCACCATCATCACATATTTGGATAAGAATCATAGAAGATATTGGCCCTTAACGGAATTAGAAAGAGCCGAGTTGAAATATCAGAATATTCCAGTGTTTCCCCCTAGGGACCAAGCCACTACTTCATGAAACCCACTTGGAACGTCTCAGAATGATTCATATCAACAGTCGGGGCAAACACAACAAACACAAATCCCGGTCAGACCACATGTGCAATTTGCAATGCCTGCAAATAACCCTAATTACTGACCTCAACCACCTGTTGACCCAAGACATGGAATTCCTGCCCCAGTCAGACCACCTGTAGCAAGAGGACCAGGCATACCCATAGGAAGACCAATTTTCCCCGTGATGCCTAGATCGCCTGAAGCAGGAAGAAGATTAAGGCTAATTCAAGTGGCCAAATGCATGAGAAACCACTATGATGGCTCTAGTGAACCTTACAATCACATAGTTGAATTTAAGCAAGTAATCAGAGCCGAACAAGTGGAAGTGTTTTTGATACAATATGAATCTTTTGGTCTAACTTTGATAGACACAGCGTTAGCATGGTTCCAACCATTAGATCCTAATAATTTTCAAAACATGGAACAAGTCTATCAAGAAATGATTGAGGAATTCACTAAGTCTGGAATTAAAAACAACTCGTCATCATTGATCCATAGCTTTAAGCAAGCCCCTACAGAATCAGTGAGATTTGCAGCAAGAAGATTCAAGCAGTATGTGGACAGATGCCCAGTGGAAGAGAGACCTACCCAAAATAAAATGGTGTCATTATTTTTGGAAGGATTATTGAACGTATCATTAAGATCTCTGGTGTATGTAAAGAGAGTTCAAACTTTGCAAGAATGCATGAAGGAATGTATTGATTTAGAAGACAATCTTGCGGAGGATTTGAAATACCTCAAGGTTTCAGGGACAGAGGAACTACCCCAATAACCCTATAAGAGTGCCCATGCTTAGAAGATGTATGCAGTGCGGAGGTGATCATCCCTCTCACTTGTGCACTAGGGGAGTAGTCCCACCACCTGCTTATGCTTATAATAGACCCACCGTCCCAGGACCTCTACAATATTGCAGTGTAGAACAAAAATATACAAATCACAGTACAGAAAATTGCCCTTACAATAGGCAATCGAGACCAGCACAGCCATATATGAGACCTTATGGATACCCAAACCCACCACCACCACAACGAGTCTGGGAAGGCTACTGTAGTGACTGTGGTAAGGAACATCTTTTCAGAGATTGCCCCAAGAATCCCAACAAGGTTACCTCCAATGTGCAAATCAATGTGATAGAAGTAATAGAATCATCAAGGAGTGATAAGGAATACACTGTGCCATTGAATGCAATAACAAGAGCAAAAGCTAGAGAGACCCCAAAAAAACTTGAAAAACACAATCAAAGTGACCTAGAGACGAATACACATGCACCTCAAATAGTTGAAGATTTGGAAGAGCCTGAGAAAAGTGTTGTAAGCAAACAAACACAAAGATGGAAGATCCAAAGAGATAGAATAAAGGAAAGGACACTACAACAAAAGAAGGAAAATGAAAAGAATGAACAAACTCAAAAAGAAAAAATGAACCTATAAGAAGGAAATAAGAATGAAAGGCATAAAAAGGATGAGATGGGATCGGTTTTAGCAGATCCCATGCTTGAAGAAGTAGCCATGTGGATTCAGGCATACAAGGCACGAATAAGAGCAGGACCTACCATAGAACAACATGAAAGAGAATATCCTAGAGGTGACCTAGAGAAAGAGAGGTTGGAGATCTGCAAAAAATTAATAGAAGTTGCTCAACAGACCTTAAAAAAACCTGCATTGCCATTACCCAATACCCGAATTTCCGAAAGAGAATTCCAAGAGTGCGTCATCACTAATGATCACGAAAAACCCGAAGCAAGTAAGACACAGAATGGCAATTATTGTGAGGATAAAAGGGAAGGATCCATTGTTCCCGAAGTAGAAGGGGAATGGCCTAAAGACTTGTGGGCAAGAGTCCAAGAAGACAGGTGGAAGAAAGTGGAAGGAATTGAACCGCCCTTTGAAGAGCTAGAAGCAGAAGATGGAATAGAGGATTCAATACCTGAGTTGAAATCTCCACACATATACATATCAAGATGTTCCCCCCTTACAATGGAATCAAATTCATAAGGAGGAAGACGATCAGTCAATTCACAGCATAGGTTCTAGTGACCAATCTTGGATGAACGAGGACACTCATCTATGGATATGCCAAACTGCAAAAAAGGAAGAGGATAGGAGAAAGGGATGGCAGAAAAGGCAAGGAGTAGCTAGGTCTGTACAAGATCCATCTTACATGCCTCAAGTCTTTTTGGATGAAGAGTTTGAACCTCACGGTTGGATGGAGATTTTAGCGACCCTCGATGTATGTGTGAACGAAGAAGTAATAACTATGAATGAATGTATTGATGAGGAAGGATATGACGTTAGTCTATATGTGGTAGTCCTTCAGGAGGCTGAAGAAGGAGAAGTGATAGAGAAAGAATGGAAGGAGGACTATGAGAGCATTGAGATGGAGCAAGAACCAATGGAACCAGAGGATGAAAATCAAAAAATAGGTGTCACAGCTAACGAAAAAACAACCAGGAACCTACACAGGAAGAAGAGTTGGAGTTAGATAAAGAACCAGAAGGTGAAGAAAACAAGCCACAAGATCAGTTTGAAGTGCCAGCCCACTTCAAAAAATATGAAGTAGAAGAGAGAAAAATTGATATTCAAATGCCTAAAAGAGAAGCACAGCCAGGAATAGCATATGACAATAAAGAACAAACCAAGAAGATAGTAGTAACCTTAGAGGAAGGAGAAGAACGATGCACTTTCATAGGACAGGATGTCTGAAGAACAAGAGTTAATACGCCTCATAAGGGAATATCAGGATGTCTTTGCCTGGACCTATAAGGACTTGAAAGGAGTAGATCCATCTATATGTGCCCATAGAATCCCCATGACATCTAAAACCAAACCTTCTAAACAAAGACCGTATACATACAATGATGTGTATTCAGCAAAGATAAAGGAAGAGATAGATAAGTTGTTAGATGCTGGATTCATTTTCGAGATCGAACACACGGAATGGGTATCACCTTTGGTGGTTGTACCGAAAAAGAATGGGAAGTTAAGAGTGTGCATCAATCTGAATAAAGTAAATGCCGTGACCATAAGGGATAGTTACCCATTACCCATTACGGATCATCTATTGGAAAGAGTGGCAGGGAAGGAAGTTTATAGTTTTTTGGACGGCTTTTCACGGTATAATCAGGAAGCCATTGCTCTTGAGAACCAACATAAAACCGCTTTTGCAATTGAATGGGGAGTATACGCCTTTAGAGTCATGCCTTTTGGTCTAACTAATGCCTCAGCCACCTTCCAAAGATTGATGTGCCATGTATTCAAAGAGTTCCTGAGAAAGAGTATGGAGGTATACGTGGACGATCTATGTACTTATTCAGCTATACGATCAGAGCACATCCCTGAACTAGAAAAGATCTTTGCCAAATGTCGACAATATCGAGTATGCCTCAACCCAGAAAAATGTGTCTTCATGGTTTGACAAGGAAAAATATTAGGAAATATTGTCTCTAAAAATGGAATTTCAACTGATGAAGACAAAATCAAAGTAATTCTGGATTTACCAAGACCAAAGACTGCTAAAGAAGTACAAGCATTTATGGGACACTGTGGATACTACCGAAGATTTATACATATGTATGCCATAATTGCTAGACCTCTCTATGAACTCTTGTCTCAGTTTAATTGGACCGAAGAATGTGAGAAAGCCTTTAATGAGTTAAAGAATCGATTGAGTTCAACACCAATCCTTCGAGTACCTAACTGGAATAAGCCATTTCACATTCATGTGGATGCTTCCAAGTTTTCCATTGGCTCCATCTTAGCTCAACCTGCAGATACAGGAAAGCTAGACCACCCTATAGCCTATGCTTGTAGACAATTAAATCAAGTAGAGCGCAATTATACCACAACTAAGAGAGAAGGCCTAGGGATGGTGTACGCAGTGAAAAAGTTCAGACATTACCTGTTGGCAAATAAATTCAAATTCTTCATTGATCATCAAGCCCTACTGTACTTAGTCAATAAACCTTGCAATACAGGAAGACTAGTACGATGGTTTTTATTGCTAATGGAATTTGATTTTGAGGTAGTAGTCAAGAAAGGAAATACCCACATAAGAGCGGATCACTTATCAAGAATGACCCATGGAGAACCACCCATAGGAGTACCAGATGATCTGCCAGATACGTACCTTTTTAACCTGGAAGTATGTCCCCAATGGGCAGAAAAGTTGATCCCTATACTCACGCATGGACCTAAAGATGGGATCACACCAAACCGAACCCAAGACCTTTGGAAGACTAAAAACCTTCATATCATTGCAGGAAGTTTGTATCACCAAGATTCAAGTGGATTACTAATGAGATGCGTTGAAGAGGAGGAACAGGAAATGTGGCTTCAGAAAGCACATGTAAATCAATGGAAAACTCATTTGAATGCAAACGGAACATGGCAAACCCTGAGGAGATTAGGCATATATTGGCCAACCATGTAGAGGGATGCACATAACTATGTATCAGCCTGCCAAACCTGTCAAGAACAAAATCCAGAAGAAAACTCCACTCTATGCTACTCCACAGTAGCACCGAGATGGAGCATGCCTCTGGTAAAATTCTTAAAGACCCAAGAATACCCAGAAGGAGCCACTTCAGCAAGGAAACGTGCACTTGTAGAATAGAGCAAGGATTATGCCATTATAGGAAAACAACTTTTCAAGCGAGGGAGAGATAATCAATTATGATTGTGCATTCATGAAGACGAATATCTTGCTGTTTTAGAGATGGCACATACAAGAGCTGCAAGAGGACATTTCTCTACAGATAAAACAGCAAAAATGATCCTCTTTGCTGGAATGTGGTGGCCAACTCTACATCAAGATACCGTAACATATGTGCAACGATGTGATACTTGTCAACGAACAAAATATCCAATCAGAAGAGATGAGATGCCACTGAGACCCATGATGAGTGCGAGAGCTTTCACTAAATGGGGAATAGACTTCATAGGACCTATTATCCCACCAGCGAAAGGATCCCATGCCGAATATATAATTGTAGCCACAGACTATCTGACCAAATGGGTTGAAGCCAAAGCAACCAAGAAAAATGACGCAAGAACTACGGCCAAGTCTCTCTTTGAGAACGTTTTCACTAGATTTGGACTACTGATAGAAATTGTGGTGATAGAGGTACACACTTTGTGAATGAAGTTATAGAAGCCTTACTGAATGAATTCTTGGTAATTCATAAGAAATCAGCTCCTTATCACCCACAAGCCAATGGACAAGCGGAAAGTTCGAATAAAATCTTGTGTACAGTTCTCACAAAAATTGTTAACAATCATAGATCTGATTGGGATAAGCAATTACATCATGCTTTATGGGCATTTTGAGTAGCCTACAAAATCACCATAGGCACTACTCCTTTTAACTTAGAGTATGGACAAAATGCTATTTTGCCAATTGATTTCTTAATTCCCACTCTCAGAGTAGCAACCACTTACGAGTGGACGGGACATGAACTATCAGCTCAATTGGATCAAATAGAAAAGCTTCACGAAACTAGGTTACAAGCAGTAGCAGGCATTTATGCTGCTAAACAGCGACAGAAAGCCTACTTTGATGCTCACATTAAAGACAAAAATTTGAAGGAAGGAGATTTAGTTTTGGTATATACCTTGAAACAACACGCTAAGAAGTTGCAAAAGAGAGGATATGGCCCATTAATCATCAATCGTATATCGACAAGTGGAGCCATCAGCTTAGCAACCCTAGATGGGGAAGTATTACCAAACTATATCAGTGGATGTCGAGTGAAAAACTAGAACTGTTGACTGAAGAAACAATGTCACGATTAATCAAGGGCAAGAATAGACGCATCGAGGAGGAAAGGATACGAGAAGAAGCGAGATAGGAAGCACTAGAACGAATTAAGAAACGGAAAGAGTGGATGAGAGAGAGAGATGAGAGATATCGACTAGGAGAAGAACTCGTCCCAATGGCTAATTTTAGAGCCACTAAAAACCTAGGTCCACAGAGAACACAACCATATTTGAATTTGGGAGCGGGTAAAACGGAGTACCACTTAGTGGATGCTCTCATTGACACAGGAGCCGCCATAAGCTGTATCAAACTTTCTTTGACTCAGAAACTCAAGGAGGAATTACGTCCATCGATGGCACATTTGATAGGAATAGGAGGAACAATTACTCAATGTATAGGTGAAATCACCTTACCTCTGCATCTTGGCAACAACACTATGGAACAGAAGCTATTAGTGTGTCATGATCAGGATTTACTCGAAGATGTAGTGTTAGGTCAAGACTGGATATACGAATATGAGGTGACCATTCAATTGGCTTTAGGATACATCTCAACCAAGATAGGACATCGTGAAGTATTCAGTTTGCTAGACGAACGACCAATCAAAGCCGCAAGCATAGAGCCAAAAACTCACTCTAATGAACACAGTCATGAATGTATGTTCACTAGCACTATAGAAACCCCTTCATCAAGTACTTCATGTGAGGACACACTTAATCCTGCTTGCATACCATCTTCTAATCTAGCAAGTCGCAAGAGTGTCATTCTATCTGAAAACAACTGTAGTGAAGAACCATGTGCAAGAGAGACTAGTCCTCTGAGTAATCCAAAGTCTGTACCTATTAGAATATACCCTATTCCGTACACTAAACAAGCTTGGATAAGAAAGGATCAAAGGGATGCATATCTTCAACCACAGAAACATCTTCGACATCAGAAAAACCAATCCAACAAGAAGGCAAATCATTTTGAACACCAAAGTCAACGACAAATTGCTAGGATATGGATTCCAAAGAAAGTAGTAGCCGCCCAACCGGATGGAGTGCAAATATGGATTCCAAAATCATGTGCTCCAAAGACGCTAAACCGAAATGATGAACCACTCCACAAGGAGAACCAATATGGTCTAAGGGCAAAACAGCCAAAGAAGAATAGCTATAGGAAAGAAAAGGAGTCTGCAGTTGCAACACAAGCCAGTCCGAGATTCAAAAAGCAGATAGAGCAGACGTACAACATGAGAAGCACCACATTCATCAGGAATGTTCAGGATACAATACGTCTTTATAGAGTAAAGCAGATTTGGTTGCCGAAAGACAAGACAAACTGCATGCATCATCCAACTACTTCAAGTTGCACACATTTGGAGTTATCAGGACCCAAAGTATGCATGATAGGGCCACATTACAAGGCCAAGCATTCGGCACATCTTTCTTCTATTTCAGGATAGTCGAGCACATTTTCCTCTTGGGAAATAGGAGAGCACTTGTACATACATTAAGAAAATCACTCAAAAAATAATAACCGCTTCGGCTATGACCTAAGTTTTCTATTTTTTCTTTTCAGATGAAAATATAAAAATATCTAAAATATGGAAAAATCCAGGTATTACCTTTCTCACACCCACGGGAAAGGGACGACACCATTCACGCGGAGAATTGCCAATCTAATAAAGGATAAATGAAGGATGATTCTAAATATTATTCGGTGACTAATTACTGCCATCAATTGAGTGCAGATGGCATCTCCCAATTCTGAAGCTACGCAAGAGGAAGAGGTGCAACTTCTTCCATTGGAATCAATAACGAAAGCAAGAGGCCATTGGTTTCTTGATGACCAACCACTGTCGGACCTTATTTTCATGGCAACCATAAAGATCATGGATAGGGATCACTACTTCCCTATTATGTCGCAAGACTTCAAGACTATTATACAAGGATTACCTCGCATGGTGGATGTCTGGACACAAGCATGGATAGATGCATTTCTGAGAGTACCTATCTATCTACCAGATTTTCAAAGATGTACACAAGTGATGAACACACTACAGCCTGCAACGATGAAGATATCAGTTCTTGAAGCAAGAGTACTGGACAGAGTGGGTACTTGGAGAACAATTCAATTCACTCATGAGTTAATCAACAAAGCTTTTGGATGGAATCAAGAAGGAATCACTAACGTTAAGGAGGAATGTCATGACCCAAAAAGAGATCCTTTTTGGATATTAACAGAACAGATATTGAAGATGCTGTCCGCTTAGTGCATCAACACTTTTGTTTCCCGAGTATGCATAGATACACAGCCCCGCAAAAGATTGTTGTACAACTACTATCTCATGCAATGAAACAAGTTGGAAACAAAGTGAATATGACTCCTTATGTCCAAGAAAGATTATTTGAAGCCAAGAAGAAATGGGGTCAGAAGAAGTTTCTAAATGGCAGTTCTGCGTTAACTTTACTTATCTACAAGGCCCTCGATATGAAAAATTGTCTCTGTGAGATGCCAACCTCAGAGGGGTTAGCGCAATATGCCAAATCCGCTACGGTCCCCCAAAAAAAGAAAGCAGTTGTCGCTGTTGAAGAAGCAGGAACTAGTTCACAGAAACCCATGAGGGGTACAAAGTGCCTCAAAGAGGAGGAAGCCCAGGCTACACCCCAATCAAAGCGGACACACAGTCTACCAAAGATTCCTATAGTCCAAATGCCAATCACCAAGAGAGATCTCTCCGCTGCTCTGGAAGAGACACATCAGTACATGCAAGGGCAAGTGAATCTGAATGTTCAAGGTCGTCACTACAGACAAGCAAGTCAAGAAAAGCAACAATGGAGTAAAGAAAAGACCCCAGAACAAGCTGCCAGATACAAAGCACTAGGCTTAAATGATTCAAGCTCCAACGAAGAATCTAGTCCTGAGAAAGATACATTGGATACTAATATAAGAAAAGAAACTCACGAGGAAGACTGGACGGAAATTAATCAAGTTGAAGTCACACCTGACAACCAACAGTTGCAAGCGAAGAATATCGAACAACATGGGGATAAGGTGCACATGATTCAACTAAATGACCAATCGAAGATAAGTGTGAAAGAAGTCCCCGTGAATAATGAAGCCCCCAGGCCCCCTATCAAAGAGGAGATACAAACTCCAGTAAACGCGGACTCAGACCTATTGTATTCGAGGTGCCCGATGACACACCTCAAGGAAAAATCAATTACATGGAGGCTGAGCCAAGCATACAACTCCACATTAGGCAGCCCCATGACACTACATTACACATAGCACAAGGAAAAGATGTGACAACAGTAGCAGAACCAAATATTCCTAAGACCTGGTTAAATGTGGATGTTACTCAGTTAAAGACAGTTGTAAAATAAATGATCCAAACGGCCATGGACACACAACAACAGATGATGAATATAGATGCAGATTATGATAAGGTCAGCCCATTGAAAAGTAGGAGACATCAAAAACCGCACAACAAGAATTAAGAAGAGGCCATCAAAACCGAACACCTGTTTAACAAACAGGTAGAACTGAGCAAGGGTTGCGAGCGATGAAAAGAAAAGAAAACGCAGCACAAATGCATCAGGCCGAGAGGATGTAAAAGACAAAATCAAGATCAGGGCCATTAAAACGTAATGCCAGTCTAACCAGTAGGCAGAACTGACCGAAAGATGCATGCGGACAACAAACTGAAGACAAGAAGTAAAGCCTGTCAAGGGACGATAGAGACGAAGAGGGGGAGAGTGTTGAAAAGCTAAAGAGAGCACAAGGCAGAGAAAAAGACGGGCCCCAAAATTTTTCCGATTTGGACACCCAATTTTTGTATTATAACCATTCTTGTAATATATTTTCCGATGTAAATGCACCAGACGAGTCCTCTAGATGCATCCCCATAGAAGATTAGAAGCTTACCCATGTAAATTAGTAGGAAATTAGTCTTTAGTTAATAAAGTGCCGGTCTCTTGTGTGAAAGGACCATTTTTAGACACAAGTATATAAGTCAATTTGTGACTCTTTGTAAAGACTTTTTGCCATTGTGAGAATCAGGAGCACAGAAATTCGAATTTGTGTCTTCTCCTCTCTGTATCTTCTTCTTTGTGAGCCTGTGTGCATGTGTATTCCTTGGAAAGAGTGTTAGGAAGTGTTGTCTATCCATGAAAGTGTTTGTTTGCTGTTGTTAAGGTGTGTGCAAAGTGTAGGAAGTGCTGAAGTGTAGGAAGGTTTTTTTGCGACTCAGTATTTTGCTCATAACTTGAAGTAGGAGTGTCAGAATTGAGTGAAACCACTGCCATTGAATACGTCTTCTTGAGAGCTTCGAAATGCATATGCTATTTGCTATATTTGGAGTTCGGAGCTGAGAGAAAAGCTCAATTTATTGTTGGCTGCTGTTCCAAGTATCGTGACACCATAACTGACAGTTGAAGCTTGTTTGGATCAGTCTTTACCTTTTTTGCACTCTTTGAGTAGTTCATTTGCATTGATCATCATTTGAATGCATGTCCTCATACACTCGGTTAGGTTTGTATACTCATCGGATTGATAATTAAAGCGTGAATCCCCACTATATGCACTTGAGGGGGATTGAGGTGTCGAAAAACGTCCTATCACACCTGCAATTGTTACAATTGTAGGTACTAAAGCTGATGCAGAAGGTGTCGAAGATGATGATATTCTGCATATTCCTATTCGTGCTGCGGTTTCTGCTGCACCTACTGCAGAGCAGATTCGC
Source organism: Ceratopteris richardii (assembly GCA_020310875.1). Taxonomy (NCBI): domain Eukaryota; kingdom Viridiplantae; phylum Streptophyta; class Polypodiopsida; order Polypodiales; family Pteridaceae; genus Ceratopteris; species Ceratopteris richardii. The sequence continues at coordinate 58,438,808 of CM035438.1, forward strand.
TGGGATGGCAAAGATGCCCAGTCACATGCATTGATAGATTTGTCTGTCAAACATGCCATTATTCCTCACATTCGCTCTTGCAGAATAGCTAAGGATGCTTGGGATACACTTACCACATTGTACCAAGCCAGGAATGAGGCTCGTGTTGCTTACCTCCGAAAACAGTTGGAGAGTGAGCACATGAATGAAGGTGATTCTATGGACAATTTCCTAACAAAGATCAAATACTTGAAGGAACAATTGATTTCTACTGATGAGGTTATCAGATAGCTCACTTGTGCAGACGGTTCTGAATGGTCTTCCTGATTCATATCAGAGTTTTGCTTCTACTCTTCAGTTGATGATGAAGGGCAATCCAAATGCCTTATTATTTGAGGAGTTAGTCTCTGTTTTGTTACAACAAGATCAATTTAGGCAGAACAGGTCCATTATGTGAGTTGCAGATCAAGCTTCCCTGGCTAGTTAGAAGGGCAAAGGAAAATGGAGCTCTTCAATTAGTAAGCAAAAATATGCTAATCCTACACGATTGAAGAAGGAAGATAAAGATGAGAAGAAATAAAAAACGAAGAAATTTTTTCTTAAGTATCGTAAAGGGAATGATCATATCATAAGGAACTTTCCAAAACTGGCTGCTAAAGAGGCAAAGAAGAAAGAGGCTGGAATGGTTGTTGTAGAGGCCTCTACACCAAAAATAGAGTCTGCTAATCTTGTGCAGGAAGAAGAATGGGAGTTTACTACTATCTGCAGTTTTGACCCATCTTCTCATGAGCAGTGCATGTCTGCAGTAGACTCAGATGTTTGGTATTTTGACAGTGGGGCGACCAAACATATTACCTCGCAGTGCAGTTTCTTCTCTTCACTCGAGCCTGCCCCTACAGGGAATATTGTTACATGCGCCAACAACTCCTCTTATCCCATTATGGGAGTTGGTAAGATCATTTTGACCATTGCTGATGGTAGTTCTTTCACTTTTTCAGATGCTTTATGCGTGTGAGGGATCAAGAAGAACCTGTTATCAGTTTTTGCATTAGCCAAGATTGTCTTGGTTGTGAAATTTGTTGATGACAGGTATACAGTTCATGATCTGTCAAATGGCGATGTGATTATTGCTTTTGGCATTTTATTTCATGGGTTGTATAAGCTCATAAACTTTGAAAGATTTGTAAATGATTTGGCATGTGCAGTAAATGATTCTCAGGCTATGTCAGATGCAAAGCTTTGGCATGCACACTTCGGTCATCAGAATTTTGCTAGTTTGTTATGCCTGCAGAAATCTGAAATGGTGTCCTCTTTGCCCAAACTTGAGGCACCTGGAAAACATGTTTGTGAAGGCTGTATTTTGGACAAAATGCAGCGTTCGTCCTTTCCAAAAGATGGTCCAGTTCCGGCTACTCAGAAATTGCAGCTTGTACATAGTGATGTTTGTGGTCCTATGCAAACACCTTCTTTTGGGAATTATCTTTACTTCGTGACTTTCATTGATGATTTTTCCAGGCATGCATGGGTATATCCATTGAAGGGAAAGTCCTAAGTGTTCATGTGCTTCAAACAGTTTTTGGTTTTGGCTGAAAATCTATCAGCATGTAAAATGGGCACCCTCCGTTCTGATCGAGGGGGGGAATATATGTCTTCTGATTTTAATGCATTTCTGGCTAAACATGGGATAAAACACCAATGTACAATGCCGTATACACCTCAACAGAATGGAGTTATTGAACGAAAGAATAGGTCACTCATGGGGATGGCGAGGTGTATGGTCAAGAGTCAGGCTTTACCACATAGTTTTTGGCTTGAGGCTCTCATGTGTGTAGCATATGTATTGAACAGGTATCCCACTAAAGCGCTGCAGTCTATCACTCCATATGAGGCTTGGCATGATCGCAAGCCATCTATTGCTCATCTACGTGTTTTTGGTTGTTTGGCATATGCATTAGTGCCTGAACAACATTGTAGAAAATTGGATGATAAAGCAGTAAAATGTATTTTTGTTGGTTATAATTCTGAAAGTAAAGGCTATCGTCTGTATCATCCATAGACTAAACACATTTTGATTAGCCGAGATGTTGTTTTTGTGGAAGATGCTATTCAGCCATTGTTTTCATGTACTAAGGAGACATTTGTTAGCTCCAAAGACATGTATGATACTTTGCTGCCTCTTTTTATAGGTGGACAGTCTAGTGCTGGTCCCAATGAGGCAACTTCTCAGCCTTTGCAGGTTTCATGTGATGATGTAGATCATTCCATTTCTGATGCAGATTTACATGATGCACTAGTTGATGAGAGAGCTGATATTGAGCAGGCAAAAACTATGCCAAAATGGCTGGTGCAGACTTTGCGTGAAAACAAACTAGATGCACCTATGTCATATTGTACTCGTTCAGGCTCTCATAATGCCTCTTTTGCATCAGATTTCTATGTTATGGCTGCATCTAGTCTCTGTGATAAGAATGAGCCTGTTTTGTTTGATGAAGCACAAATTTCAAAAAAATGGATGGCTGCTATGCAATGTGAATATGATGTTATAATGAAGAATGGTACTTGGTCTTTATGTGACTCGCCTCCTAGCAAGAATGCCATTGGCACTAAGTGGGTATACAAGCTGAAGCATAAACCGAATGGTACAGTTGACATGTATAAAGGCTAGGCTTGTTGAAAGGGTTATGCACAGGAAAGAGGCATTGATTTTGATGAGACCTTTGCACCTACATGTCATATGACTACTATTCAGAGCATCTGTGCACTTAAAGCTCATCATGGTTGGAATGTACATCAGTAGGACATTAAAACAACATTTCTGAATGGTGACTTGCATGAAGAAGTGTATGTTTTTCAGCCCCGTGGCTTTGTGCAGAAAGGGCATGAAAACCAGGTGTGCAGGTTAAAGAAGGCATTATATGGTTTAAAGCAAGCACCACATGCTTGGTATGAGAAGATACATGCCTATCTGATTGCACATGGTTTTGAGAACAGTCCAACTGAAAGCACTTTATATGTTAAGCATGCTAATGATGTGCTTCTGATCATTGTTGTCTATGTTGGCGACATGCTACTCACTGGTCCTATTGAGAAGCATATTGCTGATTTTAAGGCTGATTTGCATGCCTCATTTGAGATGTCTGATTTGGGGCATTTGCATCACTATTTGGGCATTTAGTTTATGCAACGTGATGGTGGAATGGCTTTGTGTCAAACAAAATATATTGACACATTATTGGAGTGTTTGGGCCTTGAAGACTGTAAGCCTATTGCCACTCCTATGGAGACAGGTTTATGATTGAGTCTTCATGATGTTGGAGATGCATTTGATGTTGTTCTCTATCAGCAGGTTGTTGGATGCTTGATTTAGTTATGCATTACTCGGCCAGATATTCAATTTGCTCTCTCACAGATGAGCAGGTTTATGCATTGCCCAAGAGTCAAGAATTGGCAGGCACTTAAGCGCATCTTTCGCTATTTGAGTGGTACTCGGCTACTTGGGTTGTTTTATCCCAACGGGGGATCACTACCGCCAGATTTGCATGCTTTTTCTGACTCTAATTGGGCTGGTTGCTATGACACTCGTGTGTCCACTAGTGGCTTTTGCTTCATGCTTGGTAGCTCATGTATATCTTGGTTGAGCAAGAAGTAGCCTACTGTGGCCACTTCCAGTTGTGAGGCTGAGTATAGGGTAGCTTTCACAGCGACTGTTGAGTGTGTGTGGCTCAGACACCTTATGGCTGATTTGGGTGTTGGTCAGACTTCTGCCACCACCATCTTCACTGATAGTTAGAGCACATTAGAAGTTGCGAGGAACCCTCTGTTCCATGCTCGCACTAAGCACATTGAGGTGCATTATCACTATGTTAGGAGAGGTTCTCTGCTAGGGAGATCAGCTTAGCATATGTGCCCACACAGGAGAACATTGCAAACCTTTTCACGAAGGCTCTACCTAGGGAGAAGTTTGAAGCTTTGTGCAAAGCTTTGGGCTTACTTCCTTTTGTGGAGTGATTTCCACATAGCTTGGCACTTCCTTATACATGAGTACTAGGTCCTTGTTCACCGCATCACTCCCAGGGGGGATTTGTTGATATATTTAGGTAGTGATGTGTGTGAACACACTAGGATCACCGGGGCACTTTTTTCCCTCTTTAGGAAGTTTTTTTCCCCCGGCTTGTATATATGCCTATTGCCCTAATGGTCTACATATCTTTGTACATTCTCTAGTACTACATTCAATATTGTGTGTTGTGCTCCAAGCTTCTTCTTCGTCCTCGTGTTGTTCGCGTGCTTCCGCAGATGTCTAGCTCTAATAGTAATGCCATTCAAACTCTATAAGATTTACCCCCGCTCAGTGGGACTTGGGGGGTCCCATGGGCACTAGTCCCCTTCACTTGTACTTTTCTTTTCTTTTTATTTAATACAAGTTTGAGAGAGTAGACTAAGGCCAAACTTCTTTTATATTTGCAAAGTCTTAGTGCATTAAATATGAGGGAAAGTGGTTATCCGATGGATGAGTGTGTCATCCTACTAGGTCTACATATACTCCATTATTGTTGAATAAGAGAAGAGCAACTTCCCTACTATCCAATGTGTAGGTGCTTAGAATGCTTACACAATTTTGGTGGTAAGAACTTGAAGCAGTTAATATAGTCGTTATTGAAAGCTTGATAGCGATGCTTAGGATACCATCCTTGCTCCTCATATTTAGGCTATAGGATCCATGCATCCAAGAGAGAAAGAATGATTTGAGAACTATCTTGGATGTCGGATTATCTATTGTAGAAGGGCATTCAAAGTTTCCTTTGTGATTGGGACCTCGAGGCTTGCAAAAGTAGAGAAGGAAAATCTGAAATATGGTTTGTCTTTCCCACCTTTTGAAAAGTCAACGAAAGGGTTAAATGGGAGAAATGTTATTCATTAGATGACAGACTAGTTTAGTTTGCATTACGGTGATATGCCAGCAATAGGCATACTTGTTTTCGTGTCAAGAGGTTTGTGAAACACACAAAGAATATATGTTGATTCAAGAGGATATTTATGTCCTTTATGCATACTTTGGAAGATGGATGGTGAATTTATGGCTCCAACCAAGATCTTTAAGTGATTGAAAAATATAGTCCCATTCCAGCCTATCGTAAGCTTTGTCAAAGTCGATCTTGAGGAAAACCACATCTTGTCTAGACTCATCCATAAGTTGAGACCTTCCCAAATATCAATTATGGCTTCCAATATTGACCTGCCTTTGATGAAACCTTTTTGGTCCTCGCTTAGCCAAGCTCTCAGATGGCAAGAAATTCTATTGGCGGTGACTTTAGCAATGATCTTATATCCCATTTGAAGCATCCTAATCGAACACCAGTTCTCAATTATGCTCTTTTTCCCTTTTTTGTGGATTAACTTGATGATGCCATTGTTGAGACAAGTGGGAAAGCATGCCAAACTCGAGTGCCTCTTGCCAGACCAAACAAAGAGGGGTGGCCATTACCAACTTGAAGGACTTAAAGAACTCATTAGTGAGCCCATCCGGCCCTGGGCTTTTCCCACTAGGAAGGGCAGGGGAGAGAGGATTTGAGATCCCTAGGATTCTCGTAAAATGTTCTTCAATTATTTCGATATTTTCTTCTTCCATATTTCATACATCACCATTTGAGTCTAGCAATAGGGGGATCTATTATCTATTTTGTTTCCTTTTAAAAATGCTACACATCTCTTTGGTTGGCTTGTCGTCTTTGCCAACCCACCACTCCTTAAAGAATATTTGCAAATTTTTCCTTTGTATTTCTTCTTCGTATTTCATCAGTGCTTTGATTCGTCATAGAACCTTTTGGGATTGAGCTTTTCCTTTGTTCACTTTCTCCTCAAGTCTCCAGATTCTATGATATAGAGCTTCTCTACATCCATGCCGAACAGTCTAGAGCAACTTCCTAGTTCTTATCATGATCTAGTGCAACTTTTTGACCGCGCATCTCCAACTCTTGGTTGGGGATGAACAGGTGGCGAATGCCTCCTTCCACACTTCAGCAATTTCTTGATGGACTGAGGGGAGAGAGAAAGAAGTCATGCAAACATGAAACCAAAGAGCCTTACGGGTTTTGGTGAGAGGTCGGAATGAGATAATGATTGGGTAGTGATCAGAGATGGTGAGGTCAGTGCATTGCGAGAGGGAAGGACGGCCCCATCGATAAATAATGCTCTAAGCAATGTAGCTTCTAGCTGGTCTAGCTTTCCTCAAGTCCTCACCCGCTTGGAGATTTGACCACGAAAAGCCATTCAAATCTTTGAATTCGACCAAATCCAAGTGCAGTTTGGTTTTGTCCCAAGTTTCTTTCTCACGACAGTCGATGATCCTGCCCTTTTTGTTCTTTCTGTCTGCAGGGTCCTCCACCATATTGAAGTCACCACAAATTAGCATTGTTGTGGGGGAGTGAGCCCAAGGAGGCCTAGAACTCCCCGTTTTGGGTGTACATAGAAAGTAACGTGAATCGAAAGGGGGCACCAAAGGAAACAACAATCTATCGATGGCGTTGATCTTCAATGGAGTTCTCAAGATTCTCAAACCAGAATGGATTTATACCAATTACCATCCCACCGGACCCCAGGGATGCGATGTTGAAATCTAGATATGGATCAAGGAGACATGTCTAAGACGTTTCTGGAGGTCTGCTCCATCAATTTTAGTCTCTTGAATACAGATAAATTCAGGGTTTAGGCTAATGTCACAAAACCATTGACCAATGATGGTCACTCTTGAGGGGTTAGTCAGCCCCCTAGCATTTAACGAGATGATTATCATTTCCATAACTTACCCTCTTCGTGGGAAGAGGCCTTATACTTTCTCCTCTTGGATTCATCTTTCTTTTTTGTTGGGAGGGGGTCCAACTTAGTAATTTGTTTTTGTGGGGGCTTTTCCAGGGTAACTCAATAGGTTGTTTTCCCTTGCGGGAGGCCTCCTATTCGAATGAACAAGAAACCGTTTCCAGAATAGTCGATCCAGTGATGGAACCTTCACTGTCCATATTGTCATCATTAATAGTGGTAAAGCTATCTTCTTTGCTTGTAGTGTAGCCCTCCTGATTGGTTTCTTGTTATCAGGGATCTCTAGGGCTTTGTCATTGATGTCCACCTCAAATTGGTTCTTACTTGGGTAATCAAGCTCATTAATCTCCTTTTCCAGATTGTAGTACAAGTTGTTTGGGGGTACCTGGAATACGGTTTCTCTTGAAAGTCGCCCTAGGACTTCTTTTCCTTCTTCTTCTTCTTCTTCTTTTGACTTCCATGAACCCGTTTGAATTGGTTTCTAGGTTTCGGGAGCCCTTAAATGGCTCTTCATTCATTGGGCCATTCAGTGTCCCATTGTTGTCTTGACTTTTTCGGGATGCTTCTTGTTTTTGTTTGTTTTTTTGTCTCAGTGGGCAATCTTTAATCATATGGCCTTGTTGGCCACAATGAAAACACATGTTAGGTAGGTTTTTGTAATTAATGTCTTGCTCCCAGACATCCCCTTTGCCTAGGTCCACTTTGATCTTTAATGGAAGTGGCGCGTTGAAGTCAGCTTTGGCATAGATTTGAGAGTGCCACCGAGCATTGAAAGAGTGCCTCACACCTTCATAAATGAGACCACCAACATAATCTTGTGAAACCAAGGGCTTGTCGATTGGAGATACGATGTCCCACACAAAGTTATACAAGAAGTACGATAGGTTAGTGGGCTCAACCCAGAGAGGGTAGTGAAGAGATTTTGATTTTTCAGGAATAAAATCGAAGGACCATTTGAACAGACATAGGGTCACTCACCTGAGTTGCTAGCTTCTAACACTGAGGGCTTGGAACACCATATCTTCATTCTCAAAGACTAGCAACATATGACTAACCGGTAAGAACTGACACTTGTTAACAATCAACCCGCGGGGAACCACTCTTTTTGAAGCCACTGGCGCACAGTTTCGAGCGGAGGCCTAGGGCCAAACACTTGTCCAACTAGTCATACTTTCTTGATCTCTTCTTGCTTTGATAGAATTGCAGCTCTACTAAGAGAGATCGAGGGAGGCTCAACACCCTCGGAGGCCCCATGAGCGACACAAGATCCCCCCTCCAAAATAGGGGCCAGGTTACCAATCACCCCTTGGGTCCGGACCAAGTTGCTTATCATGAGGGAGGGGGCCGCCAAAGCCATGACAGGGACCCCAAATTGTGCATCAGAGATAAACTTCCATTATCACAGAGATAGATCTTTGTCCCCATTTTGTTTTCAAAGCTAAAAGAACATTAAACTCTTCTTTGAATATAAAAAGGCAAGAAACTCTTACGGAAGACCTCGAGCCATGCTATTGTGAAGGGAACTCTTACGGAAGACCTCGAGCCATGCTATTGTGAAGGGATGCCCAAACCCACACCATCATGATGGGTCACTCCAAAGTCGAGAGCTTGGCTAGAAGGGGAGCAATGGGAGCGAGACCCTAGCAGCACAACAAAAGCAGATTGATAACACTTAGACAATCGCTATATTGTGGGTGAAGTTCTTGAGTCTCATACGAATGACTCAGCATTAAGTATGAGGGATGAGTTTGATCACCCTAGTGAGTTTCGATGTGCTCCCAGCTTGTTGAGTAAGAGAAGGGCATCTTTTTTACTATCTAATGTGTAGGTGCTTAAGACTCTGGTGAATTATTATTGTGACTTAGATTTCTTTCACAACTTTTGTGGCAAAAACTTGAAAGACGTTGGAGTTAGACATCTACAGAAGCACGCGAACATCACAAGGAAGAAGAAGAAGCTTGTAGCACAACACACAATACTGAATGTATTACTAGAGAATGTACAAAGATAAGTAGCCCATTAGGACAATAGGCGTATATACAAGTCGGGGGGAAAAAACCTCCCAAAGAGGGAAAAACGTGCCCCGGTGGTCCTAGAGTGTTCCACACATCACTACCTAAATATATCAACAAATCCCCTCTGGGAGTGATGCGGTGAACGAGTAGCTGGCACTCATGTATAAGGAAGTGTCAAGCTATGTGGAAATTACTCCACAAAAGGAAGTAAGCCCAAAGCTTTGCGGAAAACTTCAAACTTCTCCCTAGGCAGAGCCTTCGTGAAAAGGTCTGCAATGTTCTCCTGCGTGGGCACATATGCCAAGCTGATCTCCCCAGTAGAGAACCTTTCCCTGACATAATGATAATGCACCTCAATGTGCTTAGTGCGAGCATGGAACATAGGGTTCCTTGCAACTTCCAATTCACTCTGACTATCAGTGAAGATGTTGGTGGTAGAAGACTGACGAACACCCAAATCAGCCATAAGGCGTCTGAGCCACACACACTCAACAGTAGCTATGAAAGCTGCCCTATACTCAGCCTCATAACTGGAAGTGGCCACAGTAGGATGCTTCTTGCTAAACCAAGATATACATGAGCTACCAAGCATGAAGCAAAAGCCACTAGTGGACACACGAGTGTCATAGGAACCAGCCCAGTCTGAGTCAGAAAAAGCATGCAAGTCTCGCGGTAGTGATCCCCCCTTGGGATAAAACTACCCAAGTAGCCGAGTACCGCTCAAATAGTGAAAGATGCGCTTAACTTCCTGCCAATGCTTGACTCCTGGGCAATGCATAAACCTGCTCATCTTTGAGACAGCAAATTGAATATTTAGCTGAGTAATGCATAAGTAAATCAAGCATCCAACAACCTGCTGATAGAGAACAGCATCAAATGCATCTCCAGCATCATGAAGACTCAATCGTAAACCTGTCTCCATAGGATTGGCAATAGGCTTACAGTCTTCAAGGCCAAAACGCTACAATAATGTGTCAATATATTTCCTTTTACACAAAGCCATTCCACCATCAACTTGCATAAAATGAATGCCCAAATAGTGATGCAAATGCCCCAAATCAGACATCTCAAATGAGGCGTGCAAATTAGCCTTAAAATCAGCAATTTGCTTCTCAATAGGACCAGTGAGCAGTAGATAGGCATGTATCTTCTCATACCAAGCACATGGTGCTTGCTTTAAACCATATAATGCCTTCTTTAACTTGCACACCTAATTTTCATGCCCTTTCTGCAGAAAGCCAAGGGGCTGAAAAACATACACTTCTTCATGCAACTCACCATTCAGAAATGCAGTTTTAATGTCCAACTGATGTACATTCCAACCATGATGGGCTGCAAGTGCACCAATGCTCCGAACAGTAGTCATACGGCATGTAGGTGCAAAGGTCTCATCAAAATCAATGCCTCTTTCCTGCTCATAACCCTTTGCGACAAGCCTAGCCTTATACCTGTCAACTGTACCATCAGGTTTACGCTTCAGCTTGTATACCCACTTAGTGCCAATGGCCTTCTTGCCAGGAGGCAAGTCACATAAAGACCAAGTACCATTCTTCATTATTGCATCATATTTAGATTGCATAGCAGCCATCCAATTTTCTGAATTTTGTGCTTCATCAAACGAAACAGGCTCATTCTCATCATAGAGACTAGATGCAGCCATAGCATAGCAATCTGATGCAAAAGAGGCACTATGAGAGCCTGATCGAGTATGATATTATAGAGGTGCATCTAATTTGATGTCACGCAAGGTCTGCAAAAGCCGTTTTGGCATAGTTCTTGCGTGCTCAATATCAGCTCTCTCATCAATAAGTGCATCATGTACATGTGCATCAGAAATGGAATTATTTGCATCATCACATGAAACTTGCAAAGGCTGAGAAGTTGCCTCATTAGGGCAAGCACTAGAATGTCCACCTGTAAAAAGAGGCAGCAAAGTATCATACATGTCTTTGGAGCTAACAAATGTCTCCTTGGTACATGAAAGCAATGGCTATATAGCATCTTCCACAAAAAAAACATCACGGCTAACCAGAATGCGTTTAGTTTGTGGACGATACAGACGATAGCCTTAACTTTCAGACCTGTAACCAACAAAAATACATTTTATTGCTTTATCATCCAATTTTCTACGATGTTGTTCAGGCACTAATGCATATGCCAAACAATAAAAAACACACAGATGGCTTGGGATCATGCCAAGCCTCATATGGAGTGATAGACTACAGTGCTTTAGTGGGACTTATGTTCAGTACCTATGCTGCACACATGACAGCCTCAAGCGAGAAACTATGTGGTAAAGTCTGACTCTTGACCATACACCTCGCCATCTCCATGACCTGTTCTTTCGTTTAGCAACTCCATTTTGTTGAGGTGTATACGGCACTGTACACTGGTGTTTTATCCCACGTTCAGCCAGAAATGTATTAAAATCAGAAGACATATATTCCCCCCCTCGATCAGAATGGAGGGTGCCCATTTTACATGCTAACAGATTTTCAGCCAAAACCAAAAATTTTTTGAAGCACATGAACACTTCGGACTTTGCCTTCAATGGATATACCTATGCATGCCTAGGAAAATCATCGATGAAAGTCACGAAGTAAAGATAATTCCCAAAAGAAGGTGTCTGCATAGGACCACAGACATCACTATGTACAAGCTGCAATTTCTGAGTAGCCCGAACTAAACCATCTTTTGGAAAGGACGAATGCTGCATTTTGCCCAAAATACAGCCTTCACAACAATGTTTGGGCAAAGAGGACACCATTTCAGATTTCTATAGGCGTAGAAAACTAGCAAAATTCAGATGACCAAAGTGTGCATGCCAAAGCTTTGCATCTGACATAGACTAAGAATCATTTACTGCACATGCCAAATCATTTACAGATCTTTCATAGTCTATGAGCTTATACAACCCACGACATAAAATGCCAGAAGCAATAATCACATTGCCATTTGACAGATCATGAACTGTACGCCTGTCATCAGCAAATTTCACAACCAAGCCAATCTTGGCTAATGCCAAAACTGATAACAGGTTCTTCTTGATCCTTCGCACAAATAAAGCATCTGACAAAGTGAAAGAACTACCATCAGCAGTTGTCAAAATGATCATATCAACTTCCATAACAAGATAAGAGGAGTTGTTGGCGCATGTAATAGAATTCCCTATAGGAGCAGACTCGAGTGAAGAGAAGAAACTGCGCTACGAGGTAATATGTTTGGTCACCCCACTGTCAAAATACCAAACATCTGAGTCTACTGCAGACATGCACTGCTCATGAGAAGATGGGTCAAAACTGCAGACAGTAGTAAATGCCCATTCTTCTTCTTGCACAAGATTAACAGACTCTGTTTTTGGTGTAGAGGCCTCTGCAACAACCATTCCAGCCTCTTTCTTCTTTGCCTCTTTAGTAGCGAGTTTTGGACAATTCTTTATGATATGATCATTCCCTTTACAGTACTTGCAAAACAGTTTCTGCTTTTCTGATTTTTTCTCATCGTTATCTTGGTTCTTCAAATGTGCATCATTTATAGATTTCTACTTACTAGTAGAAGAGCTCAATTTTCCTTTGCCCTAAGCATCCTTAGGTGTTCTGCAAGAGCGAATGTGAAGAATATTGGCACGTTATATACCTTTGGCACAAAAAGACAAAATAGCCTACACAAGCGCTGTGATAGTGTGTTCGGAGGCCGAAACGAGTTCAGATCGTGATTTCAACACCACATTGCGAAGTTGTTTTGATCTCGAAAACACGCTGAGTATGCTCACCAAAATTCGTGTGATTCTGAGATTGCAAATGGAGGAGTGTCGACGGCACCCTAGATGAAGCGACGACCTACTCTGATACCAATTGTTGGAGTTAGACATCTGCGGAAGCACGCAAACAACACAAGGAAGAAGAAGAAGAAGCTTGGAGCACAACACACAATACAGAATGTATTACTAGAGAATGTACAAAGATAAGTAGCCCATTAGGGCAATAGGTGTATATACAAGCCGGAGGAAAGAAACCTCCTAAAGAGGGAAAAAAGTGCCCCGGTGGTCCTAGAGTGTTCACACACATCATTACCTAAATATATCAACAAAAGAGGCACAAGACTCTTGTGAATTACTATTGTGACTTAGAATCCTTCCTTGGTCGTCACATCCATGCAAAGGTACGGAAGGATTATTTGAAATATTGCTTTTCTTTCCCACCTTTGGATTGTCAAGTAAAGTGTTAAATGGGAGAAATGCTACTAATTGGATGACAGAGTACTTTAGTATTCACTGCGTTGATTCAAAGGGACATTTATGTTAAATATGCATACTTGGAAAGACTTTGGAGGAAGGAATTTCATAATGTTGAATGTTCAAAGTTTGCAAGGTTTGATGTTTGAAAATCCATTTACACTAACATCATTGAGTGAATTGGCAAGTGAGAAAAGGCCAAAAGTTCTTCATCTCATGCACAATGATGACTTTGAAAGGATTTGTTCATATAATTTTCTCCTCTATTTGAGTGATCAGTTTCAATGAGGTTCTCTTGATCAACAATTCAAAGTTTCTATTGAAAATTCGAGCACAATGGATGTTTTTTTTTTAATGTGAGAGTATCGAAGATAGGACACATCAATGGTACCAAACACTTGAGGAAATATTTTGATGGTAAGGAAACAAAAACATACCATTCTCAATAACAAAAATTAGAATGATAGGCTTACTTTGGCAAGTGTTGTTAGAAAAAAATTCAATTAGAATGATAGGCTCAACTTGGCAAGTGTTGTTGATTTGGTAAGGATCTTTCTTGTCCAATAACAAATATTCAACATATGACATATGAATTACAAATTAGAATGATAGGCTTAATTTGGCAAGTGTTGTTAGAAAGGTTGTTCTTTTGAGATGAGTGTCAAATGCCTTAGAGTTCAAGCCAAGGAATAAAGACCTTCACTCGACGGGGTGTACACACAAAGGCTTCAAAGCTTGAATATCCGTCTATTTTATATGATTTTTCAAATGTAATTTTTATCATAAAAAATCCCATTTCTTCAAGGAGTTCTTCAGCCTCTTCTGTAAGAATACAACCTCTTTTACTTTTTTAGGTTTTTTTTTGGAGCAAGAGTGAGAAGTGTAATGAGCCAAAACAATATGAAAAGGACTTTCTCTTGGGTATAAAAGGTTAAAAAATCTAACTATACTCGCCTTTTAAATTGGTTTGAATGAATTCTTGTTCATTCTATTTCTTGAGCACTTTTCACTCATCTTGTTCTATCGCCATCTTTACCTAGTGGGAGCTCATTTACATGGTCTACATGTTTCTAGCTTTGCATTGTGTGTGTGGTTTGTGTATGTGTTTGTGTTTGTGTTTGGGTTGCTCCTCTTTTGCTTTAGGATCTTTGAAATCCCTATATTCATAGTGATACAGTATCATAGACTCAATTGCGATAAGGTACTTAAATTGAGAATCGAAATTGATTCCCATCAATTGAATACGTTAAGCTTTGTGTTTGCAAATCTGTAACAAATTTTTAACATCACTGTTGAGGATCATCCTACAAATCAGGTCTTTTATAGTTGTTAAGTGCTTTGGTAAGAGGTGTTGTTTGATTTCATGCTCCTCTTTTGAATTTGGAATCAACATCTTCATCATTGCACTTTATATTCTTCATTTTCTAATAGTAAGGATAGTGTAGGTACATACAGCACAATAGATATAAGAATTAAGGAGCATATATTTGTTCTCTATTGCACAAGGTAGCTTTAAACGAAATAAAAAAAGGAATCATATTAATAAGCTAAGGGCAACCTCCATATTCGAAACATCTCATGCCACAAAAAAGAAATTGAGGAGAGATAGAGAAAGAGAGAGAGGGAAAGGGAAGGAGATCCTTGTATCATATCCAAGTGGATCCTTACCCTAAAAGCTCAATGAAAGTATCGAACACCTTGTCTCACCTTCCTCCATTGAAATTTGATGTTACATGTAAGGATAAGGATGGCGATCCTCAATCGCAAGAAAAGTTTTACTGCTGCATTTTTTGTGTGCTAAGTGATTGGGATGGAGTGAGCATTGGATAAAGAATTTATAGGTTAGTAGAGAATATTTGAAGCATAGGCCCACTTGAGATGAGCAAGGAAACTTTGACAATACATTGGGAAAATGAACAAGGGATCATGTATTACAAGGACGTGTGCCATGGAAGGTCACTTTGGAGGTTGAAGATGTGGATTTTTGGGCTTTAGGAACCTTATGTATTCAAAAACCCAAAAATTACAAAAACATCAAGAATTTGATGTGCTCTCTAGTTAGAACATGAGGGTGATTTCTATACATGCTGGTATATAGAGAAATCCAAGTATGGATATGGAATCGTGAAATGCACCGTGGTTTATTTGAGTTGGAGTCTATACATTGGAAGGTAAGGAAACTGTAGAATAATAGTTCGAAAGGTCTAGATAAGACCATTCAAGAAGAAAACTCAAGCTTTGATGTTTGTACCAATAAGACTCATTCCAAAGTTACAATGTACATTTCCATTTGACCATCAGAGTTGGAACTGAAAGGATTCATATTTTAGGGCTATGAAAGTTAAGGACCTAGTTTCAAGGATTTCAAGCCATAAGTCTAAGCCATGAGACCCCTTCCCTGCTAGTTAGTTGTAGAAAAATCATTGGAGGCCTTTGGAACCTTATCAAGTGGAGAAGCAAGAAAGGTACTTAGAATGTCGCAAGTGAAATAATAAGAGTCACAAGATAAATCAACACTACTAAGAAGCAAAACGAAGAAGATCTAAGGGTTAGAGAAGAAGCACACACAAAGGCTAGAGAGCACATTAGGTGAAATAACTTAAGATGACAAGGCCTAGATGTCAATCCCAAAGCCCCAAGATATCACATGGCTATGTGCACCAAAAAGAGTACACATCCTAGCATCATAGATAGAAGACCATTCATCATGTTTGAGCTAGGGCACTATGTTGCAAATAAGACGATCAAATCTTTTATTGATTTTGGAGTTGCCACTAGTGCAATTAGGTACTCATGTTGTAAAGGATTGGTCAGAGAAGTTAAGCCTTCAGAAGCTTATTTAGTGGACTTAGGAGGCATGGAAACTCCTTGTATTAGTGAGGGGGGCATTCCTATCCTCTTAAAGGATGTCCCTTTGCCACTAAAGTTGCTATTTTGGCATGATGAGGACATCACAGAGCATATGATATTAGGACGAGATTCTCCAAGCTTCTTCTTCTTCTTCCTTGTGTTGTTCGTGTGCTTCCGCAAACGTCTAACTCCAACAATTGGTATCAGAGCAGGTCGTCGCTTCATCTAGGGCATCGCCAACACCTCTCCACTTGCAGTCTCAAAATCGCACGAATTTTGGTGAGCATACTCAGGGCGATTTGATCCCGTTTCGCCCTCCGAATGCACGATCATAGCACTTGTGTAGGCTATTTTGTCTTTTTGTGCCAAAGGTATAAAACAGTTTTTGTTTGCAAGTTTAAGCATCTCAAAATCTGCTATAGGTCTAGTAGAATTCATCTGGGCAATTCTGTTCAACTTTTTGAGATACAGTCAATTATCTACATCAAGGTATTTTAGTCACTGGCCATGGCTGAAAGTAGTGATCTATTCCGTATGTTGGCTATTGACGATAAGTTGGATGGTACCAACTACCCATTATGGACTTATATGATGCGACATGTATTGGTTGCAAAAGGATGGTGGAACATTGTGCAGGGTGTTGAAATACGTCCTATTACATCTGCAAATACAGGTACTGCAAATACAGGTGCTGCAAATACAAGTGTTGGAGCTGATGAAGATGGTGTCGAAGATGGTGATATTTTATAGATTCTTGTTCGTGCTGCGGTTTTTGTTGCACCTACTGTAGAGCAAATTCATTGAGATGGCAAAGATGCCGAGGCACATGCATTGATAGCTTTGTCTATCAAACGTGCCATTATTCCTCACATTCACTCTTGCAAAATAGCTAAGGATGCTTGGGATACACTTACCACATTGTACCAAGCTAGGAATGAGGCTCGTGTTGCGTACCTCTGAAAACAATTGGAGAGCGAGCACATGAATGAAGGTGATTCTATGGACAGTTTTCTAACAAAGATCAAAGACCTGAAGGAACAGTTGATTTCTACTAATGAGGTTATTGTTGATATATTTAGGTAGTGATGTGTGTGAACACTCTAGGACCACCGATGCACTTTTTTCCCTCTTTAGGAGGTTTTCTTCCCCCGGCTTGTATATACGCCTATTGCCCTAATGGGCTACTTATCTTTGTACACTTTCTAGTAATACATTCATTATTGTGTGTTGTGCTCCAAGCTTCTTCGTCTTCCTTGTGTTGTTCACGTGCTTCCACAGATGTCTAACTCCAACAAATTGGTATTAGAGTAGGTCGCCGCTTCATCTAGGGCGTCGTCTACACCTCTCCGATTGTAGTCTTACATTTGCATGAAATTTGCTGAAGGTATATACTTGTTTCTATTTGCTAGTATAAGCGTCTCAAAGTCTACTACAGGTTTAGCAAAACTCGTCTGGGCAGTTCCGTTCAACTTTTTGAGATACAATCAATTTTCTGCATCAAGGTATTTTAGTCACTAGCCATGGCCGAAAGCACTGATGCATTTCGTATGTTGGCTGTTGAGGATAAGTTGGATGGTACCAACTACCCGTTGTGGGCTTATATGATGCAACATGTATTGGTTGCAAAAGGACTATGGAACATTGTGTAGGGTGTTGAAAAACCTCCTATCACACCTACAACGTTACAACAGCAGGTACTGAAGCTGATGTAGAAGGTGTCGAAGATGATGATATTCTGCATATTCCTGTTTGTGCTGCGGTTTTTGCTGCACCTACTACAAAGCAGATTTTTTTGGGATGGTAGAGATTCCTAGGCACATGCATTGATAGATTTGTCTGTCAAACGTGCCATTATTCCTCACATTTGCTCTTGCAGAACAACTACGGATGCTTGGGATACACTTACCACATTGTACCAAGCTAGGAATGAGGCTCATGTTGCTTACCTCTGAAAACAGTTGGAGAGTGAGCACATTAATGAAGATGATTCGATGGACAGTTTTCTAACAAAGATCAAAGACTTCAAGGAACAGTTGATTTCTGCTAATGAGGTTATACCAGATAGCTCACTTGTGTAGACCGTTCTGAATGGTCTTCCTGATTCATATCAGAGTTTTGCTTCTACTCTTCGATTGATGATGAAAGGCAATCCAAATGCCTTGTCATTTGAGGAGTTAGCCTCTATTCTGTTGCAAGAGGATCAATCGAGGCAGAACAGCTCCATTATGTGTGTTGCAGATCAAGCTTTCCTGGCTAGTCAAAAGGGCAAAGGAAAATGGAGCTCTTCAATTAGTAAGCAAAAATCTGCTAATTCTGCACAATCGAAGAGGAAAGACAAAGATGATAAGAAATCAGAAAAGCAAAAATTGTTTCGCAAGTACTATAAAGGAAATGATCATATCATAAAGAACTATCCAAAACTGGCTGCTACAAAAGCAAATAAGAAAGAGGCTGGAATGGTTGTTGCAGAGGTCTCTATACCAAAAAGCGAGTCTGTTAATCTTGTGTAGGAAGAAGAATGGGTGTTTACTACTGTTTGCAGTTTTGACCCATCTTCTCATGAGCAGTGCATGTCTGTAGTAGACTCAGATGTTTGGTACTTTGACAATGGGGCGACCAAACATATTACCTCACAGCAGAGTTTCTTCTCTTCACTCGAGCCTGCCCTTATAGGGAGTATTGTTACATACGCCAACAAATCCTCTTATCCTGTTATGGGAGTTGGTAATATCATTTTGACTACTATTGATGGTAGTTCTTTCACTTTGTTAGATGCTTTGTTTGTGCCAGGGATCAAGAAAAATCTTTTATCAGTTTCTACATTAGCCAAGATTGGCTTGGTTGTGAAATTTGTTGATGATAGATGTACAGTTCATGGTCTGTCAAATGGCAACGTGATTATTGCTTCTGGCATTTTATGTCGTGGGATGTATACGCTCATAGACTATGAAAGATCTGTAAATGATTTGGCATGTGCAGTACATGATTCTCAGGCTATATCAGATGCAAAACTTTGGCATGCACGCTTTGGTCATCTGAATTTTGCTAGTTTGCTATGCTTGCAGAAATCTGAAATGGTGTCGTCTTTGCCGAAACTTGAGGCACCCAGAAAATATGTTTGTGAAGGCTATATTTTGGGCAAAATGCAATGTTCCTCCTTTCCAAAAGATGGTTCAGTTCGGGCTACTCAAAATTTGGAGCTTCTACATAGTGATGTATGTGGTGCTATGCAAAGACCTTTTATGGAAATTATCTTTTCTTTGTGACTTTCATCGATGATTTTTTCAGGCATGCATGGGTATATCCATTGAAGGCAAAGTCCAAAGTGTTCGATGATGTTCTTCAAATAGTCTTTGGTTTTGGGTGAAAATCTATCAGCATGTAAAATGGGCACCCTTCGTTCTGATCGAGGGGGGGAATATATGTCTTCTGATTTTAATGCATTTTTGGCTGAACATGGGATAAAACACCAATGTAAAGTGTCATATACACCTTAACGTAATGGAGTTGCTGAAGGAAAGAACAGGTCTCTCATGGAGATGGCGAGGTGTATGGTCAAGAGTCAAACTTTACCACATAGTTTCTGGCTTGAGGCTGTCATGTGTGCAACATATGTACTAAAAAGGTGTCTAACTAAAGCACTTGAGTCTATCACTCCATATGGGGCTTGGCATGATCGCAAGCCTTCAATTGCTCTTCTGCGTGTTTTTGGTTGTTTGGCATATGCATTAGAGCCTGAACAACATCATAGAAAATTGGATGATAAAGGAGTAAAATGTATTTTTGTTGGGTACACTTCTAAAAGTAAAGGCTATCTTCTGTATCATCCACAGACTAAACACATTTTGGTTAACTGTGATGTTGTTTTTGTGGAAGATGATATTCAATGATTGCTTTCATATACAAAGGAGACATCTGTTAGCTCAAAAGACATGTATGATACTTTGCTGCCTCTTTTTACAGGTGGACAGTCTAGTGCTAGTCCTAATGAGACAACTTCTCAGCCTTTGCAAGTTTCATGTGATGATGCAGATCATTCCATTCTGATGCAGATTTACATGATGCACTTGTTGATGAGAGAGCTGATATTGAGCAAGCAAAATCTATGCCAAAATGGCTGGTGCAAAATTTGCATGACAGCAAATTAGATGCACATCTATCATATCATACTCGATCAGGCTCTCATAGTGCCTCTTTTGCATCAGATTGCTATGCTATGGCTGCATCTAGTCTCTGTAATGAGAATGAGCCTGTTTCATTTAAGTAAGCACAAAATTCAGAAAACTGGATGGTTGCTATGCAATCTAAATATGATGCTATAATGAAGAACGGTACTTGGTCTTTATGTGACTTGCCTCCTAACAAGAAGGCCATTGGCACTAAGTGGGTTTACAAGCTAAAGCATAAGCCTACAGTTGACAGGTATAAGGCTAGGCTTGTTGCAAAGGGTTGTATAGAGGAAAGAGGCATTGATTTTGATGAGACCTTTGCACCTACATGTTGAATGACTACTATTTGTAGCATCTCTACACTTGCAGCTCATCATGATTGGAATGTACATCAGTTGGATATCAAAACAGTGTTTCTAAATGGCGACTTGCATGAAGAAGTGTATGTTTTTCAGCCCCATGGCTTTGTGCAGCAAGGGCATGAGAATGAGGTGTGCATCTTAAAGAAGGCATTATATGGCTTAAAGCAAGCACTACGTGCTTGGTATGAAAAGATACATTCCTATCTGATTACACATGGTTCTGAAAATAGTCCAACTGAAAGCACCTTATACGTTAAGCGTGCAAACGGTGTACTTCTGATCATTGTGGTTTATGTTGATGCCATGCTGCTCACTCGTCCTCATGAGAGGCATATTGCTAATTTTAAGGCTGATTTACCTGCCTCATTTGAGATGTCTGATTTGGGAAATTTGCATCACTATTTGGGCATTCAATTTATGCACGTTGATGGTGGAATGGCTTTGCATCAAACGAAATATATTGACACATCATTGCAATGTTTTGGCCTTGAAGACTGTAAACCTATTGCCACTCCTATGGAGACAGGTTTACCATTGAGTCTTCAGGATGCTGGAGATGCATTTGATGATGTTCTCTATCAGCAGGTTGTTGGATATTTGATTTACTTATGCATTACTCGGCCAGATATTCAGTTTGTTGTCTCACAGATGAGCAGGTTTATGCATTGCTCAGGTCTCAAGCATTGGTAGGCAGTTAAGCGCGTCTTTCGCTACTTGAGTGGTACTCGGCTACTTGGGTTGTTTTAACCCAAGGGGATCACTACCGCCAGATTTGGATGCTTTTTTTGACTCTGACTGGGTTGGTTGCTATGACACTCATGTGTCCACTAGTGGCTTTTGCTTCATGCTTTGTAGCTCATGTATATCTTGGTTGAGCAAGAAGCAACCTACTGTGGCCACTTCCAGTTATGAGGCTGAGTATAGGGAAGCTTTCATAGCTACTATTGAGTGTGTGTGGCTCAGACGCCTTATGGCTAATTTGGATGTTGGCCAGTCTTCTGCCACCACCATCTTCACTAACTGTCAGAGCGCATTGGCAGTTGCAAGGAAATGTGTGTTCCATGCTCGCACTAAGCACATTGAGGTGCATTATCATTATGTCAGGGAGAGGTTCTCTGCTAGGGAGATCAACTTGGCATATGTGCCCGCGCAGAAGAACATTGCAGAGCTTTTCACGAAGGCTCTGCCTAGGGAGAAGTTTGAAGCTTTTTGCAAAGCTTTGGCCTTACTTCCTTTTGTGGAGTGATCTCCACATAGCTTGCCACTTCCTTATACATGAGTGCCAGCTACTTGTTCACCGCATCACTCTCAGGGGGGATTTGTTGATATATTTAGGTAGTGATATGTGTGAACACTCTAGGACCGCCGGGGCACCTTTTCCTCCTCTTTAGGAGGTTTTTTTCCCACGGCTTGTCTATACGCCTATTGCCCTAATGGGCTACTTATCTATGTACATTCTCTAGTAATACATTCAGTATTGTGTGTTGTGCTCCAAGCTTCTTCTTCTTCCTTGTGTTGTTCGCGTGCTTCCGCAGACGTCTAACTCCAACAGTTATACCAGATAGCTCACTTGTGCAGACTAGTCTTAATGGTCTTCCTTATTCATATCAGAGCTTTGCTTCTACTCTTTGGTTGATGATGAAAGGCAATCCAAATGCCTTCTCATTTGAGAAGTTAGTCTCTATTTTGTTGCAGGAAGATCAGTCTAGGCAAAACTGGTCCATTATGCGTGTTGCAGATCAAGATTTATTGGCTAGTCACAAGGGCAAAAGAAAATGGAGCTCTTAAATTAGTAAGCAAAAATCTGCTAATTTTGCACAATCCAAGAGGGAAGATGCAAGAGAAAAAGGATTATGACCACCACATGCTAGAGAGATGGCTCTCCTCCCAACCAAATGCCTCTATATATAGCTCTCTCCAGGGGACTGCCTTCATGGGCAGGTGGATACTAACCATCCATGTGTCAGCCATGTAACTACATGTGCGCCAAATGTCCCAGTTAACTCGAGTTAACTCAAGTGGATGCTTCTAGAAGGCTCTAGATGTCTTTGGGCAAAATACTCTCCCCATGTCTCCCATGGGGATTGAACCCAAGACCTCTTCCTTCACATCCTTGAGACTTAACCACTAAGCTAAGTGGATCACTTGTTCACAAGAGCACAAGACCTCCTAGTAAGTCTAAACTCGAGATCTTTGGTCATACATACGCATGACCAAATGGTGTCCAATTTTAGATCTGTCTGAACCGGCCAGACCCTTGGATTGTAGACTTACTTTATTACATTCTTCTCCCCTTGTAAAATATTTTCGTCCTCGAAAATAGAGCTATATAAATACTGTAGGCAACCCCCGAGCCTCATGTTCTAAAACTGGAAGAACATGGTCATGTTCCAAAACTGGAAGAACATGTCTCATCTCCGTGGTGGCGTCCCTGCCCAAATGATTCAAAACACTGGCTCATTTTGTACTTTGATGAACAGGACAAAGTACAAACTAGTGAAGAATAATGAGGGTGGACATAAATACATCCCTGGCTAATTCACAATTTCTGGATGTGCGATCTAGGCACAAACATGTGAACTAGGTGGATTCAAATTACTAGTCCATTTCTGGGCATGACTGGTGCATGGACTTAGTAATGAAGGTGGGATTCTTATCCCTCGCAAGACTTTGAGAATTCTTGATTCATTTGAATTTGTTTTGGAGAACTTGAAGTTTGGTTGTCCCAAACATCTAACTTAGATGTTTGTACAATGGTTTACTTTGATCCAATAGTTACTTGATTTTTTCACCCAACTAGAGGACTACTTTGTCCTAATGAGTTGAAAAAATCCTATGTAAACTGTAAGAGAAAGTTACCATTTTCTTTGATTCAACCATACTAACTTGACCAATTCAAATTCAAAATGAAAATTTTCCAACTTAGAACACTTTTCTCAAAGATTTAACTTAAAAGTTATCGGGAATTGTCAATCTATTGAGCAATTCCTAACTTCTCTATTCTAGAGTATACTGGACTCTAGAAAATTATTTATGCTATAACTTGAAGCACACTCAAATGAATAAGTCCACTTAGACTTATCATCTTTTGAAGATTGAAAAGGTTCTTGTACATAACATCTATCTAGGATGTTCAAGTTAGTTATTTTATTCTAACCGGCTAACCCTGGTCTTTTGCAAAAGGAATCAGATACCATGTCTGGGCCAATTTCCAAAAGATTTGGAAAGCAAAAAGAAATAACTAAAACTCTGTACAACCAATTCAAACTTTGAACATACATAAACGTGCTATGAGTCAAAGTCTAGTTGACTCAGGACTTTAACTTCTCAACGATCTATTTCAACAAGGTATTGAAGCATTGTCTTTATCTTTAAGAGAAATAAGATGGATTCTCAAAAAGATTCAAAGAAAATCAAAAACATCATCTAACCACAAGATACTAGTGTGGTAACCAACATCAGTGTGTCGACCCACTGAGGTTTTGTCGATGAGTTTAGTATTCAAATAATGCTTCACTTGAGACTAAGTTCAGGTCACATTCAGTCTTTTTGACTCCTAATCGTGAATGCAATTCTTGTGCATTTCTTTGAGTCAAAAGAGTGAATTTATCAAGTTACACTAGGAACTTGATGCTTGACTTAGTCAATTAAATCTTTAGTTGAAAAGATCAACTCAAAATCAAAGTCCAACTTCTTTCAGAAATTTATCAAATATCTCTGATCAATAATACTTAAGCTTGAAGTGTTCTAAGAAGATCTTGGAAGTTACTTACTTCATCTCTTCAGTTTCCTTGATCTTGAAGTCATCTTGAAGTATCTTGAGATTCTTCATGAATTTAAACTCCTTCTTTGAAGTTTTAATTGCCTTGAAGATCAAACCTAACTTCAAGATCCAAACGAAGACTCAAAGATAATCATCATCTCACGGTTCGATGTCCCATACCATCTTTCCTACATCAATCTGAGTATACAATCTGGTGTCCCATACCACCCTATTTTATACTCACATTGACATGTGAGTGAATTTTATCCTAAAGTCTACAACATCTCTAGATAGAGAACCTTCTAGCTTTAATTCTTGACAAGAATTTGCAATTTCAGGCACTATCTCTATCTTGATATTCAAGGTTTTAATCCCTTGACATGATCGTTTCACGATCTTGTGTTTAACCTTGGGAACTTGAAAACCTCTTGACAGAATATCAATTCTTCTTTGCTAGGGTTTTCAAATGAAAACCAATCAGAATTCCAAGTACTTGAATTTTTCAAATTCAAGTTCAATTGGTTATTCTTGACCAATTTTTTAGCGACAAGAGCTTTTGACTTCTTGTCTTTAGATTCCTTTCTACTAATGCTTTTAGGTTCCTATCCTGGCTAGGACTTTTATAGGAATCTCTCTACTGCTTAAGTCTAAGCATCCGCTCATGCTTTCTGGATTTGTACCAAAATCCCTTTAAGGATAGGCAAACACTTATGTTTTACCTTCCACAGACTTAAATACCATCTTCACGGTTGCAGACTACATTTTTGGAATTACTTTACTCTATTCAGACTTGGAACAACTTACTTTTTTCACAATTTTCCATTCGATAAATGGAACTTGAGTGAATCATTCCTAACGGAATTTTTACTGCCAATACTAGAGCAATCTACAGAGTAGTTCTAATCGCATATTCTTTGGACAGTCATGGCCAAGTTTGATCAAGTCTCTCGACAGGCTTGGTTGGAGTTAGAGAATCTCTATCAAAGTAGAAACCCTGCTAGGAAAGCTCATCTAAGGAGATAACTAGCCAACACAAGGATGAAAGTTGGTGAATCAGTTCAGATACATATTTTGAATCTTAAAGATTTAAGAGATCAGTTATTGAATGTTGGAGTCAACATTTCAGATGAAGAGATGGTAAATACAATTCTAAACTCACTTCCATCTACATATCATGCTTTCGTTACTTCTTTATCTCTCTCTACAAGAGATAGAGAAATTTCATTTGAAGAGCTACAATTCCTATTACTTCAAGATGAAGATCAACAAAAGGGTATGGAAGAGAATGATGAAGCCATGTTATCATCATCAAAGGGAAAGAAGAAGAAGGAGACAAAGAAGGAGCAGAAGATTCAACAATCCAAGAAGGAAAGTAAGTCTTCTAATCCTAAGTTTTCCAGTTCTATCCCTAATGCTTCCTCTACACCCAAAGAAAAGTCTTCGACTACATCTGATTCAAAGAAAGGACTATGCCATTACTATAAGAAACCAGGTCATTTTATAGCAGAATGTAGAGCAAGGATTTTCAATAAGAAGATGAAAGCATCAAGTAATAGTATTGAAGATGATCCAAAACCTAAATCTTCAAAGGTAGATTCATATGCATGTGCTACTATTAAAGAGATAGGTTTTGATCAGGAAACGTTAAATGCAATCTCAGATAATCCTTGGATTGTTTATTCTAGAGCTACTAAGCATATGATAGGTTGCAGAAAGGTATTTTCTTCCCATTCGAACTCTTTAAGTAGAGAGTGACCATTGCAGGTGGTCATGATTTGGATGTTGTTGGTGTTGGAGAAGTGAACCTTAAGTCTAGAGCAGGCAAAAATTTCACGATTTCCAATGTTCTTTATGTTTCAGACATGAGGAAGAATTTGCTCTCTATCTCTACTTTCTTGTCAGATGGTTATAAAGTTGTTTTCAAGAAAGATTCATGTCAAATCCTCTCACCTGATGAGGATCATTGTCTACTTCAAGGTGAAAACGAAAGTGGCATGTTTGTGTTATCCAAAGTTAGTCATGCTAATGTTGTTAGGTCTACTACACCTAAGGAGAACATGAAGTTATGGCATGCTAGATTTGTTCATATCAGTTACAAAGCTCTCAAGCATATCAAAGATCAAGGTATGGTGGAGAGTTTGCCTATTTTTGCTTTACCAGATGATGCAGAGTCATGTGAAGGATGTCTTGAAGGAAAACTTCACAAACTACCTTTCAAGAAACATGGATTTATCACGGCCACAAGGAAGTGGCAAATCATACATTTAGATGTGAATGATCCGATGAGAACAGATTCTATTCAAGGTTACAGGTTCTTTTTTATGTTCATAGATGATTTCTCGAGATATTCATGGATTTATGGTCTTAAAGTGAAGTGAGAGGTTTTTCCTACTTTCAAGAAGTTCTTAGCTATGGTTGAAAATGAAACTCGGTCAAAGATCTAGATTTTGAGAAGTGATAGAGGAGGAGAGTACATGTCTAAAAACTTTAAGTTTTTTCTCAAAGACAAAGGTATCTCTCATCAACTCACTATTGCTTACATGCTTGAACAGAATGGTGTTGTAGAGAGAAAGAGTAGGATACTTGTTGAAATGATGCATACTATGATGTCATCCAAAAGGCTTTCTCCCAAGTTTTGGTTTGATGCAGTACATAAAGCTAATCACATTGTGAATAGGTCTTCCACAAAATCTTTGAAGGTCATTACACCTTGTGAAGCTTATTATGGGAAGAAGCCCAATGTGAGTTACTTCAAAGTTTTCGGTTCCCCAAATTATGTTCACATTGAGAAAAAGGATCATGGTAAGCTTGATGTAAAAGCCATTAAATTTGTCTTTATTGGTTATGCAATTGAAAGCAAAGGATACAGATTCTATGTTCCAGATACAGGTGATATCCTACTCTCACGCAATGCATATATTGCAGAAAGTCACATTTATGATAAGAAGGAAGAAATTCCAGAGTTTCATAAAAGTAGATGACTATGCATTTTTTAGAAGGAATTTGGATGCTTACATTCAGCCATACAAGGGGGTGATGAACCTACTAAAAACCTAAGAGATATAGGTGAAGAGAGAATTTCATTCCCTACATCAATACCTAGTCCATCATCACTACCTCTTGAAGTTCCGACTTATGAAGTTGGAGAAGGATCCATAATTTTAGAAGAAAGAGATACTGAAGAACCAGAAGAGATACCACCACTTTTCAGGAATACGCCAAAGTGGTTATATCAAACATGGAAGGATAGTGGTATACAGGAATACACAGGAAGAACTAGAAGTCAGACCAGGAGACAACAAAAAGACCAGGTAAATTATGCAGAACATTTTGATATTCATAACGTTTTAGCTCTTACGTTACTTGAGAATGAACCAACTAGTGTTCAAGATGCACTACAAGCTGATATGATTATCAGAAGTCCCAGGATTGAGTTCAAGTATAGAGATGAGTGTATCTACATGACACAACATAAACACATTGAGAAATTATTGGTAAGGTTTGAGATGATAGATTCCAAGGCTATGCAGCCACCAATGGATGTGAATGTGTTATTACAGTTAGTAGCAGATTCAGAACCATTTGAAGCTACACTATATAGACAAGTAATCGATTGCTTGATATATCTATGCAATACACATCAGGACATTCAATTTGCAGTTTCTCAAGTTGCAGGTTCATACACAGTCAGCTTAAGATTCATTGGAAAGAAGTTAAGAGATATTTGCAAACATCAAAAGTTTTGCAGGATATTGAACCTTGTACCATTGTGACATTGAAGGGGGGATTGTTGGAAACAATGTCTACATTGGTTCAAATAATCCAATTTATAGCATTTATTATCTTCTTTGTAGTAGTAGGTAGCATGGATAGAAGACTATCCTTTCAAAGAATGGATTTGGGTTCAAATCCCACTCGATGCAGTGCGAAATTGACGGTAGCATAACTTACTTTTTGACAAAGTATTTTAAAAAATAAACATGCACAAGAGCGTCGATGTTACTCGCATTGTGTTTCCGAGTGATTGTAATTTTTTTGCGATAGCTTTTAGAAGTATGCTTTTCTTGGAGCAATAAACCTATATAAACAAGGCCCTGTTGCTCATTGTAATCATCACCCAATCACTCAAGGATCATCTCAAGGAGCTTAAGTGCTCAACTCAAGGAGGAGGTCTTCTAAAAGAGAGAGTGTTCACACACTCTTGAGAAGGTGATCAACTAGGAGGTGCTCTATCTTGGAGGAGGATTTCTCACACTCTTCGAGGATTTGTGGTCTACATCTTGGTGATTATCTAGAGGAGATTTTGCCAGCTTACCATCAACATCTATTGTTGATTTATTGTGAGTAGCAAGTCTATTTCTACTCTTACTTGCTAGGTCACTCGTTTCTGATTTAGGTTGATCAAAATTTGGGTTTGCTATAAAACAGTTCTAAACTGTTCGTATTTTCCATATTCTCACGCACACACTCTTCATACCTCTTAGGCACACAATCTCTTGTATCTAGTTCCTATTTCTTCCTAGATACAAATATTGCCAGTTTGTATCATACACACACATTGTAATATGACATTCATATATAAGTTAGTGTAGGTAAGCCTCATAGCTTACCATTACACTTGAAATCCTATTTATTCTCTATCTATCTCTTACTCATCTATTTTTTAGTCTTAAGGTGTGTATGTTAAGGTTCATATGTCGGAAGATCTTGTAAACCTATGATTTATTGTTATTGTGGCCCAGTATCACTTCCGACATATGGTATTCAACCTTAGAATACCAACACACTTTTGTATATGTTCTTTAATAAAACATATATTGGCCTAGTCATCCACACACTCTATGTTCAACTGCATTTGTATGACCTAAGAAATCTGTGTTCATCATCTATGTACTGTGTGTTTTCTATGTATTATGCACCCCCTATGTGGAATACTATGTGCGACACAAGAGTTTGAGTTTTTGCAGCAAGGGTATCATGGTGGAGCTCTCAAGAAGGATATTCTACCATCTTGCATTGCTATAGAAATACTTCATTGGTTTAATACCATTTCAACACAAAAGCTTTGCCCCTTTTGTATGAGTGAAGGTAGCATCCGCCCACCCACCCAAGTCGTAAGCCTACCCACCCAAGGCTTACGACTAAGGCATACACCTTCGCATACCTTGTCATTGGAGTCACTGAAGTCACCATTGGTTGCATCAGAGGGAGGACCTCAACAATCCAGGAAGACATAGGTTCCCCATACTCCCCAAGAGGTCACCCATCCCAATATTGTTCCTCCTGGAGCTCGCTTAACCTGTAATCTCTTTCCACTAAGCTACACTCTTGTGGTGTTTGAAAAAGGGGAAAGATTAAGGTTAACATTACCTTGAGCATGTCTTGGGCCCTCAAAGATTCATTCTTTGCTTTCAAAGCCTGTTTTGAAGCATTTTTGGGGTGATTCTTGGAGCCATTTTGGAGTACTTTTATGTATAGTTCTCTTTACACGAGTTCAAGAACATCAAGAAGAGTGCTCTTTGTACTTCTTGGACAATAAGTGTTCACCTTTTGGGTCTATGTGAATAGCCACACTAGTAGATCTACAGGTTTCTTGAAAGGTTTTAGTTGTGGTGGGGACAACCACCGCAAGTTTGCAGGTTTTTGAGCCTAAAGAACAGAGTTGACAAACAATTGCAGGTATTGTTGGCCAGTTTTTGGGCTATGAATTGAGACCTTCAATGCCATTTTACTACATATATTGATCGCATGCACACTATGTACACTTCTATGGATACCACTTATGTACATTCATGTGGTCATTGATATGGCGGATATGTTTTTGAATAAAGCCTTTTATGTTTGATAAAGAGGATTAAGGTGAGGTTTTCTTAACAGGGATACACCCACATGTTGGGGTCTCTTTGGTGATGAAGGTGGAAGACTTACCCAGCTTCACCATAGGAGATGTATGACAGTTGTTCGTAGGTGCTTGATAAGCCTAGTTGGCTTCTTTTAGGTAACTAGTTATATGTAATGAATTCAGTGACTCACTATGTAGGTTAGCATGTCAATACTTGCAGTTTTATGAGATTTTGACACTGGTCATATGCTCATTTTGTAGAGGATACTCTGGCAAAATTTTTCTAGGTTTTTTGGTTTTGTCAATTATACAGTGGTCGATTTACTCCTTGATACACTTACTGGTGTGAGGATATTCATTCTCACATAATCCTTTTGGTTGGTCATTACTCTTCATTAATTTATTTTTTTGGGAAGACTGTTGAATTCTTTCTCAGAAAGTGACACTTGGTCATCCTTCTTTAAGCCTTAGTGGTGTTTGGACTCTTCTAGCTACATTATCATTCTATTTAGTCCTCTATCATCATGGCATCAGAGGTCTCAAGCATGTCTGGTGGATTAGGGTCTAGTGCTAGTGTTCCGAGGAGGAGCTATAACTTGCAGGGCAAGGACCATTTTGAGATCCGAAAATTTGATGGCACAAACTTTTCTCTATGGAAGAATTATATTAAACATGTGCTAATTCAGAGGAGGCAATGGAAGCCAGTAAATAGAATCTCAAAGAAGCCTCCTAACTGTTGGAGTTAGACGTCTACAGAAGCATGCGAACAACACAAGGAAGAAGAAGAAGCTTGGAGCACAACACAAATTACTAAATGTATTACTAGAGAATGTACAAAGATAAGTAGCCCATTAGGGCAATAGGCATATATACAAGCGGGGGAAAAAAACCTCCTAAAGAGGGAAAAAAGTACCTTGACGATCCTAGTGTGTTCACACACATCACTACCTAAATATATCAACAAATCCCCCCTCGGAGTGATGTGGTGAACAAGGAGCTGGCACTCATGTATAAGGAAGTGCCAAGCTATGTGGAATCAATCCACAAAAAGAAGTAAGCCCAACGCTTTGCGGAAAGCTTTAGACTTCTCCCTAGGCAGAGCCTTCGTGAAAAGGTCTGCAATGTTCTCTTGCGTGGGCACACATGCCAAGCTGATCTCCCCAGTAGAGAATCTCTCCTTGACATAATGATAATGCACCTCAATGTGCTTAGTGCGATCATGGAACATAGGATTCCTCGCAAACTGCCAATGCGCTCTTACTGTCAATGAAGATGGTGGTGGCAGAAGACTGATCGACACCCAAATCAGCCATAAGGCGTCTGAGCCACACACACTCAATGGTAGCTGTGAAAGTTGCCCTATACTCAGTCTCACAACTAGAAGTGGCCATAGTAGGCTGCTTCTTGCTCAACCAAGATATACATGAGCTACCAAATGAAGCAAACACCACTAGTGGACACACGAGTGTCATAGCAACCAGCCCAATCAAAGTCAGAAAAAGCATGCAAGTCTGGTGGTAATGATCCCCCCTTGGGATAAAACAACCCAAGTAGCCGAGTACCACTCAAGTAGCGAAAGATGCACTTAACCGCCTGCCAATGCTTGACACCTAGGCAATGCATAAACGTGCTCATTTGTGAGACAACAAACTAAATATTTGGCCGAGTAATGCATAAGTAAATCAAGCATCCAACAGCCTGCTGATAGAGAAAAACATCAAATGCAATCTCCAGCATCTTGAAGACTCAATCGTAGTCCTCTCTCCATAGGAGTGGCAATAGGCTTACAATCTTCAAGGTCGAAACGCTGCAATAATGTGTCAATATATTTCGTTTGACACAAAGCCATTCCACCATGAACATGCATAAACTGAATGCCCAAATAGTGATGCAAATGCCCCAAATTAGACATCTCAAATGAGGCATGTAAATCAGCCTTAAAATCAACAATATGCCTTCCATGAGGAGTAGCTTATACAGCCCACGACATAAAATGCCAGAAGCAATAATAACATCGCCATTTGACAGATCATGAATTGTACATCTGTCATCAACAAATTTCACAACCAAGGCAATCTTGGATAATGCAGAAATTGATAACAGATTTTTCTTGATCCGTGGCACAAACAAAGCATCTGACAAAGTGAAAGAACTACCATCAACAGTAGTCAAAATGATCTTAGCAACTCTCATAACAGGATAAGGGGAGTTGTTGGCGCATGTAAAAGTATTCCCTGTAGGGGCAGGCTCGAGTGAAGAGAAGAAACTGTGCTGCAAGGTAATATGTTTGGTCGCCCCACTGTCAAAGTACCAAACATCTGAATCTACTGCAGACATGCACTGCTAATGAGATGATCGGTCAAAACTGCAAACAGTAGTAAACGCCCATTCTTCTTCCTGCACAAGATTAGCAGACTCTGTTTTTGGTGCAGAGGCCTCTACAATAACCATTCCAACCTCTTTCTTCTTTGCCTCTTTAGCATCCAGTTTTGGACAGTTCTTTATGATATGATCATTTCCTTTACAGTACTTGCAACACAATTTCTCCTTTTCCGATTTCTTTTCATCTTTGTCTTCCCTCTTCGATTGTGCAAAATTAGCAGATTTCTGCTTATTAGTTGAAGAGATCCATTTTCCTTTGCCCTTCTGAGTAGTCAGGAAAGCTTGATTTGCAACACGCATAATGGACCTATTTTGCCTGGACTGATCCTCCTGCAACATAACAAAGACTAACTCCTCAAATGATAAGGCATTTGGATTGCCTTTCATCATCAACCGAAGAGTAGAAGCAAAACTCTTATATGAATCAAGAAGACCATTCAGAACAGTCTGCACAAGTGAGCTATTTGGTATAACCTCATCACCAGAAATCAAATGTTTCTTCAAGTCTTTGATCTTTGTTAGAAAACTGTCCATAGAATCACCTTCATTCATCTCCTCACTCTCCAACTGTTTTCAGAGGTAAGCAACACGAGACTCATTCCTAGCTTGGTACAATGTGGTAAGTGTATGCCAAGCATCCTTACCTATTCTGCAAGAGCGAATGTGAGGAATAATGGCACGTTTGACAGACAAGGCTATCAATGCATGTGCCTGAGCTTCTCTGCCATCCCAACAAATGTGCTCTGTAGTAGGTGCAGTAAAAACCGAAGCACGAATAGGAATATGCAAAATATCATCATCTTGGACACCTTCTGCATCAGCTTCAGTACCTGCAGTTGTAATAGTTGTAGGTGTGATAGGACGTTATTCAACACCTTGCACAATGTTCCACAGTCCTTTTGCAACCAATACATGTCGCATCATAGAAGCCCATAACGGGTAGTTGGTACCATCCAACTTATCCTCAACAGCCAACATACCGAATACATCACTGCTTTTAGCCATGGCCGGTGACTAAAATACCTTGATGCAGAAAATTGATTGTATCTCGAAAATTTGAACAGAACTGCCCAGACAAATTCTGCTAGACCTGTAATAGACTTTGAGATGCTTATACTGGCGAATCGAAATTGGTATATACCTTTGGCACAAAAAGATGAAATAGCCTGCACAAGCACTATGATAGTGTGTTCGGAGGCCGAAACGAGCTCAGATCGCGATTTCGGCACCATAGAGCGAAGCCATTTTGATCTCGAAAACATGCTGAGTATGCTCACCAAAATTCCTACGATTTTGAGATTGCAACCGGTGGAGTGTTGATGACACCCTAGATGAAGTAGCGACCTGCTCTGATACTAATTGTTGGAGTTAGACGTCTGCGGAAGCATGCGAACAGCACAAGGAAGAAGAAGAAGCTTGGAGCACAACACACAATACTGAATGTATTACTAGAGAATGTACAAAGATAAGTAGCCCATTAGGGCAATAGGCATATATACAAGCTGGGGGGAAAAAACCTCCTAAAGAGGGAAAAAAGTGCCCCGGCGGTCCTAGTGTGTTCACACACATCACTACCTAAATATATCAACACTAACATGGATGAAGATGATTGGGATGAGTTAGATGAAATGTCTAGGTCTACCATTCAATTGCACCTAGACAACAATGTTGACTTTATAGTATTAGATTGTGAAAGTGCAGAGGAGCTTTGGAAGAAGTTATGCAATACATATGAAAAAGAGACTACATCAGATAAAGTGTATCTGATGATAATATTATATGACCTTCACATGAAGGACACAGATAGTGTTGCTGCTCATTTAAATGACTTTGATGCTATATTCTCCTAGTTAGAGGCTCATAAAATGGATATGGATAATGAAATGAAAGTAGTCTTGTTATTATGCACCTTGCCATCATCATGGGATACATTTTGCACAGCTATTAGCAATAGTGCACCTGGTGGTAAACTACTCTATGATGACATATGAGGAGCACTCTTGAGTGAGGAGATTCATAGAAAATCTACGGTTGGCAGTCAAAGTGGAGATGCATATAATTATTGTGATTCTTACTAAGGAAAGAATCAACAATGTGGCAAGAGCAAGAACAAGGAAAAGAATGTTCAATGGAATAAGAGTAGAAGTAAATCAAGGAAGAGGGATATTGAATGCCATTATTGTCACAAGAAAGGACACATGAAGAAAGACTACTATGCATTAAAGGATGCTAAAGGTAGAGGACAGAATATTGATAGGCACGTTAAATAGCTACTAGCACCATCTTCTTTGACTGTGAAGATCCAAGAAATTAATGCTATTTTTGATGATGCTGATGTGTTGACACTTGACAGTATTGTGTCCATTGAGGCTCTTATGGTTATTCCCTTTCCCACATGTGGCTGCTAGATTATGGTGCTTCCTCAGTTATCATGTAATTTGATGTCAGTTGTTCAAATTCATGGCCTTGTTTATAAGGTGGTCTTCTATGCTTAGTCCTTTCACATATCAAAGGGCACTATGGTTATCATTTATTTGTATCGCAAAAAGAACACTTGTTAGTTGTTACTGAACAGCCTATGGCTTGTATTTGGCATGGCCATTTGGGCACATATTGTTGGTGCAGACCAATCACCAATTGAAGATTTGAAGCAAAGAAGATGGATACATTCACAAGAGTGAAGGACATGTACACATATGTACATTAGTTAAGACATAGGTTACATATACTTATGCTTTGATAAAAGTTTGTACATAATTGCCTATAAATACTTTTGGAAAAATGTCGGGGTATTGTGAGAAGACAAGGAGAGACTATGTATGAGCATAGGAATAGAGAAATAAGTGATTGTAAATGTCATTAGGCACATGAGAAGTGAGTTGAAGTTTCTCTCTCATTTTCAGTTGTAGTCTTCTCCAGAAATGAAAGAAATATTGCGCCCGATGTTTCTGTGTTTGCTCTGTCTGTGGTAGATCATTTGTGAAATCCTTTTGAGGATATCTAAGTTCATAGTTAATGAGTCTATGATTTGAGTTTCAGAGTTTAATTGTAAACAGGCTAGGAGAATTGTGTGTAGGAACATTCATATGTGATGAGTGTTCACAGTTCTCTGTAACAGGCGCAAATTTCGAGTCCAATGAAATGAGTAGTGCTCAGTGCACAGTGTAAAGTTCTACACATATGATAGCTCAAAATCTAAGTTGAGAGATAAGCTATCTACAGCCAAAAGGATTTGGTAAAACGGGTTCGACATTGTGAGAACCAAAGTTAAGAAGTTAGGGGTGTCAAATCGACTTCTCAGAAGTGCAGATTTGGACATAGGTAACTTGTGAAGTTTATTTCTCAAGTTATACTAAACCTTTTGAAGAACTTTAACTTGGAGGAGGTGCGCAACTTCTAGGCGATACTCCATACAAAATTTCATAGAAAACTTTACATATTTGATAGGTCAATGAGAAGAAATTGTGCAGCAGACTTTCTGTGTTTTATCTTCTTCACAGAATTTTTCAACTTTTGATAATTTGGAGGTTGGACCTCTAATTTGGTGAAGGTTTTGACTTATTCTTGATATAGAGGTGTTCTAAATTCAAGAGTAGGTTGTTCTTTTGGGGATTAACACTCTCCATCAGTGGTATCAGAGTAGGAGACATCAAAATCAAGGAAAGGAGGATCCCGACTGCTGTAGATTCAAGAAATTCAACAATTGAAGAACTAAAAGGTGAAAGCTTGAAGGCAAAGCTTGAGGAGGAGACCATACGACATCAAGAAGGACAAAAGGAGTCTAATTTGAAGTAAAGGTACATATATTGTTCATAAAGCTTGAAGATTTCAATACAGAGGTGGACACAAGATGGGAGATTCTCTTCAGATAGAGAAATTGGATAGGGAAAACTATCCTGCATGGTCTATGAGGATGGAAGCTCATCTGATGAGCAAAGATTTAATAGCCTACATCACAGGAGAAGAGGAGAAGCCAGAGTTCAGAGATCCTAGTGTTCCAACTAGGGAAGAGTTAGCAGATGTGAAAAATTGGATGAAGAAAGATGCTCAAGCTAGGAGCATTATATATATGGCAGTCAATGATTACTTGTTACCTCACATTCGAGGTCTTGAAAGTGCAACTGATATTTGGAATGCTTTGGAGGAGCATTTCCAGAATACTACTAAGTCAAGGAAGGCATCCTTATGGGCAGAATTTACTACCTTTAAGAAGAAGGCTTCTCAATCTATTTCAGACTATGTAACAAGGATGAAAGACATTGCAGGTGCATTAGGAGCTGTTGATGAAGACATTGAGGAGGATAAATTGGTAAGGCAAATTCTTACAGGTTTAAGAGGAGATGACAAATGGAAGCCATTCATTTTGTCTACAGAATTATCACTTGATCATTTCACTCCTGATTTAAATCAGTTGTTAGGTCATATGCTAACATTTGAGCAGGATGTTAAAGGAGATGGTGACAAAAGTACAGGTCATGCAATGTACTCAAAGGACAAGAAGAAGAATAGCAAAGGAAAGCAACAAGCAAATGAAGAAGAAGGCACAACTAGTCAAGCCAACTTCCTAAGAGGAAGAGGAGGTGGCAAAGGTAGAGGAAGAGGCAGGAACAACAAAGATGGAGGCAAAGCTTGCTGGATTTGTGGTAAGACAAATCACTTAGCTAATGATTGTTGGCATAATAATCAGAGTAATGGTGGATATAATCAGAACTATAATGCAAGAGGAAGAGGTGGCAGAAATCAAAGAGGTAATTTCAGAGGCAGAGGTGGTAGGAGTTACTTTGGAAGAAATGCAGGTAGAGGATTCCAAAGTCAACAATACAATAACACCTACTACAATTATGCTTCAGATCAAAAGGAGGATTCAACATTGATAATGAATGCAACTTGTGAAAGGCAGAGTGAAGATCAAAGAGTCTTCTACATTGATTCAGGATGTAGCAATCACCTAAGTGGTAATATAGCTTTGATGACTGATTTGGAGAATAAGGTTTTTAATCATGTTGTTCAAATAGGTGACAACACAAAGCACAATGTGAAGTCAATTGGATCAGTGAAGGCCAAGGACGGTAGTACCTTATTGAGTAAGGTCTTGTATGTTCCTACAATTCCTAAGAATTTGATAAGTGTAGGACAAATTGTTGAAAAGGGATATGAAGGTTCACTAATGATGGAGTATATGTGGAAGACCCTAGCCAAGGGTATAAACAGGTTGTTTCAAGGAAGAAAGAAGGAAGATTATTTACATTGAAGATTCAAGGCAATATTGGTCATGCTATGTTCACATATGGAGGACATAAGATCTCTGAGTTAGATCTTTGGCACAAGAGGCTTGGACATTTCAATGAAAGAGGTATTAAAGACATGATTAACAATGGTTCAGTGCTTGGATTGCCTAATGTTGCAGGTCAACATATGACATATAAATGTGAGGCATGTCAATTAGGTAAGGCTCATAAGCATTCCTATTCCAAGCATGGTTTTATGTACTCAGAGAAGCTTGAATTGGTACACAAAGATGTGTGGGGACCATCAAAGGATTTCAGTATAAATGGGTCAAGGTATGATGTGATTTATGTTGATGATGCTACTAGATGGATCACTATTTATGTGATCAAAGATAAGTCAGAAGTGTTTAATACATTCAAACACTATCATGCATATGCAGAAAGAATTACAGGACATAAGTTGAAAAGACTAAGGTCAGATGGAGGGGGAGAGTATTTTTCTAATGAGTTCAGTGATTACTTATGGAATGCAGGTATAAAAAGGGAAGTTACTTGCAGGTACTCTCCTCAACAAAATGGTGTTGCAGAAAGGAGAAATAGAACACTTGTTGAGTTTGCAAGATCCATGATGAAGGAGAAAAATTGCCCTAATTATTTGTAGGCTGAGGCTGTAAATACAGCTACTTATTTGGTCAATAGGTTACCATGTAAAGCCTTGCAGGGTATGACACCATATGAGGCTTGGTGGGGTAAGAGACCTACCTTGGATCATTGCAGAGTTTTTGGATGTGTGGCATATGCATATGTGCCATCACAATTAAGGCATAAGTTGGAGCCTAAAGCTGAAAAATATGTTTTCATTGGTTATGATGATAAGCAGATGGGTTATAGATTGTGGAGTCCATCTACAAAACAATTCATGGTTTCTAAAGATGTTACATTTGATGAGCAAAGCACTTGGTATGCAGGTACAATCAATATCAATACAGGTGATGAAGAAGAAGTGAGCCAAAGGAAAGGTAAATCAAAGGTTCAGATATTTGATGAACAAGAGAATAATGAAGTGCAGGTTGAAGTGGAAGAGACACCAAGATTTGATCCTGAATATGAAGAACCAGAAACCTCAAGAAGTGGAGAGCTTAGGAGGTCTACAAGGAATAAATGGCAACCTACAAGGTATAGTTATGATACTTCATTTTTGGCCACAAAAGATTATGCTTATATGATGAAGACCCTTCTACATATGAAGAGGCAAAAGGTAAGGAAAAATGGGAGAAAGCTATGCAGGAAGAACATGATGCACTATTGGAGAATCAAACATGGGATTTGGTTCCAAAGCCAAATAGTCAGAAGATCATTGGATGTAAGTGGGTTTACAAGACCAAGAGGTTTGCAGATGGAAGTGTGTCTAGATACAAAGCTAGACTTGTTGTCAAAGGGTTTGCTCAGACTTATGGTGTTGACTATGATGAGACTTATAGTCCTGTGGCAAAGATGACAACCATCAGGACACTTATAGCTATTGCTGCATGTAAAGGTTGGAAGTTATGTCAACTTGATGTAAAAAATGCTTTTTTGAATGGTTATATTTCAGATGATGTATTCATGGAGCAACCTCAGGGGTTCAGAGATAAAAGGTATCCAGATCATGTGTGCAAGCTCAAGAGAGCTTTGTATGGCTTGAAGCAGGCCCCAAGGGCATGGAATTATAGACTTGTAAAGTTCTTGAAAGAACTTGGATTTCAGGTGTCTAAAGCAGATAGTAGCTTGCTTGTCAAAGCAAGTGATAATGGTTTCATATACATGTGCATATATGTTGATGATATAATTCTTACAGGTACAGATGAGGAAGGAATACAAAGACTCAAGAAGCAAATGGAAAAGGATTTCAAAATAAGTGACTTGGGAGACTTGTCATACTTCTTGGGCATGGAGATTACATATACTCAACATGGAGTATTTGTGACTCAAGAAAGGTATTTGAAGAACTTGTTAATCAAGTTTAAAATGGATGATTGCAGGGTAGCACCTACACCAATGGAGGTGAATCACAGATTGAGTAAGTTTGGAGGTGAAGAATTCAAGGACATGAGACAATACCAGAGTTTGGTTGGTAGTCTTATCTATGCTACTTTAACTAGACCTGATTTATCATGTGCAGTAGGGGTTTTGTCTCAATTCATGCATTGCCCAAGGAAAGAACATTGGATTGCAGGACAAAGAGTGTTGAGATACATTAAGGGTACACTCAATGAAGGTTTGTATTATGGGTTAACATCAGATACAAATATCAAAATTTATAGTGATGCAGATTGGGCAGGTAATCCAGATGATAGAAGGTCAACTTTTGGATACATGTGTTATGTGGGAGATAAACTTATCTCATGGTGTTCCAAGAAGCAACATACAGTTGCTTTGTCTTCTACGGAAGCTGAATATAAAGGCATGGTTGAAGCTGCAAAGGAAGTAATTTGGCTCAAGACATTGATGAAGAGTTTTGATATTGTGCATGGGATACCAATTATATATGGAGATAACATGAGTTCATTGTATTTAGCTGCTAATCCTGTTTTTCATGCCAGGACCAAACACATTGAGATACAGTATCACTTTCTGAGAGAGAAGGTGATGGATAAGGAGATTAAAGTCATACATACTTCAACTAAAGATCAGATAGCTGATATGCTTACAAAGAGCTTGGATGGACCAAAGCTACAGAAGTTTAAAGACATGGCAGGTATAAAGAAGAAAAGAGAAACCTCAATTGATGATTGAGGGGGAGCTCTTGGTGCAGACCAATCACCAATTCAAGATTTGAAGCAAAGAAGATGGATACATTCACAAGAGTGAAGGACATGTACACATATGTACATTAGTTAAGACATAGGTTACATATACTTATGCTTTGATAAAAGTTTGTACATAATTGCCTATAAATACTTTTGGAAAAATATCGGGGTATTGTGAGAAGACAAGGAGAGACTATGTATGAGCATAGGAATAGAGAAATAAGTGATTGTAAATGTCATTAGACACATGAGAAGTGAGTTGAAGTTTCTCTCTCATTTTCAATTGTAGTCTTCTCCAGAAATGAAAGAAATATTGCGCCTGATGTTTCTGTGTTTGCTCTGTCTGTGGTAGATCATTTGTGAAATCCTTTTGAGGATATCTAAGTTCATAGTTAATGAGTCTATGATTTGACTTTCAGAGTTTAATTGTAAACAGGCTAGGAGAATTGTGTGTAGGAACATTCATATGTGATGAGTGTTCACAGTTCTCTGAAACAGGCGCAAATTTCGAGTCCAATGAAATGAGTAGTGCTCAGTGCACAGTGTAAAGTTTTACACATATGATAGCTCAAAATCTAAGTTGAGAGATAAGCTATCTACAGCCAAAAGGATTTGGTAAAACGGGTTCGACATTGTGAGAACCAAAGTTAAGAAGTTAGGGGTGTCAAATCGACTTCTCAGAAGTGCAGATTTGGACATAGGTAACTTGTGAAGTTGATTTCTCAAGTTATACTAAACCTTTTGAAGAACTTTAACTTGGAGGAGGTGCGCAACTTCTAGGCGACACTCCATACAAAATTTCATAGAAAACTTTACATATTTGATAGGTCAATGAGAAGAAATTGTGCAGCAGACTTTCTGTGTTTTATCTTCTTCACAGAATTTTTCAACTTTTGATAATTTGGAGGTTGGACCTCTAATTTGGTGAAGGTTTTGACTTATTCTTGATATAGAGGTGTTCTAAATTCAATAGTAGGTTGTTCTTTTGGGGATTAACACTCTCCATCGCATATCTCATAGGGCAATGGAAAATCTTTTTTGTTTTGGCTATTTACCTATGTTATTTTTCTCTGATTTTTCATTCTATGAACATTGCCAATATGGAAAGAAAACTAGGAATGTGCATAAAATGCACATTGAATCTTCAATTCCTTTAGATCTCATTCATATAGATGTGTGTGGTCACATGCCACAAGGTCATTAGGTGGTTCTCTTTACTTTGTCACTTTCATAGATGATGCTACTAGAAAAGATCTCTCACAAATGTGTTTACTTCATGACGAAGATGTGCACGATACTATGAGAAATTGAGTGCAACACTCAAGAATGATGATGATGATGATGAAAAATATGCAACAAAGGATATGGATCACAACCTTCCAACAAGATCAGAAGCAAACACCATGAAGCGTTTTACATCGGATTCAAATGTGGAGGTGATCGCAATCCGGGTGGATCAGATCCGGTCGCGGCACACACACAGTGTATAAAGCTAGTGAGTGTTGGAAGGTTTATGTGATCAAAATGTAAAGGTGAAGGTGAAGATGGGTATGGAGAGGAGAGATGTGATGATTTGATTATGGGGAGGGAAACATATGAATGCAAGATAAATCCATGAACATGAATGATGAGAACAAAAGGAAACCATACACATGAATCGATTTCCAAAGGAAGAATGGTCCAAAAATGGAGCTTCACATACACTTTCAAAGCTTATTTCATATGCATGGGTACTTGCAAATGGTATGTATGCATTGATGAGAACAGAAGAAAACCATACACATGAATCAATTTTGAAAGGAAGAATGGTCCAAAAATGGAGCTTCTTATACACTTTCAAAATTGAGGCATATGCATGGGTGTTTGTGGATAGTATGCACGCATGATGGTAATGATTTATGAATATATAGAAACTTATCCTCACAATCTCAATGGATAATCCTCATTGGTTCAATGCAAGATTGCGGAGCCTTCTCACACATAGAAAGAGTTAAAAGGAGACATTAAAAAACACATAAGAGACAAGAGACTTGAATTCAATGAGATTGTAATGGAAAACATGTACATGAGCATTGTGATACGTCAAGCTAGGCATTCTACTAGTCAAAGGCAATCTGCACGATCTTCCTACCATGACAACACTTCAACCGAATGTCACACGTGAGAGGATAGGTTCCACTTCATTGATCCTATATCTTTCTAGGAGCATAACATCTATCTAAAGACTTCTAAGACTCATAAAACCAACTCTAAATCACTCACATGCTCCACTGAGGGTGAGCAAAGATAGAGAAACCATTGGGTTTATGAGTCTATCCTATTTTGAAAGTCTAACTTAAAATTGATTCTATGAACTATGCTCTTACTAGCCCGCCTTGGATCCTTAGACGCTCAACTGAAGGTGATAATCTCAAGGAAATCATGTGCTAGCAAGGGCCCTATGGATGCCTCATTATCATGCTCCATGAATTTGGAGGGGGGTTTTTATAGTTTTTTGAATGAATTTGGGCCCTTGGATCTAGAGAAATCAACTCTCAGCCCTAGGATCAATTGCTTTTCATTATAACCATTGGATTTATCAAATGGATGACATTCTTTATATGATATCTAGGGCAAAGGAGGAAAAAATATGCACCTTCATTCTCCACCATTGGATCTGGGGAAGATCTCGATCATTGGATCAATGTTGACACCAATTTGGATAAGATTAGCTACTATTTTTGGAACAAATTTGCATTGGTGATCTTTGGCCATCAAAATAAGATCATTCAATGAAAAAACCTCTGAATCCTCCTTGATTTAAGCTTTGATGCATCTGCACCCTTGATGTGAGCTCATCCAGACGATACAACATGGTTCAATCATTGTTTTCCATGTGGCAACCCTTCAGGCCTTCACTTTCCTTATTATATAAAAGTGTGGCAACGGATATAGACTATCTTTGATAGGCTTTACAAATATATGAATTTCCATGTAATTTGGTGACAGTGACATTTTTGCCCTAGTTTCCAAAATTTGACCAGGTTTGACTGCTACCTAGGATTTGCTTCCTTTCTTCCAAACTTTGCATGTGAACTCCCTTTGACATCTTTGATGCGTCTTGGACTTACTTAGGGAATTTTGACCACCTTCATCGAATGTGTTTCTTGTAGGCCTTCATAAGTGAGAGGAGAGAAAATCTCGATGACATCACCATAATCGAAAAACCATTATATGGATCATTAACTCAATTTACTTGGGCAGAAGAGTGTGAAAAGGCATGCAATGAGTTAAAGAGAGGATTGAGTTCAACAACAATATTGAAAGTTCCCAACTGGAACAAACCATTCCATATCCATGTGGATGCATCTAATTTTTCCATTGTATGCATCTTGGCGCAACCAGCAGATGTAAAAAAGTTAGATCATCCAATAGCATATGAGTGTAGAAAACTTAACCAAGAAGAATGCAATTACACTATGACTGAACGTGAGGGCCTAGGGATGGTCTACACTATAAAGAAATTTCAACGTTACCTTCTAGCCATCTTTATTGATCACCAAGATCTATTATACTTGGTCAATAGACCTTATAATACTAGTATATTTGGACTACCTATAGAGATTGTAAGTGATATAAGTACACACTTCATTAACGAAGTCATTGAGTCACTCATGAATGAATTTCTAGTGATTCATAAAAATTCAGCACCCTATCACCTGCAAGTTAATGGACAAGCAGAGAGTTCAAATAAAGTGTTATGCACGGTTCTTACCAAGATAGTAAATAATGGAAGATCTCGTTGGGATAAACTATTGCATCATGTAATTAGGGCATTCTAAGTTGCTTATAAGATAGTTATAGGAATGACGCCTTTTAATCTAGTTTATGGTCAAAATGCAATTTTACCAATTGATTTCTTGATTCCTACACTTCGAGTAGTCGAGAAACACAAATGGATAGGACATGACTTGTCCAAGCAATTGGATCAAATAGAGAAATTGCATGAAACTAGATTACAAGTGGTAGTAGGCATTTATGCTACTAAGCGGAGTCCAAAATCTTATTATGATGCTCATATCAAAGATAAAGGTCTTAGAGTGGGAGAGTTAGTATTGGTCTACACTTTGAAGAAACATGCGAAAGAACTACAACAAAGAGGATATGGTCCATTAATCATAAATAGAATTTCCTCTAGTGAGCTATAAATCTAGCTACTATGGATCGAGATATACTTCCAAATTATATAAGTGGCTACAGAGTGAAAGAATATATAGAACCCTTGATGGAACAAATGTATACTAGACTTTTAGGAGTGCAAAACAAGAAAAAAGAAGAAGAGAGAATAAGAGAAGAAGCAAGACTAGAATCCCTCGAGAGAATAAGAAAACGTAAGGAATGGATCTAAGAACGTGATGAAAGATACATATGAGGTGAAGAATGAATTCCCATGGAAAATTATCACACCACCAATATCAAAACCCTAGGAAACATACCAAGACAACCTTATCTAAACCTATGGATTGGAAAGGAAGAATATCATTTGGCTGA
Organism: Ceratopteris richardii; assembly: GCA_020310875.1. Lineage (NCBI taxonomy): Eukaryota > Viridiplantae > Streptophyta > Polypodiopsida > Polypodiales > Pteridaceae > Ceratopteris > Ceratopteris richardii. Next base: position 58,483,767 of record CM035438.1, read on the forward strand.
CTCTTTAATTGATACAGAAGCAGCTCTGAGTAGTGCTTGTGTGTCTTTAATTAAAAAATCAAAGATGCCACTCACTCCAACTAAAGCCTACATGATAACAATCAGAGGTAATATCATCAAATGCCTAGGAGAAGTAACCATATCATTACACTTAGGAAATAACACCATGCAACAAAGACTCTTGGTGTGTAAAGACTCTGATCTGCTAGAAGGACTAATTCTACGACATGATTGGATTTACGAACATGAGGTTACAATACATTTGGTTCAAGGATATATTTTAGCCAAAGAAAGATAGAGGTAAGACTTTAGTCTGCTAGATGAAAAACCACTAAAGACAATGGACATGAAAAACCCTAATGGACCAAATCAAAGTATGCACGATTAGAATCCCATCCAAACTCCTAAGATATCCCATCCAAAATCCATATCTTAGGATTTCATGCTAGAATCCTCCGTGTGTGTCAATGAATTATCTTGTTCTACTACATGTGATCAACCAAATCCTCCTTCTCAAGAGATTATATCAGAGAGCCTTAGTGAGGTTAATCATTCTAGAGAGGAACATGGAGAATTATCAACAAGCTAACACAATGAAGAAATGGAGAGCAAAAAAACGGGACAATCAAGAAGATATGGGTTCACAAGAACCAACTTCAAGAATATAAATGCAAGTTACAAACAACAAAACCGACAACCCCTAGAAGAACAAGGCACTTCAAGAAAGAAAGAGCACAACAAGTCGGCCCAAGGACAATTCAAGTATGGCTACCCAAACGACTCATGGAAGCCCAAAGAAAACAAAAGCAAGTATGGATGCCAAAGAAGACGTTGAAGAAATCCAAGGAAGAAATCAAAGTACTGGCTCAAATGATCAGCATCCTAGCAAAGACTATTAAAGCTTCACTAGCAGATAAAAGATGATGAATGCCAAAGAAATCAAGCGAACTCCAGAAGCAAAGAATACTCATGGCAAATTAAGACAAAGGAAGTAACACCAGAACTAAGTCAACCATCATTAAAGAAGGCTCTACATAAAGCTACAAAGACACATCAAATATGGAGACCAAAGAATGTACCTGCAAAACAAATTCGAGAGAAGCAATGTCAGAATTGCACTCATGATGAGTTGAATGCACTTAGAGTATGCACAATAGGGCCACACTACAAGGCCTCAAAATTTACACACGACTTCTTTAAAATATTTAGTGGTGCACATTTCCTTGAATGGAAATAGGATTTCACTTTTATTATATAATGTAGGACTTCTACTAACTATTGCTAACAATTTTTTCGGCTAGGAGCGACCATTTCATGTGAGCAAATAGAAGAGTCAAAACAATATATATCTTTAGGTATCATGATTCAGTGACCTATGGGAGGGGGGACCTGTTTAAAAGGCAAACAACAAATGCTTGAGCACTTTGGAAAAAAGAAACTTTCCTAATTTCTCATATGAATCACGCATTGCAATTCAAGTGTAGATGGCTTCTAACGATTTTGAAGCAACCCAAAAAATGGAAGTTCATGAATTCCCCTTGGAGTGTGTGGCCAAAGCAAAAGGTCACTGCTTTCAAGATGACCAGCCATCTGGCAATCATCTCTTCTTAATTACCATAAGAACCATGGATCACAACCATCAATTCCCTGTCATGAGTCAAGACTTCAAAATTCTTCATGAATTGCCGCGTGTAATGGACACATGGACCAAGACTAGAATCAAAGCTTATTTGAAGTTTCCCATCTATAAGTCAGACTTTGAATGATGCATTAAAGTCATGAATACATTGCATCCTACAACCGACAAACCCTCGGTACTAGACGCTAGAGTCATGGATTTATAAGGAAACTGGCAAACCATCCGCGTCACTCATGAACTCATTAAAGAAGCATTTGGATGGAATAAAGATGGTATTACTGATCTCAAGGATGAGATTCATGAAGCAAAAATGCAAACATTTTTTTATATTAATCGAATAGATATTGAGAAAGAAGTGCACCTGATGCATCAACATTTTTGATTCCCAAACATGCATAGGCATACATCACCACAAAAAATAGTGGTCCAACTATCATCACATCTTGTAAAATAGATTGGCAACCAAATCAATTTGACCCTGTTTGTATAGGAGAGGCTTTTCAAAGCCAAGAAACAATGGGGAATAAGGAAGTTTTTTAATGTAAGTACAGTTTTGACCATTCTCATCTATCATGCATTGAATATTAGAGAACATTTATGAGAAATGCCATCCACTGTGGACATGGCAAGGTATGTCAAATCAGCCACATCCCAAAAAGAAACATGGTCTCATGATCGTAGAGGATGCAAGCACGAGCAGTAAACTAGCAATGAGAGCCAAAAGATGGATGAACTTTGAAGAAGCATCAACCACTCCGTGAGCAAAAAGAATCCATGTGATACCCAAATCGACTTTGGCTAAACCATTGTCTATCATTTAAGCCAAATTAGAAGAGGCTCTTCAAACCACTCATACATACGCGGAAGGGTAGGTCAATCTCACAATACAAGGACATCATTATAGGCAAGTAATCAAGGCCAAAGGAAGGAAGCAAATGGGTGAAAGATTGTCTAAAATGGATCATTATAAGAAGTTGGGCCTTGAAAACTCAAGTTCATGCTCAGGGTCAAACGACAAAGATAATCAGCCAACTATGAACATTGATCTAAACACGGATATTAATGATTATGGACATTGGGACAAATCGGATCAAATGGTGGATCAACAAGAAGTGGACAGTGAACCCAAAGAAATGAAAGAAAGTGCACTGGAAGAAGAATTTGTAAGGACCTCCAGGCCAAACAATACGTATACCATTCAAATTAATGATACAAAAAAGTTACAATTTCAAGAGAGCACTTCCGAAGAAGCACAAAATTATATCCACCCAAAAGAACAAGTTCACCAAGAGACTGAAATGAGGACCAAAGAGTCGTTCATGCCAATTAGGGTTATTGTAGAGTTGTATCCATTAGATGTGCATCACAAAGATAGCAGCTCCAAGGCAATCCCAGAGAAGGAGGTTGAGCTACATATTCCACTATAAATCCAGTAGCCATTCAATGAGACAATGCACACTCATAAAAGTAAAGATCTATTAACGAGAGAACCCCCCAGTCATACCTCAAACATGGTTGAATGTGGATGTCACATAGCTAAAATGAGTAGTTAAACACGTGATTCAAAGTGCCATGGACACACAACAACAACTAGTAGAAGAAGAAAAAGAATATTCTCAAGCACATGTAGAGAAAAACCTGTTCTAAACACTAAGCGAACATCTATCCGATCAAGTATTGGCGATCCAACAAGAGCTTGTGAAAATGAAGGAGGAATCAATAGTGGCAACTGATACAATTGGCACATTGAGCATTGAAAATGTCATGTTGAATACTAAAGCCAATGTAATGAAGCTAGACTCTGAGGAGTGTAGGAGAAGAATACAGAGATACAAAAGAAATATGATCAATGCGATGCAGAAAAGACACATCTCTCAAAAAGAAGCAAGATTTTGGAAACACAAATCAAAGTGTATATGGACAATGCAGATGCACTAAGGAGCAGAAACAAAGCGTTAATGAACTCATTGCTCCTTAGTCAGCCACCAGATGTATAGGTATGCGAAACTAATGAGATACGGATTCTAAAAGAGAAATTAGAAGACATGAAAAATCAATTGAGAACAGAACAAGCATTACGTGCTCAAATATAAGAATTCCATGCAAGGGAATCAGCAAATTTGAAAGGAAATGGAATGAAGCAATCTAAAAATACAAAAAAGAAGTGCCAACAAGATGCAGAACAACTCAAAGAAGTATGTGAAGATAAAATAAAAATGCGCTCAAAGAAGTAAAGAGGCAAAAGGATCCCGACCTAGATCTGAATTTTAAAGCTATAACTTTCAATTAACTCAAGCTGAATTTGAAGCGATCGATCCTGTCTGGAGGAGAAAGTTTTTGGAGAAGAACCCTACATTGCGAGTGCACTGGCAAGAAGCACCCTCCTTATTACAAGTAAATCCTTCTTTTTGCCCAATGCCAAGGGGCAGAACATGGCTATAGTTTTGGGACAAGCATCAAAACGGCTCAATAAATAAACAGTGGCTCAATTTCCTTCAAAGCCTTCTAGATTCCTGGGAGTTGAAGAACAGAGCTCTTTCCACAGGGCCTGCGTGTAGCTATCCTCCATGGGTGAATTCGAGTGATGATGTGGTACTGCCTCCACCCTTTTCGCTTGCAAAATTCTTTTGAACAACACCCTTTCTAGTTTAGCAGCTCTTATTTCCCTTCATCTCTGCAGCAAGAAGGCTGATATGTCTCTTCCCTTTAGTTAGCATCAGACATCTGAGCTATTCAGAACCGCGGGGGCATAGATACTCAAACTATTGCTCCATGTGTTTCTCAGCTTCATTCTTCCAACCATAGACACCAAATAGAGCAGGCAGTTCCCCCTTGTATATAACGAAAAGGAACCCCCACTACCCTTAGTGCTCACCTTTTCCCCCCTTGAAACTCTCACGACATGCTCATGTTCCAGATCTCAAATCAAGCTCACAAATAAAATATTAAACATGATACTTACAGTACTTAAAGTTTTCAAACATGTAGAGTACACATTTTTGAATTTTATCGACATTAACCAAGGCATTGATGCCTTGATTTTTTATCTTTCTGTTACACTGAGCCGCCTAACTATCATGGCCTACTACTTACGGTTAATGTTTTTTCCGAGCCCCTACTTACAGACATTCCAAGAAGCATTCTTTATGGTCATTTTAGAAGACAATTCCAAAATATTTTTAGAGATGTCATCAAATTTGATCGCTCAATTAGTATCTTATGAACTAAGCTTTTTTGTTGACCATCATCAAGCTCCCCATGATGGATTTAAGTGTAAGCAATGGAAGTAGTTCATTATCCAAGAAGTGAACTCTATCAATGAAACTAGACAGAATGTCTACCAGACCTACACACGTCACCAAGGGAACATAAAGTGCAAGAGGAGGGGCGTGTGGAAGGAGAATCCAATCGGTGAAGAAGTATAAGAAAATCAAAGAAAATGATAATTCATTAAAACACTAATCTTTGTCCAAAGCCCACATGGGCATGAATTAGGCTAAAACAAGACACAAGGAAAGTAAAAACATAGGCTGAAAGAATGCATGAGGCCTTAGAGGATGCAAGCAAAGAAGAACCACAAGGCACATTAAAGCATCAAGTATGGGATAGGTGTGATATGTCAACCACTGGGAGAGTGTGTGGAAAAACAATGAGAATATAGCGACCCTAGTTTATTAATATAAGGAATATCAAGGGCAAAATGGAAGCATTGGACTGAGGCTTGGAAAACATAATGAATAGCCTCTAAGTCTTGAAGGCTTCCTCGACAGTTGGTGGTGTGCAGTTAAAAGAAATATACATAGGAATTTACAACATCAAGTCAGAGAGGAACAAGTTGGCAAGAGGCGAATGAGGACAACAAGCCTAAATTTCCATTCATATCCTAGGTTCTGCCACTTGTTGCGTGTGAAGGAAACCCGCAAGGCTGTCAAGGGATGACAGAGACTAAGAGGGGGAGAGTGTTGCAAAGGACTAAGAAGACTAAAGACAAGAGGGAGAAAAAGCATAAGAAAGAAGAGAAGAAGAAAACGCCCCAAAAAAATTTGATAAGATGGCCTATTTTCTTTTCCTAAAATCCCTTGTAAAATCTCAAAAAGCTTTGTAATATCTTTAGAGGAGTCCTCTAGATGCATGATCCTTGAAGAATGTAACATTACCCTTGT